>OV656837.1:12500000-13125000 GCA_927399475.2 Acleris emargana
TGACTTCGAAAATGATGTAAGCCACTTGTAGTATTCACATTATGAACTTATTGCATCGATTAATCATTATTTGGCAGACCAAAAGAGATTTTCAAACAGTGCATAGGTCATTTAACCTAATATATATTTATCATATAAGTGAAATTTGGAATAGAAGCTGTAAGAAAATCTGCAATTAGACTAGCCACTACTCCTTATATACCGAAACATATGGCTAAGAAACTTTAATATGTGATGTTCCAGCATACAAGTTCAGCTGCATGCAGGCAACGAGGGGCCAGCATACACCCAAATATTAATTTAAATTAAGTAGTAGATTATAGATAGTTTAGTATATTTTGTACAATAAAATACAATTAAGTACAACTTGTAGCAAAGATATTAAAGAGAGTAATATTTATCTCAAGTGTTAAAGCTGCAACAGCGTGTGTACGCACGGCCACGACACACCATGTGCTGCACACTATAGTACATAATTATTTTTATTACTTAAATAGAATATAAAGACACGCCTAAGCAGAGAAGTTCTCTGCTCACTTTACATATTTCAATGCATGATTAGCCAATGAACATGCCCGTACTTCACTAGCGGATCGCTATTAAATAATACACTGATCATCGCTTAATATCACAGCTAATTATGCTTTGAAAATCATAGACATGTCTAATTTTCACTAATGTAGGTAACAATGTAGAGTATAAGTAGATAATCTGAATAAATTTACATTACAATATCATGTCTTTTTCATATGAAAAATTTAAAATTACATTACCAAAAATTAAACAGTGCAGCGCATTATAAATAAATGTGCATACCTTAACTTTAATTGACTAAATAAATTTGTTGCCTGCAGATCTGACATACTTTGAATATCGAGAGGTAATATCTTAAGAGAAATTTTAATTTCAACTATTGAAAAAAAGTTAATTCCGAAATTTAAAAATATTATTTATTCTATTAAGACAATTCCCTTCAAATCCACCTAGTATTATAAATGTGAAATATTATCATTCCAAAAGCTGAGTCTCCGACACATATTTCACCACCACTATAATGTGGATCAAAAAGTAAGGATCGAAGTGAAGATGAAGCTAGCACATTCACGAGTGAGTGTTGCTGTTTACATGCGGTTTCTTGTCCTGTGGATCAGGAGTGCGTTGCCCATCACGCCGCGGTGGCATACGCTCATTAATTGCATCCAAACCTTTGGCCTCTGCAAATGAAGTGATCTTGTGGTTTGGAGAAAACCCTTGCAAAGCATTCTTGAGAGATGTTTTGCCCCCTGAGAGTGCACCCAGTGGCAAGGCACCAGTCGGAGTCAGCCCCTTCAGCTGCAGAACAGATTCACTCTCCTCACGAAGTACAGAGAACACATGTGCCATTTTGCCAATGGCACGGATTTTATTACGTATGACTTCTTTTCTGAGATTAGCCTCCTCCAATGCATCTTCTCCCTCTGTCATGAGCTCGTCATCAGAGCAAATGTTTAGGACATTAACTAGCATCTCTGTGACTTTTTCACCAACAAATGGAAGAGACCAAGTGAAAACGTCCATGAAATTCGGCAGCCAGTATGGGTGGGGAGAGCAGTTGAACTGTCTGATGTTCATCACATTATTCTCATACTTGAGGACAGCAGCCTTGTTGTTGTAGACATCCAAATAGTTGGGGGCAGAGAAAATGGTAATAAGACTTGGGAATCCAGTGGTTTGGCTTTTACGGTACATTCGGTACCCAGCATCTTGGGCTTCATGAGCACGAATAATGGACAGCAAATTGTTCCTTTGCAAGAAATCACAGCATGCTGCATAGCTATAGAAATAGGAACAACCTCTGACAGAGTTGTGCGAAAAATGCTCTGCATTTTTTTCATTGCCAAAGTCCTCAAGAGGATCAGACCAGAGTAAGTCACACATAGCTCCAAATGCAGGTGGTTCTTTGAATCTATCTAGTTTACGGATATCATCTAAGTTGTTGATTTCAGGGGAGAGTCCTCCGTGGACACACAAGAACTGCTGGTTCATAAGAGCAGCTAGAGGTAAGCAATCAAATGCATCCATGCAGGAATCATACACTTTCTCAGAATACTTGATTTTGCATTCTTGTTTGAAGGTAAAGTACTCTGTCAAATGTCGGCATTCATGGTTACCGCGTAAAAGGAATAACGTCTTCGGATAACACAGCTTCAAAGCCCAGAGGTAAAGAACACATTCTATACTGAAATAACCTCGGTCGACATAGTCGCCTAAGAATAAATACTTGGTGCATGAGGGCGAGCCTCCCACCTCGAACAGTTTCATCAAATCATAAAATTGCCCATGGACGTCTCCGCATACAGTCACCGGTGAATCAATCTCGATCATCGTTTTCTCAGATCGTAATAGGGTGGCACCATCTTGGATGATTCGTAGAGCTGCATTTTCCTCGATTCGACCTTCTAAGATAAAATGTTGCTTGAGTACATCTGGCAGGGGCAATCCACTTTTCTCATCGAATACCTCTGAGATTGTGAGCTTGTGGCTTGGAGGGAAAGCAACACTTTGAATCATACGCTGCGTAGTCGACACTTTATCATTGCTCCCGGACATATTTGTCACATAAAAAACACTAGGTCTAATCCATACACGCCACTATTTTCAAAATGGCAGAGTAGATATAATACTAAAACAGAATCCCGATTTCACGACAGAGAATCTACTGCGCACTGGAAAACAATGCGCAAACATCTGGCGAGTGGTCAATAAAATAAACAGGGATATCGAGCGCGTTTTATTACTTTTGAAAATATCATTAAATAGTAACACTGGCGATTTTATGAACAGTTGCCAGTAAGACAATACTATAATCTAATTTAGGACATTTTATTTTTAAAATAAAACTTAACTTAAATCCAGATATCGTTATAATTTTATTTTAGCCTGCCTCTTTTATATGGCAAGAAAAAGGAGATATTGTGATCCCAAAATAACTTGCATAATCACGAACGGGGTCTTTAATAATCTAATTGTAGACAGAAGTGTGAGAGGACTAAAGTTTTGTCTCAATCTTTATCTATACATACACCTATTCCCCGTGAGCAACTCGAAAAGCAAACTAGCTGTTGTCTAAGATTAGATTAGTTTCTTCAAGGTATCTCCCAGACACACTGACCGTGGTACGGCGGCAAGTTAAAAACAAATGATTAGGTAACTCAGTCTGATTCATATTACTGTTGGTATTTGGTCGTCATGATATTAAAAAAGGGGATAAACTACGAATCTACTTGACAAGTGATTATCCTTACGATTTTATAAATATTTTTGTAAAATAAAATAGAAATTGACGATTTTACACAATCGACAATTTAGGCAGAGCTATAATAAAATTGTGTGCGCATTGTGCTCGGCTCGACTCAATTCAATGATTCAATTTCAATGAGCTCGGCTGGTTATAATGTTGCCCGTTGTGTGGTTTATTTTTCATAATGGTGCGGCTACATCTGCAGAATTCGACAAAGTATTCGGTTTCAAGACCCTTTGTTTCTTTAAATGCTACCATGTTACATAAAGTGAGTTCTTGGATAGAGTGCACAAATGAATAGGGATGAAACTAGATATAATTTCACAAAAAAACAAAAAAAAAGTGTCATTATTCTATTTTTTTAAGATTAAAAAAAATACATTGGCTGCTGTGAACCCTATCGGAACAAAGTGAAATATCTCGCTTCATATGAGGTCTATTGAAATGAAATAAACGGTATTTTAACCCCAGGGCATTTCCTGTATCAAACAAATGAAAAAAAAACCAAAAAGTACGCCAAACACACAAAAATCCGGGTTTTTTGAGATTGGCGAATTTTTCAACTCAATAATCATATAAAAAAAATTACACCATTTTTTTGTTATTGGTGGAATTGCATCTTATTTTATCCCTATTCATTTGTGCACTTTATTCAGGCACACACTGTATAAAGTGCCTTAAGTCGAAGAAAGAGAGGCAACCTACATCTTTAACGAAGCCCGTAAATATGGCCGCAGCGTAAGACATAATAGACTGAACCATAGCCCCTGTGTTTCACTCGTGATTCTATTCTACATTATTAAAAGTAGTTTTGGTATTGTTTTTCAAGATGAAGGTTGTAACTACTTTACACTGCTACCACATCTGCGGAATTCGAGGAATATTTGTGTTACTGCCGCACACAAAGACGTCAATTAAATTGAATGCTATGTTTAGTGACGCGTTGTCTTATTCTATTGCTAAACACTTTGAAAATCGAAGTTCGAAGCTCTATCCCTGTCACTCGTCAGTCGAGACTAAATCGAGAGAGAGGGATGGAGCTAACCTAACTTCGACTTTTAACCGACTTCAAAAAAGGAGGAGGTTCTATATTCCGCTGTACTTATGTAATTTTTTAAATGTATATTCACTGATTTCTACGTACATTGTGAACCTATTTTAGAAATTGTTTTTTAGTTTTATACAGTATACTTCCGAAGTGGTCCCATTGTCAGGAAATCTAAATCTGATGAAGGGATCAGTGAGGAATCGAGGGAACTCCTCAACTATTATGAAAAATTAAATTAAAGAAAAGTTAATTGAATATATGAACCATTTCAGTGGATAATATCCTGAGCTAAGAAACCCCGTGTTACGCAGTGTATGCAGTGGCTGTGTTATAGGCATACGTACTTATAGCGATTTTAGTATTTTTAATAGTCCAGCATTTGCATTCAGAAAGTATCATTTGTTGAAGTGGAACTAATGATGAAGACCACAGATGGCCGCCGGATCTCCTCAATGGTACCTAATTCTCGATTTAGATAGTTGAGCGACTATAACGAAGAACATTTTATTGTTTAAATAAGACTATGACTTTCCCTCGGCGTTGCTTGTGGCGAGCTCAAATGTCATAAAGTTTCACATCAGCTAAGAAGTGGGACTACCTACATACCAGTGGCGAAGCGTCACGTAAATAAATAGGCAAGCCGGAGCAAAAAAAAGGTGTATGGCACATACAGTGCGATACAAAAGAGTAGAAATTAAATGAGGGCGCTACTTTCTACGTAACTGTCACATTTTTGACGTAAAATACAATTTTTAACAATTAAATATGGCAACAATTTAGTATAGTTTTTTTAAGTAAAATTTTATTTACCGTACCTCTTTATTATGATCACCAAAAAGTATGAAATAAAATAAATATTTTAAAGAACAAAAAACCGCCATCAAAAACTCAAAAAATAACTTCCATTAAAATTGTAGGTTTGTCAATCCAACTGAGAAGTCGGCGACTTCAGCCCGAGATAGACGAGCGAGTAAGTACGCGTACTTAAAGCTCGACGATCTTTTTCGTATTTACCATCGCCAACACAGCTGAGTGACCAATGAAGATAAACAGAGAGAAACTGTCTCCGTCGTGCACATGAGATTCTTATATAAAATCTATATTCATCTCTTTCTACATTTTCTCACTTCTGTCTTTAATGGGCAGTTAAGTGTGTGGCTGTTTGTACCTTTACGTACGCGCAATTCGTGCGCGCGCGGGCGCGAAATGCGTGTGAACTCTTCTATAGTCGAGTCCGGAATTAGGCGAACTAACTTGACAGTCGAAAATGTTGCCAGACATAGGATAAAATAAATATTGATAGGTTTATGTCGACACAAATATGTCGATATAACCTTTTGCCTTCTATAAATCTGATTATATTTATATTTTATCAAGTAATTGTCGTCGAAACTTTCACACTCATACATACTTGCCAAATAGGGAAAAACTACAGCATTTTTTACGATATAATATGATCTGAAGGATGTACGGCTTAAAGCGGATATTTACGATACTTACTCCTCAAATCACTACATAGTATAAAACAAAGTCGCTTGCGCTGTCTGTCCCTATGTATGCTTAAATCTTTAAAACTACGAAACGGATTTTGATGCGGTTTTTTTTAATAGATAGAGTGATTCTTAAGGAAGGTTTATATGTATAATACATTCCACGCGGGCGAAGCCGCGGGCGGGTCGCTAGTTAGGAATATAATACAAAAATAATGCTGACATTACAACAGGCCATTGTGATCCTTTTAGGGGGCTTCCGTCGGGCTAGTACGGTACATTTCATGTACCATACATATAGCATGCATTCCTTTCTTGCTGGCAAATATGAAAGTGCGATAGAGACAAACGCTATATATCGTCGATGATAATTCCAAATCCGTTGTGTTCGATTTTAATTAATTTTATACGCTAATAAGTATTGTTGCTAGGTTATAATTATTAGTTAGATTCCAAACACAATAATAATGATAAACTAGACTTTTTAAGTATCGATATTAACAGCACTGGCCAAACTGTGGCAACATTAGTGTACAATGAACTGTCAAGTTAGTTCGCCTAATTCCGGACTCGACTATAGGCTCCACATTCGCAATGTTCACAGTATAGTTCACGCGCTCGACGATGTAACTAGGTCTACTTTAAAAGTAAAACACAAATGAAAAAGATATGGAGGAAACGAAGATAGTGGATGACCAGTATTTAATTAATCGTATGTTTCTAAAATATTGTCCAGTATTAGTGGTTTCGGCTAATATTTTATAAAAGTTGCCCGTGAATGTGGAGCTTTGTTGCGTTCGGGGTGTATTCGCCTTTTTGATTATTTCTTAATATTTTTTTACTTTTTTGAAAATTGTTTGTTTTTGCGTGTTTAGCGACTGAAATTTAAAGATATAGTAATAAGCTTTAAAAACCTGCAGGAGGCACCATTATCCAATCATTAAGTTAGAAGTTATTGGTCTTCAAAGTTAACTGCTTGAAATGGTAATGACGTTAGTAGTATGGAATGACCATTTTAGCAATGGTAATGATTCCAAGTAACTGGTAATGACGCATATTAAAATGTTTTTTACACACATGTTTATGTAATGTATTTTATTGAATATAAAATAAACTGTACGACACTACGACTACGTATATCAACAATTTCTTCAAAAAAATTAGTTTCTATTAATATAAGCTTAAAGACACATAGTCATGGTCCGAGTGCATTTGCGCTCTATCGGGTCGATCCATTTAGGTGGGTAAACGGGCGAGGAGACAAAGGTTTGCTAAATAACAAGCTGTTCCGTATACTATTATGCTATAATTCAATCAAGTGGGAACAAAGCATTAGCCTTCTTAATTCCAATGGATGACCAAGAATAACGATTAATTATCACGTTCCACCGCAGCACGTGAGGAGCGAGCGCCGTTGTTTTTCTATCCTTCAAAGAGACAGCTGTCAGTTGCGTTTTTCTTATGGCCGCCTCCTCAGCACTCGGTGTTACGTCACTTAAAAATGCGATTGTTCAATAATCAAGTAGGAAATAGTAGCGCCATCAAGCCAATTCTCTCGATGCGCCGTCACGGCCAACCCTGACAGTCGCGCGCCCTCGCGCGATTAGTCTCCTTTACGTGGGGCATCTGAAAGGAGTATGAGTATGAGTAAAAGGGAATGATAGGATTAGTATTAAGTTCGCTCGACCACTCCTGACTGATACTACTCACATCTCAGAAATAGCGTGGACCGGGCGCACTAGGCCCTTCCGACCAGCCTGCCTTAACTCATGGCGTGAACCGGGCGCTCGCGGCCCCTTCGATCAGCCTACCTCTAACTATGGCATGGCGTGAACCGGGCGCGCGAGGCCCCTTCGATCAGCCTACCTCTAACTATGGCATGGCGTGAACCGGGCGCGCGAGGCCCCTTCGATCAGCCTACCTCTAACTATGGCATGGCGTGAACCGGGCGCGCGAGGCCCCTTCGATCAGCCACCACCCACCTCAAAGCATGGACCGGGCACTTACAGCCCCTTCGACCAGCTTTGCGTACAACTGAAGCGGACCAGGCACTTAGAGCCTTTTTGATCGATCACCATCAGCACCAAATGGATATCGTGGCGCAGGTACTCACGGCCTCTTCTGCCAACAGGTAACAAGTGAAGGATTCTACTTACTTCTACAACTGCCCGAAGACTAACATGGGTGTTTTATGACTTAGTGTAAGCTATATGTGAGATTTCCGCCTATTTTTATAATTAAATTCTATACCATTTGATAAAACTCACTTTTATTTGCGCGCCCTTCCTTTTCAGAGGTAGCTAACCACTCTTCATCATCTGAACCAGAGAGGGTGTCTGAGCCGGCGGTCATGGTGCCGTCACTAGATACCGAGAGTGTATCACTGTCGCTATCGTCATAGTCAGCGTGTTCCCCATTAACCGCCGTCTCGGCCTCCTCATTGGCTACCAAGCTAGTAGCGACTTCGACCAAACCCTCGAAACCCTTTGGTACCAACCGTAAATTTTCATGGGAATATTTATAGATGCGATTACCACCAGTGATAGCTTTCAGTTCGTACCTCTGTCATTATTGAGGACTTTCGCGATTACAAAGGGCCCACGAAATTTTCTGGATAATTTTGTTTGATTTCGCTCACTGCATTTTATAAAGACATAGTCTCCTTTCGAAAATGGCCTAACTTTTGCTCTACCGCGATTGAATCTCTCAGCGTCAGCTAAAGCTGCGTTTTGGATACTACACGAGGCTTCATTTCTGATCATCCCTAGGTTAGCGCGCTCGGGGACTTCAATTTGGGACATGTTTTGGAGAGTCCTAAAGATTGAGCGCGTATACCGAACATGAGTTCAGTCGGTGTGAATCCTGTTACTTTTGACCTGGTACTATTCAATACTAATTGGACACTATCGAGTTCTTCACGCCATACCTTGTTAGGGTCGTTTTCTATAATTGTAAGTAGACTTTTTAGGGTACGCATAACACGTTCCACCTGTCCATTAGCCCGAGAAGAGCCAGTCGCTATTAGGTGCAGTTCGATGTTGTGCTCATTGCAAAGTTCTTTGAAACTCGAGCTAATGTAACACCGCCCTTGATCAGCTATGACCCTTCTCGGTGCTCCAAATAATGACACAGCTTTTCGTAACGCTCGGACTGCACACGCAGCGTCAAGAGACTGGGTATACTCGAGTAGAACGAACTTGGTGAAACCGTCAATAATGACCGACGCATATTCTTTTCGGTCACTTTTGCCACTAAGTTTTCCCGTTAGATCGATGTGTATAGTGTGCCAGGGTACAGAAATCTTAGGGTTGGGATGCAATCTCATTTGTTGGGCTCCTGAGGGCCCTTTTGAAGCCTTGCACACTATACACGAGTCGACAAACTTACGTACATTTTTCGCCATTTGTGGGAACCAGTACTGTTCATAGATCTTGTCCAGAGTTTTGTCATAGCCTAAGTGCCGTATTTCGCTGTGAACGTGATTTATTAGAGTCCAAATGAGGGATCGTGGAACGATAGGCAACCAAGAACTGGTCTTATTACGTCCAACTTTCCTGTATAGGATGCCATCACGTACGTCATAAGTATGAGCGATACCTTCTGGCAGTTGGTTATTTGTCTGTTTGTTGATAAGTTCCTGAATCTCGGGGTCGCGTTTTTGCTCAACCTGAAGCCAGCTATCATGGAGCTCTACAAAATTAACTGCTTTGTAACGAATGTTAGGGACACTATCAGATTCACGATTGTCAGACGCAGTTGTTGTCGAATTAGGGAGGGGGTTTCGTGACAAATAGTCGGCATGTTCCATGCTACAGCCTTCTTTGTACACGATGTCAAAGCTATATGCCTGTAAGTAAGCCCACCAGTGATGGACTCGCGAAGATAAATCAACTTTAGATTTGGAGGCTTTTAACGAATTGCAGTCTGTGAAGACCGTAAAATGCTGACCGTATAAGTAGTGGCGGAAGTTTTCTACCGAGCGCACCACTGCCAATGTTTCCAGCTCATATGAATGGTATCTGGTTTCCACATCGGTGGTGCGACGGCTGAAGTAAGCAATAACGTGTGGTTCGGGTCGTGTGTTACCGTTAAGCTCCCTATAGTCGACACACATCCTGTCGGAGCCGTCTTTCTTTTTCACCAACAGGATGGGGCTAGCAAGGGAGAGGAACTTTCGCGAAAGACACCAGCTTCTAACAGTTCCCCTACTTTACCCTTCACGATCTCTTTTTCGGTTACAGATAACCTATATGGTCGACGTTGAACGGTCTTGTGTGGATCTATATGTTCGATTTTTAAACTACCCGTAGTGACGCGGCGAGTCGGAACGCCTTCAATAAAGAATTCACTATACTTTTTGAGGATACCCAATAACGCCTCTCTTTCTGCACCTACCAGATCAGTATCGATTTCCCTAAAGTCAAATGTACTTTGGCTCTCACACACATACGTATTCTTGTGGGTTGAAAAATGAAGGCTATCACTGTTGATTTCGACATTAATACCTAACTCGAGGACATCCCTACCTATTATAATTGCTTCTGGTATCGCATTATCGGGGACAACGTGAAACAAAATGGGCAAGGAAATGTCTTGAATTACAACTGTACTAAAAATTTGTTCCGTACACCTAACATTATCTCCGCCTATCCCCATTAAACCAACTGAATCATTGCGCCTCGTGCCATTTAGCTTGTCGGTTAAACTACTCTTAATTAATGAACAGGCAGAACCGCTATCAAAAAGGAACGTAATGACCTCACCAGACGATGTCGACAGGGTACCTCCGCTCGTTGACCGCCGCTCGCAGATGTGAACATCCTTTGACGTCATCGGTTCACTCGCTCGCTTCTTCATAGCATCGGGGCAGCTAGTACTCATGTGCCCTGGTTTCCCACATGTGTAGCAAATCCTCTCCTTCTTTTCTTTGTCCGATGATTTCACGTCATTTCTTGGTTTCCAGGTATCACGGCGCTTATGACAGTCTTCCAACACATCCACGGTTACCACAAAAATGACAGGCTCCCATAAAGCGCATATCCGTCGCGCTACTGGTATTCAAACGTGGTTTCTTGATATCAGTCTCATTGGTTTCAGAATCCATCGTGGCGTCTCTTCAGTGATATGCCACCAAGGACCCTACAAAGTAGAGCTCTTGTAGAAATTACGTGCGAATTCAATTCTCTACGAATCAACAAATCCTTCTGGGATAGCACGGAAATTGCGAATCCTGTCATGACTTCTTCATTCATTTCAACCTTCGGAATACGCTCAATAAGGTTCCACAGTCGCGCAGCCGCTTCCGCCGCGGTTTCTTTACTGCCTTGTATGTCTGCATCAGCTTCATCTGGATCGAACTTGATTAGATTTTCCGGAGCATTGGTCGTAGGTGTATTCTGTGTTGCCGCAAGCAGGCGGGACAAAAGTGCCTCCATGTTGCCAAAAAAGTTTGCGGTTCCTCTGTCCGTGCTCGTGGGGCCGGCGGAGTTTTCACCTGTCTCCTCATGATCAGGCCCTCGGCATCCCACTTCTGATAAAGACACATAGTCATGGTCCGAGTGCATTTGCGCTCTATCGGGTCGATCCATTTAGGTGGGTAAACGGGCGAGGAGACAAAGGTTTGCTAAATAACAAGCTGTTCCGTATACTATTATGCTATAATTCAATCAAGTGGGAACAAAGCATTAGCCTTCTTAATTCCAATGGATGACCAAGAATAACGATTAATTATCACGTTCCACCGCAGCACGTGAGGAGCGAGCGCCGTTGTTTTTCTATCCTTCAAAGAGACAGCTGTCAGTTGCGTTTTTCTTATGGCCGCCTCCTCAGCACTCGGTGTTACGTCACTTAAAAATGCGATTGTTCAATAATCAAGTAGGAAATAGTAGCGCCATCAAGCCAATTCTCTCGATGCGCCGTCAAGCTCTTTGGTAATCAACATGATTTTGGAACAATTTTCTTTAATTAAACTAAAATACGTAGATCTTTTCCTTTTTGTGTACCTTTTTTACGACCAAACGTAATAAAATCTTAATAATATTTAACGTTAGGTACCTACTTACTTAAATGAACAATATCTTCAAAAAATATAGTTTCTATTAATATTAGCTCTTTGGTAATCAACATGATTTTGGAACAATTTTCTTAAATTTAACTAAAATGCGTACGATTGTAATAAAATCTTAATAATATTTAACGTTACTTAATTAAGGCTGTTACTCTTTGTTGATTACAATTTTACATAAAAATATAATAAAATGCAGTGAACAAAATATATAGCCATTACGCAATATGAAAACAATAAAAAATCGAATAAATCAAATTATATAAATACAAGACATTATTATAATCTTTGAATCAACAGCCATTGATGGAATAATTTACTTAAGTAAACTTATTTTAGGGTAAGAGATAGTTTTGTTTTTTCTGTAAAATATCAGTTTTTTTTACTATGATAAGCTTATTCGTCAGATACTACAGAATTATAATACAATATTTGCCACACAACAAGGAGGACAGTGTCGAGCGTTGTGTGAAGATAATGAACAAATGAAATTACATCTGCAGTTCATGCACAATTTTTTTAACCTGAGTATCGACGTTGACATAATGGAAACGGGTAATGACAGAGAACAGTTAATAAATTTATACCACTTGCTTAAAAACCGCGGAGAGGTAATTTTAATAAATACTTAAATCGTTAATATATATATATATATATATATCTATATAAATATATAGATATGAAAAAAAATCGATGTTGAAGTTTTGAAATGTGACTAAGTGTGATAATTTCGTTCCTTGTTGATTATTCAGTGTTATTTAATTGTAAGAATAGTTTCGATAAGCTAAAACGATTAGATTTAATCATTAAACGATGTACTTAATAAACATTTTTTTAGTTTATTTCGCTTTAAAAATCCTTAGGAAGTACCAGTTCGTCATTACCTGTCACGCTAAATCATTACCATTTACACGGAAAAAATGGTAATGATGGCAATGGTGATGACGAATATGGATTATTTTCAACAGAACTCTAAAATTACTGTTTAAAGCAGAAACCTCGACAGATATTTTAAGAATACACACAATATACTAAAAGCACACAATATGGTATAAAACCATTCAATGTTATCTTCCCTGGTTAACTGTGTTAATGGCGATGACGCAAAACTGTGACCAACCACTTTTAAAACTATGTTTAGGGCCAAATATCGTATTTTTATTATTAACAACTTGACGTGCGCTCGACTCCGCTTTGTAGTAGGGACTGAGGAGTGGGGTAAGCGTGGCGGTCCAGGTAATAAGCCGCGTAAAACAATAAAAAAAATACTTTGACGGTACCGCAATGGCGTTGACTAATATCCGTGACAATTAAAAAAAAAAATACTCTTAGATGTTATGTATTGAATTGCATGGTAATTTTTTATATCGATCAGGGCAATATGTACTTACAAAATATTAAAAAAAAAACGCATTCCGTTCGGTGGGATTTCTATAACAATTATACAACTAAGAGTTTCTTGCGGCGTTTCTTCTCAGCAGTGGTCTCTTCCGAAGCGCTGGTAGATTTTTGACGTGTAAAAGTGCCCGTGCGGCCTACTTACTGAATAAACATCTTTTATATTTTTTTTTATCTTTTAACTATACCTCCGATATTTTCTGATATGGTAATGACGTTTAGGGCGTGTTAAATTAATTTTAAAATCATGTATTAGAAATAAAAGATTTTGTATTGCGGCTTGCGGCGCATTAAAGCGAAACACGTACCCTAGCGTTCTCCCAAAGAATAAATAGCAATGTGTATTTTTTTATTGGCCGGGACACCTATTTTTATCCAAAACCCGAAATGACCCTCGGACGTTCGCACGGCCTTTGACGTAGGCTAAAATATCGACAACAAGGCATTAACAAGGCACGAACCATGTGGCGTACCTACCGCGTTACCAATATTGCGTTCGCGCGTGAATGTAGAGCACATTAGAAGTTCGCGTACTTAGGGTGACATACTGGCGAGTAAGGTCGCCGCGCCATAAATACGGCGTACTTCTTCGTACGTCTATCTGGGCCTTCACAATATTTTTAACCAAAAGCCGACTTCAGTTGGACTGACAAACCTACAATTTTAAAATAAGTTATCTTTTACGTTTTTGAAGGCGGTTTTTTGTACTTTTTAAAGTAGGGTTTAAGGTTCTTTATGTCAATGTAAGGTATGCCATGCCCGTAGATGTGACCGCAGCGTAAAGTTTGATTTATAATATTACCGCTTTTCCCCTGAGGTTATAAAACCACATTGAGATTACCCTTTATATATTCACACCTAACTTCACTCCGTTCTCTTATAATGTACGTGTGAGGAGCACCTTTCGATGTTCTTCTATCCCTGTCTCAGTGTAATGCCTCACAGGCGGCGCGCGGCGGCAACTTATAGTCCATTTCAGATCATGGCCCGATTGTACTTAAAACTTAACAATAGGGCTCATAATGTTTCGCTTTTGTTTGCTAATTGCTTTGCCACCTGAGCACTTGTAAAATTGGCAAGTCTCAGTGCAATGTGCATACAACTAAAGCGTGACAGACATTTTGGTACTTACTTGAAAATAAAAATACGTAATATTGTAGTGCGTACAGTATTATTTAATAGAAAGATAAAAGATGTTTATTCAGTAAGTAGGCCGCACGGGCACTTTTACACGTCAAAATCTACCAGCGCTTCGCAAGAGACCACTGCTGAGAAGAAACGCCGCAAGAAACTCAACAGTCAGTCGTTTTTTAAATATTGCTAATGATATTATACAATAATATACTTAACCTAGCTGCTAGGTTAAGTATATTATTGGACCTAGCATTATATAAAACAATGAATCTCACATAAAACCAAAAATTTATATATTCATGCGTAGTTGAGCTGGAAAATGTGCCAAAACTCAGAATTGTCACAAAACTAATAAGTTATAGTTATAAAAAAAAATAGAAATTATACAAGTTATACTTACCTGTGACGGTGCAAGACAACCTGCATAAAAGTTTCGATACATTCTCCTACAGAAACCGTGTCCCCTAGACAATATACAATGTTTACATCTTTTTTATGACTAAGTTATTATTACGTTATTTAGGTGTTTACTTTAGTCGTTTAGGTGTTTATTCCGACCCTATAGTAAGCTTTAGACATCAACGACTTTTTCAAGTAAGTTTTAAGTACTGGAAATGGTAACTTTAAAACAACGTCAGGTAATTTATTATAGAAAAGGATATTACAGGGTTGGGCAGATTAAGTGTCCTAGTTAAAAAGAGCCATAAAATTAAAACAAGACAGTTTTTTTTTTAATTTATCACGTTTTTATTTTTAGCGTACTCTATACTTAAAAAAACTAATTCATAAGTTCAAATCGCTCGCCATCAGCTTTAATAACTTGACGCATTCTTCCATAGAATGCATTGCACGCGGCACGCACTACCTCGTCTGGTATTTCATCCCATATCTTGACTAATCGATGCTTGAATGAGTTTAGATTCATGCTCTGTGTGCTCCCAATCTTGCTCAGCATGTAACCCATATCGAAAAGTCCAAAGCATTCAAATCCGGCGATGATACAGGCCATTCTTGCCAAGGTATAAAATCTGTCAAATTTGTTCTACACCAGTCTTGAGTGCGTTTAGCTTTGTGAGATGGGGCACTATCTTGTTGGAAGCAGTAATAGTCGTTTCCATATAATTTTTGAGCATTTTCTGGCAAATGACCCTGTAACACGTTCTGGATGTATAATAGTCTTGGTTAATTTTGACACCTCGATCAATAAACAGCAGCGGTAACTTGCCTCTAGGCGATATCGCACCCCATACCATGACAGCTGATGCACTCTGGAACCCGTTGTACGGCTAATTTGTCCACAGGAATATCCTTCAATGAAGCACCATAGACACGATCGTTTTGTTGGTTGTGACTGTCTTGTAACTGGAACATCTTTTCATCGGAAAAAATAATATCATCGCCGTCGTGCCAAGCTAGCAATTCCCTACATTTTTTCACTCTAGCTTTTTTCTGGGCATCTGTTAAGCCATGAATTTTTTGTTTTTTGTAGGCCTTTAGCCCAAGATCATATTTTAAAATACGACTCATTGTTCGACGGGATATTTTCATATCTTTAGCAAGTTTGCTTGCACTTCGAGCTGGATTTCGTCTAATACGCTCACGAATATTTTTAATGATGTTTTTGATTGTAACAGATGGCTTTCTCCCAGGTTTGGGCCTGATTTGTGAAGATCCCGTTTCTTTGAATCGCTTGACGGTCCGC
Organism: Acleris emargana; assembly: GCA_927399475.2. Classification (NCBI taxonomy): domain Eukaryota; kingdom Metazoa; phylum Arthropoda; class Insecta; order Lepidoptera; family Tortricidae; genus Acleris; species Acleris emargana. The sequence goes on from OV656837.1 coordinate 12,516,117, forward strand.
GATATAAACCTTATATTGATATTTAAATGTTTCAGCGTCTTCAATATATCACACGGTCGGTATTTTTTCTGGTACAAATCGCACACTAGCTGGCGTTTCGCGTCCATTGTTGAAAACAATATAAAAACAAAATATATCAAGCTGACGTGTAGAAATCATAAGATTAAATTGTCAACAAAAAAAAAAAACGAAGTGAATAAGAAATTAAGTTAAAAATAAAAAATAAAATCATTTATTCTGTAAGTAGGCCCTGTAGGCACTTTTACAAGTCTGAATCTACCATCTACCAGCGCTTCAAGAGACCATTGTTGAGAAGAAGCACCGCAAGAAACTCAACAGTAAGCTATTTTTTTTAAATAAAGAACTTATTACAATACTAAACATAAGCTATCTAATTTAAATGTCACAGGGATGTACAGGTCCCAGTAGTAATAATAATTAAATTAATAAAAATGTCAGGTTAAAATAATAATACAATTCCGGAGATGTAAAGAGTCTCCAAATGTCAAATTAAAATTAAATATAGGTAAGTAGGTAATTAAACAAAAAAACAAAACAACAAACACAAACAAGGGAGATGTAGAAAGTCTCCACGGTCAATTTTGGAGATGTAAAGAGTCTCCAGATGTCAAATTAAAATAATAAGCATACAAGGAGATGTATATAGTCTCCACGGTCATTAATAATTGTAATACAAATAATTCAGTCCCAAGCATTGTCATCATTTATATAATCTTTAATACTATAATACGCTTTAGAAATTAGTTGACGTTTAACGTAACTCTTAAATTTATTTACTGATAAATGAGTAACACTACTTGGGAGCTTATTATAGAACCTTATACAATTACCCATGAAAGAGTTTTTTATTTTGTGAAGCCGTGTAAAGGGCACTGCGAGCTTATGTTTATTCCTGGTATTAACATTATGTATGTCACAGTTCTTTCTAAAACTACCGATGTGTTTATGAACATGCATAATATTTTCATAAATATATTGACTGTATACGGTTAATATATTCGTTTCTTTGAACTTATCTCTAAGCGAGTCTCTATGACCCATCTTGTAAACAGCACGAATAGCCCTCTTCTGTAGAACAAAGATGCTGTTTACGTCAGCACCACTACCCCATAGTAAAATACCATATGACATAATACTATGGAAGTAACTAAAATAAACTAATCGAGCGGTTTTCAAGTCTATTATATTCCGAATTTTATTAACTGCAATAACTGCAGAACTTAGTCTATTCGCTAATTTAGCCAGATGAGGACCCCATTGGAGTTTGGAGTCTAATGTTATTCCAAGAAATACTGTATCATTAACTAGGTCTAATCTATCATTTTTTATAGTTACAGTAGTTTGTCTATTTTTCACATTTGTAGTCATAAATTTAATACATTTAGTCTTTTTCTCATTCAGTAATAAATTATTAACACTGAACCAATCTACTACTTTTGATATAGCATTGTTTACATCGATATTAAACTCCTGTTGTCGTTTGACTTTAAATACGAGTGAGGTATCATCAGCAAATAATACTATATCATGTTTGTCCTTTATAAGGTATGGTAAATCATTTATGTAAATGAGGAATAAAAAAGGACCCAAAATTGAGCCCTGTGGTACGCCCATTTTGACCAAAGACCCAGGTGATCGTTTTCCATTCACGTCTACCCTTTGTATTCTCCCGTATAAGTACGTTTTTATTAAGTTTAGCGCAGTACTTCTAACTCCATAATGGTGTAGCTTCCTGACCAATGTGTCATGGTTAACGCAATCGAAGGCCGTGGACAAATCACAGAAAATACCTAAGGCATCATGTGACCCCTCCCAGGCTTCAAAAATATGTTTAATTAACTCAACACCAGCTTCGGTTGTCGAGCGACCCCGAGTAAAACCAAATTGTTTGGTGTGTAATAAATTATTATATTGAAAATGTTCCATTAATTGTGATAAAATTAATTTCTCAAAGATTTTACTGAAAGTGGGTAGTATGGAGATCGGTCTAAAGTTAGTGGGGTCAGAAGTACTACCCGTTTTGAATAATGGAATTATCTTGCTATGTTTCATAAGATCAGGAAACTCGCCACAGTCAACACAGTGATTAAATATGACCATTAAGTCAGATGCTATGACTTCCAATAAGGATTTAAGGACGTGAACCGACACCCCCCAAAGGTCATTAGTTTTCTTTATATTAATTGACTTGAATGCCTTAATTACATCCAAGGCAGTAACGTGCTTGAATTCAAAGTGTATACTGCATTCAGACACGTTATCTTCTAATAATAAAATGGCAGACGCCGGCGAAGAGTTCAGACACTTAGTCGTTGACACTGGTATGTTGGTAAAATAATTTTCAAATTGAATTGCGACATCTAAATTCGACTCTAGAATTTTACCATCTACTTTTAAACGAAAGTCATTAATTTCCTTTTTCCGGCGACCTGTTTCTTCATTAATTATTTACCAAGTCGTTTTAATGACATCAGAGCTATTCAAGTAAGTAAGTAAAAAAGTAAGTTATATTTAAGTAAAAAAGCCATACACAACTAGGACACTTAATCTGCCCAACCCTGTATAGGAAGGAAGGATTGACCTACAAATTATTTATAAACCTTACGGACACGATTTTTTTTAATAGCTATTTTATTTTTAATTCTTGTATTCAAATTATGTATATCACCATTCTTAACAAAAGTCTTGATTTTTAATGACATAAATAATATTCTCATAAATAAATTGTGACGCTACTGTCAAAATATTAATTTCTTTAAATAGTAATCTTAAGGAATCACGGGAGTTTAGATTATTATATAGAACGAATGGCTCTTTTTTGCAACACGAATATAGTCTGTATGTCAGCAGGTTTTCCCCAAACCAGAATACCGTACGACATAACACTATGAAAATACCTATAATAAACTAAGCGAGCTGTCTCAACATTATTAAGTTGCCTGATTGTCCTAACACCATAAGCTGCCGAACCTAATTTACCTGCTAGTACTGCTATATGGGGACTCCATTGCAAGTTTTTATCTTTAGTTATCCCTAAGAAAAGTGCCTTATCTACGATTTCCAATCTCTCATCATTATGAAATATACTAAATAGATTCTGCCGCTATAACATTAGGCAAAGCGAACCTAACACATTTAGTTTTCTTAGCATTGAGTAGCAAATTGTTACTAGTAAACGAATTAAGTACTTTACCTAGTGTGGTGTTTATCCTACTATAATCGACGGATTTTCGGTCTACCTTGAAAATTAATGATGTATCATCAGCAAATAGCACAATTTCACAAAGGTTATCTACTGTGGGTGGTAAGTCATTAATATAAACCAAAAATAAGAAAGGACCTATTATAGAGCCCTGAGGCACACCTAATTTAACAGCTGCTCCAATAGACTGTGTTTGGTTTACAACAACCGTTTGTCTTCTATCACTAAGATATGAAGACATAAGATTTATTAGAGATTTATTTGACAGACCATAATGTTCTAATTTCAATATAAGAGTCGCATGATCTACGCAATCGAAAGTTTTGGAAAGGTCACAAAAATCCTATTGCATCACAAGATTTCTCCCAAATATTGTATATATTTGATGAGTACAGAAGCTGCATCTGTTGTGGATCGTCCTCTGGTGAAGCCAAACTGATTACTGTTAAGCAGTTTATTTCTATTGAAGTGACCTAACATATCTTTTAACATTAATGTTATGGCATCTTTATATTAATGTTACAATATAACATGAAACGTGTAATACTTTACAAAAAAGGATAACAATAAAACAACTATTTAAAATATTTTTTTAATTACGTTAAACATATACATTCATAACATAAATTCGCAGCCTTGTGTGAAGTTAAATTCTACTCTGCAAGTCTCCTTCTAACAGTCCATCGGCTGATGGACACATTCCGGGTCTCTCGTAGCTTCCGCTGAAGCTGAACAGCATTGAGTCGTCGATTCCGTAGCGAGTTGACAGCAATGAAGCGGTCATCTTGCTCCGAGGTAGAGCGTACCCGGCCAGTGCCAGGTCTTCTGGAGAAAGCACCAGTCGCTTGGAACCTCTGGAACACACATTGGACAGATGATCGTGTCAGGTTCAGTTGTCGGGCCACTTCACGTTGACCCAACCCTGTTTGCAACAGAGCAACTGCTTGGGCGGCTTCAGACGGGGTAGTATCCATGTTTCTTCAAGGTTTTCCAGTAGAATCGAGCAGAGATGTGTTCAGGATGACGTATCATAAACAAATGATGTCAAAACAATTAAACAAAATGGTTTTATACCTAATGATGTGGCACAATCAGTATGTGCACTAATGAGCTAATTAGAGGGGGGTATTGTTATTGCCCATAATGACGGGAAATACCCATCCCCACCACTAAAAATTGCCTATCATAATGGCATTCGAATTTTCATGATAACACTTACGCCCTCTGTACAATCAGCATCGAAGTAAAAATTGCAAGGGTGGCTCGAATTCTTTGCTCCCAAGTGTATAAGATTAAATTGGCTTTCTGACGTATTTTCTTCCAAACTTGAGGTTCCGCAGGTTTTTATGATGAACAGATACACAGGGTGGGCTAATTCGTTCTCCACTTTGATGACATGTTCACAAGCATTTTTCCAAAGCGTAGAGTTCGTCGTGTCTACTACAGTTCTTAATTTTTGAATTATAGATACTATCGCCTACTGTTGGTGGAATGTTTGTCTTGCGAATTTGTTTTTTGACGTGACTACACATCTTCTCGATTGGGTTCAGTACACAATAATAGGGAGGAAGTCTTAATGACATGCCCAGCCTTAACAGCTATTTTGTCGATTTCAAATTGGTGATTTTTTACAATTTCCAACAAACTCCTAATAGTTGTTTTCTCAGGTATAGGAACATTATGCCTTCCCAGGAAAGCTATTATGTCAAATTCTCTTGTACAAGTATTTGCAATTTTTTAATTGTCATCCTGGTTTCAAATCCCGGTAAGGGCCGATATTTGTGTGATGAGCGCGAATATTTGTTTCAGAGTCATGAATGTTTTCTATGTATTTAAGTATTTATTTCTCTATATAAGTATTTATATCGTTGTCTAGTACCCATAGTGGCCATAGTACAAGCCTACTAAGCCTAGAGCTTAGTTTGGGACTAGGTCAATTTGAATGACACTGTCCCCTGATATTTATTCATTTTGTTTTATTTATGATATGATAAGACGAATTTTCCATAACGATAACGCTGTTGGCGGGGGAAGTCTCCACAGTGTTGTTTCTGAATATGGAAAGCCCACTTTGCTTGCTAATACCAATTGATAAATCTTTGTCAACGTTGGAACTTCATTTTTTTGATAAAATATGTAAACTCAAACACACAAACTTTTTTTATATAAACAGTGGAAACTGGATAAGTGGAACCTGGGTTAGTGGAAAACCTCTTTAAGTGGACACAAGTTCTCGGTTCCAGTTCCTTGGCAACGAATTACCTCTATAAGTGGAATTTTGGGACCTCTATAAGCGGAATCCATTTTTTCGAAAATTTCTTATTTTTACCTCTGTAACTGGAAGCAGCCGTCTCCGAAACCTCTATGAGTGGAAAAGCTAGGCGTTATAAAATTTGTATTTTTAATAAACCGTTACAAGGAGGGTAGTTTGTTTCGTTAACATTATGTTTGTGTTTTAACTACGTATTTTGTATGAGATCACACATCGTTCAATTTGGTTCTTTTAGCCGTGGTGCGGTGCCTTGCTGTAAGATAAGCAATGCCTAAGCGCAAAATCAAGTGTTTATCTCTTCGGGATAAATTAAAAATTATAAAAGACTATGAAAGTGGGAAGTCGCGTGAAGATATCAGTGTCCAGTCTAGTGTGCCACAGTCTACGCTTTGTAGAATAATTAAAGATAAGGAGAAGATTCAATCTCAGTGTATGGACGGGCTAGGAAAATCAAAACGAAATCGCTTACCGGAGCATCCTGAAGTTGAACAATGTTTAATAACGTGGATAAGACAACTTCGTGATAAAAATGTACCAGTTAATGGACCAATGATAAAAGAAAAAGCTGAAGAATTTGCAAAAAGGCTCAATATTCATAATTTTTCTAAGAGTAACGGATGGACACACAAAGGACAGATACATATTATTTTTGTATACGAGTACTGTAGATTATTTACAGTAGGTATTTCTTTTTTTAAAGTCAGGATTACTAACCTATTTTTTGTTCTATCTTTCTACATACATACGTACATATTTAATAAAAGATGATTAGGTATTTAAGTCTTGATCTTTTATTTGACCATATACGTGACCTCTATAAGCGACGTTACTACCATCCACAACCTCTGTTAGCGAGAGCCTCTGTAAGTGAGAAAACGTTTTATTTGAACCTGGTTAAGTGGAAAACTGGATAAATGGAAAACCTGGATAAGCGGAACTAAACAGCCGGTCCCTTGCGATTCCACTTATCCAGTTTCCACTGTATATATACTTCAGTACGCAAATGAAGCCGGCAAGGCGATTAAGGTGTGGTTCAAGCTATGGCTGAAACCTAAATATCCGTTTTATATTATGAGGTTGAAAGAGACTGGCCTGTGGAACGACGCAGTGCCTAGAATTCGCCATAAATATTATTCGAATTCGACAGTATTAATTATTCGAATAAAACGAATATTTCGAATAGTGCAGAAATATGTCTGTAATTATTTAATCTAGCGAAACACTACAACAAAATGCCAGGATTAATTATCCTTCACATTAACAACTCCGTGGAAATAGATTTAAATATCAAAAATAACTTAAAATTTAAGACAAACAATATAATTACCTATTTTTCTTTATCTTAGCTAAAATCAAACTTTCTAGAATGAACTAACTACCGTACAGTAATTGGTAAAAGGGGTAGCCAGCTGGCGAGTCCGGCTACCTGCTACATAATGGAAAATAAGTTTTTAACATAAGTTTTTATTTGTATACCATGTAAGTATATCCACTTGGGAGCAAATAAATCGAGCCGCCCTTGCAATTTTTACGTCAATGCTAATTTGTATAAAGGTCGTAAGTATTATCATGAAAATTCGAATGCTATGATAGGTAATTTTGTCTTCTATCGAATGACATAATTTTTAATGGTAGGGGTGGATTTTTCAGTGCATTTCAGGGCCGAAAACCGCAAGGCTCTCAAAATGTATGCATTAGATTATTTAGAACAGAAGAATACAAGGGAATAATTAAAGAGTTTTATGAAAATTAAAACAAATTATCGATTTTTAATAACGTGTATTCCCTCCTCTAGCCAATCGACATGCACGCATGTGATTTTTCATCGAACGCACGAGTTTTTGATGACATTCTTGAGGTATGTCCGCCCATTCTTCCTCGATCGCTGTCTTGAGCTGGTGCAGGATCTCAGGAGCGGAATCCCTGGCCCGGATTCGCCTCTTGAGCTCGTCCCAGACGTGCTCTATCGGGTTCAATGGTAGGGATATCGACCTCTCTTAGGTACTCCTGAGTGATCCGAGTTGTATGTGGTCCGGCATTATCTTGCATCAGCATGAAGTTGTCACCGACGTAGCCAGCAAATGGGACCACATGTTCAGCGAGGACCTCTTCCATGTACCGATGAGCAGTCAATCCTCTTGAATTTGGCCCGACACCAGGCCCAGTGACGAACACAATGTCTGTCTTCGCTTCCAAATAAATGCCGGCCCAGACCATGCATGAACCGCCTCCATATGCGACTCGTTCTTCGATGCAGCATTGCGAAAATCGCTCTCCCTGCCGTCATTGCCAAAAAGACAAATCCTGCACTCGTCAGAGAAGAGTACTGTCCTCCATTGCTCAAGGGTCCAGTTTTCATGTTCCTGAGCAAAGCGAAGACGTGTTTGACGGTGACTCGGAGTGAGTTTAGGGCCATTCGCAGCCTTGTGTGAAGTTAAATTCTTCTCTGCAAGTCTCCTTCTAACAGTCCATCGGCTGATGGACACATTCCGGGTCTCTCGTAGCTTCCGCTGAAGCTGAACAGCATTGAGTCGTCGATTCCGTAGCGAGTTGACAGCAATGAAGCGTCATCTTGCTCCGAGGTAGAGCGTACCCGGCCAGTGCCAGGTCTTCTGGAGAAAGCACCAGTCGCTTGGAACCTCTGGAACACACGTTGGACAGATGATCGTGCCAGGTTCAGTTGTCGGGCCACTTCACGTTGACCCAACCCTGTTTGCAACAGAGCAATTGCTTGGGCGGCTTCAGACGGGGTAGTATCCATGTTTCTTCAAGGTTTTCCAGTAGAATCGAGAAGAGATGTGTTCAGGATGTCGTATCATAAACAAATGATGTAAAACCAATTAAACAAAATGGTTTTATACCTTATGATGTGGCACAATCAGTATGTGAACTAATGAGCTAATTTGAGAGGGGTATTGTTATTGCTCATAATGACGGGATATACCCATCCCCACCACTAAAATTGTGTCATTCGATAGAAGACGAAATTATCTATCATATGGCATTCGAATTTTCATGATAACACTTACGACCTTTGTACAATCAGCATCGAAGTAAAAATTGCAACGGTGGCTCGATTTCTTTGCTCCCAAGTGTATATGATATGGAAAATAAGTTTGTATTTTTTCATTAAAGTTGGCCTGTAGGCAAATCTAACTGTCCACTCTCTCTTTCACCTCACCTTACAAACATGTATGTAGTGTTTGCGGTTAGATTTACCAAATACCAAATGTTGATTGCCAAAAAGTTAAATTTTACATTACAGATTTTACAATTATACAACTTAGAATAATTTTTTTGATTTATTTTCAAAAATATTCGAATTATTCGAAATATTCGAATTTTCGAATATTGGAAATCTAAGTATTCGTATTATTCGAATACTAAAATTGGACGAATATTGCAAACCCTAAATGCAACCCAAGTATGTATTCCGGAGGAACTTCAATCTCCACATTCCGACAAGGGATGAATGGAAGGATGGGTTGCACCTATCAGAGGAAGACATCGTGATATGGTAGGTACACGGGCGAAGGCGGGTATTCACGCCAAAGAGTATCACAGTAGCATAAGTATGGGCAACTACGCAACGGTCTTTCAGGCGGAGATGTATGCGATAATTGCCTGCACGCAAGAGAATAATTATTGATAGGCCTCCACAGAGGGGAACTATATCTATAAATCTAAAGTCGATTTCTTTTAAATGTGGAAAGTATAAATATCTTGAACACCGTAAATGTTTTTCGTTAACGGCAACACCTTTGCTGATATTTTTTCCGTGGGAATAAAAATCCGTCTTTAGAGTCTAGAAGTCCGGATGGATGGTAACCCTACTCCTACATGGCCCCACTGATTTTCATTAACCCTAGATATTAACCGCTCCAGTAGTTTACTATAAAAAGAACCGGGCAAGACCATGCCGGACCATGCTCAGTGTAGGGGTCCGACCCCGTTACTACATACAAGTAGCTAACATAAAACTATCTCGAAAAACAACAAGTATGATCTATTGTTATTTGGTGCGGGCTTAGATGATTTTTGTTAGGTAAAAATACTTTAGTCGCCTGTATCTCAAGAACCAATCAAGTCTAATTAGTATTGATAGTTCTACTTTTCAATTAATTACTAGCGAAGAGCCCTGGTTTCGCTTCGGTCTACGTGAGTTTTCTGTAACACCCGTACCTGATCCAGATTTGAATATACAGACCTTCCTCTTGCATCACTCTATGTATTTATGAAAACCGCATTAAAATCCGTTGCGGAGTTTAAAAGATCTAACCGTAGGTACATACATATATTTATTTCTAACAGCGGCCGCCAGCGGCTTCGCCCCGCTGCAAATTTCTGACTTCCCCGGTGAATTTTTCAATTATTTTCTATCATCCAAACCTTGTTCTGACACTGACGAACACAACAAAAAAGAAATCAGCCAAATCGGTTCAGCCGTTCTCGAGTTTGGCGCTTAGCAACACATTTAGCGATTCATTTTTATTATACACCGTGTTTTTTTTGATTTGGTTTAATTTTAAGGTTGCATTCCTTAGATCAAATAAAGTTAATTCCTCCAAGAAACTAGTGTACTAACTCGTACCGTTTAGAAGATAGAATTCTAAGAATACTAAGATAATCAATAATTAAATTTAATCACTAATTTACGTTAAACCAATGTAAAAGGTTCATAATGCATAAACAAATACTTGCTTTTAAAATCCCGTGAGTAAAGAGTTTCTGATTCTTACGAGTGCCTAACATGAAGGTTAAAGAAATTCGGTTCATTGACATTATTTTATTTTATGACTTCGTTTTGATGTTGCTGGCTCGCATGTGTCACGTCAAATTGACAATACTAATTTGTTATTGTTGTTACTTATTTTATGGGGGCCATTTGCAACGTTAAAAGATGGCGGACGTGTAATTTGTTTTAGACTTTAATTTTTGGGTAATTAGGTGTTCAAAGTTCTTTTCTGATAGTGCTTTTTATGCCTTAGTGTCGCACAGTGATTGAAGACTTGGACTTATTTCGTGTATGGCATCTTTCTTCTCGTTTCAAGTGGACTCGCAGTGGTGCAGAGGTTAAAACTATCTTGACCTCTGACCTACAAATCACCGTACAACGTTGCCCCCAATCTTCCTAGAGAAGATTGGATTGTGTTTTATACTCATATAAACCTTGACACTGGCGAAATCACTTCACGTGGAAGCCATATCCCTGCGGTAGTAGCTGTTCAAGTCGCCGCGGGGGCAAAAAATAATAATAATAATAACTTATTTTATTTTCAAATAAATAATTTTATTGTGTTAACTTGCTTTGTGATGCCACGGGTAAATTATACGGCCGAAGAAGATAGATATATAAAATTCTCGTGTCACGGTGTTTGTAATAACTAATTAAACCCCTCCGAAATGGCTCGACAAATTTTCGATAAATTTTGTGTGCATATCGGTATGGTCTGCGAATCGGACAACATCTATTTTCCATCCCCCTAAATGTTAAGGGCGGTTCACCTCTAAGTTTTACATACATGGCAAAACAACGTTTGCCGGGTCGGCTAGTATTTTATACACCGTGTTTTTTTTGATTTACGATAACTTCGGCATATTACTAGGTACATCCATAGAAACTAAGTGGTAGATTAGATTTTTGAATATTGCTAAAAAAAAAAAACTGTTTAGTACAAAGTAATTCAATGTTGTATCTTTGGTCATTCTAAAAGGGCCTTTAGAGTTAACTCATAGTCAGTGTCAAATACGTCAATGTAGGCGTGACATACACCGACAGTTAAGAGCCTTTTAGACCAGTTCAACGTGATTAAGTGATTAAATTTAAAAATTTAATATCTTTAAATTTGACCTAAAGAACGTTCTCTTATCGTAAATCAAAAAAACACGGTGTATATGTATTTCGATATTTTCCAAATGTTTAGTATTGATAATTGTGGCTGTACGGGGTGAGGACACGACGGGGTGAGGACACGAACTCTAACTAAAATGGCACTGGCACTTATCCTAAACGCTATTTTAATAGCCATCCAATACGATGTTGTGAAGTAATAATAATAATTTTACCCTTGCTTAACTTGTACGGGAGGTACCCTATTTTTTTTAGATATTTTAACATTGATCTTAGAGTGCGGTAAAAATATCTATGTGAGCAAAATTTCAGTTTTGTAACATTAATAGTTTCTGAGAAAAAGTGATTTTAAAAATAATGAGCTTAGCTGCTAAGCTTTTTAAGTAATCGTAAAATGCAAACAATTTATTACTTAAACAATTTTCATGATTGAATTAGTATAATAAAAACATCTAAAAACATTATAATAAAAACTATATTTTTTGAAATATTGGGTACATTAGCTTTTACTTAAATTTGTCTATCTTCCGGGGTGTTTTCGTTGGTATTTTCTTGAAAGAAGATTCTTGTCAGTTTACAGATACTGAGGGGTCTACAGTTTTGTACTTTGGCTTGCTGTGAGTAAAAGGTAGATACCGGTACTTGATCATATGCTGAAACAATTTATATTGTTATGTTATGTAACTAAGTACCAATTTCACCAAACAATGTTTTTAATCAACGTTAAGTTCACTGTTAGTTCATACATTTTGACAGCTGTTAAAGGTCTAATCGTGTGTTAAGTGGTTAACATGGTTTGGCGAAATAGGTACAAAGGCATCTATTAATATTAAATCATCACAATCATCTAGCTTTTGCCTGTAGTGAACCGTTTGCATAGAACTCGTTCATCGTTTTTCTTCTTAGTCCAACTTGACATGGGGACTTAATAATGCCTTTGCTTTACAAAAGGTGGAGCATAGTTATTTTTTGATAAGTAGATTTTAAAGCGTGGGATCCTTTCGGTCTGATCATCATTCTAAGATGATGCCTGTGACAGCTTATATAAACACTCATTACCAGGGCCCATAATTTTCATGCCGATGACATCAATTTGATGTCACGCTCCATATAGGGTGATCCCAAATAGTTTTATTGTAAATTATTAATCATTAGTCGTTAATCATTTTAATTATGTACAAATGACTTCAAAAGTATTCTATTTACACGTTGAATAAATAATACTTACTTGATACGTGAAACGTAATTAAAACTATTTGATTTGTTGTTATACATACATTTTATTAAATGGTGCAAGTGCCACTGAGAAATAAAAATACTGATTTCCTAATTCTATAAGTTGTTAAAATCAGAAAAAATGTGTCCATCAATGATACATTTTCTTTTTATCAAAGAAGTTGGAATAATTAACCAATTGTGTGACAAAACAAACAAAAATACGATTACAAAACCAAAGGATTTTGATGAATATTGCATTACGTATGAACGCGAAGATGTCTTGGATTTTCTTTGCATGGGAATTCATGCAAGAAGGATGGCGTGCTTTACGTTAGAGAGGAATTCTGTTTTCTACGTAATTATTGTAATGCGTTGTTAACAATACCATTTAATAAAATGTATGTATAAAAACAAAAACAGTTTTATATTATTACACGTATCAAGTAGGTATTATATGTTAGAGTACTTTTGAAGTCATTTGTACATGATTAAAATGATTGACGACTAATGATTAATAATTTACAATAAAACTATTTGGGATCACCCTATATGGAGCGTGACGTCAAATTGATGTCATCGGCATGAAAATTACGGGCCCTGCTCATTACACTTATTTCTTTAACTTTACATATATACTACATCGGTACAAACCTGGCGACGCCGTTCAGGAATTTAAATAATTAATCGCCTATGTTTAAACACATTGCTTGTGAGTAGATATAGTTAAGTGATTGAAATTACGAAATAAGGCTGTCACAGGCATCATCTTAGAATAGTGGGAGGCGTAAGCCGCAATCTTGAACGCTAAGGTTTGAAATTGAATGCTTATCGAGACCAAACTAACGAATCGAAACTTAGCGGGTCTAAGTACAGTCGAGATCCTGCTGCCACCTGCAGACTCCACCATGAATTCAGCTCTAAGACACCAATAGATTTTATTGATATATGTATTCCAAATTTTAGCCCAATTCAATAACCGTAAATGGTTTAAATGTTACTTGCGACAACACAAATGACGATACTTATACACAAATGACGTAAAAAAAGGCATGTAAAAATACGACTGTAGATGTAACGTAATATTTTCTTTAGTAACTTTTTACCGGGAAGACATCATACAAAACATGTTTATACTTTTGTCTTAGGGGCAATCGTTGAGGAAATATTTAAAAAAAGAACAACTATTTGATCCTCAATTTAAGAGGGTGGCAGGTCGAAAACTTCAATTCTTATTAGGACCCCATTCCTTAACAATATATTATTATTATTATTTCTACGTCTTTACAAGTTATGATTGTTATTAAGAACCTGATGGGACCTGGGGCACTGCTGTGTAAGCTTTCCCCCACTTTTTCCATGTTTCCCTGATCTTAGCAGTATATGGCTTTCAAAAGGAATCCAAATCATTCCGCTATTTCCGACGGAGTCTACCGCGTTTCCGCCTGAGTTGCTGCGGCAGGCGTGACTAGCCAAGTCCCACTTTTACTTGGCTGCCTTCTGAGCTACGACGACTATTTGAGTCATGGAGCGTAATGTAGATCAAAAACATATGCCCCACATTTTGTAAAGAAACCCCTAGACTAGATTATATTGGAAATATAATTATTTTGAGACCAAAGATGTCCTAACCAAGGCTTTAGATTAAGCATGTGCCGAATTTCAACCAAATCCGTTTATACATTCATGCATAATTTAAAAATTATATATATATCATCCATCACAAACTATAACATTAGTAGGAAGAAGAATAAACAGGCATCTTAAATCACTCACCTTGATTTGTCTCTTCATGGTAATACAAAATAGGGTAATAAAATACATGACTAAAATAGGCCAGAATACTGGAACATTGAAAGCATCAATAAAAGTGCAAAAGAATCCGATAATTGTACTCTTGGTGACAGAAAGCCAAAACTTAAATTCTGGCAACCTTCTTATAAACGGTCTGAACTCTTCAGTAGATCTGGTAGGGAGGGCTGGCCCATTCTCATCATCATCACCTGAAAGATAATGATTAAAACATCAAAGACTGAACACATTCATCTCGATTTATGTATATGAGAGGTATACAAAAGTGGTTTCAATTCATGTTTTACCATGCCAAAACAGCTTCTCAAATTAACATCAGTTAACATAGAGATAACATACATTCATACATTACAGCCAGTTTTTTATAAAATAAATATAAATAAAATTCATTTATTTCAGACTTACTAAATCCATACTGGTGTTAGTAAAATCTTAGTAACTAGATATTAAAAAAATTATGTTAATCCATATAATTTAACCCTTTGAACACCAAGAGCCACTAAAGTGGTTGTGTGCCGTCATGCCCACCACGCAAACAACCCCTAAAAGGGTCGGAGTGAAGGTGTACTTTGATGATGAATAAAATCTATTATGAATTGTTTTGCTTTGCTTTTATTGGCTCAAACGTTACACCAATTAATGTTTTGTTCCTTATAATAATTGATGAATGTTTGGACAGGTCAAAATGTGAAAATTTCAGAGCTATTCTTCAGATATAATTTGACGAAACAATATCTGTGTGCCATACGCCAATAGCCCATAAAAGCGGTTGCTAGTGCTGTTGCCATCGTGAATATATTGCTATTGTCTTTATCCAATATTTGTAACCCTAATCTATTTTATAATATTCATTAAATCATCTTCTTTGCATAAAAACCTATACTGACATTATTAAAGTCTAATTACGATTTACTGACATTGATCTGTCGATATAAAAAAATATATCTATATAGGTGTACATAAGAAAAAAAATTCGTAAAATGAAAAGGTCTGATCCGTTTTATTACTTATTAGATTCACTACATTTCTGTCAAACAGTATACGAAGATAATGACTTAAAGCAAGATTTACACCGTAAATTCCGCTTTACCATAGAGACGAAAAAACTTCTTATGAGTAGTACTTATAATAAAACATTATTATTCAACTTGATTGTCTATAATTCTGATTGTTTACTATTATAAGTACTAGTAAGTGGGTAATTGTTGTGTACTCTGTCATGGTTATTTTTCACTCTCAATATCTACAAGAAAGTGTCTAATGTTGAAGAAATAATTCGTATTTTGGAAAGTGAAAACTGGAACAACTACCAGTATGAACAAAACAGTGTTTCAGTTTTTTTTCATAGTGTTTGCAATCTAAAAAAAGTTGGATCTTGCCACTGAAATTGATGTCGCGCGGTTGAGTCAATGTATGTACAGTACAAATTGTACATAGTGGGTAGACAGCAACAAGGGATGAAAACACTATTATGTGCATAGTTTACGGCTAACTTACCATCAAAATCCATGGCAGGATCAATCTTCGGTGTAAGGAATGCAATGAATAAATTTAAATGGTAGATACCAAGTGCATAAGTCACAATGTACCAACCCTGCAAAAATATACAAAAGGGATTAAACAATTTTTATGTATAAGACACATTGTAATTTGTAACAGTAAATAATTATTTGCCCTGTGTGGGGTCACACATAGTTTATCATCAAGCCTATGTATGTTAACAACTAAAATCTCATTTTAATAAGATTAAGTAAACTGATGTTTGCTAGATTAACAGTCTCTGCAGGACAATAAATAATATTCTGACAAAAGCAATTATACTTTTAAAATATAAGACTTCTAATTACAAATATAATTTTTTCCAAAATCTGACTAAACATGATTATAAACAAAGTTGTACACAAACATACTTATTTTCCTAATCATAGATTATCTAGCAAAACAATAGAAATTAGCAATATAACCTGAAAGTTTGATATGTTATGCATTAAACGGTATTCAAATAAATGGTTATATTTTTTTAAATTATGTCCAAAGTATTAGGTTAAATAATAGACTTTATACATTAGTCTCCCTAAAACAATAATAAACTCTGAATAAAAGCAGCTATTCAAATATATCATGATTTGGCTGGTAGCACAGGATGTAGTGTAGGCAGGTTTTTAGATAAGGTTTTCCTCTAATGTAAGGACAGTAGTGCATTGTTGAATTAATTTTACCCATTAGTACATTTTGTGATCTTTCATGCGTACTCACTTGCTTGGCAAAAATTCGAAGCAGAAATACAGCTATTAAGAGTATAGTTCCAATCCATCTTCCTCTTGCATATGGGGTCCATCTATCTAGTGTGCCCTGGTACATCTAAGTCAGAAATATTCAAATTCAGTATTCCTGTATATCACAAAAATCTATAAAAATGTTGACAATAAAATGATTTGATGTAATTACTTACTGATAAACTCCAATTTGGTTAGTTATCATGTGTTGTGGCAAAAAAAGTAAGTCTCAATTTACCACAAAGATTAATACCCAAAGAAACAGATTCTAAACTCTTACCTGAGATAAACGTGTCCATCCTTGAGAAATTATACCTTTTCGAGAGGTTTCAGACGTTAAATCATTTTCATCCATCATAATGGACAAATTTCTCTGCCTTCGTTGACACTAATACTTCTATAGAGCTTGTTTATACTACACCATTACATCTGGGGTTTATAACAGAGCTGCAATATATTTATATTTACACTAAGCTAAACATTAAATTACTTTAATCAACATTAATCTATATTCTAATACCGAATAAATTTATCGGTCAAAAGGAAATTTGTCGGCCCACAGATAAGCACATGCAACTTGATGATGATGATGACATATGTGACATGACACAAATGCTACAGGTAAGAAAGTAGTATAACCGTACAATGCCGATATCTACTCACGTTAGCCTATTTGTACATAAATACATACATAAACTCACGCCTTCATTCCTAGAGTGGGGTAGGCAGCGCTACAGAATTACCAACAAACCTAAAAACTTGCCTATATTTGTGGCAATAGTATTGCCGAATGCTGCACGTAATATTGTACCATTTTTAAATTGTACAAGATTAGATGAATTAGAAAATCCACAATTACATATAGGTATCTCAATAATATATAAATATGAACGTTTAAATGGATATTTGAATGTTTGGATATTTGTGTATCCTTATTATATGCTTCACATGTAAAGTCCCAGATAGACGGGCGAGTAAGTACGCGTACTTAAAGCTCGACGATCTTTTTCGCCCGTGTTTACCTTTAGAAGTTCGTGCACTTAGAGTGACGCACGGGCGAGTCAGATGCGAGCATCGACATACCAACCAATAGACACCGGGTTCCATACAGAATTCTCTCCCAAAAGTGTCCTAGGGCGACCTATACAAACTTCATACTTGTATAAAATCATTGTCAAAATAAAACATCCTAATTTAAATGGTATATCATTAACTCAATGCTTAATTTTGCATGAAACAATTTATCATCTTATGTCGCTTCGACTAGAGGCTCGTTTTTTAACCTTATGCAGCTTCTACTAGCGGAGTGCCAATGTCACCGCGAACAGAGTACAAATGGAGTAGCTTTATACTTAATATTATTTCTGTTTTGACGTCTCAGGTGGGTTTCATTTAAACAAAAACTCAACGCTATTTTTATTATTTAAGACAATATAAATAATACTGTGGGCTCGTAACCCATCATATATTTTTTTAGCAACAAAAAGTAAAAGCGTCTTCAAAAACCCTAATAGCTACTTGAAAAACTTATATCGACTGACTTATTACTTCAGTGGCAAAAATCTTGTGGCATTGCTATTTGTGTAAGTATACCTACTTGACACTGGCTTGGATATAATTATAATAGTACATTGTGTATTAAGGTCGGTAAGTAAGGAATTACGACCGAGGCTCTAGTAGAAGCCCGAAGTCGAAGACTGAGGGCTTTCTGAGTCGAGGTACGTAATTCCTGTACCGCCCGTGAAACATACAATGTTTTTCATCACATTTGCGAGTAAATAAATAAAATTATAGGGCAGAAAAAACTTATAATATAATACACAAGTCAGCACAACTATTATTACGAATTACTTGAACTTTTTTTAAGCGGATGACGGGCGGACTCCACAGATTATACAAATGTTTCGTTCAGAAACGTTAAGGGCAAATACTTACGTAGTTATACATACAGCCGTGAAGGAGTGTAAAAAAAAACGACGTTTTGATACAGAAAACTATTAAAATCGATTATTAAGAACATTAATTGAGTATTTAAGTAACATGTAGCGAGATTGCAATGAAATTCCTGTTTAAATAACATTTTAAGACAATTTTTCAATTGCGTGTAAACTCTTTGCTTGAACTTGCAGGACCTGTGTGCTGCGCTATAAATTAAAAAAAAAATACTTACCGACCTTGGGTTTCATGGTAAAAAAAAAGTTCGAGGGTTTTATATCGGGCATGATTCTACCTTCGGATTTGAGTGGCGCACGTTGTTAAATTTTGCTCTCTCAAGTTATCGTGGTTTTTTAGGCGTTAAACCTGTTAAAATTCGTGTTTTGTTGTGTTGTTTGTTGTTAGTTGGTGTTGGTTTGTGTATTTGTAACACAGGTAAGTAATTGTTATCCGGAGGAGCCGGCAGTATCTCTAATGTGAGATTATTGCTGGCTTGTCCGCGACGCATCATGGCGTCCGGTAGTAGCTTTGACCCCGGGATTACTGATGTTGACCCGGGTTCGGAGTTATCTTCTCCTTCTGACCATTCAATGGAGTTGGTAGATGACCCTCCATCCCCTTCGTGCTATCTGGATATTCCAGAGTCAGTCCCTGTTAGGAAAAGAGATCATTCAGCTATTGCCAGTGAGCCAAGTTCCCCCGAGCCTACAGAGCCGCCGAAAATGTTACGTTCTGACTCAGTCTCAGTATCTCAGCAAGACTCAGAAAATAACATTCACCTTGCTCAATCTGGGCCTTCTCAGTCTCAGCCTCCCTCGCAGAGCCAAATGAATTCGTCGTCTTCTCACCGAAATGCTTACGTTTTGTCTGATAGCGGGCCTTTTGTTGTTCATGTTGTTCGCGAAGTAGCGGAGCTGGACTCGGGTGTCCACATAAATCAAATAAAGTTTGGACAATTTTTGTTTGCCAAAAAGGTATCAGGGATTAAGGAAGGTGGCGTCAAAAAAATTGGTAGGAACAGAATGGGTGTGGAATTCACTAGCGCGGTTAAAGCTAATGAATTCCTCACTAATTCAGTTATCGGAGCTGCTAAATACAGGTCGTTCATCCCCTCTTTTAATATCTCGCGGACTGGGATAGTTAGGGGTGTCCCTAAGGACTTTTCTAATGAGGAGCTCCCTGATTTAATTGTGCCTCCTCGTGGATTCGGAAAGATTATAAAGGCCAGGCGCCTGAATTATAAAGCCAGAGACCCTAACGGTGGTGTCCCTCAATGGGCCCCTTCGGAAACTGTGGTGTTGACCTTCGATGGTCAGTCTCTTCCTCAGAGAGTTTTCCTTTTTAACTGTTCACTGGAGATATCTAAATATAATTTCCCAACAGTCCAATGCTTTAAATGCTGCAGATTTGGGCACGTTAAAGCTCAGTGCCGGTCGCAGCCGCGTTGTGCTAAATGCGCCCAGCCTCACGATGCTAATGAATGTCTAGTTCCTGATCAAAATGTGAGTTGCCTTCATTGCTCCGGGCGGCACAAAGCTACCGACAAAAATTGCCCCGAATTTATGAGACAGCATTCTATCAAGCTGACTATGTCCGATGAGGGAATCTCTTATGCCGATGCTGAAAAAAAACACCCAACCTCTAAGCGTCCTTTCAATGAGGTTGTTAGTCAACAAAACTCCTACAAAAAACCGTATTTACTCAGAGAAAGCAACGGGCTCCTGCCTCCTCACATGGATATGACCAACAAGCACATAATGCCGTAATAGAAGGCTTCAATCAATCTCTTCCCGGCAGTGGTGTGGCATTCTCAAATTCCCCCGAAGGCCATCATCATGGCGGTTTCCAAAATCCTGACTTGTCCCATACCCGTTCTGATTTTGGTGCTGCTCTTCTCTCAATTGTGTCTTCCGTAATTGAAATGTTTGCTAACAACTCTTTTTCTTTACCGTCCAACGCTGCCGATTTCTTGATATTATTGTCTTCTCTTTTACCTAAGGGATCCGAGCCTGTGGGCCGGTCTCATAATGGCTCTCAATATCGTTCAATGGAACAGTAGGAGTATCAGCCGTAACAAGGCCGATCTCCTCTTAATTAATAATGAAATTAACCCGGTTATCATCGCTATCGCTGAAACGTGGTTAAAACCTTGTAATAATTTTAGATTTCCCGGTTTCGTTTGCCTTAGACAAGATAACCCTAATGGGTATGATGGTTCTGCCCTCTTAATTAAAAATGGTCTTAGCTTTTCTCGGTTCGATTTACCTTCTCATCCCTCTTTTAACGTTGTTGCCTGTAGAGTTTTGGATATTTCTGTCATGTCTGTTTACATCCCACACCCTAACCCTGGTATTATTTCAGATTTTTGGAGACATGTTGCTTCTGTTCCAGGTCCTTTTCTAATCCTTGGGGATTTCAACTGTCACAGTCCTCTTTGGGGCTCTCACTGTCTTGATTCTGCTGGTCGTAGACTTGTGGACTCATTGGACTCTCAAAATCTGTGTATTCTGAATGACGGTAGACCTACGCGACGTGTTTCGCCCTCTCAAAATCCTTCAGCGGTGGATATATCCTTGTGTTCCGCTTCCCTGGCTTCTCTTTGTTCTTGGGACATTTGTCATACTAGCTATGGGAGTGACCATTTCCCTATATTTATCTCATATGTTACTGGTTTTTCTGTTCCTCCCCCGTGCCCCCCTTTACAAAGGTTTAGATTACTGAAAGCCGATTGGCCTTCGTATGTTGCCCTTGTTGACATCAAAGTTAGTGCTCTTCCTCCTGTTTCTTCTAAAAATTATTTGGATCTTTATTCTGTCTTCTCTAGGTGTCTGTTCACATCTGCAGAGGAATCAATCCCCTTAAAAAATGCTTGTATTAATCGCCGTCCTTCGCTTCCTTGGTGGGACTCTGAGTGCACGTCCATAGTGAATGAGCGGAAGGAGGCAGAATTATCTTTTTGTTCTGACATGTCAATGTCAAAATTTATAATTTTTAAGCGGGCTCAGGCAAGAGCGAAAAAAATTCTTCATGCAAAAAAAAGGAATGGATGGAGTTCTTTCTGTGAATCCATTTCGCCCTCTACATCCCCCTCAATTGTGTGGCGTAAATTGAAAATTTTTCGGTCTGCTTGTGACACTTCTCTTACCCCTTCTTCATTTTCTTCTTCTCCCTCGTGGATGGATTGTTTTCTAGATAAATTGGCCCCGCCTTATGTTCCTGATTTGTCAGAATTATCTTCATCTGAATTTTCTTTTTCTCCATCAAATGATAACTTTTTGAGTTCCGCATTCCAATTGTCTGAGCTTCGGTGTGTGCTAGAGACTCTTTCTGATTCCGCTCCAGGCCCAGACGGTATAGTGTACTCATTCTTGGCAAAAACGAATTCTGAGACTCTCTTATACTATCTGAATCTTGTGAATTTTATGTTTGATGGAGGTTGCGTTCCGGAATCTTGGAAGGAACAGTTTGTAATTCCCATTCTCAAACCCGGGAAGGATCCGAGCCTCGCTTCATCTTACCGTCCAATTGCGCTTTCGTCTGCCCTGTGTAAAGTTGCTGAGCTCTTACTTAAAAATCGCTTGGACTGGTTCATTGAAAGTGAAAATATCCTCTCTCGTATGCAATTTGGGTTTCGAAAGGGCAAGAGCGTTTCAGACAGTCACTGCATCTTATCAATAGATATCCGTCTTGCATTCTCTCGAGGAGAATCTATAGCAGCCGCGTTTCTGGATGTGTCGGCGGCGTATGACAACGTCCTGCTTTCGGTGCTCAGGGACAAAATGTCTAAGCTGAGCATTCCCCAGAAGGTAGTTAACTTTGTCACCTGCCTTCTCACGTCAAGAACCATTAAGGTTAGATGGCAGGGGGTTATTAGTGGAGAAAGATCCATTTGGAAGGGGCTACCTCAGGGCTCTGTCCTTAGCCCACTTTTGTATAACTTGTATACACTTGATCTTGACAAATCTGTTAACATGTCTTGCAGATTACTGCAGTATGCGGACGATGTAGTGATTTACTGCAACGATAAAAGTCCTCTTGTAGCTTCAGAAAATCTTAATATTGCCTTGAACTCCCTTCAGCTCTGGTTAGATTATCATGGCCTTTCTCTGTCTCCTCTAAAGAGCTCTTCTATTATCTTTTCTAGAAGCCGTCTTTCCCCCCAGTGTTCTATTAAGTTTGATAACGTTGAAATTCCTGTTACTGACACGGTCAAATTTCTTGGAGTGGTTTTCGATAGGCGTATGACAGGAATCTCTCACCTCTCCTATATTGTTAAAAAGTGCGAGAAAAATATTAATCTACTGCGCGCCCTTTCAGGGGTTTGGTGGGGAGCTCATCCCTATTCCCAAAAACTTTTATATAACGCTTTCGTCCGAAGCCACCTCGATTTTGGCACTTTTATTTTTGAGCCTTGCAGTAAAGGTGCTCTTAAAGCGTTGGAATTAGTCCAGATGAAAGCCCTCCGAGTGGTCACTGGTGCTATGTCGTGTTCTCCCAATAGAGCTATTCTCGTTGAATGTGTTGACCCCCCTCTTGACCTCAGAAGGCAATTTTTATCGGACCGTTATTTGTTCCACGCTTTTTATTCTTCATCCCATCCTTTAACTCCGAAGCTCAAACTGCTTCAACAATATTGCTCTTCCAAGCCGTACTGGCGAAAAAAAGACAAACCTAGACTGATTATAAGTTTTGAAAAAGCCTTAGCGCTAAGAGCTCCTGTCCAGAGAAGCCCTTCCTTACCTCTTTTCTCGATCCCTTTTGAGGCTATAGTTCATTCTCCTAGCATCTTCTTTAACTGTGGTATTTCAAAAAACTCTTCTTCTGCTAATTCTATCTTCAATAAATATGTTAAAACTCATTTTCCTTCCCACTTATTTTTTTTTACAGATGCTTCTAAACTCTCAGATTTGGGCTGTGTCGGGTCCGCTGTAGTTTGTCCTATGATGGATTATACAGCCATGTTTAAACTCCCCCCAGAGTCATCAGTCTTCTCAGGTGAATGTCTTGCCCTTTGGAAAGCTGTGGAACACATTTTCGCCAATAAGTTTCCTAGATCAGTTATTTTCTCGGACTGCCTTAGTGCTCTTCAAGCCATCTCCCTTCATCCTCTTAAAAATTGTGCCCGCCACTTCATTGTCTGTCAGTTAAAACAATCTATATTCTTGTGCCACTCTTCTAATTTTGAGGTTTCTTTTGTGTGGGTCCCTAGTCATTGCAATATCTCCGGTAATGAAGCTGCAGATCTAGCAGCTAAGGCGGCTGTAATTCATGGAGATGACTCTTCTTTTAAAATTTTCTCCCCGGATCTAAGTAATATTCCTGCGAATTCCCTAATTAAAAAATGGTCTGCTCGATGGTCTTCCTCTAAAAAAACGTATTACTCTTATATTCAACCTAGGATTCCGTCTAGGCCTTGGTTCTTCAAAAATCGATCAATTTCTAAAAGACATACTAGTGTTATAATAAGGCTTCGGCTTGGGCGGGTTTGCTCGCCGGAACTGCTCCATAGATTTAAAATTAGAGATTCTCCTCTTTGTGATTGCGGGAATGAAATAGGAACTGTGGACCATATATTTTTTAATTGTCCTATTTATAACAGCACGTGTGATCTCTATCAACTCCTATCTAAGGCTTCTATCCCCCTTCCTATTAATATATCGTCTCTCCTGTGTTACATTGACAGTAAAAAAATTGTTGCTATTATCTGTAAATTTATTGACAAAAATAATATTAAACTCTAACATAATTGTGTCCGTTCCTTAACCTTTTTTTTTTGCTATTATTTTTGTTATTACCCAATATAATGGTGATGGTTGCTTTGTGTTTGTCCTTTTTCTTCAGGTTTAGCGTTTTTCGATTGTTGTAAATACTTACTTTTATTTTAATTTCAAATGCGTGCAAAACTCGGATCTTGACATTGGCAGAATTGTGCTGGCAATCAGACACAGAGGCCATAAATAAATAGAAGAAGAAGAAGTATATCGGGCATTGCGGCCAAGTTAACCTGTATGTTTAGATACTGTTTACGTGCAAGTGTGATGAAAAATATCATATATTTGATATACCTGTTAGGCAACGATAGGGAATTTCTAGGAGACCGGTCATTTATTTCACCTTGTTCAGTGGGTCAAAATTATGAATGTAGAGGAAGCGAAAGTTATACTTGTATGCTTAGACCGGTGCACCTGGCATTCCGTAGTCTCTGCCTATACCACAGGGGAACAAATGTGAAGCGAGGTATAGGTATGTTTAGTGGATTTTTGAAGACGGTTTTATTTTTAAAAAGAAAAATCGCTTTTTGTGATATTTCTTATATCATTGAGATTTTCTACAGCACATAATTATACTCGTTCATTACATTAAAAAACCTTAGTCTAATAACAATTTCCAATCAGCCTTAACAATATTTCGCTATCCAATATGCAGGGCCGTTAATTATTAAAGAGTTCTCCCGGTACTTCACCATCAATTGCACTTCACTACATGCATTACGTGAATAAAAGTAATTTCATATTCTTAATAGAGAAATCTCATCACTGCCCGTTAAACAATTATGATTAATGATTTCCGGTGTTCATCTTTGGTCTTAACAACTCGCGACAATATAAGTCTATATCGCACAATAAAATGGATCACGAGGAATCCACAAACTAATATTTAATTTATTACTGCAATAATATAAAGTATAAAACTACTCCATTGACATACTGTTCTCCAACATCCAAATATTGACAATTGTTGGTCCGAAACTAAAATATTTTTTTTTATTAGAAATACTTAGCTATTTATCAATTAACATTACGAATCGACATTTACATGCCGAAAGTATGACATTCCGTCTGAAAGATTTTTGTAAAGGTGATTATTTTTGCAGTTTCTGAAAACGCATTGAGGCATTGTGACACGTGTCACTGTTGGCGTAGTTGACAACGAACTAAATTCAAGTAAACTCCCAATTTGAAGTGGGTATATATTCGCTGGGCCGTGTTTTGTTCTCTGACCCGTTATCTAGTTGTATTGTTGATCGAAGGATGCGAGCCATAACTACGGCGTACTAACTCGCACGTCTATCCTACACTTAACAAAATTAAATCTTAATAATGGCTGTGTTACCAGTAATGTTTTAACGTTTAATGGTGTGACTATCAACAACAACTTTTTAAAGTTGTAATTCTGTAGCTCTGTCTATAGTCCGTGAGCCCGGTCCAAAATTGCCTACGTCATATGACATCACGATAAAACGCATGGCATACCCTCAGAAAAGTTGTGCTGAGCGTGAATCAAAAGATTATCACACTTAAAATTGGCCGGGTTTAAATTTCAAGGTTATATTTACGTCATGTGACATCAGTACGAAACACGTGGCATCATTTAGCCCTTTAACCGTAGAGACAGGAAACAGTTTGTCAGTTCTGAAATGGCCGGAAGTACTTGACAGACGGTGCCAAAGATGGCCACTGGATACCCCTTCCTACGTCATGTGACATCTTGACGAAAATTATTATAAACGTTTCGAAATAATAGTGTATTTAAGAATAAATAAGTCTGCCAAGCCATTTCTGGCTGGAAGTCCTTTAAAAGCGATTTTTTAACTACTAGGTATTACTAAACCGCGATTAGAATACACTTCGGAAGTAACGTCAGCACGCTGTCATTGCATATAAATGACAATTACTAATGGCGGATATAATATGCAATGACAGCGTGCTGACGTTACTTCCGAAGTGTATTCTAATCGCGGTTTAGTAATAGAAGTGATCGAATCATGTTAAATGTCCACAATTTAACAAATTATGATCGATTAACGAGGATTATAAAGAAAAAAGTTCGACTGAAAATGGAAAAAGACATTTTTGGACGACTACTAGCTATAGCGCTCAACCAAAAATTTTACATGAAAGAATGTTTATCATTCCCTCTAGCGCCTTTGCCACCAGCTTTGTGTCAAAACACCGGAAGCATGTTCAAAACGGATAAATTGGTTCTGGTCAAAAAGTTGACATCGAAAATCGACGAGCTCTCACAACCAAACAATCCAAATGTTTGGATTAAAAACCTATTCTGTTTTGTGTTTTCCTTGGGAAAATTGATCCCAGACACGTTTGGAAAATTGTCTGAAGTCATCTTACGCAAAATTTTCAATGTACCCGCTGAAGAAATTCATTTAATTTTCGACCGATATTTCACTCCGTCTATCAAAGACAAAGAAAGACAATCCAGAGGAGAAGAAGACATTCCATTTGAAATCAGTGGTCCTCTACAAAAAACACCTCGAAACTTTGTAAAAAGTTTGAAAAATCCCAAATTTAAAGTGGCTCTAGTGGGATTTTTAGCCGAAAATTGGGCAAATAATGACGTGTCCAATTTAATTGGGTCCAAACAAATTTTACTTACGGTTGAGAACAAATGCTTTTCATACAGTGTGTCTCTGACCTTGGGGCTTTAATTTCAACGATCGATTCTACTCGCTAAATTGAACTACATTTGTTCTGCAACATGAAAAAATAACTTAAATTTAGATAACTAATTGATGTTAAAGTCTAATTTTAAAATCAGTGTATTACATACTGGCCATGTAATCACTATCTCATGGTACGGGGGCGACATTACCTTGGTACGAGGGCTAAAGGAAAATGGAGAATTGGATCGCGTACATTGAAAATTAGATTTAACTTGTATGATAAAAAATAAATTTAAACTAAACATATTTTTAACAACTTACAGAACAAAAGAAGTTTAGTTTCAGGAGTAGAATTGATCTATGCATTTAAAGCCCCAAGGTCAGAGGCACCCTGTATAAGCATACTGATGTTGGCATTGAGAAGAAAGAAGAAGAAAAATTTAACTGCAACCATGAAGAGGCTGACACAAGAATAGTGTTTCATATCGCTCAGCTGGAAGGAGACGGAGAAATTGTCGTAAATGCGACAGACACGGACATTCTTATTGTACTGTTAGCAAATTACCATAAATTTAGCGATTAAAAAAAAACCTGTTATCGGGACAGAGATTACGAGATGTTTGCTATACGGACTGCTCTGCAATATATAAAAAAATTAGGTATCTACGAATGTATGCCAAGCTCTACCAGCCTTGCATGCATTTACAGGATGTGACTACACAGCCAGTTTTAACAGACAGGGAAAAATCAAAGCCTTAAATTTATTACAAAAACATGAAAAATATCAAACTACCTACTTTTAAAAATGTAAATTCAAATTTTAGAATCACAGACCACACAGCGCTGAAAATTATTGAAGAGATTACATCGCTGTTATATGGCATAAAAAACTGTGAATCAGTAAATCAAGCTCGTATTCAAATATTCAGTAAAACATTTGCAAAAATTCACGATAAATTAATTCCGAAAATCAAAAGCTACAACTCTAATACAATGCC
Organism: Acleris emargana; assembly: GCA_927399475.2. Lineage (NCBI taxonomy): Eukaryota > Metazoa > Arthropoda > Insecta > Lepidoptera > Tortricidae > Acleris > Acleris emargana. The sequence continues at coordinate 12,544,100 of OV656837.1, forward strand.
ACCGTGTTTCAAGGTTCTGAAACAAAAAAATTAAGGACTGTATTAGTCTCCACAATGTGGCAAAATGCTACAGAAAAAGACTGTGCAATTCTGCAGCCAACAGATTATGGCTGGATCATACCACAGGGAAAATATGAACCTCTTTGGTTCGAAGGTGACCCAACTCCATTACATATTGAGGATATTGTTATAGCCAGCGACGATGAAAGTAGTGACGTTTTTACTTCATCGGTTGATGATAATAAATGATTTTTCGTTTTTCGATGATTTTTATAATAGGCACGAATAAATATTTTAGTCGTTTTATGAAAGCAATGACATTTTTACTTCATCGGATGGTGATGCATGATGTACCTGCTTAGATATTAAGACCTGTACAATACTATGGATGCAATAAACGACTAATGAATGGTTTTTGTTTTATTGTTGTTTTTTTATAATAATACAAGTATGAATAAATATGTGTTTTCTACCATTGTCACTAGTAATTTAATTTTGTCCGTTAGTTTACCCACCAGATTTATTAGTTTTTAGGGCTCCGTACCCGATGGCTGTCACCAGAACCCTATAACTAAGCCTCCGCTGTTCGTCTGTCAGCGGGCTGTATAGCTCATGTACCGTAATCGACAGTTGTCACAGATTATGTATTTCTTATACCGCTATTAGTAAAAATAATATAATATTATTTACTTATAATTTTTAATATAATATAATAATATAATTCCTTTGTCACCTTTCTTTGAAAATCGACTATCTATTAATGACCATAAATATCAAACAAACGATGGCGAACAAAAAATAGGTACGACGCGACTTTATTAAATCGGTCCGTCGACTAGTACATTATTATTACCCTCACTTGCCCTAGATTGAGATTAGTTAAATTTCCTTTCATACTATCTTTTTTTATTATTATTTATTTATGTACTTGAACTTTTCATTGTCTGAATCGCTCGGGTGTAAAGGGATAATAACGACCACGACAGATGAGTTGATAATCCTTGTTGATCGATCATAATTTGTTAAATCGTGGACATTTAACATGATTCAATCACGCTTTTAAAGGACTTCCGGCCAGAAATGGCTTGGCAGACTGATTTATTCTTAAATACACTATTATTTCAAAACGTTTATAATAATTTTCGTCAAGATGTCACATGACGTAGGAAGGGGTATCCAGTGGCCATCTTTGGCACCGTCTGTCGAGTACTTCCGGCCATATCAGAACTGACAGACTTATGTTTCCTGTCTCTACGGTCAAAGGGCTAAATGATGCCACGTGTTTCGTACTGAGGTCACATGAAGTAAATATAACCTTAAAATTTTGACCGGAAGTGAAGGCATTTTTCAAACTTCCGGCCAATTTTAAGTGCGATAATCTTTTGATTCTCGCTCAGCACAACTTTTCTGAGGGTATGCCATGCGTTTTATCGTGATGTCATATGACGTAGGCAATTTTGGACCGGGCTCACGGACTACTAGCCCACTCTGGGATTACAGGCGTGAAGGTACGTATTATGTATGTATGGTGTGACTTATCTTGTTTGAAATTGACTCGTGAGCAAGGAAAGGACCTTTTGTATACATACAGGTCGGCTGCACCACTTTAGAAATAATCGAAATTGGTAGAATATAGTGTAATGCAATTTATTAAGTAAATTTTATACAAGCTAATCGGAATTTTGGTAGGTTTAAAAAAAAAAACAAAGTACGAGGGTGGATTGAAAAGTTCTGAGCCTGGTAAAAAAAACTAACGGGCTCACTTTTATAACAATTTTATTTTTCGACATAGTCTCCATGAAAGTTAATGCACTTACGGCCGAACCCTATATTCAATCCGAGGATAGATAAGGCTTACCTCGGGTTAAAATTTGACATTTGCCCATACAAAATGTGTCAAATTTTAATCCGAAGTAAGCCTATCTGTCCGCGGATTGAATATAGGGTTTGGCCGTTAGTCCACATCGCCTCCAACTTCATTATCCCATCAAAAAAAAAGAATCGCTGAAGTTAAATGTGAGTCTACTGCTTCTTGTACCTCCATATTTGTCGAAAATCTTTGTCCTCCCAAGAGTTTTTTGAGGTTTGGGAAGAGATGATAATCGGGAGCTAGATCGTAAGGGGGATGCGGCAGCACTTCAAATCCACAGTCATGTATTTCGCCGAAGTGTGAACGCGAGCGTTGTCTTGGTGAAACAGTACTATTTTCGACAGCATTCCAGGTCTCTTTATTTTTATTTCCTCACGCAGACGACGTAAAAGAGCACAATAGTAGTCCGAATTTATTGTTTTGCCCGTTTTGAGATAGTCTATCATGAATTCATGATAACCCCCCTGTAATCCCAGAAAACTGAGGCATTATTAGCTGACAAAATTACCTTTGCTTTTTTGGGTGGTGGTTATTTATTACATAATTAAACTATTAATCAATTAAGAATTTGGCTTTAATTAGCTGGAACGATACATCAGAATATGTGTCACAACTGGACAATCATTATACTTAAAAGCAATAGGTACAAAAGAGGTTTACATATCATTCTCCCCGACTACGTTTTCTTCTCCCACGAGCACTACCAATTCACGTAAGTGAGAAGGAAGCTGGCGATTCCTCTTAGGTCTTTCGAGGGTAGACGTTCTTTCACTCGTTTCACGTGGGCTGACCACTGTTTGTTTGTTTGTTTTTGTTTGGTCACTGTTTTGTGGATCTGGACTAGAGCCTGCTGTTTCATAATCCATCGAAGATCGGTAGTAGAATCGTTATTTGAAAATGAATCGTCTTGTTGATCAGTTGACGCACAAGAATCATTAGGGAAAGGAGCTAAATGTCTGTTGGACACCGTGCTCTCCACACCGTTCGACCTTCGAATCACCGAATAGTGTAGGTTTCAGTCCAAAAGTTCAGCTTCGTCCACTAACGGATCGATCTTTGAACGAACGTTGTTCCTCACGAGTATCGTTCCAGGCGCTAGCCAAGAAGGCATCGATCCCAGGAGTGACCGGCGTGTGTAGCTAAACAGCTTCTCGTGCGGGGTCGCATTAATAGGTGTGCAGAGGAGCGAGCGGATTGAGTGGAGGGCGTTCTTCAAAACACGTTCCCGGTATTCTACCGGCATGTCATTTGAACGAAGGCTGAGTTGTATCGCGGCCTCGGAAGCTAGGTAGTTTTTTTTACTAATTGACAAGTACAAGTTGACAATGTAACAAAATTTTCGAGAAACGTTAGTTCGATTGAAGCAATTTCTAACAATAAAATAAAAAAAATGTCTATGGTTCAAATTTTACACTTGTAACTTGAATTTTACAAATTGTAGAAAAGTAGCTTCGTGAAACGCTTACGTAGTACCTTTTTTGACCAATGTTGCCAGTTTACACTTGTAAAATTGTAACTTGTAGCTTCGTGAAACGGGCCACAGGTATCTAGACATAATTGTTCAAGCAACTTTAAATAACGAAATAAGCGTGTCAGAATGTCTGAAACGATTATGCAAAATAAACTGCATATACAAAAAGTAGATCATATAAGTAATAATTGTTTATAATTTAAAATTTATTTTTAAATGAAGTAGGTATGCTTGTGTTTTTATTTTTCTGTGGTGATGGATTAATTACTGACATTAAATATGGAAAGTGCCGTGTGGTTGCCGGCTTAGAATAGTGCCACTCCATGACTTCCCGTGGATGTCGTAAGAGGCGACTAAGGGAATAAAGGCTTGTAGTACTGTTAGGCGATGGGCTTGCTACCTGTCACTAATATACACTATTAAACATCTTAGCCTAATTATGCAAATTGTGGTTACAGAGTTATCAACAAGTTTTTAGAGTTGTTGGTAATTCTGTAGCTCTGCCAACCCCAGTCTGGGAATGAAGGCGTGAAGGTATGTATGTGTATGTAAATATGGAAAGTTTACTTCAAGTTAGTTTTTTTAACATACCTACATTTTATTATTGTCTTAACTGTACTTCTGGCCAATAACAATTCTGTCGAATTCAGAATCTGGGCATTTTTCCGTAAAGAAATCCAACCAAGTTTTGACCTGTCCGCGACTTTAAACAGAAATTCCCAAAAACAGAAACGGATTTTAGGAATTCTTCAAATGCAATTGCATCATTTGGGTTATAATTTGTAAAAATAAGGTGTCTTCCTTAAGGTAGAAAATTAATTTTCTGTTAAAAAAAATATAATAATAACTTGAGCAACCCCATTTCAGGCTTGTCCTACGCTTACCAAGCACTTGTGTTTACAGATTATTGTGGCTAATTTAAATTATATTGCTGTTTTACTGATATTAAATGAAAGAGTAGCTCTTAGTCTTATGTAAATACATATACAATATTTTTAAAAACTCCATTTGTATTATTTATAATTATTTATATCGTGTCCTACGATTTATAACGTGACTGGAATTCCCCCTTTGTAACCATGATTTTACGGTAATCGAATATTAAACTCCCAAAAAAGGAGACAAAAACTGCATTCTGGCAACATAAACGTAAGATGCCACTTTAAAAATAAAGAGCCACCGTTTTGAATTTTACGGCCAGACGCGTTAGAACATTGCAAAGCGTTACCACGTAAAAAGTAATTCGACTTTGTAACCAGTGATTTAAAGAGTTAAGCTTTTGTTTATTTTTGTAATTCAATTATTTGACATAGTTTGACATACGGTTAAACTAAACATTGTAATAATATCATGAAATAGTATAATAAATGCATTGAAAACTGAATTTTTAGATCGTGAACCATGCAAACGTTACTTCCATTTTGTTGGGTTATGTATATGCGGAACGAGAAAGTTACAAAATGGAAGTATAAAGGCGAGTGTATCAAGGTGAATTTAAGGCCATAAAATTTATGATGGCGTAATTTATAAACTGTAAAAAGTGGGGTTGTCGGCCATGTTCTGGCCAAGTTCACGCTCTTAATTACATTTGCGATAAATGTTTCCAAAACTAATTACATGGCACTATCGTAATTACTCATATTTACTATACTAGGGGCTATCATTTAAAAAACAATTAAAATAATACCTTTTTGAGCTCAGCCTAATGTAGTCCTTTTTGTTACCGCACTGTTCTATTTTGTAACAGTCCTAGATTATTATTACGATTGTTATTTTTTCTTGAGCTTATGATTCAATATTGTATGGAAATATTTAAGAAATTTAATAATAAAAGGAGTATAATATTATTTAAAAAATATATCCCATAAAAATATTATCAAGTATAGTATTTACACAAAGTAAAAACGAAGGAAAGGTCTTCTAAGTAACAAAGTGGATCAATAATGTTAAATTAAGGATGTTTTACTTTAATTTATGTAATAATAAAAAATATTTTTTGGACAATCAATATGTGTCCTAGAGTTAACAAACAAACAATTAACAATACCTTTGAAGTCTAATTTATAATAATATTTTGAAAAGGTTACAAAGTGGAACTCAGATTTGCTGAGTGATGAGACTAAAATATTTTTTTCTATTAATGTAGGCTTGGAAATCGAATTATTTCTTGTTATTATGAATAAATAAGGCCAACTAATGATTTTAATTTTTAATATTGCACCACATAAGATATCTTCGTTTCTTTGTTCCACTTTGTTACTGGACTTCTTTACGGAAAAATGCCCATCTGTCCTATCCAAGATTATGCCAAGTAGCGAATCTGCCTAGTCAAGTCACGAATTTGTCCAATAAAGTATCTGCTCAGTCACGAATCTGTCCAATACAGAAGCTGCCTAATCGCGAATCTGTCCGATAAAGAATCTGCCCAGTCACAAATCTGTCCAATACAGAAGCTGCCTAATCGCGAATCTGTCCAATACAGAATCTGCCCAATCGCAGAATCTGTCCAATACAGAATCTGCCATATACCGAACAAGGGCTTTTAATATATCATGTCCGATAATAACGTCGGCGCATAGGTTGCTGACGACAAGAAGAGGCCAGTGTTTATGTACCTAAATGTTCATTTATAGTAAGAGATGCAAAACATTACACAACATGTTATAAAACGATTGAGAAAATCTTCGGGGTCACGTTGAAACATGTCCAAACAATCTTGAGAAATTGTAACACGTACTCGTTTGTTCTCGACTGAAAGCAGTCTAGGCACCCACCTGGCTGACACCTCAGAAAATCCAAGAACATCGGTGATGATGTTCTGTGCCCGCTCATAAGAAATACCCATTGCTTCCGCCATCTCCGCAATCTTCAATCGCCTATCCTTCATTATCGTATGTAGGTAATATTTTATTGACATTTTCATTCGTATAGCCGTCAACGGCCTCCCACTCCTAGGCTCGTCTTGAACAGTCTCCCGGCCACGTTTAAAATCAGCTACCCATCTTTTTATGTAGAATACGATGGAGCAGATTGCCCTAATGTTTGATTCATATCTTCAAATATTTGTTTTGGTGTTAACCCCTTCTTTTGCAAATATTTTATGACAGAACGGTGCTCAATTTTATCCATTACTTGAAAAATCAGTGACCTTATGTAGCAGTTCCAGCATAAAATGCAAAATTGTGACAGAAAAAAAACAAAAGATACCAAAAGATTTTGACTTCGGAACTTTGTTTGGACTAGTTAGGAGATAAACATACTAAAAGTCCCCACCCCTAGGAGGTGAGCCCTAGGTGGGGGGGGGGGGGGGGCACAAAGAAGGTCCCATTTTTTGTTTTTTGTTTACATCTTGAAAACGATGCGTCATAGGAAATTTTGTTGTATTACATCATTAAAGCTGATAAAATTCTCTACAACTTTATTCTTTATGTTTTTTACCTATTTTCAATAGTTGTCTAGATATGAATTCCGAAAAACGGTTGATTTTCAAAAATGTGTTTTTGACCTCACGTTTTTTGTCATACATTGCTCTCTAACTTGCAAATACATCGTCTGAGAAAAACAACCTTCTACATACCTTGTAAAGAGTCGAATTCTCTTTAAGAATATATATACATATATTAATATGTCATCTACCGTTGAAAAGTTATACCACATTTTAAAATTTTGGCAAATTTATTTCACATAAACATAGCGCAAAGCTCATTTCTTTCGCTATTACGAGTATCAGACGCACAGACCAATAAACCTAAAGACGTAGCATTCCCAGGCGACCCCTTCTGTCAAGCATACGGTGAATTCACTCTATATTAGGACCACGCCTCCGATGCTAACTTCAGTCTAATAATGGCGCTCGCACAATTCGCACGCGTGTGACATTGTTATTCAATTAAAGTTTTCACATGATTGAAGACGGGAAAAATGCATTATTGCTGTGTAAAATTATGTGGAAAGAACACAAAAACATCTGGTGTGCAAAAGGATGGTATTTCGTTTCACAGGTAAGTAGATTTCAATAAAATTACGAAATTATTTAAGCGTGAAATTCAATCAAGTTCTATAGTCCCGGTTCGGCACTCGTTGATGTCTTTTTAGAAAGTCTCTCTCTAATACCTTGCACGTTATATCGCTCCTTCCTTGTTCATCATTTCGTGGCTTTACCACAGAACACTAGCCCGAACTAGTGATGTCCATAGCATGTGTTTGTTACTATCGATGGTAATGGATAAAACATATTTCTTCTCAATCGAATTCAGGTTTTATGTTTATTATTGTTGAAGTATAAATTTCAGTTTACGCACATGAAGTAATGGGCATTTATTTACTCAGAAGCTAACAACAAGAAGAACCGAAAAGTTTATATCGACTGTGTTACTGCCAGCATTTAGATCCTAGATAATGTTCAAGGATGATAACGAATTACGTATCTACTTAACTAGCGGTTTTAATTTAAAGTCATTCAAAGCATGTTATAGCTCAAACGTGTATTCTTTCTTTTAGGTTTCCTAAATGCCCAAACATGAAGGAAATATGGATTAATGCCACACAACGATCAGATAATTGGTTTCCTTCTCCAAGCAGTGTTGTATGTTCTCGGCACTTTAAGTCAGAATATTTAAAATTAACGAAAGGGAATAGACGAATTTTGTATACAAATGCCGTTCCTACGCTACACCTTCCAAGAGTGGTATCTAAGTAAATTTACCTGAGTATATTTTTATTGTACCTTGGTGAAAATGCACTCTACTTCATTAAGTGTAGTAGTAGATCAACAAATACGATTTAGAGGTAAACATATTTTTTATACTTCTAGATACCTGGAGACGGATCGGTTGCTCAAAGTCGAAATTCATTTTCCGATGTTGCCAAAGTGACACAGACCTTACCAACAGCAGAGGTACGTTCACGTAGTGTTAGTAATTCTTAGTTCTGACTAAGTTGAAACTAACACTAATTTTCATTTTATAAATTTCCAATTAAAGTGAAAATTTAAAAATCAAAACATCAAAAGACAGAACAAACTCTTCATACTCTCATCATAATTTACTTTTATTTTTTCTAGATATGTCATGAAGCAACACAACATCAAAGCTCCATTACAATGAAAATGGAAGTAGTACCTGCTGTGATGTTATAGAAAAATATTTAAGCGTGCGATTGGCTTATTTAACAAAAAAGAAGCAAACAAGTCAGAACCAAATTAGACGAGTTTTTACCAAGCTCATACATTTTAAGGGTCAATAGTAATAAAAATTAGATTTACTTGTAAAGTAATAATAAACAGAATAAAAACTTTTTAGTTATTTTATTTATTTCATCTGACTCACCTACTAATATTATTTAGTTTTTAGAATGACACATGCTTTGTCGATAAAATGTGGTAAGCCTAGTCACAGTTCCTACTATCGATATTTATTGAATTCGATCGGTGGACAGCACTAGCGATCGGCTGTCAACTATCACTTGACATTGCAACAACCAATCACGTCTCAGTGAGTGCATGTTACGCCGCCCTCACCCCTGCATTTTTGGCAGACTTCGTTTTAATGAAATATTTGTTTAAAGCTACGTCTTTAGGTTAATTGGTCTGTGATCAGACGTAACCGTAGATTTCAACGTTACATAACAATTAAAAAAAAGGAATTTACATTAACACGGTAAGTGACAATTTATATACAACAGACATTATTTTACAATTTATATACAATAGAATAAGTAACAATTTATATACAGTAAACACACTATTTAACTATTTATATACAACAAACACAATATTATTCAATCAATCACTCGCCGCCTTTTTGAGCAAGACGGGCCCTCTTTGTTTTCCCTCGGCGTTTGTCTCGTCTTCTTCATTCTCATCAGTCGAATAGTCATCAGACGATGGTAAGACAGCTAATACTTCTGCTACATCATCCCCGCCATCGTCGTCGTCATCGTGGCTAGCGTCCAAAATGGGGATGCCATTATTGCAACTACCGTGGCAATTGTGGCAAATGGTAGAGCACAGCATAGAGGCCTTCCTACACCCACATCTAGCACTCCCACATCAGTGGTGCACCGGGAAAATATTAGCTTTAATATTTCTTCTGGTGCAGCTGGATCTTTGGTTTGGACAGGAACCAAGAGATGGCTTTCATTCCGTGTCCATCCCCATAGTTCAGGGGAAAGATCATGTCCTAGCCAAGTCTGGACCTGGTGGAAGGAGTGCCCCATCGCTGCTCCCTCAGTTGGTGGAACGGACGAAATGTCCGGCTTGACTTTCGAGACTGACTGGAGGAAACACTGGTACCGATAGTTATTCAGAGAGGTCTCCTTCTGTTTTGCTCCGTACCACCTCAAAAAACATATGTTTCCATTTGCTTTTATGTCAGCATGCGATGAGGAGGGATTCGAGAATAGCTCAGCAGCTTGACGAATATCGGGATTTTTAAGTAAAGTTTACAGAAACCAACTTTGCTTCTCCGAACTGCTGCAGACGTGGTGTCGCATCCAGTGAAGGCGTGAAGAAATAATATGTCGTTCAGGCCCATCTGCTGCAATTTCTGACTTGAATAATAGGTTGTGGGGACTTTACCTCTGCTAGGTTTGACGAATATAATATACTGGTCAGACGGAGTCTTTGCCATGAGCAGAACTGCCAAGTCAATATCTTCTCCAATGACTGCAACTAGAGAATCCTTTGATTTTTCAATGGCAGTAGAGACTATCATCAAGTCAGCGTCGTCTGGAGCTTGTTGAGTCTCAATCCCGTTGCTATTAAGTTGACATCGGAGAACGGCAATCAGGTTGCTTTATTGTGGCTGTTTGAGAGAGAATGTTCCTGCTTGACATCGATCGTTGTTTCTAAATACTGTGGTCTTAGTGAAAAAGGGTACAAGTCGACTTAACTCGGAATAAAAAAGGGTATAATACATGAACGGACAGCACTAGACTTAAACCCTTTTTCACTTGACCTTCAGAAGACTTATACCCTTTTTCACTAGGACCACAGAATTGAGACTTATATCGGCAGACTGTTTAAGTCGATACCTCCGCTCATGTTCAGCTGTCTTTGTGCTGTTTACAGAATTGTATTCAAACCGTAATTTTTTTTTTTTTTTTTTTAGATTAATATGTAACCTGAAATCTACGGCTGCATCTGTAGCGAAAGTAATGAGCGAATACTATGGGTATTTATGCGAAATGTTTCAATTTGCCGAAATTTTAAAATGTGGTATAACTTTTCAACGGTAGTTGATATATTAATATATATATATATTCTTAAAGAGAATTCAACTCTTTACAAGGTTGTTTTTCTCAGATGATGTATTTGCAAGTTAGAGAGCAATGTATGACAAGAAACGTGAGGCCAAAAACACATTTTTGAAAATCGACCGTTTTTCGGAGTTCATATCTAGACAACTATTGAAAATAGGTAAAAAACATAAAAAACAAAGTTGTAGAGAATTTTATCAGCTTTAATAATGTAATACAACAAAATTTCCTATGACGCATCGTTTTCAAGATGTAAACAAAAACTTTTACAACTTTTCACCTCAGCAGCGAGAACAACACAGCGTGAAGCTGGTAGGGCCAACGCAGGTCTTCCGTTGTGACCATTTGGTGAATACACGACTAAATAACGACACGATCGCATATGCATCAATCACAAGCATTTTTGCAAAATACTAATAAAATAAAAAGTGGAAAAAATAAACATGAAACAGATAAAACCTGTCACTCAACTTGATAATGCCGTAGTGCAAACACAACTTTATACAGCTTTATGTAGTCTGTGGCTTTAAAAAAACCTAACTAGGCCTTGTCTATGGCTATTGGCTACAATAATCCCGCTATTTTAAAAAATGCGTTCTGAAACTGCCCCCGCGGTTTATGTCACGAAATTAAAGATTGTTAAAACGATAACAAAATTATGTAGATACATGATAAACTTCTTATTTTTCATTAATTTTGTCTTCAAAACATTAAATAAAAAAAATGATTGTACCTACTGTATAAAATAGTTATAATAAACACATTTCAAACTTTAACAGATAGTTTTATTTGCAATTTTACGGTTATGTGTGCATCCGAACGTGCGGTTCTTTTTGGGCCTACTATGTGTGGAATTTGAAAATCGAACTTCGAATCAAGTTGTTTCTATCTCTCGCTTTTTTCCTATCGAAGTGAAAGTGACAGGACAAAGTGAAGTTCAATTTATTCGAATGTTGTGAGTAGCCCCAGCACTGCTCAAGGCATTTAAAAAAATAATTAAAAAGCTACTTTGCCTCTCGCTCGCAGCAAAATTGAATTTTGCTCACTGTTTTTAAGCAGCAAAACCTGCTTGTTTGAGCTGCTGAGGTGAAAACATCTTAACCGAATTGTGCAAAGTGTGATTGTAGAATTATCAACAAGTTTTAAAAGTTGTTGGTAATTCTTTAGCTCTGCCTACCCCACTTTGGGGTATGTAATAATACTAATAATTAATAAGAAAGTGATTAAAATTTGTACGGGCACTCTGCGAAAACGACCAAACATGGGGTAGAACTAAAAACAACAATTGCTGGAACCGACTATCTGCTTGGTCGTTTTAAGCAGATTAAATATGTGCTCACTTTATACCTGTTTGTTTATTGTATAATCAGACTAGTTGGCTGGCCGATAGTAGACTGGCTGTGTTCTGTATATTAAAAATATCGTCTGGACAAAGTAGACTAAATCAAGTACTTCGGCTGCTTTCGACATTATAGAACGCAAATTTCGTTTTTGGTTGCTTTATACATAATTGACAACATTTCAAAAAAAAAGCATTATTGTTTTTCGCGTTTTTGTTTAAAAATTAGACTACCCGTATTTCTTGGTTTTTCTTTATTTAACTTAAATTCGTCGTTAATAATTTTTTAAAGAAATAGTCATAAAAAAGACCGTATATACAAAGTTAGGAATACTGATGTCGTGATCTTAGCCTGATATAAAATTTAAAAAAGTAACTTTAAACAATAAACAAAACTGACTGTCATGTCATGTCAATCATTCGCTGCCGTTCGTTCACAAATTTGCTATTTTGCGTAGGTAATTTAATTAATTACGTAATTTGTAGACGCCATTAAAATAATTTTGCGTAGAATTGAAAGCGTGTCGTCAGAATCAAGTAATCCGTCAGACAGATAAACAATGAACATGACAGTTGTATATTTTTTTGAATTCCTTTGGTAATAAATGGACTAAGGGCACTATAAGTGTATTCCTAACATTCACAATCCAACTTTTTTTACTGTTTTTCCTAAATATAAAAAAAACTACTGCATAAAAAAATCCAAAGATATTTTTACTGTAATCAGCAGTGTAAAATCTAGAAACGGTATTTTATTTTACTACCTTAGCACAAAGTGAATTGTTGTCAATTGTATAATGGCGGGCTAAAAATATGTCGCTTTCACCAGAATATAGTTTCTCATTTTTCGAAAAAATGGCTCTGGGGGCCTATTTTTGACTTTCGAAAGTTTCACTTGGAAGTGAGCAAAATCTGTGAAACCGTTTTTTGAAATACGAGCGGTAGAATTGTAAATGAAGGGTGTGGACCACTCGTCTTTAAATGTTCTATCGCTAGTTATTTCAAAAATACGGTTTCACAGATTCTGATCACTTCAGAGTGAAACTTTCGAGCGCTCAAAGTCAAAACTCGGCACCCTGGTCTCTTTCTGCATAACTATGGTCAATTGAACTCTTATTTACTCGACAGTTGTGGCGGCAGAGTAAAAGAGGAACGTTTTTTTTTAGAATATCAGTCACAACGGGAACAAAAGATTGATTCATTTTTCGGCACATTCCTTTTTGGACATATTCCGTTTTCATATTCTTGTTTCGGCACATTCCGTTTTCGGCAGAAATCATTATATACAACAAATTAAATTAATCCTAGGTATAATTATTTTTATTTTCAAGACATAAAATACAATATAAGCATATGAATTTAGATACCTTGTTGGTTATCATTAGTCAGTTGCCCAATTATTTTAAGTTATCAGTGTAGGTACTGTTTAATTTTTGTCTTTGATTGATTAAAGTATAATATTTTACTAATAAATATTATTTTATTTTATTACGCAAGCAAAGGTACAAGTATTTCATAGTATAATTAAAATGTGCCGATAACGGATTATGTCCAAAAAGGAATCAATCGAACAAAACGGGGAATAACGGGCAGAGCCGGATTAACTATGTCCGGGGCCCGTAGGCAATGCAATTCTGGGGGCTCCCTATTACACTTTTTCCGGTGCACAGGACCCTTAGCCGATGCGCGGCCCCCAGGCAGTTGCCTAACCCGCCTTATGGATAATCCGGCCCTGACAACGGGAAACGAATTCTACGCGGGCGTCCTCAAGTTTTCTAATAAACACATTTTTTACTTATTGTTTAAGAAATTTAATGAAATAATTGTTCTAATTACATTTTATACACTGTATTATTATTATGGTACATTTTGTTAACATAATTTGCTCCTAATAATTAAATCCTAACAATACTATTTATTAAAAAAGATAAAATTAGAATAATTATTATGCTTTATCTATTCTCTATTATTCCTATTATTGCAGTTTTATTTACAAATTGTATTGAATATAGTACAATAGACATTTGATTTGTAGTACCTTATAAATATCATCACCCTTTAATTCAAATAAAATTTTGGTCCAGCTAAATTCTATACAAAATCAAATTTCTAGGGAACAAATTTTCGGATATTGTTATAAAATTATTCGTTACATGAAACATTACAGGGATGCTATATATTAAAAAGTTTTAAATATTTGAGTTAAATACATAAATGACAGAAATGTTATAAGAATATTAAATAATACTAAGGTAAGGTAAGGTATTATCCATACATTATTGCCACACCGAATGTTCAAGTGCGTGTCAGTATGCCTGAGGACGAACTCCTCGTAAACACCATCCACTACTTAAGAACACCGTGCGTCGGGTGGCAGATGAAATGAGGACGTCTTAAGTATACAGTAGTATCATATGGTATTGTTATAAAGGTAATATAAAGTTAAATACAAGTACACACAGTTCTATGCAGAGGTAAACATCGTTTCGATTAAATGCAGAGGCCTCTAACCAGCCTTCACTCCATAAACGCAATCCAACTCAATAGATAGGTACCAACAGTAAATATAAGTCTTAAACCGTTGTAGAAGCACAATTTTTTAATAAGGAGGAAAGTCAATCCGTAAAATATGACTACGAAGCTTCAGAGGAATGATGATAAATAAATAAAAAAATGTTGGAAGAAGAAAAAAACGTTTTTTTTTGACGGTGCGGTTTTTTTTGTATAATCGCCATCACACCATATCGGAGCGGACAAGATCGGCATTTTTAAAGTACTTGCGCCGCTGCGCGTGATGGGGACTATGGTGTACTGCCTTTTTGCCGAATTATGTTTCGTCAAATTTCATTTAGCAATCAACTTTGCGCCGAAGTTTTATTTGGCAAACCAATCCGTGGCATAATTTTACATCGTAACTTTTTTGTTTCGCTACATTTTTATATTGCAATATTTTATTACGTCAAATTTTATGTGGTAAATAATTGTGTAGCAAATGATTTGCTAAGGCAAATAACATATTGTCAAATAATTGTGTTGTCTGAAACAAATATAAATTGGATTAAAAACGAAACTGCTCCCAGAGATAGGTAGGTTAGGGTTATTTTTTTTATGAACCCAAGAATGAAACTGCTCTCAGATATAGATAGGTTATGGTTAATTTTTATGCCAATCAATACATTTGACGAAAACATAATTGACATCTTAAAAGAATCCCAGGTAATAATTTGTCTAACAATAATTTATCAAATCATTCGTTGGGAAATGATATCAGTGCGAAACGTTGAATTGGGAAATGAAAATTTGACCAAATGAAAATATGGGATACGTAGTTTGGAGAGTTAAGAATTTGCTAAATAATTTTCGGCGAAACAAGGGTAAACCGGGGACTATACATGAAGTAGAATTAGATTCAATTGTGCAATCACAGAGGTACTGTGACACGCTTGGGACCGTCACACACGGGACACTGGATGGATACTTGAGTATAAACCGATTACTCGAAAAGAAAATGGTTTACTTACTCACGACCAAAGATATCCCGTTAGCGCGGGCCTTTAGTGCCATAATTTGTGAAAATGATCTAACTAAGATAGAAATGTTACAAATTATGTTACTACTTGACAAGCAGATATTTTATTTACGACACGAAATTGGCTACCAGTGTCTTGCAGACTACAAGTGAGTTATAGGTTCTAACTAGATGTATAATACAACTTTTGCAATATCTCCTAAGATACAAAATATTGCTAATCGGAAAGCGTAAAAATTATTTAATTTTATTGATTAAGGCGTCGTCAGTTTTCACGCCACTAACAATTTATAGAAGTTTATCTGTGCTAACGCACACTGCGTTAGCACTTTAAGTGCAGGGTCCCCCTATTCACTGCGAACCTTCATTATCACATTTGTATGGCTAACATTTTATAATATCATTTAAATACGGATGAAATCACATAGCAGTCATACATCTGACATCATGACATATAATCAGCCATTAAATAAATAACGCATTACATCATTCATTCTTCCGATCCTCAGCTACGGAGCGTAGACTTGGTCTTTGACAAATAGTCAGAAATCTGTCCTCAAGGTTTGTCAGAGAGCCATGGAGCGTAGTATTTTGGGAGTCAAATTAACGGACCGTATCAGGAATACAATACTATGCTCCAAAACTAGAATAAGTGATGTAGCCTAAGCAGCCGCCGAGCTCAAATGGGAATGGGTTGGGCATTGGGCATGTCTGCCGCAATCCGGAAAAGATGTGGGCTAAAGTGTGTACCAAATGGCTCCCACGGGAAACCAAGGCGACGTTGGCGAGATGAGCTTGATGCCTTCAATCGGGACTGGTGGGAGACTGCCCAAGATAGGGCTAGTTGGAAAAAACGGAGGGAGGCCTTTGCCCAGCAGAGGGACGTTATCGGCTCTTAAATAATAATAATATATAATATTGCCGGAGGGATTTAGGGCTGTAAGGAGTGTGAGTGCTAGGCCAGTCTTGAACTATTTTTTTTTGTATTTCCTTCAACGGACTAACATGCAGACGGCCCACCCGATGGGAAGCGGTCACTGCTGCGTATGGACATTTGCAACGCAACTTTCCATACCTTCCAGGAACAGGGGGACCCTTGTTATTCTAATAAACGTATAGGAACATATTAAGACTACATTATTGCTTGAACTTTTATTGAAGGACTTAGAGGTGCAGTCAACGCACTAAACATAAAATCGCCGTCACCTTTCCAGTAAAATCCAACCTGATAGGTTGTTAACATGTAATTTCACAAAAGTGTCCATAATTATTTGACAAGTCTAGCATTAGCTAGAACATACTCGTCTCATAATTAAAAGGTGGACACACAAAAAAATAATTACTTAATAGAAACTTGTACTAAAAATAAAATTCAGTTGCCTTCCGCGCAGTCACCACTTGACAAAACTGAAATGAAGGACCGAGACATTAACGGCGTTACTTATAAACATGGAATAACGAGGTTTCTTTTTTAATACAGTTGCTAAAAAAGTGGTACTTCTCGTAGCTGTATCATGCGGAAAGTTGGATTTATCGAACTAGTGGTTTTTACTTTTCTTATTCGCACTAGTGCGTTTTACTTTTCCATTATTTTTAAATATACTAAGCCGCTCGACCAAAGACCAAACCAAAGTTTGCATCTTTAAATAAAGTACCAGGAGCGCAGAGGTAATTAGGACGTAGCACGGTGCGGCGCAGCGGCCGCGGCGGGCGGGCGGCCGCGCCCGGCACAGCGCGGTTGACTGTAGGTTAAGTAGGTACTCATGCACTCCTAGTATTTGACGATTTAAATTTGGTTTTAATAATTTTATTAAAATTTAAGTAATCTCGGACAGAATGTGTGCACACGTTAAGCTCACTTTAGAGGTCCGGGGGGAAGAGGACAGATTCACAGATACACATTTTTTCGCAACTGTATTAAAAAATGTCCGTCGTTTGGTACACGTGCGGAACTGTCATTTTCAAAATGACATACTTTCCGCACTTGTATCAAAATGTACTATATTTTTGCGTAACAGCGTCCATATAAGGACAAAGCAAGGTTTAACTACCCCACGGTTATTCCACGTTTATAAGTAACGCCGTAAAAATTAAAATAAAGTTATACATGCAGAACCAATTTTATAACAATTAGATACTTGTCACTTCTGATTCTAGATTAAGAAATTATTTCTAATTTTTTAAACACTTCATATTAAAATACATATTTTATACTGAATATCACTAACAATGTGAATAAGGTTGTTGTAGAAGAATCAATTAGATTATCAACTTTACTTCTCTCAATAATAAATGCTAGATAGATGTACGAAATATAAAATTACTTCCGAAATTCATAAGATAATCACATATTTATAACATTTCATACTTGATGAATAAATGCTATTGTACAACAAAAATTAAGACTTTTGAATCATAGGGTTATTTAAATGTACCTCCTCCGGTCCAACACTAACACAATATAATAAAATATACCAACATAAATTGGCATCCTTAAAAGATTCATTGTGACCCCCCTTCAAGTGGACATTGATATGTACTATTTTCATGATTCATTTCACTGCTGAAAAATTTTGCATTTGGTTGTTGCTATTAGAAGCCACCCATGTACTGAAGACATCCCTGAAAGGAAGACATGCCTTTTTTAATCCTTGTAACCTCAATTCTTTTAGGAAACACTTTATTGTTATATTTCAATTGCTCACAACATATTATATTTGTATTGTGTGGCAATATTGTAAATAATGAAAGGAGTGTTTGGTTATTTACCTGCAGTGGCTGACAACACATTCATTAGAGCAATATTCATCTTCCCATTCACTATTGGCTATTGCAGGGTTGGTACAACCCTGTCGGATGCATGATGGAGGAGTGCTTCTGTTTTCACTTTGCTGGGGACAATTGAGCATACTTTCAAATGTCTACTGTATAATTAATAACACTGCTAATGTTTTTTATGAAAAAATAAACTACTTTAAATTAGTCTATAACATCCAAAGTTTCCTTGTCAAACAAACAGATTTCAGTATTAACTCACGGTACATTATTCGTCTTTTTTTAAATATTCAGCAAGTATGCTTACCCTACAATATTATTAACCCTTCAAAGCCGTAAGATAAAATTGACGGATTACCTCTGGAGAATGCTGAGGCATGCCAGAATTTCCATTACTGTTGGGAGAATGCTGTTCTGGTTTGAGAGTTTGGTGCTGAGGCTGTTGCTGTGGTTGTGCTGTTTGTTGTTGAATCTGCTGATGTTGTTGCTGTTGAAGTTGTTGAATTTGTTGTTGTTGTTGTTGTTGCTGCTGCTGCTGTTGTTGTTGAATTTGTTGCTGGTGTTGTTGTTGCTGCTGCTGCTGCTGCTGTTGTTGATGTTGCTGATGCTGCTGTTGATGTTGCTGCTGCTGCTGTTGTTGTTGCTGATATTGCATTTGTTGATGAGTTTGCTGCATTTGCTGAAAAATTCAAGAATAAATTCATTTGTTTTATTAACTTCACATGGTGTTCTGTGTCAGTTTGCCTAAGTAAAAATCTTGCAAGACAGTCAATCTAATTCCAGTTTCCATTGTTAGAATAGGGTAAAACATAGTGTGTGTGTGTGTGTGTGTGTACGAAATGATAATTCAATATTATGTCATCCAAGATCTGATCTGATTATGAAGACAAGGTGGCAACATGATCTCTGCCAGGTGTACACTGCCTAGGGGCCCCGCATCGGCTAGGGACCCCGCAACGCTTAGGTGCCCCGAGCACAGAAAGTAAAATGTTTTAGGAACCAAGAAATCTTTTAATTGCATTGCCTATTGGCCCCAACATGGTTAATCCGGCCCTGAAATCCGCTATACTTAACATATACCCACTGAATTGGATTGGTTACTTTGGTGTTTGATAGCAGAGTGGGACTGCAAAAAACAGAACCGTCAGGAATGAACCATGGCTCCAAAAATTTCATTTTATTGTATATATTATAGGATTAGTCCATGCCTTAGGAAATCCAATTCTATGCAGAACGCCAATAGCTATAGCTAGTATTGTCACACTAGCTGTTCAGTAAAGAATAATACCTGTTGAGTATGGTGGAATTGCATAGCAGCATGACCCAGAGTACCCATCGGTGGAGATTGAGACTGGACTTGTCTGTAACCTGGAGGTGACAAGCCAGATGATGTTGCATAGTGGGATGGCGACTGAGCAGGTGGATAGCTTCTAGGAGGCTGTGCTACATTAGGTTGGCAGGCTTGTGGTGCGGTGGTTGCATTGCCTTGGTAATTTTGAGGATTTTGTCCCGGAACACCCTAAAAGAAAAATATATTTTTAACTCTGTTAGAAAAGCATACCTAAAAGTACATGTTAGCACAAATAAGAATTAGAGATGCAACAGGCACTAACCAACTCGTCAGGTAAATCGAAAATTCGGCTCTTTCTATTACTTATTTTATTTTTATATTCTAATATTTTATACATTCTATACATACGTGACTATGTCAGCCTCATGAGGAGACTCCACATACAAAAGTAATTATGGGGCACTGCCTTCAGTGAGAATCTCTGGCAATGAAGGAGTGCTTTACAAATTTGTAAATCAGAATAGCATCTCTAGACAATGGGCGTGGCATCACTGTATTCGTTGTACCATTATGCAAGTTCAGGTGACTCAGGTATTTATCCCTGAGACTTTTATTCTGGTCACATTCCATCAAAAAATTAATTAAGTCTTCTGTTGTATTGCACCTTTCACACAAAGGGGACTGAACTACTTTAAAAATATATTTAAGGGAATGTGACCAGATCTTAACTGAAATGCTATCACAACGAAATTTAAAAGAGCCCTCATGTGGGCAATTTACTGAATATTTAATGATCAAACCAGGGAACCCAAAACACTTTATTCTGAATGGTGCTGTTGCTGTACCAAATACTTTTTGTTACAGACAAAGCATCAAAGGATTTCTGCCAATTTTTTACAATTTCGTTTTTAGCTAATGTCATGAGTTCAGTATCATCACTACATAGTATAAAACAAAGTCGCTTGCGCTGTCTGTCCCTATGTATGCTTAAATCTCTAAAACTACGCAACGGATTTTGATGCGGTTTTTTTCAATAGATAAAGTGATTCTTAAGGAAGGTTTATATGTATAATACATTCCACGCGGGCGAAGCCGCGGGCGGGTCGCTAGTAAGGTTTAAACAAAAGTACTACACCACAAATAACAGCTAGACTGGCCAACCTATCTCCCTGCTCATTACCTGTAACACCTACACGAGACGGTATCCATTTTAGCACAATCTGGACTTGGCAAGAATGGAAATTATGTATAATTTCAAAGGACATCATACCTAATTACAATCTATACTAATACAATACTTATAATAATATTATAAAGAGGTAAAGTTTGTGACATTGTAAGGGGTAATAATCTCTGGATCTATTGAACCAATTATGATAATTCTTTTAGCAATAGAAAGCCATGTTATTTGTGAGTGTTATTCATAGGCTATTAACCCAAATAAAATTACAATACCCAACAAAGTGGGCACAGGACCAGCTAGTTTTAAATAAATTAAATGTGGTTGAATTTTTTGCATCGCTTTTACTTTCACAGCTGTGTCTTAGGAAGTGCTGGTACACAGATGTGACGCCTTCGCCAGTATTTAAGCATTCATATAAATTATTACAAAAAGAGAAGTTCTATAGAATGATGCTAATAGTGCACGCATTCCTAAGCTATGGATTATTATGCCCAAAATGTAAAAAATGTGAACAGTGCCACACCGCGGTGGCCACTTTTAAGAGTATTAAAATTTCCCTGACTTTTCCCGGTTTTCCAGGCAATTCATCAAGTTTTTCCCGGACCAAAATAACAGGGTCAATAAAAAAAATTACCCATACATTTTTGCCTCTTGCCGTTCATATTTTATAAAATAAAAAAAACTGGGACCGGACTTAATGTTGGTGAAATTAACATATATCAGGGGACAATGTCACACCAATTGACCTAGTCCCAAACTAAGCTCTAGGCTTGTACTATGGGTGTTAGACAACAATATAAATACTTATATAGAGACATACTTAAATACATAGAAAACATCCATGACTCAGAAACAAGTATTCGCACTCATCACAAAAATATCTGCCCTTACCGGGATTTGAACCCAGGACTGCTAGCTGTGTAGGCAGGGTCACTAACATCAAGGCCAGCAAGTCGTCAAAAAAAAACAATTAAATTTTAGTAATATTTTCATAATTCACATTATAATTTATAATCTTTGCGGTCAGTTTTTCTAAATTTTTGGCTATAAATCAAAAAGTTCATCACTCATAATTTTTAAATGTGCAGATTGAGCCATTTTATGAAACATCCCATTTGCTATATTTAAATCTTGCCCTCATTCTTGACCCCTTTTCAAATATTTAGAAAAATATTTTACTAAAAACAGATGCAGGCAAGCAAGTTATACAACTATGCCAAATTTTAAGTTGATAGCTTCTAGTTTGAGACCTTTTCCTTTTAAACATTTTCTACCAGGACCAGGAACTAGGATTACCACATTTTATGAATATCTAGAAATGCCAAATAGCCTGCCGAGCTAGTTGGCTAATTTAAAAATAATATGTTATTATTATTTATTTAACAATCACGGGACATAGAGCCAAAGTCAACATGCAGAGGCTCTGATAGGCCTTCCCTAATAAAAATGTATGTTACCTGGTATGTTGCTGGGTTGTGTGCCATGCTCCCTTGATAGTTCTGTGTTGTTTGTTGAGGGTTTGGTGGATAACCTTGTGCTGGTTGCCCAGTGTATGCCCCTTGAGGTTGACCTCCAGGGTAGCTCTGTGGGGTATAGCCTTGCGGAGCTGAGTTTGGTACATAACCCTGAGGTGAGTGCCCATTTCCATATGCCTGCCCTTGGACTCCCTGATAGTAATTCCCATAGGAAGAATTACTATTATTCCCATGATTGTACATCACTGGAGTTTCTTGTTCGCCACCCTTAAAAGTAATTAAAAATTAAACAGTGTTTCAATTAAGATATCATATCAGTTTCAAGAAATATGCAAGTTAAGTGTTTTACTTCAGATTTCGGAAAATTTTGTATGTTATGATTCTGGATTATATCAAAAACTAGAAAAATAAATATTTTCAATTTACATTTACAAATAATTGTTTCTGGCTAAAACTCCGTGTCAAAATTTGGATGTTGGTAACAATACAGAAGAAACAAAGAAGTACTTTTTACACATAATGTGTGGTAAAAAACGATCTTATATTTTAGAAACTACTCTCGTAAGTACCCCCTTTTTAGAACTCTGTAAATAAATTTAAGTTTGTATAATTATAAATACCACTGGGAGTTCACACTAAGCACATTTTATTACTTCATGTGCTTGTGGTAAATGTTTTAAAAAAAACTATAAAAATAATATCACTTAAACAAGTCCCAAGTGTGTGTAAAATAAAATTGTAACATTTTAAATTTAATCAATTGTGCCGCTTTTTGTACTTGAAGCGAAATAAATGTTGTTAATACACAATCATACCAGACCTACTAAGTAAAACAACAAGAACACACTTACGCACCGAATATAAGTTAAAAACTATTTGAAATGCTTTAATAACTAAACATTTATGAAAAGAAAGCTCACAATCGCCACAGACAGATAGTCCGCTTCAAAGCTTTAACTTTTTAAATGAGTACAGTACAAGGCTCAGCTAGCGTCGTATTCGGATTCCTGCTAGTTGCCTGGCTTGTCAGACGCGTGAACATTGATCGGCGCAACGGCGGCGGCTAAGTGGGACTGAGAGAGAGATCTCTCGTTTCTCAGTCGTCATCATTCTTCGGTTAGACTCGTAATATCCGAGCGAGACAACGAGTCTAACAAAACTTGTTTCCGCGGAGCAGAGTAACTATATCCGTATTTACCTCACTTCACTTTGCATGAAATTCATTGTTGCAAACGTTGTTTATATTATATTATAATGAATACAAAGTAAAAAACATTTGTAGATAAACATAACGGTTGTAATCACCCAAAGTAGGTAGGTAGATCATTTTGTATACATAAGATTTAAGAAGTGGTTACAATACAGATACACCTATAAATAAAATATTTTAGCTTTTTTCCTCAGTAACTAAGCTAAATAGAAATCATTTACCTATAACCTATAATTTAAAATGCATTTGTAATGAATTTAAAAGGTAAAAAAACCAATCAGTGAATAGTATCTTACTAACTATCCCGACTCGAACGCGTGTAAAACTCTTAAGTCGTCCTACTTAAAATGGTTCAATTTTTAACTATCTAATCCAATCATGTTTATGCAAAGAGTCGCATCTCACGCAGTTAATTTCTGAGTACCTAATAGTAGGTAATGTTAAAGACATCCCAATATACGTATTAAATAAAATATATATTTTTTTCAAGAATATGCAAGTTAAAATGGATGATTTAATGAGAGGTCAATAGGTAGTAAAACAGTAAAATTATTCAAGAAAATTGACTTACCTTTGACACTAAGCTAGCTCTATAAGCTGCTAGAGCTTTTAGGTATTCTTTCTTGGCTACTTCAGTTTTCTGTTTGTATACCTGTAAACATGATAAATAATGTCATAAATTACCACCTCACAATACTATATTAGCCATACATTTAATACATGGAAGATGGATAAAATAACTTACACTCTTGTGTTCAGAGTCTAGACCATCCCACATAGAGGCAACTATTTTAGACACTTCTCCAAAACTTGCATTTGGGTTTTGCCCCTTTATTGCGGCTTGGGTGTCTCGGAAGAATAATGCATATGCAGATACTGGCCTGTAATGAAATTGGAAACATTTTAGATTGGAAATTATTAAAATAAAAGAATCAGTACATAGGCTGCACAGCCACTCTAACATAAAAATCTACCAGCATTTCACAAGAAGAAGGCAGATTAAAGTGACTAAATTAATGTTTTTTGTAAGCATGACTTACTTTTGTGGTTCATTTGGGTCCCGTTTCTTCTTTTTCTTTTGCACTTTAGGCTTCTTTTGCATTTGGCCTCTGTTAATTCCATTATCCATGGGTTCTGGGGATGACCTCTTTACACCCATGTTGTTTGCACCAATCTGTGGGTGAAACTACTTTCAATGTGGAAACTAACTTAATAATTATCTATTGAAAATATAGTTCATTGGCAATGGGAATGAATCATGTATAATAAACATATTCCTAGAAATATGTATGAAAATTAATAAAATCTGCCTATACCTGATGAAGCGTAGTTTGTTGCTGCCGGCTCGCTGAGCAATAATGGATAGGCAGAAGGCTTTCCGCATCACCAGGCAACTACCAACAAACAACCAATCCATTAGAATTTTCTATGTTCTACTTTTTGTGTCTAAATTTCAATATGTTTATGAATGGGAAAAAAGGTATGCCAATGAACTATATTAAAATGTAATGCATAATAGCATGTACAATACTGTTAAATAAATTAAAATTTAGTTTAAATCAACACTTAACAGGGTTTACAATGTGGTAATTAGAGATAAGGTTAGAGAAAGGTTTATATTTAGTTAGATAAGAATAGAGAAATGATTAACAAACAAAAACCACATTAAATTCAAATAGTGGTACAGATATAATATAATACATAATGAAGCCAAATAATGTAATACTGGAAATTACAATGAAATAAGCATAATAATGTAGTACCTGTGAGTGATGCGAAGGTACACTGTCATCAGAGTCATCACTCGTGGTCCCTGGGGGCGAGGCCCTTTGTGGTGAACTATATATAGGGGCTGCATTCTGAGTAGGTGTGCTAGGAGTAGGTGGGCCATTAATCACTTGCGATGGTTGCATCATCAGCAGCCTTTGCTGACCCCCTGGTTGCTGTTGGATGACATAGTTGCCAGCTGGTGCACCAGCACCACTAAAACGAAAACACTGATTAGTTACTATATTCTAACCCAAATATTATACCAACAGTAAGACTTGGAAATAATTATTGTGAAATTTAATAAGCAAAACAAATGTTAATATGATACCTGTGTGAAGTCACTGGCGTGTGTGGTTCTTGAAGGTACAGCGGTTGTTGATACGACGGAGCTCCGCCCGGCGGCGCTAGGCCGTCTTGTGCAGGATTCATCATCCCCACCTACAAGGACAGTTTAAATATAAACAAAACCTGTATAAAATAGTACCTAGGTATCTTTTGAAGTTAAGAGTACCAATTCCTGTAGCCTGTGGATTGAATTTGGTAAACTAAACTAACCCCTATCCCGAAAAATTAAACATACTATTTAACATAAACGAGAAAATCTTGAAGGTAAAAAATACTAAACGTTAAAATTATGTAAGAATTATTGAAAAAAATGTTTAATTTAAAATGAATAAATGAGAGGAACCAAAATAAACAGAATGCAAACAAACAAATGCAATGGCAGTTCTTCGCTTCTGCTTCTTTAAATTAATGGCGGTTCACTAAGTGATTTCGCCAGTATTACTGTAAGAGTATGATCATTAATCAGTAAAATAGAACAGTAAATCAAAATTAATAAAAGTTAAAGCCGGGCATTTTTCCGTCGGCCATCTTCCCTCAGTTCCCTCCCCGAAGGTTACCGGCACAGATTATAGGGTGTGTTACCGGTTACCGGCGATCTTCGCTTTATTCCACACTCGTGTGGTGTGGGGGAAAGAATTCCTATGGAGGAGAATTCACACCACCACACATGCAATGCAACGTAATCTGACAATCTTGACGTCTCTTGACAGAACAGTGACAGAATAAGCGCGCCACAGAATAGACAGAGCTGTTCGAGACACATGTATGTTAAATACGTACTCCTTCCTTATCGTCCTTGCTATGTATGTATGTATGTATATATGTATGTATGTACCGGTCGAATCTCGCAGGTTAAATTTTATTCCAGTCTATAGGTATCAACACAAAAAAAGGCAAACATCGCAAACGCGCATGTAATTACGGTTTTTTAAATATGATGTTAGGTTAGTTAGATACAGGCTGATTAAAAATGAAAGACTAGTATTGAAAGGTTGAAATTTGGTTTGAGTATGACCGAACAAGTTCTGCATAAACTTATAGGGAGTTTATGTTACATGTAAGTAGGTGATTAACACTGAATCTAATGCCAATTAGATCACTACATTTATTTATAGTTTATTTTAAGTACAACGACTTAACTACTTGAGTCCTAGACAACGACTACACGCAGCATTCTGTGTCCCTACAAACCCTTATTTAACTTTCAGAGTTTAACGATACTGACATTGAGAAGGACAGAACATGATTAAATAGTCATAAATACAATATGGCATTCACATTTATAAAATAAAATGGTGCTGTTACAAAAATATGATGTGATGAAAAATTTGATTAAGCTGTATTTAACTCCAATAATTTTACCGCTTCTCATTTTTTTTTGTATTTGTATTACATACCTAAAAACCTGCCAAATTAAAGTAGAGCAACCTGTGTGTCAATTTTTGTCATTTTGACATCATCGGCATGAAAAGTTCGACCCCTGCCTATGACTTTTACCTAGGAGCATTAGTTCAGCCAGGACGTATCTTGGAAAATGGCCCTAGTATATAGCCTACCACAACACATTCACTTTTTGAAAAAAAAAAAACATCTTTGATCATAGTGTGCTCAAGTTACGCTCAAATTGTAGCTATCCGTAGTTATCTTTATGAAACTACACAGTAAAGATACTTGAAAAACGCTTCCTTAGAACGCTTCGAAGAAACTGAAGCAAGCACAGGGTTTTCCAGGTTGCAAACTTGGGTGTTAACTTACACTCTCAAGAGCCCTAACAACATATAAAAAAATCGTAGTTACGAACTATGCGCGTTTGCGATGTTTGATGTCGTTATAGACTGGCCTATTTTGCCCACTTCCCGATAGCGGAATGCGCTGAAATATGGACCACATATGTAAACCCGATGACAATGCAATATTATGGTATCTAAGAGGTGAGGTGATCTGACGATAGAATCGGAAGGTGGTGACAGGATCTTCGCTATGACCGCTATTCTTAACGTATTAGGACTCATACGTCCCCATCGATAAGCTGATAAAGATTTTGCAAAATGAAGTACAGTCGGCAACAAAAGCTTGTCCCAAAAAAATATTTTTTGACAGAAACTTATCAAAGTAAGTAAGCTGTACTTACTTTGATATCATAATTTTATTGTTGATGGTATGATTTTATTTTATACTGATAGTGAGCTGTTAATGCAGACAGTATGTTTATGATTCGAAACAAGAAGGCTAAATCATAGGTATAAATAATTACTAAGTACGTGAGATCGGGGTCAATAGAAATGATAAAAGATGTTAACAAATCAGTACTGGTTGACACATAACCTCAATATTTCTGCAATTACGAGATTTGTTTAAAAAAAAAGGTAGATATAGGTAATAGTTATATAATCTTAAACATAATGTAAAAGTAACAATCAAGCGTGTACATCATAAAATATAGGTACCTCACGCGATGTCCAAAAGTACGTGATGGTGTAATAGTGGTAAATAGGTCCGCTTGGTTTATCTATAGACCTGTGGTGTCTACTCCGTCAGGGGCGTCAGACGGAATATAACAGACGATGATAGACGAGGTATTTTTGAACATTTTTAGCTGTATATGTCTTAGACGAAATTAGGTAGTGTTTTTTTTTTGTTGAAAATTTAAGAATTTTACAGAAAATACCCGGAATTTGATAGTTACGTGTTAATAATTCCCCAATAAGCGTTACCTTGTAAACAAAATCATTTATTTTGGAAATTTCAATGTCTATTGGAAAAAAATAAACAAACAAGTTTTAAGCGTCTTCGTTGTAATAAAATCAAAATGGAAGCATTCTAAATTATTAAAAATGTCTCAGGTTGGATCAGTCATTCCTAAGTGTCTTCAAACACGTTTAAAAAAGTGCCCGTTTATTGCTCTTTCTTTTAAGGTATCAGTCATTCTCATTGCTGCAGGCCAAATCTCTGAGTTAGATAAGGAGTAAAAACCGAACTTATATTTAATAAATAAATTGAGAAATCTAAAGATTTTCCATAATACTGCACCATAGTCCATAACAGTCTTTTGAAAAATATTCCTTATCAAAATCAATTTTTTAACACCTGTCAACACACCTTTAAATTTACAACACCCGTTCATTTAGAAACATTTTTTTTTAATTTGAATGTTTTATTTTATTACGAAATACAACCTTAAATTTTCTTGTGTAGTTACATACATACATACATACCTTCACGCCTTCATTCCCAGAGTGGGGTAGGCAGAGCTACAGAATTACTAACAACTCTAAAAACTTGTAGTTTTCTTATGAAAATTGAGCGAACGGTTGTTAAGTTACAGTATGGTTACAGTTCGTGTAGTTTTCTTACGAGTGCTCCCTAAGTTCCGTGTTTACTACTTAAATCAGATATTTGGCAAGCGATGTGAATGACTACCTAAAAATAACGAGAAATAAACAAGCATATTTTTAAGTGTTTGAACATTTCAAAAACTTATTTTTATTTTTTAAGGCACAAAAATGACTGGTCCAACCTGAGATATTCTTAATAATTTCGAATGCCTCCATTTCGTTTTTATTACAACAAAGACGCTCAAAGCTTGATTAATTTGGTCCAAAATTAATGATTTTGTTTAGAAGGTATCGCTTATTGGGGCATTATTACATACAACTATCCAATTCTGGGTACTTTCTGTAATATTCTAAAATTTTAAATTAAAAAAAACTACCAAATGTGTTCTAAGACATTTACAGTTTTTTTTTTCAAAAATACCTTGTCTATCACCCCCTTAAAGCTTTGCACCTAGCGACCTAACAACCTGTATATTCCTGTATGTTAATATATATTGTAGCTCCGTTTGTGATGGGCTTAAGGCCGATTGTTGTATTTGTTTCACTGCGTTTATCATGATTAGATTTTTTTAAACGTACCTATTAAATTAGTCATGGGAAAACATTATTGCAGTCTATTTGGCTGTAAAAATAAAAGAGACGAATTAATGATAAGGATAGCATTTTGTAATACAGCTTTTTAGGGTTCCGTAGTCAAACTAGGAACCCTTAGGTACTTATAGTTTCGCCATGTCCGTCTGTCCTTCCGCTGTCTAGCTCAGACTACCACGCACGTACTAACTTGAAAACTATTTAAAAAGTAATCGAACCATGCATATAATAAAATGAATTTGTCCTTAATATAACTAAATAGAATCATAATCGTAATTATTAATCGTGTTTTTCGAAATGAAATAGTAGTTTTTATACATATTTTTGCTCAGTTGTAATTTTGAGGTTATTTCCACGCCCTAAAAATGGTCTATACATAATCACTGGAAATGGCGATAATGCTCTATTCACAAACACCGTGAGTTAGCTACTATAAGGAGCTTTAGTCCCGATGTGCAGACACTAAAGTAACATTTTAAGAGTATGAGAAGTGAAATAGTAGATTGTTCAACAAGGGACTAAAACAAGCCATAATGACACGAAATGTTTAGCCACGCGAGGGGTGTCTATAGCTCGAGTGTCATTATCTTTAATGTCATTATGGTTGCATAGTCTAGCGTTAAACACTCTATTTTTCACTTTGAATGCGAGGAAAAAAGCGACGTTCTACTATACAAAATTACAATATTGATTATATTATAACAAAGTTTCTTAAAAAGTGACGCTTTAAATGCTTGCATATTTAGCCAACAGATTTAAACTTAAAAACTATTTTAAACCATTACTATGCATAATAAAATGAATTCATGCTTAGTATAATTAAATAGATTCGTAATCATTAATCGTGTTTCAAGAAATAAAATAGATTTTTAAATATTTTTGCACAGTTGTCATTGTGAGGTTATTTCCATGCCCTAAAAAATGTTTATTAGAAGGCACCGTGATTGGATGTTTAGGGGATTCAAAAGTAAATTAAAAAAAAAACCTTAGAGATATGCAGAGACTAAAGTAACATTTTAAGAGCATGAGAAGTGAAATAGTAGTTTATGAAATTGTTGCATAAAGAGGGGTATTAAAACACAAGTGTGTGTTTAAGAACCGAGCCGCTAGGCGAGGTTTTTAATAGTATCACACGAGTGTTTTAATACCTAGTTATGTGCAGTTTCATACACTACTTTATCTACTCTCATACATTGCGATTCAACCTACTAAATAAAAGATCAAAGTTAATAAAGTAACTACAGCAAAACGTATTCAATTAATGGCGCCAAAACCTAGCACATCACCGCGCATGCGTTAAAGCGGGCGCTGTCACAGACAAGTAAAAATTGGAATGAAAACTTTTTGTAATGCTATAAAAATGACGCGAACCGCATGTGCGTTCCAATATAAAAAAAAATGATATGGAACCTCGTTGGTGACATTAACTTTTTGGATTAACTTGTATCGTAAATCGTAATGGTAAAAAAATTACTTTATAACATTATTTTGTTAGAGAAATAATGTTATAAAGTGTTTTTTTTTTTAAATTTCGGTATTGTGTTTATAAAATATGACAATATAAATTCGTTTTGAAGTTTATAATTCGAACTTTACGATATGAGAGTAGATAAAATATATTAAGTATGAACTCGTAATGGTAGAATGAATCGTGGTATCAGTACCTAGTTATCGTAGTATTGTATATAATGTTCACCTGAGGTGCTGCATGGTGCATCTGCGAGTACTGTATATGAGTCGGCTGGCCTCCGTTCGCATGCTGCCCGTGAATTGAGGGGATATCGAACTCTTCGTCGCCAAAAGACGGTGTATGAAAAGTCTGCAACAAATATAAATAGTTAGAAAAAAAAACGTGTTGTATAACTACTAATGAATAATTTTTGTTTTTTACTTCACTTGTGCTGTGAGATCTTGCTTCTTACCATATGTCATGATTTTTGGTCAACGAGGACTACCGTACGGTGTAGATTAATTTTCGAAGATTAATTTGAAAAATATGTTGCCTTTTACGCCAGTCTATATCAACACAAAAAAGGCAACGGGCATGTAACTACGGTTTTTTTATATGTGGTTAGGTCTCTTGAGAGTAGTTAACACCCACATTTGCAACCCTGAAAACCCTAAACTACCCCAATACGCCGATTTTTAGCTGATTATCGTCCGCGTGTACAAAAAGTTTATACATAAGAATTGATCATTAAGACCTAGGAACCTAATACAGTACTCTGCACCCACCACGCACCAAACGAAAATTATATATAAAGATGATTTTAATTAATATAACAGGTGTAGGGACCGGTGGTTCTATGTAATTAAACCGGGCAAGAGCATGTCGGACCATGCTCAGTGTAGGGTTCCGAAGCCGTTACTACAAACAAATTCGCGACAAACTTAACTTTGCCGTTGGAATACTGTTAGATATCCCGACATAGGTCGCGGTCTATTAAATTCATTATATGTGCTTTCATTTAAGATATATTTCTGATTTTTAGTATTTGTAGTTTTGGCTGTAGGGGGGGGGGGGGGGGGACACGACATATTTGATTCTTAAAAAAAATTAGCGCGAAAGTATAAGGGTCGCTAGTTTAACTACGGAACCCTAAAAAATCGGGTTCGACTCGGTCTTGGGCTCCAAAAGTTGGCACCTAACTACATTGAATATAAAAAATCTGTCCTTTATTCAGTCCTGCTGCTAATTGATGTCATCATTTTCATTATCAAAGGATAACAAGAAGCCACACCACACGGGACGCGTATATACAGCAATTTTAAGTCAAATACCTAAAGCAGCATTATTATTTTTCATCTCACTAGCTCGGAAAGCCCTTTTTGTTTGTTTGATATCTATTGAGAAAATCGCTTTTTATCCAC
Source organism: Acleris emargana (assembly GCA_927399475.2). Lineage (NCBI taxonomy): Eukaryota > Metazoa > Arthropoda > Insecta > Lepidoptera > Tortricidae > Acleris > Acleris emargana. The sequence continues at coordinate 12,576,412 of OV656837.1, forward strand.
ATGTGAAGAAAGAGTTTTGACATTTGAAAGCAGCTTAAGTGATATTTGACAGCTAGCAAAACGTAAAACGTTAAAAGTGCTGAATTTTTAACATCACCATTAATGAATTGCATCGATCATTAATTCATAAATACGAGGGTGCATTGAAAAGTTCTGAGCTTAAGGTTGAATATAATAAAAAAAAAAACAAATAAATACTGGCAGGTCAAAGTGCCATATTTAGTCGCCATTATGCACTCTTTTGTTTTTTTCCCGTCACAATTTTGCATTTTATGCTCGAACTGCTACATAAGGTCACTGATTTTTCAAGTAATGGATAAAATTGAGCACCGTTCTGTCATAAAATGTTTGCAAAAGAAGGGGTTAACACCAAAACAAATATTTGAAGATATGAATCAAACATAAGGGCAATCTGCTCCATCGTATGCTACCATAAAAATATGGGTAGCTGGTTTCAAACGTGGCCGGGAGACTGTTCAAGACGAGCCTAGGAGTGGGCGGCCGTTGACGGCTACTACGGACGAAAATGTCAATAATATATTAGATGCGATAATGAAGGATAGGCGATTGAAGATTGTGGAGATAGCGGAAGCAATGGGTATTTCTTATGAGCGGGCACAGAACATCATCACCGATGTTCTTGGATTTTATAAGGTGTCAACCAGGTGGGTGCCTAGACTGCTTTCAGTCGAGAACAAACGAGTACGTGTTACAATTTCCCAAGATTGTTTATGTATGTTTCAACGTGACTCCGACGATTTTTTCAATCGTTTTATAACTATGGACGAGACATGGGTCCACCACAGTACACCAGAATCGAAAGAACAATCCAGGCAATGGAAAAGACCAGGTTCACCACCACCCAAAAAAGCCAAGGTCATTTTGTCAGCTAATAAGGTAATGGCCTCAGTTTTCTGGGATTGCAGGGGGGTTATCATGAATATCATGATAGACTATCTCGAAAAGGGCAAAGCAATAAATTCGGACTACTATTGTGCTCTTTTACGTCGTCTGCGTGAGGAAATTAAAACAAAGAGACCTGGAATGCTGTCGAAAAAAGTACTGTTTCACCAAGACAACGCTCGCGTTCACACTTCGGCGAAATCAATGGCACAAATATATGATTGTGGATTTGTAGTGCTGCCGCATGACCCTTACTCGCCGGATCTAGCTCCTCCCGATTATCATCTCTTCCCAAACCTCAAAAAACACTTGGGAGGACAAATATTTTCGACAAATATGGAGGTACAAGAAGCAGTAGACTCATATTTTAACGACCTCAGCGATTCTTTTTTTTTTGATGGGATAATGAAGTCGGAGGCGAGGTGGACTAAGTGCATTGACCTTCATGGAGAATATGTCGAAAAATAAAATTGTTATAAAAAGTGAGCCCGTTACTTTTTTTTACCAGGCTCAGAACTTTTCAATCCACCCTCGTATGAGCATTCAACGTTAACCTTCATTTTTGTTATAAAAACAGATAAAATGTTCTGACAGTCCAAGTAAGTCGATGTGAGAACAAAATGCATCCGTAATAATAAAATAAAACTTAAGTCAAAACTTTTCAATTAAGCCATCAACGTTAAATATTCGCATGTTTTTCTAGTTGGTTTTGTTATTCAAAATGAGTGATGCGGGTGATGAAGACGTATTAACACCTGTAGAATCACGGGATACCGTGCAAAATGCGGAATTGAGCTTATAGTACAAACCCTTTTTCTTATTTTCCTCGCTGTGGTGGGGTGAAAAGTTTTGTGTTATACACGGGTGAAAAGTTATTGTACGTCTCGTGTGTTGAAACACTCGCTACGCTCAGGATTCTATTTTTGAACCACCGCTTCGCTCGTGGTCAATCAGAGAATCCTTTCGCTAGCTCGCTTAGCGCTACCGCGCTAGCTAGTTTCAAATGAACACTCGCAGGTAAAATACAACTTTTCCCCTTGTATTTATATTATAACAAATAACTATTACCAATTTGCTATAGGTACTCTAAAACGTCGATAAAAAAACAGGGTTATCCAAACCCATAATAGCATACGATGATTAACTTAAAATTTCTTATGATGGGAAACTTAGGATGCGACCTTACGCCGACCGTTTACAGACGGAATGACGGACAGAAGACAGCGACAGACTGACGGACAACAAAGTCATCTTATATGGGTTCTGTTTTTCAGTAATTGGTACTAGCAACTTATTAATTGAGAATGCATAGGTATAATACAATAATATAAATAATAGACGATTACTTAAGACGTGGGCGTTTTCACTAAAAAGTGTACCCAATTAAGGACTGAAATTAAGGAACTTTAACTTTGTCGGTTTTGTGACGAAAATTAGCCATACATTGCGGCCGTCAATATATAGCTAATTTTCGTCACAAAACTGACAAAGTTAAAGTTCCTTAATTTCAGTCCTTAATTGGGTACACTTTTTAGTGAAAACGCCCACGTACAAATACTTTAAAAAACTGAACGAGACTTTTGTATACACCGAGGCTACTTGTAGGTAGGTACTACGTTGGTGTTATCTCTAGAACGTTTTATTTATATTTAAATTAATTAATTTTGTTTAGTTTAACATAGGTGGTACCTATATATCAATATATTGAATGGTTTACCCGTTATCCTGAAGTGAGGGTACCTATAGTCTGTTGGGGAGAGGAACACCAAGTTTTATAAAAGGTACTCACAGGAACATTGCAGGTACTACTTATCTATAAAATTTCCTTGAAATTCGTCAGCTCTACCCGCCGTATGACGCACATTATTAGGTAGGTACCTGCAACCTATGAACCGGCCAGCGAACGCGCGATTTTTAGGGCAATACAAACAAGAGAATTTTCTCCCGCATGCTCGGAAATGTTAACCTTACTATTGTAAAATCTGCCCTCGAAGTTCTGAGTTCCAGAGGCCCTACTTCGAAAATCGTAGTTCGTTGTTACCTTAGCTCCATCCCTTTCTCTCGATATAGTCTCGAATGACGAGTGACAGAGATGGAGCTAACGTAACTTAGAACTTCGATTTACTAACTGTAAGTAGGGCGTCAGTCAAGGCAAAATAAAGTTAGGTTATTATTTACCGACGACAGCGGCCCCACAAAAATGTATACACATTCATTACGTACCTGGCGTTTTACTTTTTAAAACCATGTTTGAACTAGGATAACTAATTTCAAACCGCCAAACACTCGTGCAATCAAAAATCTTCCTTGTATATTTTACTTTTTAAATGTCATAGACTAAAAAGTTAAACATTTTCAAACAGCGTTTACAGCGTATTTAAAAGTGTATCAAATAATTTCACGTTTGTTTTTTAAAGAAATTGTGTACATCAACAAAATAAATTGCCGAAATAAAATAATTTATTAATAAAATTGCCATTTATAAACGCGTAATGAATATTGTACCTAATTTAAACTATATTTTATTCAAATTGGATTTATTACGTTTAAATGTGTCATACTAAATTAAAACTGATTAATAAAGTATACCTACCTCTATTATAATGCATTAAGTGCATATTCTGTTAGAGATACAGACTTCATAACATAAATTAGGTAAATTACAATCAGGTAGGTAAAGAGTGGCATAGTTGAACGTCCCCTCGATATTCGCGCTGGCTGTCTGTGTGTTTGTACGTCGTCACATCTCTCTAGTTAAACCGGCGGCACCCCGGCATTGCCTGTTTTGCCTACCCTCAGACAGACAGGGATGACAATAATATTGATCGTCTGCGGCGGCTACGACAGCTTCTTTATCCTGCACGCTTTACATAAAATGCAACGTTATTAGTTTTGAACGGGCGCCGCACAGCATTTTATTTACATTAATTTACATCAATTAGGTACTGTCTCTTTAATATTTCTTCTTGTTTGGTATTTTATGGTAGTTTTTACCAAGTAAATCTAGCACTTAGCTAGCTGGTTTCTTAACGGTGTAGGTAATTAACAACAAAAAAATGACAGCTTTCACACCGTAATTCGGAACGGAAATGGTATTGCCATGCTTCAGATTTTGGCTTCAGGACGACACAAATGTTTTGATGTTAAATAATTGGACTGAGCTGGAGCTTGAAGGTAATTGATACTTTGCATTCGTGTTGCTTCACAGTTGTGGACACATGTGTTTGTTTTCCTACCGTAAATGTAAATTAACGGCGACACGTTGGTCCATAGCGGACCACGGCCGGTGAGTTTGGCTTCGATTGATTTGTCCTTCATTTACATGATAGAGTTTATGGGTGTGTAATGATCGGTATAAAAATAATTAGTATAATTTTATTTGATATAATAACATTTGATATAATTTTAAAGGATATAATCACTCATTTTATATAATAAACGATTGGTATATTATCAAAATATCTATTTTTATTTATTATAATTATCATTTCATATATCATTTATTTATTACTAGCGACCCGCCCGCGGCTTCGCCCGCGTGGAATGTATTATACATATAAACCTTCCTTAAGAATCACTCTATCTATTAAAAAAAACCGCATCAAAATCCGTTGCGTAGTTTTAAAGATTTAAGCATACATAGGGACAGACAGCGCAAGCGACTTTGTTTTATACTATGTAGTGATAAACATCATTTGGTATAATCATCATTTTGTATAAAAATCATATTGTATAACTATCATGTGGTATATTATTTTTCACCTCAGCAGCTCAAACAAGCAGGTTTTGCTGCTTAAAAACAGTGAGCAAAATTCAATTTTGCTGCGAGCGAGAGGCAAAGTAGCTTTTTAATTATTTTTTTTAAATGCCGTGAGCAGTGCTGGGGCTACTCACAACATTCGAAAAAATTGAACTTCACTTTGTTCTGTCACTTTCACTTCGATAGGAAAAAAGCGAGAGATAGAACAACTTGATTCGAAGTTCGATTTTCAAATTCCACACATAGTAGGCCCAAAAAGAAACGCACGTTCGGATGCACACATAACCGTAAAATTGCAAATAAAACTATCTGTTAAAGTTTGAAATGTGTTTATTATAACTATTTTATACAGTAGGTACAATCATTTTTTTTATTTAATGTTTTGAAGACAAAATTAATGAAAAATAAGAAGTTTATCATGTATCTACATAATTTTGTTATCGTTTTAACAATCTTTAATTTCGTGACATAAACCGCGGGGGCAGTTTCAGAACGCATTTCAAAAATAGCGGGATTATTGTAGCCAATAGCCATAGACAAGGCCTAGTTAGGTTTTTTTTAAAGCCACAGTCTACATAAAGCTGTATAAAGTTGTGTTTGCACTACGGCATTATCAAGTTGAGTGACAGGTTTTATCTGTTTCATGTTTATTTTTTCCACTTTTTATTTTATTAGTATTTTGCAAAAATGCTTGTGATTGATGCATATGCGATCGTGTCGTAATTTAGTCGTGTATTCACCAAATGGTCACAACGGAAGACCTGCGTTGGCCCTACCAGCTTCACGCTGTGTTGTTCTCGCTGCTGAGGTGAAAAGTTGTATGTCTCACACGAGACCAAAGTTTTTTACGTCTCGTATCTTTGAATCCCTCGCTACGCTCAGGATTCTAACCTAGAATCACTCGCTACGCTCGTGATTCAATAATAGAATCCTTCGCTTACTCGGGATTCAAAATCATCACTCGCAGCAAAAACCAACTTTGCTCTCTTGTTGAACAAATAACTATTTTATTGCCACATGTTTAAAATAATTGTAACCGTGAGGCAAAGTCGACGGAGCTCCACTTTGCGGAGCTCCTATTCCGCGTAGTTATGGCGCTTCGCGCCTTGACACAATTCTAACCTAACCTAACCTATATATTAGTTGAGACCTAGGAGTTACCGCTCTGTAGGGTCACAATAGGTAACTAACAAACCGACCCTTGTGGTTGGACACGAGGACACATAGACAGTATTTTTTTATACCAACTGTACTTTATATGAAATTAACTTTATATCATAAGTTGATTATATTAAATATGCATTATACTTAATGTACTTATGTTATATAAAATATTTTTAGGACAAATGATCGTTATTTAAAATGATAATTATATCATATTTAAATATATTAAATATTGTTATATGATTCAATAATTATATCAAATGAGCGTTATATCGACTGATATTATAGAAAATATTTTTATATAGATCGTTACGCACCCAGAGTTTATACCAGGTTATTTCAGGATGCAGATATATGGTAATCTTCAATACCAATATCAAATACATTCTGGGATAAAATAGGCACGCAAAGAATTAACAATTTCATTAAGTTATAAAAAAAACATGTTTGATTTTATTTAGTAATGTTGTCTAATTAATATCAAGGATTATTTGTATCGTTTAATTAATATAAAAATAAATGACTATCATTTCAAATATGCTTTAAAAAATTGCATATCATTAAACCAAGGGCAAATAACAAATTAAGTAGCAGAAAGGAATTAAAGTCATATTCATTTTAGAAGATAACAACCCTTTTGTTTTAATGGCCCCAGGGGGCCTTGACAAGTTGCATAACGCTTAAGGTGGCATATCACTTGGCGTTATCAAGTATAAAACACCGTAATATAGTCAAATTGTATTTTTGCGTTCATACAAAATTTACGAGATTTGTATGAACACGTCGGCAATGGTTTTTATGTAAATACTAAACTTTTTTAATAAACAAATATGACCTCCTTAACTCCTTTCAGTCCGGTTTCCGTCCAGGTCATAGTACGGCTACTGCTCTTGTCAAAATCACGGACGACATTCGCGCTGGCATGGATAACAGGAAACTGACGGTTTTGACGCTGTTAGACTTTAGTAATGCTTTTAGTACCGTTGATTTTGACATAATGCTTGGAATTTTACGCTCTCTTAACATATCTCCTGCAGTAATTGAATGGTTTCATAGCTACTTAATCGGTCGTCGGCAGCGAATAAAGGTGGGTGATTCCCGATCTTCATGGTGCGGCACGCTAGCCGGCGTTCCGCAGGGTGGCGTGCTGTCTCCGCTTCTATTTTCTATTTTTATTCATTCTATTACGCACAACCTTCTCTCTTCTTATCACCTTTATGCTGACGATCTTCAAATTTATTCCCAGGGTACGCTTGACGATCTTTCTTCCATAGTTGACGCTGCCAATGAAGATTTAAACCGTATATTACTCTGGTGCAATGGGTTTGGGCTAAAGGTAAACCCTACTAAAACTCAGGTAATCGTCATAGGCAGCTCCAACCTTATTTCTAGAGTCAACTTTGAAAATCTTCCCCCAGTTTTTTTCGACGGTGCTCTTATTCCTTACTCTCTACAGGTTAAGAATCTTGGTGTCATTATGGACCGCTCTTTGTCATGGGTACCTCAAGTTAGTGAGACTAGCAGGAAGATGTTCGCAGCTGTAGGATCTCTAAGACGACTTCAACTAAAATTGCGCTTGCTCAAACTTTACTCCTTCCTATTTTAGATTATGCTGACGTGTGCTATCTGGATCTTACTGAGGAGCAACTAAATAAGCTTGAGCGTATTCAAAATTTGTGCATACGGTTCATATTTGGGTTACGCAAGTATGACCACGTCTCCATTTTTCGCAATCAGCTCAAGTGGCTCCCAATCCGTGCTCGTCGTAACTTTCATATTTTAAGTCTCCTCTTCAGCGTACTTTTCAACCCTGCAACCCCGTCTTATCTTAAGGAGCGTTTCAATTATTTTAATTCAGTTAGAGCTTCCCAAAACCTTCTTTTGTCAGTCCCCTTTTCTTCCACTAAGTTTTACTCCAATTCCTTCACAATCCAGGCAATAAGGCTATGGAACGCTTTGCCTGCAGAAGTAAGGCGTGCTCAGTCTATTTTTATTTTTAAAAGCAAGCTAATGGACTACGAGGGGCGTTCAATAAATTCTCGGTATGAGAAGGAAAACAAAAGCATACGATTGGTGTTTTATTTTTATTTTTCTATATATTCCCCCCCTATGTTTATACACTCATAAGATCTGTCAATTAGTTTTTTTAACCCCTCATAAAAATATTTTTTGTCTTTGGTGTCAAAATGCTCCAGCACCGCTGCCTTCAACGCTTCATCATTAGAAAATCGATGTCCACGAAGATCCTTTTTAAGGTTGGGAAGCAAAAAGTAGTCGCTGGGGGCCAAGTCTGGACTGTACGGCGGGTGAGTAAGTGTTTCGAACCCAGATTCAAGAACAGCAGCCTTGGCAACATGTTTTCTTGGTTGTCATGAAGAAGCAGCACTCCTCTGGTCAATTTCCCCTCCTCTTCTCTTTGATTGCTTCCCGTAATTGGCGTAAAATGTTAGCGTAGTACTCTCCTGTAATATTTAAACCCTTTTCTTTATAATCTATTAATAATATCACTTCACAATCCCAGAATATTGTCGCCATGATCTTGCCAGCTGAGGGGACGACTTTGAATTTCTTGGGATGAGGTGTTCCTTTAACGTGCCACTGCATCGACACTTGTTTGCTCTCAGGGTCATAATGATGAACCCAAGTTTCATCTCCGGTAACATTTTTTTGGAGCATACCATCAGGGTTTTTACCACACAGCTCAATGAAGTCGGAACAACAATCAACACGCGTGTGCTTCTGAAACGGTGTCAACATTCGTGGTACCCATCTCGCACTAACTTTGGATATGTTAAGATGATCGTGGATAATATCGTGTATTGTACCAATAGAAATATTGTTTTTTTGTGCTATAGACCTAAACTTCACTCGACCATCTTCCAGTATAATTTTCTCCACTTTTTGAATGTTTTCTGGTGAAGTAGCTTCAACAGGCCGACCAGGTCTAGGGTCATCTTCTATGCTCTTCCTCCCACGCTTAAATTCATTTGACCACTTTTGAACAGTAGATAATGAAGGAGCGGACTCACGGTAAACTATATCTATTTCTTCTTTAATACACTTTCGATTTTTTCCCTGTTTAGTCAAGAATTTTATCACGGCTCGATGCTCCAATTTAATTATCATTGTAAAATCGCTCATGGTGATCACGTTTGTTCAGCAGTAGCAGAAAAACAAAAGAAAATGTAGGCTTCAAATTTACTTTTTTTTACTGTCAATGAATGATTCTTCGCGGCCAGTATTAAGAAGTTTACTAAAAAGGTTTGCAAGATACCAATACCGAGAATTTATTGAACGCCCCTCGTATTATCTATCGCTTCCGTAGTTTTTCCAAGATTTCCTTTACTTTTATTTTTTACCATCGTATGACCTCGTGTGTTATCTTTGTTTGGCTGATTTCTAGAATTTATGTATATATATATATTTTATAGTTGTATAATAATATGTATGTAGCGTGTATTTAGTATGTATTTATAAACTCATTTACTTTGTGTATGGGTATATTTATATGTAGTTTATATAATGTGTAAGTAGTTTCTTGTAGTTTAGTTTGAGTTCTGAAGAATTTAGTTTACACCACCTGCCATGTATTTTTGTCATTATTATTTCTCTGTCCAAGGTTGTCTGGAAGAGATCGCTATTTAGCGGTAAGACCGCCTGTTGTATACCTATAGTTAAAATGTACTGTTCCGTGTTTTGTTTTTTTTTGGTGTTCAATAAAGAGTATTTGTATTGTATTGTATTGTATTGTACGATAAGTACAAACATTTGTTATATACCATTTTAAACCTTATTTAATCAGCTAACGATTTGAATAATAGCAATACAATTGGTCAACTCGTTCTTGATTGGCTGTTAATTTTGGTGAGTCACATTTGATTGTAGGTAATCGTATGAGATGTAAGTACAACGATGATATATTATTTGCCGGTACTGTGTATACTAGGGTAGGAAAACTTCGGCACCGCGGCAAACGTACACAGTGACGCGGCAATTAACGCAATTTAAAGGCAGGAAGGTGTTGAGATTAGTTTAATATTTTTATTTTTGGGACATTCACTAGATCTATATTATGCATAGAATGGTTTTATAAGCACTTGCCTATGGCCTGCATCTTCAAATGAATGCTTACTTGAATTACTTACATACCTTGTCTTTGCAATTATTTGTTGTTAAGTCAACCTTGAATACACGCAAGGGAAACATGTATTTAATACCTATTAAAAGAAAATGAACCTATGGGATGGTGAAGACCTAAAACAGCCGGTGAGAACGAGATGCTCCCGCCCGCACAATGTTAATGGCAATAAAAAGCTCTCGCAGTAATTGTGCCATTGTTATGTTATGCTCCACATGTAGATACATAAGCAGCACAGAATGCTATTACCGCGGTATGTATAACAATCTCCACGATACATGCATAGGAAATATAGATAATTGCATAAGGTAATATATTGTTGTTGTTACAACTCACGTGCACGTGTTCCAAATGGGCTGGTCTATGTGTATTTGGGAGCAGACTTTCTGAAGTTCCGTCTCATTACATATCTAATTAAGCTTTTGGAGCTTTTATCTATAATTGAATGGCTTAATCATAACAATCTACACATAAACTTAGGCAAAACTAAACTTATGAATTTTAACCAGAGGGTTGGCAACGTAACTGATTTAACTGTGACATTTAAGGAGCAAAAAATTGAGGAAACGGAAAATACAAATTTTTTAGGACTAAGTTTAGATAATAAGTTGAACTGGAAGGACCATATTGATATTGTATGTAAAAAATTAAACAAATTTTCATATGCATTGTATAAATTGAATAAAATAGTTAATCGGTCTACAGTACTAACCGCGTACCATGCCTACGTAACTTCTACACTTAGGTATGGCATCATTTTCTGGGGCAACTCCACTGACCGAGAATTGGTATTTAGGGCTCAAAAGAAGTGTTTGAGATCTGTTTGTGGACTGCAACCAACGGAATCGTGCAAGCCTTATTTTATTGAGCTAAAAATATTAACCCTGCCAAGCCTATATATTTTCGAAATGGCAATGTATGTTAAGTACAACATTAATCAGTTTTCTGCTTTTAAAAGCATACGCCAGCAACATAAAATTAATTTTGTTCCGTTTAAAACGGCCTTACTCTCAAAAAGTGTATTCGGCATGGCACCGAGATTATATAATAAGTTACCGGAATGTATAAGAGAATGTGGCATACCACAATTTAAAGGACGGTTATTAACTTTTTTAACGGAAAAGGCATTTTATTCCATAAACGAGTACCTGCTTTACTTGTAACTCGGACAATATTTAATTTTAATTTTAATTTTAATTTTAATATTATGGTGTAAGCAACGCATGTTGCATGCTTATTTCATAAAACATTTGTATGCCTAATGGCTAAGCATAGTGATAAATAATTTTAAGACTGTACCATCCTTACTACCTATGTTTCACAAATAAAATTTGATTTGATTTGATTTGATTTGATTTGATTTTTATTTAAGGGTGACCTTTTCGCTTTTTACACTAAGCTTGGTTGGTGGGGGTGCTCGAAGTATCTTGTGATGCGCTTAACAATATTCACTTCGAATGGACTAATAGAAAAGGATATTCTTGAGACTTTCTGATCAAAACCTTACGTAATAACAACTGCACTGTTGTTACTAGTAAAGATGACCTTTCAAGATTAGTTAGCAATACAGGTCTACCAAATGCCACAGTAGAACGAAGATAAAAGCTCTGCAATATAGATGCTTCAACGATTATTATTCATGCTATTTCGAATTTAATTACTTTTGACCCACAAAACTTATAACTAAATATAAATAACTGGTTTAGTGGGGATTGAGCTTTCGCTTTATGATTTTTAAAAGTTCCCTACAAAATTGAAAAAAGGAACCATTATAAAAAAACTCTGTTGTCGATGTGTCCGTCTTTCTGTTCAAATGTCTGTCTGTCAAAACCCTTCTCCCTGAATGTCTAAATTTCGGAATACCAACCTTGGTGTTGCAATTAGCAGCCCGCAAAGGCCGCATCAGGCCTCATCTTTAGAACCACCAATTTTCGAAAAAAATAAAGATATTGCTTTGACAGACGGACAGACGGATATACGGACAGCAGAGTCTTGGTAAATAGGGTCCCGTTTTGACCCGTAAGGTTCGGAACCCTAAAAACAACAAGTATGTACTAATTCTCTATTTAAATTTATTTGGTGCTGTCTTATGGTGCGTTACTATATTCAAAACTGTTGGTAGAATAGTGACGTCTCGTTAAAATTTGACACATTTTGTACGTAGCAAATGTCATTACGCTACTGGCCGTAAGGAAAACGATTCGTTTCTTGAATATAGGAACCGGCATTAGGCGATTTTAGTAGGTATTAAACACTTTAGTCGCCTGTATCTCAGGAACCAATCATGTCTACTTAGCCGCGATAGTTTTCCTTTAAAATTCGTTATATGCGCTTTTGTTGAAGATATTTTTCAGATTTCATGCATGGTGGCACTTGCACGTACCGCGGAACAGCCGCCCGTTACCACGCTGAGATCTACAAAGCAGCTCTCAAGCAAGCCAACCTCGCGCATGCCCTATACCGTCTATTACGAATACTCTTGCAGCAGCAACACCATGTTAAGACAATTTTTCGTACGCAGCGCTCTCTCGGCCATAACGCCCAAGTCGCAATCAATCCAAATGAGTCACCACGGGGAATTCGAAAACTAAAAGTAAGATAAAATAAAATAAATCTGTTTAAAAGTTTCGCCTTTGTTTTGGAAAAGGGAATCGAACCAAGTATTTTTCCCTGAATAAGCATACATCGTTTTATTGCTGTATTTGATAGCGTAAAGTGGTAAGCAATGATCAAATTAAACAAAATCTAGAATTATGCAAAAAAGGTCAACCGTTGGGTTTATTTTCCGATTAGTAGTAGTAGTATGTTTTCTTAAATCCCTAAATGCAGATTTTGCCTTTGAAGGGTTTCGTATCCGAAGAGAGACCAACGGCGGCTTAATAATATACATATATTATTACAGTGGCTTTAAAAAAAATCCTATTTTTATTATTCCTGTATCGTAAGAACGGGAAAACATATTGTTCAGTATAAACATCATCTGATTTTAAATGTCAAGTCGCGTGTCATCTACCCCTATCCCAATCATATCCTTTCCTATGGAAAATGCGGGTAGAAACCTGACGGCGCTGACTGCCCTCCAACAACTGACAGTTCTGCTTAGACAACGGTACGGGTCGGTCAATGTCGAGTACGATCTCCATTCCGTCATTCGTCCAGATATACGATATAGCGAACGCAAGGTACATCAGCTACGCCGTCGCGAACAACCAGGCGTCGTTACGCCAAATCAACGCAGAAGGTGTAGGAAGGAGAAGTGCGTAAGACCGGCAGCCACACCATCTCCTGCCAGCGCGTAGCACCATAGAACCAGGTACGCGTCTTTTTTCCATTTTCCTTGCCCTGTCATCTTCACATATACAAGCGTCAAATATGGCATGATTATATAACAAACCCTGAAGAAAAACAACAAATACTTCAAGCATCTTTTTAATTGAAAATTGAATGAGAGAGGCTGTTAAAGATCCAAAAAATCAGACTAAGTTACGCGGCAAAGATATTGTTAAGTTTGTACCTAAGATTTTCGTTCATTTTAAATGATAGCACTGTTAAGAATAATCATAATACTTTAATGAAATCAGTAGCCCAGGGGCTAGGTATATTGATATATTCTACTCGGTAAAACTATATTACTTTTGATATGTTATCGTATTGTCAACGTCATGATTTCTCTTATATTTAGCTCATTTTTTTTTCGTGACAACAGGTATTTTGTCTAGGTTAGTATTTTGTTGCGTTATGTTTGTCCATTTCTCATGAATAAATGATTTTTCTTTCCTTTTTTTACAGGGGCTCTATTCTAATTGGTAAAACCATATTGCCTTTGTCATTTAATCGTAAATTAGTTAACAATAACTCGGCCGCCCATACAGGGACGGTATTCTAGGCAGTAAAAACGATATTGAAGTTAATCTGTTATGGTACCTATTGTTATGACGTCAGCCACCATTACTGTCAAGTAACTAAGAGCTATCAAAACGGTGACAATATGATAACAGCTCAACCGCGATAGGCCTTTTACCGTGTTTCATAGAGGCCCTGGACCTCTCTTCTGTGCGGTAAATATAATAAGAATAATGGCAGCCGAGTTAAAGACATTACCGATACGACATTTCAAAGGAAACATGGTTTTACCAAGTACCGACCTAGAATAGAGCCCCAGTCGAGTGGATATAAGAGCTATCATAGCGTTGACAATACGATAACAAGACCAAAGCAATATGGTTTTGACCAGTAGGTAGAATAGAGGTATATTTTGGCGACACGTTAGCCTAGTAGGTAGTGACCCTGCCTACGAAGCTAGAGGTGCCGGGTTCAAATCCCGGTAAGGGCGGATATCTATAAGACGAGCGCGAGTACCTATTTGTTCCTGAGTCTTGGATGTTTTCTATGCATTTAAGTTTGTATTTCTCGTACTCGTATTTTTCGTTGTCTAGTACCCATAGTACAAGCCTAGAGCTTAGTTTGTGACTAGTCAGCATGCGTGCGATTGTATCCTGTTTTGTTAACATTAATATTTACCTTGTACTGCAGAGGCCTACCGACATGATGACTTATTAGTCTGATTACTTATTAGGTTATTACCGTGTGTGGTCTGCATCGGATAAATATTTCCATAGTCATAAAAGTAATCGGTATCCTTAAAATATAACGGCATAATAACAGTACTTAAAGCTGATTTAATCAGACTGACCTCGTCAACAGGACTTAAGTCTTTACCCTACAAGCAAAGCTTAAAACGGTGTACGGTTTGTTATTAACTTACTTTGTTAGAGATTACAGTAAATGAAATGACGAAATTATTTAAGGTGATTTATATTTACTAATCCAGGGATAGTCAAATGGTCCTTGTTTACCCATTTGTTCCATTCAATGTTATTTTAGGGAAGTAGAACTACATTTTTGGTAGAATTCGGACTTTTTTTATTTAGCTTTTAAGTATGGGGTCTTTGATTAACGTATTACAAATGGACAACAACATCGCTATAAGATATTCAAAAGACGTGAACGCACTATTACAGAATATCTATAACATATTGGTTTCTGGACTTATATCTTACCTGATCATTCATAGCGTACACACTGGATTTAGTGTCGCGAGGCGCTGGCAGTGGCGACTCGAGGTTGTCTGGGCGCTGCAACAAACAGAATCAAAACTTATAATATAAGTACTAACTCGTAATTAAGAAATAAAGAAATAGAAACGCTTATTCCCAACAACACACTGGCCATATAGTAAAAAAAAGCGATGGATCGGTCGAGTCGCTGCTGAAAATGGAATTGTCCCGTGAAAATTAAAGAGCTATGATTTATTAAGACTTTAAAAGTGGATTAACACGAAAACAATGTGGAGACTAGATGATTGCTTCTTTTAGTAATGAAGCACCTTCAAAGAGTGTGGCCCATAACTTCCGAAAATCAAAATTTATTGGTTGCTAAATTTCCATTTCCATTTTTTCCCGAACTTTTTTTTTTGCCGCGGAGCTCCTATTTCTGCCCGGTTTGGCCCTTCGGGCCTAGTGCAAATCTGACATAACCTAAACCCACCTTCCTCTTTTGACCTAATTATAAGAGGAAAAACTTGCAATTGGGAGAAATTCGAATAGGATAATATGCGATTGGAAAAAAGTAAGAACGGGAATAAATGGGAATGGAAATTCTGCAACCAATAAAATTTGATTTTCGGAAACTATGACCAACCCTCAAGCTATCAGGTCAAATCTGTCAAGTGCAACATAGTGTCAAAACGATAGTTTGTGTGGAGTTTTGTATGAAATAGTAAACTAACTTCCCGTCCGTAACAGTCTTTATAGTTCTTGTACTATTTGTTCATTTAAAAAATATAACGATTGCTACAATGCGACTCGTGGTGTTCAGTATTTAGGCTATTGTCTAGAAATTTTATTGGTGGTTTGTGCGGAGTAACAATTTGAGTTGCAAATCATAACCTGACAGCAGCAGTCGAAGTAAAAAGTAACCCCCAGTCCGTTAGTTACTATAAACTTTAAGAGCTGACTAGAGACACGGAAGTGTTGGTTTCTTGTTCCGTCTTCACGGTTGAACCCCTGAATCATCAATATATAATTTTCTAAAGAGATACGTTGTAAGCGCATAATTTAAAAAATATCGGAATGTTATGCGATTGTTTCTAAGTTTATCCTCAATTACATTTTTATTTATTATTCATCAAAACAAACATGATGGATGAGCCTGTAAATCATTGATTAGGTATGTATTTAACATATTTATGACATGAAATAAGAGGTTATCTTTGTGTCTATCAAACTATAGTAAGTAATTCAAGTAAATTTATAGGCGAGCCTTTTGTACTTAATGTTTATAATCGCGTAATAGGCTCGTTAACTTCCCGGCATGCCCGGCATAATATGTAGTTACGACTTACGGCCAATTTTAAATTATACTATTATTAAATCTTTTTGTACTCTTTACGTAGCTCATGTTTCGTTCCCTCAATTTCTGCTAGCAAATTGTTGATTAGATCCTACCCCTGGATAGAAGAACAAATTATACGATCCTTACTATTTGCTCTCGTTGATTGGGAATCCCGTGATTGGTCCCTTCAGTGCAGAATTTTCAATTTAGTTTCGTATAGAATGCAACTCTAACTAAATGCAGACGGCGCCCAATTTACAATACAAGTTTACTGTTTGCGAGTGGGTGAGTATTTATTAGGACGATCGCGAATGATTATAGGTATTTACCTAATGTTCCACAAACAAACCTACACTTTCGTAACATGAAGAAAAGATAATTAAGTGCAGCTGTCATATCATAAGTAACTGGTGTTGGATTCTAATTATTTGTTCTTTTATAACTAGGACATATCATATACAACGTGTTACAAAATACCCCGTAAAAATATAATAAATTATCAAAGCCAAAAATATTGTCAACCCTAGTAAGCTGTCATGTCATGTCAGGGAACCGGAGTTAGCATAGATTATTTAACAGAGAGGCCTACCTACCAATTTTAATAATTGACAACTTTAATGGTTTTTCTGATTTCATCCACAAAGGTTTACTATGATGTCATTATGCTTAAAGTACTGGCTTTAAAAAACGTCAAGACGGAAATAAAACATGTTGTCAATTTCAAATCTTCTTATCGATATTCTACAATTGTTCCGTGTTTTTCCATATTTTTTTCCAAAATGACGATGTTTTCTAACTCAGAAATTCAGAATATTACGATTTATGATGGTAGCATGAAGATAGCAATAGGGAATATGCATGTTTTTTTTTTACAGCTTCAATTGAAGCTGATTCATGTAACAAACAGATCACAAAAATCATTTTTTGAATAACTATAAAAATAACCAAGATATAAGCCAACAAAGATTTGTTCCTATCTCTTTCTAGAAAAACGGAATTTTACATGGAGTTTATATGGCCGCAGTGCACAATGACGTCACGGTGCACATCGGATCTCTCTGTCTAATTAGAAGTTTGAAATGCTTATAACTTCCGTATTTCTTGACCGATTTTAATTTTAATTTCCGTTTTGGTGATCTCTTTTACGGTATTTTCATATTTTGATGAGAAATGCGATTTTTAAAATCCATGCATATTCCCTATTTAAATCGTGCTCGCGAACTGTATCGGAGGTTGTGGTAGTATAGTGGTAAGTATCCCCGCCTGTCACGCGGGAGACCGAGGTTCGATTCCCCGCCGGAGAGCCATTTCTGACGGTATAGGGTAAATATCGCTGAGACGTTTTGTGTCGAAGATAAAAGAATCACTGCTTGAGATATAAAGAATATATTTTATAATTTGAAAAATAATATCAAATAAAATAATAAATTAATGTGAGTACAACAATGCTGAGACACGAGTACGCGTGTCTTGTTCTTCTAGAAAATATGTGGAGAATGATCCAAGGATCGATATCGGAATAGAATCTAATAAACTTGAATTTGGAAGATTTAGATAGAAAGCAAGTGGCCAGGAACTCAAACAAAAGAGGTTGTAACAACCTCGTTACACATTGAGCAAGGCGGAGCTCACTTTGAGCCGTTCCTGTAAATTTGACGTTCATTACGAAAAAGTAAGTGTTAGTTTAGGTTTCTTCGTTTAAAATCTTCCGAAACTCGACTTGTAATATGTACTTATCTAATCGAATTCTGTTCATTTTGTTTATATCTCTTTACCGTTTTGCGAATTAGGTAAAAATGTACATAAACATTCTGCGTAGTTTACTATTTCATTTTACTGAAATAGGGTTTGCACATCAATGAAAAAAATAAAGTTTTTTTTTTGGCGGTAAGTCTTACAGTGATAGTACGGTTCTCAAATATTGTAAATGGACTTGTTATAAGGCACCATTTAATCCCCTTTCGGCTTTACGGGTATTTTTGTAACACCCTGTATGTATATAGATTTTAACTGAAAAAAAACCTACGCTACAATTACGAAACACGTAGTAGCTCGAGCATGAACATTTCAATCATACGTCACGTTTTCGAAACGCCTTTACTATACGAAAAGTTTGAAAACGAGATTTAAACCTGTCCGAAGCACGCGCGGGTGCCTTAAACAGACTCACGTTTTCATAGATTTTTCAAACCTATTAAACTGTAGGGAGAATAATGGCCTTCTAACATACTGATGTTTTGATGATTCTGCCAACGTCGGGGTTGGATAGGCACCGCCATTGAAGACGATACGAAAGTCAACGTCAATGTCAACTTGGTATACAATTTTAGTACTAAATACGGAGCGGTATACAGAGCGCTTTAACCAATGGCCATACACCGTTCGCGATGATGATACGTTAGCGTTACTTACTCGGTAAGGCAAGAAGGTAAAAGTTTGTGATCAGATTTCAACTCAGGGTTTTCTTCTTATTCCTCATCTTTGGGGACGGACCTTATTGCTCGTTTCAATTTTCATCAAAAGGTGACGCAAAAATTAGGTTTATGTGGTTATGTGCGTTTTCGCTGTCATTGAAAGCTGCTACCAGATATGACTTTATCAGAATACCTCAAATAAATATGTAAGTGACGTTGTTTATTCCGTGGTATTGCAGGTCGGTGCGGCAATTCTCGATCCAGTTTGTGTTTCTCAAGATTGCGATATTGAATGGCGTAGAGAGCTTTGAGCTCAAATGGCATTCTGTCTCACAGCGTTTGCTCTGCGTTCGCTACATTTATTACAACCCATAGTTTATGGTCGACGTGCAATGCTCTAATCCAACGTTCCATTGTCAAATTGTATCGTATTTATTCATTTGTTGCTGGATTGGATTTAAATGTTATTCAGTTTTAAATCGTGTAATACGAAATAAATTTAATACGTAAAAATATTGTTTCTATTCTGTGAAAGAAGAAGTAGGTACCTACCTACCTTTTGTTGTAGATCTGCGAAGTAATTTAACACATTGATACCCGATGAACCTCTGAATATAAAGCAACACAGTTAATAGAAAGCTACGTGAACATGTATTTTTGTTTTGGCAGGCTTCCCTTTAAACTAAACCAAATAAATAATAGCCTTTAAGTATTCGTCGGGGATGATGTAGCTACCTAACTGGTTAAGTAATTCAAGAGATTATAAACAAACAAAAGAAATATATAATTATACCTATATCAAAAAAAAACGAAACAATCGAGTAAGTATGAACCTTGCAGTTAAACTCTTCTCTTTGATGTTATGTAATATCAGATATTTTTATTTTAAAATACTGCAACTGTTACCTGGAGAAAAAGTGTCGGGTTGTTTGTATGTATATATAATATGTTATTATATTATCCCGTGCCCGTGCGGCCTACTTACTCGATAAATATTTTTTATCTAATTTTTCAAATAAATATAGTGATGTAGCCACATGGGTAGGCCGATTCTAAATAAAATCATCTTGTTACACAGTGTATATACGGGTATTACTTAAAGTTGATAACGTTAAGATGTATCAGCAGTCATAACCGATATGTCAAAAGTATTGGACTGCGTCAATCATAACCTACTCATCAAAAAATTTGAACTTTACGGTGTAAGAGGCATAGCAATCGATTGGTTTAAATCATATCTCGTAAATCGAGAGCAATGTACAGAACTAAAATATGTAGACTATGCACACTTAGTAAGGAAATAAAATCATATAGATCCGGATTTAGAACAAAGAATAGAGGAGTCCCACAGGGCAGTATATTAGGACTACTGTTTTAATATTATGAATACTAGAATAGAGACCATCGTGAGTTTTGGCAGCTGTTCCAAAAAAATGTGTAAATAAACAAATTTTATCTACACACATATCATAAGTCCTCTATTATGCGTTCAAAACCCGTGGGAAATGACCAGCATTATTACAACCATTTTTACTATGAAAATTTTCTTGACTGTGGTAGTAGGTAAAATCTGTACTGTAAGGTTATTACGGTAGTAATAGATTTTTGTAATGTAATGAGTTTAAATTTGGAATAGCTGTCAAAACTCATGAGGTCTCTATTCTAGTATCCATAGATATTAAAACAGTTATACATTTGATGTCGAGTGACTTGAGTATAGGGACCTCATTCGTTTGTCTATGATTTAAAAAAAAGATTGGTCTTGACGGAGGATCGAATTTCCGCCATTACTGTGTCATATTTGTTTGTTGGTTTTTGCTGTTACGAAAGAAGGATAATTCTAAACTTATGATATGATATATTTGTAGATAAAGTAATGTACATAATTAGGCCTTAACACACTCGTGATATTGATATCCTATTATGAAACGAGTGTCAGCACACCACACCCGTATTTTAAGGCCTCTCATTAAGCATCTGTTGCATAAACTACTATTAAAATACTAGTCACCGCACCACACTTTAATCGAAAAATATAATGTACTATATACATGTTCATTCAAATTTTTAACAAAAAACCAAAAAAAATAACATCGTACGAATTTCAAAATTTAAGAATTGCTTAAATAAATAATAACATTTTTGAAATAAATTTTACTCAATGCTACTTAATTATTTAAAAGCTTGTAATTTTGTATATTTTAAAGCTTCTCAATTTTACCGTAGCTTAGAGTCTCTTAGTACTAGAAAACTGTAATTTGGCATAAATATACATTTTAGTCACGCCAACGAAGTGGTAAAATAAAATCTTAAAAAAACATTTTTCTTGTGTACCTCCCCTACACGTAACGTAGGGATGTTTTTTTTTCCTCGTCTACCCCATAGTATAAGGTGTCGTTGGGATAGCTCTTTCAAAGATATTTCGGGTTTGTGACAACAAATTTTCGATTAAGGTATCCGTCTATGAAATATTAAGCTTTAGAGCACAAATTGTTAGAGTCAAGTGTCACAGCCAAAACTACAAATACTAAAATTCTAAAAAATATTTGAAATGAAAGCCCATATAATGAATTAAATAGGATAAGAATCACTACTAAGTAGACTTCAGTGGTTCTTGAGTTACAAACGGTGTAAATGTTTGAACCTACCGAAAACTTATTTGAGGCGTTGGTAGGTACTGACCGCGACCTGTGTCGATGTATGGGGATAACAGTTTTCCAACGGCAAAGTAAGTTTATCTGTGTTTGTAAGAGGTCTCATTTGTTTGTAGTAACGGCTCCGGAACCCTACAGTGAGCATGGTCCGACATGCTCTTGCCCGGTTTTTTTAAAATGTTTGTTACCTCAGAACCGATGTTTATGATTCTTTTTTTTATAGCTACCTATTGTTATTGACTTAATGTCAATTATTGTACACCATAGTTATGGTAGATTGTAGAGATGCACACACAAATGTTACTTTACACCTGTATACCTAATAGGTACCTGTATACTTACTTGATACCTACAATCATGCAATAAATATATTTTGATATAGAGTTTGATTAATGGAACTCTACATTTTGACAGCTACGGTGCTGTCAGTCAAATCGTCTAAGCAAAGCGAATGAAAAGACACGCGACTAGCATTATAGTTTTTTCTGCTAAAACGTTTAATATAATTTTTATGACACCGTTTATTTGTACATTGCCGACTGCACGAAATGCTTGGTTAGGCAAAATCTAAATAACTTCGGCGACAAGAACTAAGTAGGTACTTATAATAAAATCGACGTACAATCCAATATTTATGTACATACACTTGATTGGTTAAGAAGAATAATGTTGCATACAAGCAAAGCAAATTAGGTATATACCTATTAAAATAAAATAGTAGCTTTGAATCTGCAGGGCTCCGATGACACACCGCTTCGCAGTTTAAGTTTAGTTTAGCATTGATCCTACATTTATTAAAGTCGGCGCGATATTCTTATCAAAAATCTCAGCATTACAATTTATATTTCATAAAAAAAACCTTGCACGTGGTTGGCTGCCAGATTCCATATTATTTGTCAACCAATCATGAGCTAATTCTAACAAGTAGAACAAATGCATACTCATTTAAAAGAGTTAGCTTAGTCCTTAGTACAGCGATCGCGACGCTAAATTTATTCGTCCCTTTCCACTCAATCACTAAAAAAGCAACTAACTTCGTATGTTTAATAGTTTGCCTCGTTTTAACTTGGAATGATGCAGTTAATTAGATAGGTAATATTTAAATATGTGCACCGTTCTAGTGTTTTTTAAAACGTAAATTTATTGTGACCCTGTATGGAGCGCACCCCTTTTTATTGCCCTAAAAACTGTTTACCTATTGACAAAACAACCACCCGTCACCTCCCTACCAAAATTTCAGCTACATCCGCTAGCAGTCCCTGAGTAAAATAGCTGACCGATGGATATGACGAACTTAGGTTCCATTTATTCCATTTGGGCACGGAACCCTTCCAAAAGTTAAATGGTTTTAGTTTTAAACTAATGTCTGATTATTTTAAGTACTCATTAACTCTTCACAAAATTACAATTTTATCGAAATTTAACCAGACACGAATTTAATCCCTCGTCATAAATTTAAGAGGCAGGCGTGTCAAATCGTACCGCATTTTTTCTCAGACAGGTCAAGGATAGACTTTAATAGTAGTACTTAATTAACAATTAAGTATGTAATTATTCAGTATTATGGGGATCATCTCAGGTTCTTTATCCCAAAAAGACTCTATATTTATCACATGTTTAATCTCCATTGTTACTACTCCGTTTCTGTCTGACCGACCGACAGTCAATACGCACGACCTAAACTACTAAACGTGTAAACCTTAAAAATGTAGGTAAATATAGTAGTAATGGAGTTGTGGGTAAAGAAAGGATTTCGAAAATGGTCCCGTTACTAGAAGAATGGGGCGAGAGCGGAAAATGAATTTTACGCGAAAGCAGATAACACCGGATACCTACTTAACTCCTAACAATTGCATTGCATTAAAACGAAGACATATCCCTTGACTTTATAATAAAAAAACATGATCCGGATCGTAACATACTCCCTATCGCGGTTGTTTTATTTATAATACTACATTTGAATATAAATGTTCTATCATAACAGTAAGGATGTGGAGACAATAACTATTTAGACCAAATCCAATCGTGGAACGATTTCGACCATATTACGACGGTTTCAGTCGAACCGAAATCCGATTGATCAACATTGTAGTAGAAGGTACCTTGAGCCGCGAGTCGGTCCCATTCCTTTCGGACCGGTTTTTGTAGCACACCGGCTGCGTCGGCCGAGGGGCTTACTACCACATACATTATTATCAATAACCAAGTGAAAGGACACGTTGATATTTGTTCCTGGATTATTTGTATCACCGTGTAAAATAGTAATCGCGAACTGACACTTATGATATGAACCAACAAGTTAGTCTCTACGTAAGCCCGTTATTATATCCTTTACACAAACGTTTACGTTCCGGCGTAATTGCTACAATTACTCAACATCAAGTAACCTACATTATACTAAACGTAAACTCGAAAGGAGATAGGTATTATGATAACAAGTCGACTCATTTGTCTAACCGATATGTCTCAATAATTGTCAATTAAATCTGGCATCCATAATAATACGTTGTTTCTAATATGTTTTTAGAGCGTGGAAAGTAGAAAGTTTCGTAATAAGTAGGTAGGTAGGTAGATTACATTCGAAAAGTAGGGTGTTTATAAGGTTAATTGAATTTAAGACTATTAAAGTAAGTTAAGTAAGTAAAACTACAATTTCGAGTTCCTTGGAGGAGTGTAAAGTTCGGTTGTGAGTGCAGGGCCAGGCGGGCAGGCGGCGACCGCGCGGGGCACACGAGCCCAGCCGTGTAGTGGGCTCTCTTCTCTAGGAGGAGGACATTATAATTGCCGGTCGGTGACCTCGATTTGCTCCTCCCACTGTCAGAGCGTTAAATCAATTGATGTTATTATTACAAATGGAACGTGTCTTTCATCAACGTCGTTGCTTGCTCACAGTTGAGAAGTTAAAAACACTGGCAAGGGTCACTTGCACAGAACATTTAACACTGGGTTACGACACTAACTCGAGTTAGTTGACGTCACATTTATACGAAAACTGTAATTTTAACTCAGGTCTTAACCCAGTGTTAAATTTTTGGAGGCCCAAGTGGAATAATAAGAGAAGGGATAAGAAAATAAACGGTAAATTGCTTTATAAATATATTAAAGTTGACAGTATTTAATAGAAAAGGTAGTTTTTGAAGTCGCATACAATAATTATTTACTGTAGCTGTATGACGTATCAAAACTACTTAAGTAGGTATGTGATAAAAACGTAAATTCAAAATTTAAAAACTGTGCCATAAACTAGTTTTATTGAACACGTAAAAAGTAATTTTACGCGTCTAATTTCGTGTAACTATAAAACAGTACAAAGCCACATAAAAAATCCATTATCAGCCTCAATAAAATTGATGTAAGAGGTTTCATATGAGAAATGCTCGCTTGAGCCGCCATCTATCGTAACAATTTAGGACTGTTCATTTCTTTGCCAACGAACACGGACCTGCTTTACCAGTTTTTAGGGATTCGGGCGCGACGGTGGAACCCTTCAAACACGTTTTGTTTTCATTATTGTAACCAAGGTATTTCTTATAAGAATAGCTTACAAGGTACAAGTAAAAAACCTGAAGTAAGTATTTAGAGGTGAATACAAATAGGGCAATGTGATTGTATACTCGTACAAGTAAAAAAATAAAGAATAAGAAACAGAGGGCTTGTTTGATTTAATCAAGTAGATTCTTTCCGATTGGATGATCAGACTTCTTCCATTGTTATACAGTTAGCTGGAACTTACGTCGGCCCTCGGGGCTCTAGTACACGCTTCGTGTTCTATTTTTATAGAGTTCTTTATTCATGTAGGAAGTTATAAAAAACAGCTGAGGCTTACACTAAAATATTTATACCAAATGTAATTTTTCAATTTGACAAAAAAAAAAAGAGAGTTAAGCTATCGCTACTTAAAAGTTATACTAGCGACCATTCACTTAAAAAAAAAAGTCCTATATTTTTCAGGAATAATGTAGCTGATAGGGTCATTTTCAAAATCGGTTTAGTAATTCCAGATTTTACCACCAGTATAATAATATATGAGCACACCATTTTACCTCATTATAATATTAGAAGTACAAACCGTGTTAAGCATATAGGCTGTAAATTGTACATTTAGATGTGCGATCTCTATTCCTTCTTTAAACAAATAATTACTTAGAAATCAAAATAACAGTGATAGTGCCCTATCCTATCACTGATGAAAAATAAAATATTTTTTTGTTCCACGAAAGCCTTCAATTGTAAAGCAAAATAACACTTTGAACGTTAGGTACTCAATCTATAAGAGCGCATGTGATATGACGTGACTCTGTCAAGATTTACGTCTCAAACTTGACATTAAACACATATTTGGGACAGGATTATATTCAATAAAATTACGTCGACTTCCAGGTTAGCCATTTCAGCCAAATTTCCGTAAATACCTTGACAAAAAAATATATTTTTTGGTTGGTTTTGTTTCGAAAAAATTAAAAAATAACTAGATTACAAAATGACACAAGATATCTTTGAGTTAAATCTGCGCCAGTAAGATAGGTATAGATCAAGTGTACACTATTTACGGTTAAACCATTAACAGTAACCTACATTGGCTAACAGATTAAATACAATTTCATGGTAATATACTGCCGTAACTTACCTACTTAACATATTTATGGATATACGCAGGGAAAATCATGCTCGAAGCTAATATTGCTACGGAACCCTTTAGGTGCTTATAATGCGAACGGCTAAGAATTTTTGTTATACATTTTTTAAATAGCTCCAGTTAAACAAAGAACGTGATGAAAGTGGACAGTTGAAACTCAGAGAAAAAATAAGTAGATTGTTAAGTTTTGAAACAGTTAACTTCTTATATTATGTGGTTTGAAGATAAGTAAGTAAGTACCTACTTTAAGAATTTTAATCAATTAGGTAGAGCCGATTTAAACAGAATAATATTAAACTGACTCTTACTAGGCTAGCTAGACTAGGCTAGCTGAAATGCGTGGTAGCAGAATTTAACATTATGTGTAGGTATATTACCTACATACAAACCATTTCATTAACAACGTGGCATCTTATCTTGTATCAATATCTTTCGTGCCACTGGCGTATTAGATAAACTACTTACTTATTTGTGTTCGTAGTTTATCATTACCAATTTTATTTATCTTGCATCTTTTATTTAATCTTTCCTAGTGTACTAGGACACTAGGATACTACAAGACGTAAGGTTACAGTTTACAAAAGAACATTTTACTTAAGTATGTCACAGTAAACAGAACACTGATAAATAACAATCCGTTTGGAGTAAAACTTATTTTACTAAAATTAAAACAAAGTTACTTATTGACAACATTTATGAAACCTAACGTACAAACTAAGTCACCTACCTACGTTATAATATAAAAATAAAAATAAAAGTTTTACCCACCATTTAAATTTCAATTACTGCAGCATATCCCAACAGCGGAGGGTTTCATAAATTCCATACATTAATTTAATACGTTCCGGTCCCATGTAAGATCTTAATTAATGTATCGAGGAAGTAAAAAGAGCGATGTAATTACGAACGAGTATAATTGATAGAGCACTGAAGTCATTACATTACACAGAACGGCGTGAGTAATTGTTCACATTGAGCACATGCACTAATTGAGTGAGGTATTTGATCGCGGAGGGTTAAAGTTAGTGGTGGCGCGCGGCACGGTAACAGCACGTGCGGAAGGCGCGAGAAGACTGCGTGGCGGGCCGCGGCGTGCCGCGCCGGCCGCGCCGCGGGGGCCGCCCGGCGCCCGACCAGCACACACGCGGCGTGCGCGGTGCTCCCCGTCCTAGCTCTATACTTAACAATGTCTAAGCCAACAACGACCGGCTTCAATCTCGCTATTTTGTACTCCTTTCTGGACAATATAGAGAAACGTTCAAGAAACCAATCGACTAAGTAAAGCGATACGCGGTTCACGATAGAAACCCTTAAGTGCACCATTAAATGCGATGCAATTGCAATACATTACTGCAGTACCGCTACCAGTTGCCAAACGTCGATGTCAAGCATCGCAATATGTTACTTTGTCTCGTATAGTCAGCAGAAATATTTTGAAATACCGACTGCAGATGTCGTGAAACGTACCGATGCAGTTGATATGATCGACTCCATGACGACAGACGCATTTTCATATTGTAGCTGTTTGAGTGCCATTTAATATTTAATGAACGTTTAGGATTTGTCATTTGAGTTTAGCAGTTGACTATACAGTAAAGTATAAAACTTATTAAGTATATCATAGAAGCACCTGGAAGCGCGAGCGTCGCTTGTGTTAAACTTAACGAATCCTCTTATGGCTCCGAGAAACCCCTATTCTGAAGTATTCTGTTATTTTCAACAATATCATAAATTTCCATATGGCTCCGAGAAACCCCTATTCTGAAGTATTCTGTTATTTTCAACAATATCATAAATTTACATGTAAAAATCCACATTTGTGTCACTCAAAGCCCGTCATAGTTAACTTTATATTCGATTCTGCTTTTTACAAGGGCTTCGTTCCCAAAGGGCAAAACAACCAAATATACCAAACGACCAGCATTATTTCATTTCTATTTTCAAATTTGATATTCCCTTGTGTTCCTAAATATTCCTAATTTCTAGTTACGAGTAAGTAGTAGATTTATTTTTAGTATTTTCTTTAGGTACGTGAAAAAGTTTGAATGGTTATGAGAAAAAAGACAGGTAGGTAGAATGATTATATTTCAAGGTGAATGTTGTTTTAAGAAATTTTAATTGTAATTTTAATTTGTTATATAGGAAATATGCCCTAATAATAACACATATACATATAAAGTATGACCTTACGGTTCAAAAGATGAAGCTCTTTAATGTTACGACAAAGGGACCGACGGACGAACGGACGGACAGCGTGGTCTTAGTAATAGGGTCCCGTTAAACTCCCTTGGAGCACGGAACCCTAAAAAGGGTACAAGTAAGGGAACTCTAAGACTGCGGGGCCCGATCAGCACTTGACCGGTTTTAACTATTATACCTATTGATTTGTAAAGGAAATGTTTGACGTACTCTCATCTTAGACTAGAATACCTAAGTTAGACTAGACTTAGATTTGTGGTTTTTTCTAACGCTTGACTGTCACGCCTACGATTCAGTGATAACATCTACTACTACTTTAATTCAAAGTTATTGCCCTATATCAATAAAAAAACAAAGGGCTCTAAATATGGGTACTCAACTCGAACCTTAAGTAATTATCCTATCCTATAGATCTATAATTCAAGATAATAGCAAAGTAAGATAGTTATGAACCTCAGTAGTGCGAAGCCTCAAAGATATTCAAAAGCTAAAGCTGTTTGGCGAGGTACTAAGACATTCAGTACGGCTGGCCCAAGTTTTATTTTCTCGCTTGTTGCTCAGTGCGTCACTTTTGTTACAGACTAGATAGAATGGGAGATCCGAGCGACAAACATGTCGCGGACAACTTTTGCGAGTCCTCCAAGTGAGATAAATATCTAGCTAGATAAAGAGCTCACTTAGAGAAAATACGTAGAATACGTCATCATAACAAAAGTGCTGACGACGGTGGTGCGAATGTGCACATCAGCATATCGCAAGACATGGGGCCTGAACCCAAAAGTACTGAATTGGATCTATACCATGATGGTTAGGCCCATAATAATGCTTTCCCTTTTGGCCAAGAACAACTCTGCTGAAATGTGGCTATAACAGGGGCATTTAGAACGACACAGAAGGTGGCAATGGAGGTTTTACCTAACCTACCACCACTGCAAATCACCATACAGTTTGAGGTGCACTAATCACTGCAGAGTTTGAAGGAGATGGTTCTGTGATGCGAGATGCGACGCAGTACAAGCTTATAGTACAAATTTGCTAGTTGGGGGATAACCCGTTTTTTAATTTTTTTATTGTTGGTTATATCATAAATGCATTATTTTGTAAAAATATAAGCGTAAAACAAGGACCGGTGTCCTATTGAACAGCCTATTTGATACGAGCATCTGTTATTTCGTGATCTGAATTTTCGATGAAATGTATCCAACCGGCAGTGGTAATCGCAGGCGTCAAGAAAGTAATAATGGCAATGTAACCTTTTTCTTATCCTTAATCTTAGAATCTTACCCCAGACTTCGATATACATATGTCATATATAATTCAGTTAATTAAATATTACAAGCACCGAAGGTGTCTAATAGGTCTTTTTTTACTCTTTTTAGCGAAATCGCGTTGAGTAAACGTTTACAGAGCTACTATTCGAGACTTTGGCATACCCTTTTCTCAGCTTTAGGCGAAAATACATAGTAACGTGCCCTCGACTTTAATACAATTCAGGTTTGCTAGTTGGGTTTACCATTAGTTCTACTTCACCTTGCTTGCAAAGACTGCTTGGCAACCTTAAGAAAAAATCTCATCGCCACCCATGAATTATACATCATTAAGGAGATCCAACTCATCATCGCTGGTCTTCATCATCAGCTCTACTATGCCCAATATGATTTGGAATGCAAAAAATTTAGTAAGAACTAAATTTTTTGCATTAAATAGTAAATACCTACCATCTCTTCGAAGATTTTAGTTCATATTTTATAAATTCCATCATCAGATCATGCCATTAATTTAAAAATATCAGATTACTAGTTTCTTACTAGATTCCTAAAACGCCCGATTTGAAATACAGGGACTATAGACTCTTAAATAGATAAGTACTGCCGATGTCGGTGACGGCCGCCTTGTCTTTTAGAGCGGATATCTTTTAAATGGCCGAACCAATTTTCATTAACCACACCGATTAAGCTAAAACTCGAAACTTAGTCAATAATAATTTGCTGAAATGCAAAAGCTTTATCTTGTCTAGGGGACACCGTTGATGTAGGAAAATATATCGAAAGTTATGTTATGTGGTCCTCTTGCAGCGTCTTATAAATTACACATACTTAAGCAGGTTTTTTTTTTCCTCTATCTCTCTTGTAAGATTTTGGCATGTTTTCCTACTGAAACTACGCAGGTTATTTGATAATTATTTTAATTTAATATTTATAGCTTTATGTAATGCTAGACGAAGTAGTACCATTGTAATATTAAATTTGTTTAAAAATTACTCGTGTGGTTGCCGGATTAGAATAGTGCCACTCCATGTCTTCCCGTGGATGTCGTAAGAGGCGACTAAGGAAATAAAGGCGTGTAGTACTGTTAGGCGATGGGCTTGCCACCTGTCACTAATACACTGGGAAACATCTTAGCCTACTTGTGCAAAATGTGGTTACAGAATTATCAAGGCTTGTTGGTAATTCTTTAGCTCTGCCTACCCCACTTTGGGAATGAAGGCGTGAGTGTATGTATGTATGAAAAATATATCAAATAACCTGCGTAGTTTCATCAGTTAAAAATTATAAACGATATCATTTAAATGTCAAGTTTTGCGAGACCGCTATTTTAAAATTATGGTATGTCAGGAATGAACGCCAATTTGAAGTCTGACTGCTCAACAAGAACCACTGAAATCAGTTCATAAGGTAATACTATGTTTTGAACATACATAAAAGAACCAGGCAAGAGCATGTTGCACCTGTTATTTGGCGCTGTCTTATGTTGATGATTTTTAATAGGTATAAACACTTTAGCCGCCTGTATCTCAGTAGGGCTAGCACAAGATGTGTTTTCTCTCTTGACGCTCAGTGCGTCTCTATCGTTACAGACTAGATAGAAAGGGAGATCCAAGCGACAAAGTGTCGCGGTCTGCGGACGACTTGTGCTAGCTAGCCCTCCAGAACCAATCAACTCTAGCGAAAATGACACTTGGAGTTCTGATACTAATATGTACAAGTACAAACTTAATGATTTTTTAAGAGCAATCCAATGATACTGAGTGGGTACCTCACTCGCTGTTTTAATGTAAAGAAATATATTTTACCGTTGCGGTATCCATTTTTATTTCAAAACTTTATTTTACAGATTTTTCAGGGTTTTTCAGAATTATCTTGCCAAATTACTGCTTTGTAGTATTATAAGTCTTAGAGTTAAGCCGCGGACGGACACGGCGAAACTATAAGGGTTCCTTCTTGATTACGGAACCCTGAAACGAAACCGGCTTAAAAAAAAGCCTATTGGACTTTATTTTTAAACGACTTCGAAAAAGGAGGAGGTGCTCAATTCGATTGTATTAAAAATATGTTTGTTAAAAAAAAAGTATGTGTCAGAACTTTCCACTGGGTGAACCGATTATGATGATTCTTTTTTTATTTCAAAGCTGGTGCTTTCCATTTGGTCCTATTTTTCATCAAAATGAAGATCTGATGATGGAGTCTATGGACGGAACTCTTCAAAATGTATAGGCACACCTATAGCGATATTGGTACATTTCATTGTAACTCGCGTACCTACCTATTTCCTCTTGGAATGCACCATCTGGTAAAATTTAACTAATGATGAAGACCACAGATGGCCACCGGAACTATTAAACTGTATATATTTCAAGGTTGGCGACAAGATATTTCGAGATAGTTGAGCGACTATGACGAAGCATTTTTAGGTATGACTATGACTTTCCCACGGCGTTGCCTGCGGTGAGATGGAAATGATCTATAGTTTCTTATTAATTGAGAAGTGAGACTACATAACATCATAATTATGATCACTAAAAAGTACAAAATAAAAAAAATGTTAAAAAAAAACAAAAAGACCGCCTTCAAAAAGCATATAATAACTTCTTTAGGATAGGTAGGATTACCTACCATTTTAAAAGATATATACTTATTAAAGTAGGTCAGTCCAACTGAAGTCGGCGTTCTACAATATTTTAACCAAAAGCAGACTTCTTTAATTATAATCCCCTTTAAACTAAAGCAAGCCTAACTACTCGTAATACTTCGAGTAGTTTAAATAGTGTTAGGAAATGAGATTTCGGGGTACAAAGTTAAATTAATATTATTCATCAATGTATATACTAAATTATCTTATGTTTTCGTAACTAATACTTTTAAACTTACTTACTTACTTAAAAATATCGAAAGTGCCCATTTTCTTCGCAATTTGATATTTTAAGTAGAATATAAACTTCTCTGTCCATAGTTTGTTTGTCGCGTTTGTATATCATATACCACTTAATAGTCACTTACCGTGTACATGTACATTTTATATGCTCTCTCCTGGTCGCGGAGTGCCTGGATTGGCTCCATCTTAGAACATCCACTTCATAGAATTTATAATCTGTATTCGAAATAAAACGGTCCATTTGACAGATTCATTAAACTTGACCCGTAGAACGATAAATGAACCCCAACTGCAGGATTGATTAGGTGAACGTTAAAAACATGCCTTATCCTTGAGTGCACAGCTGACTGCGAGGACATTGCTCAAATATTAGAGTGGAATGACTGAGGAAATATAGCCGACGGCGGCCTTATAAAATTAGAAGAACTTATTTCAAAGAGTTAGTTTGATTTAACTTTGACATCCTCCTCTACTTATTTTTGAAAGCGTGACGAATGTTAATCGTTAGGGCCAACGAATGGTAAACGTTGCGTTCCCAATGTGGGTACTTGCTACATTTAGGAGACCTAATATAATTAGGCGGGAAATTTGAATTACGTTAATAATAAAATATATTGACAAATGCCATCATTTTTGTGATGTCAGTTCCTTAAATATTTAGTCAGCCTTCTCTTAGAAAAGTAGCTCGGAAAGTTAAACGGAAAGCGCTGCACGCAAGCAAAAGGCACGTTTTAAACTTAATCGCCGGATCGTAATTACGTGGAT
Source organism: Acleris emargana (assembly GCA_927399475.2). Classification (NCBI taxonomy): domain Eukaryota; kingdom Metazoa; phylum Arthropoda; class Insecta; order Lepidoptera; family Tortricidae; genus Acleris; species Acleris emargana. The sequence goes on from OV656837.1 coordinate 12,609,590, forward strand.
TTTATCAATGGAGTGTGCGTAAAAAACTGGAGTTTCGTCTTTAGGCGAGCGGAGGCCACGTGGGCGGCACGCGGGTCCGACGCGATCGCGGCGGGATACTTGCGAATCCGCGAGGGAGCGCCCGCCGGAAACCGAGGTGTACCGGGGCTCCTCGAGTACAGAGAAGTGGCGGCCCGCGGCGCGCCTGCCCGCCGCGCCCCCCACGCCGCGGGCCTCCGCACCCCCGCGCGCTCCCGCACATGCACTGGCTCCGCGGCCTTCGTCTCCACACCACCACTCACCCCGCTTGCCATGTTTGCCTTAATCGAGAATTAAGGGTCCCACCAATGTTTTCTATTAAACTTTGGAACTCTATGTTTGACGTCTATCTTTTAAGCTTAAGTTTAGCTCTCTGTTTTTGAACCAGGGGCCCTATGGACAAGATACCTAATGCTAAAATAAGCGATTTACGAAAACTGACTAATTAATTGACATAACTGCTCGACGCGACCGCCCTGCAGCTTCAAACGTCGATACACATACATTACATTGCTGATAAGTACGTAACGTTAATGTTCGCAGAAAGCATCGTGTATACGTTGTATACAACCGGCCGCAGAAGATATAGAAATCTTAGTAAAAAGTCGTATCAATAACTGATTCTGATTTTAAAAACAATGTATTCAAATTGATTGTTCACTGTAAAAACACTTATTTTCATTTGTTTATAAATATCAAATAATGGCAAATCTAATCACTCACTGCGCAGTGTATAAGTAACTGTACTTATTTCATGGATACGAGTATAACTACTCCTCGCAGTTACTGCCTCAGATAATCGCTGCTGTAACTATGTTAATTTCTCGAACGACGCTCGATACCTGGAAGGGTGGCGTCATTGAGTTATTCAGTGCCTGTTTTATTACGTACTTTAGGGCGATTCAAAGAGTAAGAGCTTTACTTTATTATAATGTCTGTAATGGTGTAGCAAAAGAAAATGGTTGCGAAACAGTAATTAATTGCGCGTAAAATAAGGCTGTAATGTCAAGAGGTGTTTAGTAGCGGCCGGACGGTGGCAAAATACACTTGCCAATTAGGGCGGTTATGGAACTCCCCTGTTTGTTAAGCATATTCAATTTGTTACCCCTATTTTAAAAGTGTCGAATCCGTTTCAATTTCCACAACTTATTGTTTGAGGGGTAGGAAGTAAGGAGTGACGAGTTAGGACAGTAGGTACATAATTGGCCTGTGTTTACGTAAGGTACAGTTACGTATGGGGGAGTCGACAAGAGCGTAAGGAACGCGATTCGTTTGTAAGTTAAGACGTACTGTAGCACTTATAATGGTGCGTTTCTATATTCAAAACCGTGGATAGTGGTGACGTCTCGTAAATTTGATACATTTTGTACGTAGCAAATATCAAATTTAGACGAAACGTCACAACTCTATCCACGGTTTTGAATATAGGAACGCACCATTAACCATTAGTCAATGTGCCGAGCTGAGGCAAAAAGGTCCCAGTGTGACAGTTATCTGCGGTGGGCTGGTGTCGACCGGTGCGGGCTCCGATGGAGCCGAGTGGGCCGGTCTATTTGTGGTGACAGGAGAAGCGTGGGCGCCGCGTGTACTGGGCTGGAGTGGCAATGACCTTGACACTAAGCGAGTGGCCTTGGGTAGCACGTGGCGGCTGACACCCGCTGTCTGTTGTCGGAACGCCGCCGCCGCCGCCTTTCCCAGGGGAGCCTATTGTGGATACGCCGCCAGATTAACCGACATTGATAAATTGCGAATATTTTCCAGTTTTCTTTGTGTTCAGATGCAGAAATCAATTCTTTATGTCTAACTTTTGTATCGATTTAATCTCATATTTTTTGATGAAATTGTTAAACGGGAACAGATAAAACTACTTTCTATACTCGGCAAGGTTGATGGTGAATAGAATAGAATGTACTAACTTACATCACTAGGTACAATTGGTAGGTACAACCTTGTAATCAAATCAGGAAATCATTGTACGTAAAAAGTCCAATCTGCACAGCATAAAAAAAAATTAAAACCCGTATAAAATAAGTAAATGTTTTGTAAATTGATATTCTTGAACAACTTTGAACCGTTATAAAATGTTGTACCAAGTTGGTTTATTTTACTCTAAATAAAATTTCAAATGTAAGAAATAGAGGGTATGTCCATTGTGGTGTTATTGTGTGAATGGGTGGGTGCGATTCAGCGCGTCGGCGACGTGCGGCAGCCGGCCGCGTGTCGAGTGCGGTCGCCGCGGGGCGGCCCGCCCGCGCGCGGCGCCCGGCGCCCGGCGCCCGGCCGATACGTTTATGAGCCGACACTAACTTTAACGGTGACCCCGCCCGCGCTCGTGCACAGCCTGCTTTACATCCCGCCTCAATGAAATACGTCACAACATTACACCTAACCTCAAGACGAGGGATTGCGTCGCCGAGACGCGTGTCCTAGCAACCCACACTATCATTCACGCCACGCTACTCGGCCGTCTATACGACGAACAGACGTTAGGCTGTTATTGATACTCGAATCGAAACATTACGTATTACGGATCACGGCACGGCCGGCGTCGAGTATGATGTTTGCGCCTGTTTGGTGACAGATCAGCGGAAGTTGGGTCTCTGATCCGATTTAAACTGCATCGTTAAACGCTATGACCTTAAAGCCTCGTTGTGACACACTAGTTTACTAGAGTTTACATCTGATCTCAGTGTCGTGTGATAATAAACCGAGTAAGCCAGAACAAAGGTAAACAAAGTATCAGCTGTCGGCGGCGGCGGCAGGCGGCATGAATGGGCCGTGTATCATTATCGCCACTTTGTTAGCGACGACGATTCGGACTGCAATTTGCCCAAGACGAGTGGACGCGTGCCGGCGATGCGTATCTCGAGCCTCGGGAGCGCGACCTCACGTGTGATATAGGTATCTTTATTCATAAAATCACGGAACGTTTGTTTGCTCTGCTCTCAGGTAGTACGGTAGCACGTAGTGTTTTTTTTAAGATGATTCGTATATTGAGGAGGGTTATTTTTGGAATTTGAGCCCGCTCATGATTTTTTTATGAGTAGGTAACTAGTTTAGGATAGAGATAACCATTAAATTGAGAGTTATTCTTATTAAATACGAAAATAATTACGCACCTACTTTCAGATTCACGATTCACATGGTAGAGTGAATAAAATAAAATCAGATGAAGATACCTTAATTCTATCTTCTTAAAACAATATAAAAACGCCCTTGGGGCTCTAGTCCAGCTTTTAATAGTAGATTGTATAACTAGGGTCAAAAATAAGCTATAGTACCCCGAGATGGTTATTTTCCCGAGCAAAGCGAGGGAAAATTGTGCGAGGGGTACCTAATATGGCTTTTAGACCCGAGTTATACACTCTACTTTTCACTTCGATTGTGAGAAAATAAAAGAATTATACAAAAGTAAAAAAATCTTTTATTTGCTGAGCTGTCAATACTTTCGATTTTTTGGACTTAAACCCATCGGATAATCTTTTCAAGAAAACGGTTAAATTTGTGTAAGTTTTTAAGTTTACTTGGTGCTTCGATTGCATAGTTGTTTTCAGCATTGACCATATACTCCACAGTGTCGAGGACTTATATTTCATGGAAAGCTCATCAAAATAATTAAGAAATACACCTTCACTGTTAGAATCAACTTGCTTTTCATTTTTCCATTGTGTAAAATTATTGTATGCCCTTAAATAGTTTTCACGAGATTTCACGGGCAAATTATTTTCAATCAGTTTTTTGGCCCTTTTCTCCATTATTGTATTCGGCGTAAGTTGCAATTCATTTTCATTTGACGACATCTTAAAATTAACAATGATTATCCACCCACAATGTATTCCGCGGCAAAATATTGTTTTAATTTGGCGGCGTGTTTTTTTTAAACTACTTTGACACAGATACAAAATATAGACTAAACGGCGCTGACCGAGTGAGTATTTAGCGCTTTAAAGCGTAGCTCAAACGATTTATGATATTTTAGCAATTGTAAAATAGGTACTAAAAAACACCTAATGTTTTGAGAAATGAATTCTGTTACCTGATTGGTCGGTTTTAATATAGCTTTATTATGGTTGGTTGATATCAAATACATTTTTTTTTTTTAAGATTTGAATTAGTTAACAAGTGTACGTACCAAAAAGAACCTAACGTTCCGACTGACAGTCGATGTGTATTGTGATTGGTGGATTTAATTTGGTGAAGTATTTTGATTGGTCAAATTAAGATGTTTTGTAAATGTAAATCATTCTATTTTCAATTTCATATTTTCCCTAGTGAAAATATACATATTATATTTTCCCTCGGTTGTACATGTATCACTTGAGTCTCGCTTGATAAGTCTAATTTGACAAACTTTTTGAGCATGAGAAGTGAAATAGTACATTGTTGCCTAGGCGCGGAAAGTAAGGGTTTTCCTGATGAGGTGGTTAGCAGGCCGAGCAACAGCGAGGCCTGCTAAAATACGAGTCAGGAAATCCTCGTTTCCGCCGAGGCATACATAATGCTTTTCTCAAAAATGTGAGGAAATAATACAAATACATTAATATTCGGTTTCACAATTATATTATGCAGAATGAACGAATGTTACCGACTGTCAATTGTTTTTAAATACTAACCATAGACATTGGAATGCAAATTCAAAAAGAAACACACGCACTGTGCTAAAAAAGCGAGCAGTTACCTTGGCTGTTTGGAATTTTTGTCTTGGTCCTTTTGATTTTGTATACAAATTGACAGCATTTTTAAGAAATATATGGACATGGACGGAAAGTGTTTTCATATGGTTTTTTTACTCCTAGGAGTAAAATGAGGCTCTTTCCGTCCTTGTGTTTCAATCGGAAAACCGTTTTTTCCGAGCATGTTTGAGAAAAAGCTTTTGTTTAACGTTACAGGTTCGTTTGTTTATAAAAGTAAGTTAAGTTCAAATTTAAATATCTTAGCCTATTTGTGCAAATTGTGGTTACTGAATTATCAACAACTTTTTAAAGTTGTAATTCTGTAGCTCTGCCTAGCGCACTCTGGGATTACAGGAGCGAAGGTATGTATGTATGTATGTAAGTTCAAATTAGTTATGTTTGTTTCATTATTGGATGGTGCTGAGATGAGGAATAAACATACACACCAAGTAACAATTCAAAGTGATCATCATATGATAGAGCTGAGCTGATGATGCAGTTGGAAGTTCGCAACATGATATCCGCTGATCCTCTTAAATTTAGTTTCGATGAATGTGCAAAGAAAGTACAGTCGGCGTCAAGGATTGTCTCAAAACTCTATTTTTTCACAGAAACTTATTAACGATACGTTCACCTTTACCGTCAAGTGAATAAGATTTGCATAACGATGATGATGGTGATGGTGAGGCGACCAACATGATTATAGATATAACTTAAGATAAAGTAGAATTGACGACCAGTTTCGTTTGGAATATTTATTATGTACAATATAAAATATACTAATTGCTTAATTTGTAACCCTAATACCTACTTAATGCGTGCTTGACACTTGCTTGACACTATTTCCTTGCTTTAAAAAGCATTTAGAATATCAAAAAATATTTTTGAAGATTCGGATTTATTTATTTTGAATAATATATATTTACATATTTTTTGGCTTTATTCCACTGATGAGATAAGATAAGACTTCTAAGTGTTCCCAAACAATTAAACAGACGGTTAGCAGTTTGACGGCTGTCAAATGTATTGACTAACAGCTGATTAAGACTTAACCGTCTGCTAAATCGGTTGGTGAACTCGGGCCTTAATAACCAATCAATTGAACGGTGGACTAAGAGTTTTTGATGTTTATTTAATTGCACTCTACCTACAATTTATTAACTTTTATTAACAAACAAAACTAGAGATTACTATTTAATGATAAAACACCCCGATATAATCCCGACTCCATCGTTCAGAGCTGATATCTCTTAACGGCCCACCCGATTTTCATTAGACCGTCCCAATTAAACTTCTTTCTCTTTCTTTTAAAAAAAAGCGTTCACGTTGATCTATCTGTTTAAGAGCTACGATGTCACAGGTAATCACACACACACACACACACACACATACATCGACGCACACATACACATATACCTACATAGTTTAAACTTATAACACCGCTCTTTTTTGCAGGGGTTCAAAAACCCGGCATAAACATAATAATTGACACAACATAATATCCATGTTTTTCGCATTGGTTATGGAGGATAAATTAACTACGACTGAAGGTGCTAAGTTCTAAGCAACACAACGAAATTCTGAAGATCACATTTAAGCGGTATCCACATTATTTGCGCTATAGCCGTGTATAAAAATATAGCATGTCATGTCGTCATGCTGAATGTAGGGTTCTGTGCCCAAAACTATAGTATCTACCAAGTACTACCAGATAGATTTGTTTTTTTGAAGCTTCATGGTTGAGAGGTGAATGGCTGAATATCATGTTGACAGCAGTAAAACAATGCTAAACTTATTTGTTGCGTGTAAAGGAATAAGTAGTACCTACCTAATAACAGCATTGCTTTACTGCTATTGCTGTCAACATAATCCATTCCTATTCTGAAACCTCATGGTTGTATATTTTCCAACTGGCAAAATCATATCTTAGAACAGCTAATACATATGATCAAAAAAATTGTTCTTATAAAAGTCATATTATCGTCTATAAGGGCCGGCGCTGACTGCCGGCACGGCACAGGATGGCACGGTAAGTTGTGCTGCAGCATTCCGAAGGATAACACGGCCTTCCGCGGCATGCCGTGGCATCCTGCTGGCATGACACGGCAAATTAGGGCCGGCGCTGACTGCCGGCATGGCACGGCGTGTCATGGCAAAGGATTTCGGTACTGATATAACCATTTTTAATCTTATTACCATGAGTATAGAATTCATGTTACTTTATTTTGACACAACGATGCCGAGGGAGGCCGCGGTAGGACAGAACGTGCCTAAGCATTCCACGGGATGCCCGGCGGCCCGTGTCATGCGCGTGCGTCTCGCGAGATGCAGCAGTACGCCGCGGCATCCCGTGGAATGCTTAGGCACGTTCTGTCCTACCGCGGCCTCCCTCGGCATCGTTGTGTCAAAATAAAGTAACATGAATTCTATACTCATGGTAATAAGATTAAAAATGGTTATATCAGTACCGAAATCCTTTGCCATGACACGCCGTGCCATGCCGGCAGTCAGCGCCGGCCCTAAGACTGCATTTGGGCACAATTTATAAGAGCTTAAACCTTACACTTGCCATATTATTGCTTTATTGAAAGCTAATAACCCTTAAACACGATTCATTGTTGTTAGTATCAAGTATACTAAACTTATAATTACATTGTAAAAGTAGTTTATAAGAGCAATCCCTATATAATCGCAACTTTTAAACATTTAATAAGTGTTTTACACTTATTATTATCAGTTATCACATTAAAATCGTTCACAAGGGCTTTATTCTTATAAAAGTTTTGTTGGCATCCGTTATAAGGGCAATCTTCCTATAAGAGGCGGAGATATATATTTGCTCAAAATTGAATAGTGTAAAACGTCAAAGCGTGTATGAGAACATAAGTTAACGGGCGTTCCGCGCTTTCCCTTAACTGTACAAATGATTAGCGTGCAGCGCCGTTTCTCCTGATTTCCTATCAACTTTTTGCTCCCGAATAATGTTAACTTGACCTTTAAGGTTTTTTACTACTAGTATCCAGTATCTAAACAAGGAAGCATTAAACAGGTCTATCATGGTCATGTCCGTCTGTCTGTCGGTCTGTCAGTCCGTATATCATAGTTCGGCCTATATACAACGAACATTCCTTCAACTTTCCCATGGAGGTAAGTGTAATATTACTCTGTAGGTTGGATCACTCAGTTAGTTAAGTTTACGATAGAACAAAAATAAAAACACGTTGAAAAAAAAAGTTTATTTTATAGGGACCCCTTGTCATAGAGAAGGCAAACGAGAACACAGGCCACCTGATGGTAAGTGGAAACTGTGACCCATAGACATTAGCATTCACAAGACCGCAATCCTAAGAGTGCAAATGCACTGCCAACCCTGAGGACTAAGATGGAATGCCTCTATGCGAGTCATTTCACCAGCTGTCTTCCAAACCGGAACACAATATTGCGAACACTGCTGCTTGGCGGTAGGTTCATGGCTAAGATGGTGGTACCAACCCGGACGGACACTGCACAAGGTACTCCCACCCGCAATTTCTCCTTCTTTAATTTCTTTAATTTGTTTTAAAAAATCAACCCGACAGACGGACGGACAGCCTTAGTAACGAGGTCTCGTTGGGCGCCCTTCAGATACGGAACCCTAAAGACCCTTCAATTGGGAAAGGGAGGGAGGGGTTGTAAGGGAGCAAAATACCTCACCTACCCGCGGTGCATCCTGCCGACCAACAAATGAGGCTCTGGCGACCGACTTATGGCGGTATAACCATCGAAAAGTTGTAACTAAATACCACATTACCACACCGGTGCAAAGAGTTATACTCTGCGATCGCCAACCCGCTTACCCAGCGTGGTGATTAGGGCATACTCTCCAATAGCTGCACTCCACGAACCACGGCCCCCAGTTCTCGGCCACCCTGCTATTCCTGATCACGGCGAAGGTCATGGTAACTCCCTGGCGGCCATCCGTAACATCCCCGGGTTACGGATGGCCGCCAAAACAATTGACCTTGGCGACGTATAACGGACGGACGTTACGGCTCGACGAACACCTGGCACAACTCGAGGAAGAACTCGGAAGGATAAGGTGGCACATTCTTGGGTTATCCAGAGAGGGAGAGGACACCGTGACCTTTGAATCAAGCCACCTTATGTACTTTCTAGATGGAGACAAGCTATCCCAGGGTCGCGTAGGGTTCTTGGTAAATAAAGCCCTTTCTGACAACGATGTGGATATTTCGAGCGTGTCGAGCAGAGTTTCATACCTCATAATAAAGCTTACCGAGAGATATAGCCTCAAGGTGGTGCAGATTTATGCAACGATCTTGGCACACTTGGACGAGGTGGAGGAGGATATAATTGAGGACATATCAAAGGACTTACACTCCACCACCGAAGCCCATTACAACGTTGTAATGGGGGACTTCAACGCGAAAGTGGGAGTACAGAATCGCAGTGAATCAGTAGTAGGATCCCACGGGTTTGGTTGCAGGATCCAAAGGGTGCAAATGCTTGTCAACTTCCTGGAAAAAGAGGGGCTTTTTCTCATGCAACGATGCTAAGTTGACTGGCGATATATCCAAGTGTTGAGATGTCTGTATAATGCCGCAACTATGGTCGTCCAAGTACAGAACCAGTAGACTAAACCTATCCACCTGCATCGAGGTGTGAAACAAGGGGATGCAATCTCCCCTAAGTTGATCACAAATGAAATGGAGGATATATTTAAGACGCTGATCTGGAAAGGACGTGGCATTCACATAAACGGCGGGTTCATCCCACACTTGCGATTTGCAGAGACATTGTCATTATGGCCCAAACGGTGCAGGATCTACAATATAATTATATTGAACGACCTAGCTGATTCTTCTCAACGCATCGGTCTCCGCAAGAATTTGGTGAAAACCGATTGTAGTACAGGATGGTGCTCTTGAAGCTATTCGCGAATATGTTTACCTGGGGCAAACACTGCAGTTAGGTAAAAACAACTTCGGGAAAGAGGCCATCAGAAGAATACAGCTGGGATGGGCAGCATATGGGAAATTGCGTCGAGTCTTCACGTCGACTATTCCACAGAGCCTGAAGACAAAAGTCTTCAATCAGTGCGTCCTACCTGTCATGACATACGGAGCCGCAACGTGGACACTTACATAGGGCTGGTTAACAAATTTAAAGTCACTCAACTCAGCGAGCTATGGAGAGGGCTATATTGGGTGGGAGTTTCTCTGAAGGATCGGAATGAGGTGATCCGACAGAGAACTTAGGTTATCGACGTAGCCCGTCGAATTAGCAGCTTGAAGTGGCAGTGGGCCGGTCATTTGAGCCGCAGAACCGATAATGGCTGGAGTTATCATATTCTTTAGTAGAGACCGCGAATCGGCAAACGTAGTATAGGACTCCCTCTAGAATTTCCGCCCTATTCGTTGTAACCACCACCACCGCCACCACTACCACCCCACCTAGAATTTGGCAGGTTTTAAAACAATTCATAATAACACGGCCTTAGAACATGGACTTTCTTATAATGTAATATAAAGTATTCATATTAAATTAAATTCTATTATGATGAATACTTACCAGAAAGAAAAATTTGAAACTTCTGTAATTACTTAGTGAAACCCCAAAATATCGGCATGACTCGTGGAAGGGTAACTGTCGAAGTTATTTCTAACTCACTTGTCTGGATTCATGATTTTCCCCTTTTGCAAGAATTTAAGTATCCCGTAACAAAATGGTAAAAAATGAATATTTATGGAGAGACTTCGGTGTCTGTCTGTCTGTTTGTCTGTATGTCTGTATGTCACACCAGTTTTCTCTGAAACTATAGAAGCTATCACCTTGGAATTCGGTATGGATGAACTGCGCCAAAATGCTTGGATATGTTTTCGTTGGTAGGTAATAAGCTTCCTAAGAAAATGAAAAAAAAAAAAAGATTTGGTTGCGTGCGTCTTTTAATTGTAAAATATAAAAACAAGTGACAAGTGCGCCATTGACAGCTAGCTACCTTGTCATAAACGTCGTCATCGGGAGACAGCTTCTCCGGAACGTAATGGTCGCTTGGAAAACCATTGGCTCCTTATAACCATTTATTAAGATGCTATAAAACCTACAAGAGCCAGCCTCTGGGCATTGACGTAGTCCCGAACTAACTTCTAAGCGGGTACCTACTATATAACAATAAACATACTTACAGTAAGTATGTTATTATACAAATCTTTGCACTTACCAGGATAACTAGTAGTTAGGATCTTAATAATTATGAAAACTGATAGAAAAATCATTCCGTTGTTCTGGAGGTAGGATAGATGATGTTTGTAACACGAACAGAATAGACACTTACGACTTAGACTACACTCAATCTGCGACGGAGAAAGAGACCAATAATATTATGCCTCTTGTTCTTCGGTAGTATTAAAATAAATACGGTTTAATAAATTAAATGTTTTGAAAAACAAAAAACCGCCTTGAGAAACGCAAGAGATATCAAAGTCAAACTGAACTCGGATTTTAGTAAAAAATATGGTGGATTGCAGGCTTCAGTTTGACTAACTTTTTAATTTTTTATTAGCTTTATTTTATTCAGTCTGTTCGTATGTCCGTCTGACTGTCACTGTGTGTGAAATTTTCACAGATGATGTATTTCTGTTGCCGCTATAACAACAAATACTATAAACCGAATAAAATAAATATTGAAGGGGGGCTCCCATACAACAAACGTGATTTTTTATAGATAATGGTGCGGAACCCTTTGTGCGCGAGTCCGACTCGCACTGGCCGTTTTTTTTTTTAAAGTCTGTACAAAATTGACAACAATGACAAGCGCCATTCGTCACGCAGCGGTATATGTATATGTTGGAATCATACGAATACTAGTAGCGTGCTATGTGTGGCTGTGTTGCTTAATGGCAGAATCATTTTAAGGCAATAAACCTATTTAATATATTTCAGTTTCATTTCGGAGTTTCGCGAAACTTTTCGTTTGCTCGCGTGATATACGGGATTCGCGGAGCGGAAAAATATTTTATGACTTTTGTTACGCTCATTATGGAACTTGTTTCGAAAACTAAGTCCCTTAAAAACATTTTGCTTAATATTGTAGTCTTTAAGTTCGTTAAGTATACGAGTTTTTATATTATTTCATTTATAAAATGCCACGTCTAAAAATAAAGTTCATAGGTTGAGGACCTTCCCTTGCACACCAATAAGAAAGTAAATTTTAATTTGAGCAACAGGCAACTTTATACGTGGAGGCATGGAGCAAAAAAAAACGACATTCTGTTAAATAGTTACGTAATCGGTTCAAAGAGATCTGGGAACCAGCTTCCGGGGTACGGCGCGACTGGTACGAGTCGCCAATCAAAACATTTCTCACTACTCACGACTTTAGTAAGGTTACTTGTTCTCTATGCGTTCAATAAGTAGAAATATTGCGTAAATATTACAAGAAGTATTCCAAACGAAACAGTCTATAACGCAATATCCACACGCTCACGCGAACATCGCTGTTATGGCCAAGGCAATTCGTTTTAAAATGGTTCTCACACCGACTTTCTCCAGGCTGATGTCAGGAAATTGTGATCTTTGCAATGCAATTGAGTTTTATTATTCAATTTAATATTATGCCCTACTACGCGGAGCGCTTTAAATTTAATTATTTAGGGACATAATAGCGATGGCGTAGAGTAGATAGAAAGTACCGAAGTAGCGTGGATAAAGAATTTTGTTTAGCCAATAAGTATATACGTGAATTCTATACGGACGCAGTGCAGGGATGGTGATTATTTAAAGACGTACTCGAGTCGAGCGTAAAATGATGTGAGCAATTTGAAATGTCGTTAGTGCCAAATGTACACACGTTACTTGATAGATTTTCCTTATGAATACAAAGTGGTGATACGAGTACTTACACGGCGTTCTAAATGCGATACGGATAATATAATAAAATAAAATTGCGATGCGAATTCGTGAGAAAATTTAAATAAATAACTTTTCTGTTTGCACATAAAAAGAAATATATTGCGGCACAATGAATGTTGGGGGGTAGAGTGGGTAGTGGGGACATCGCGGGCGGCGAGACGCCGGGGAGGGGGTCGGGGGCGCCGGGGGCGGGGGTGACCCACTTTTACGGGACAAGTAATATTACTTTTTACTTTTAGGTAACTATTTCATATTTTATCGCGATTATATTACTGACTACATACGGATATAGCTATTATAACTTTTTTTAATTTGCTTTTGGACATACCTAGTTATAATTCTAGCTAGTGTCGTAGTTATGTCCGGTCTACGTTGACTGGTTGGTTGCGAAAATTGTTTTTTTTTTAATATGATTTCTTTTACCTCTCATTTTACAAGCACATGTTGTGGGCTACTTAGTATTTTTTGAGACACTTCTGTGCCTATTAGGACGAGATAAGCATTACTTTTTCACGATGAATCACATAAACTTAAACTTGGTGAAATCCCTCGAAATGTCAATCTCCTGGGGACCTTCTTTGTCACCGGAATAGTAATTTGCGATTCATTTTTTAGCTAAACCTGTTTACTTCGTGGACTGCCCATATGCTTACAAAAAAAAAGGCTTAGGTACTGGAGCTTCCTTAAAAAAAAGCAGCTGTACTTACGAAAATAATGTCATGGATTTTAAGTTCAAATAGAATATAAAGTTATCTACCTTGCCTTATATTTTCATAATTTTACCAACTCTTTTTTTTCAATTAAATGTACTTACTAAATTTGCATTTTTAAAAATGTCGAAAATCCGTTAAGATTAATCTTAAAGCATATTTAATAGTAAAAAGCGTTTGTGCGTCTCAGATTACACATCAATTACTAAGAGTTAATGAGTTTGCGTAATTAAATTTTCCGTACCAAGTATTAAGTTAGTAAATTCCAGAATCTACAATTTAACATTTACTTTCTTCCGAGTATTGAGTTTGAAATTTCGTTGCTTGAAATTGTTTCTTGTTTTTACTTGAGATGCAAATAATGTTAGTCATAAATAAACGTTATGGTTATGGATGGCTGTTTGACGACCGATCCTATGTGTTTTATTGCAACCCGTTGAAAACCATTGGGCAGTTAAAGGGTAATAAGGGACTGGGCGTGGGTAAATTCAGAATTTAGCAAACCGAAATACCCCGAAAATAACTTCTTTTAATAGGGTAGTCCAACTAAAGTCGGCTTTTGGTTAAAAATATGGTGGGATGGAGGCTTCAGTTTGACTTTTTATAATTTTTGTTTATTAAAACATTTATTTTATTTTATACCTTTTAGTGATCATAAGATGCTTACTTCTTAGTTGATATGAAATTTTAAGACATTTCAAGCTCGCCGCAAGCAACCCCGCGGGCAAGTCATAGTCATATTAAACAATTAAATGTTCTTCGTTGTAGTCGCTCAACTATCTTAATCGAGATATCTTATCGCCACCATTGAAATAGGTACCGTTGAGGAGTTCCGTTTGCCATCTGTGGTCTTCATCATCAGTTTCACTTCACCAAATGATATTTTCTGAATGCAAATGCTTATACTTTTTATTAAAAATACTGAAATCGCTATATGTTTGCCTACAACATTTGAGGAGTTCCCTCAATTCGTCACATACCCATCAGATTCAGATAAGATGATAATGGCACTATCTCGGAAGTATACTCTGCCAAGCCAAAAAATATTTTTTAAAATCTTTCCCGATTCACGGAGAAATCGGTGACGATACATGAAAAAAAAGATACTTATAGTGGAACGTATAACCTCCTCCTTTTTTGAAGTCTGTTAAAAAACTACACGTTCGTTATACATACAAGATATTGTCAAAAAATCCAAGTATGATAAAGTAACTGGTAAACGAATACTTTAAATCTTACGACGCTTTAATGTATCATTTAAAATTGTCAACAATAACTTTATGTACCAACCTACATCGTCTTTCGTATGTGTAAAAACAAAAACCTAATAGTTTTGATTATCACTTCATTTTCTTCTGTTAGTTTCTGTCCGAATTGCAAATCGAGCTAGTTTTGCCGTCTTCCTAAGTAAAATACTAATATACGTCTATGGGTAATAAGTAAGATAAGTAGAATCCAATCCAAACATTGGGTAAGAATGACCAGAAAATTCCCCCTTCACTGATATTGTAGCAAATATTGCCGACTACAAACCCGAGGTATCCCCTATAAAACTGGTACTTCCGGTCGGAACTTCCGCCCAAAATTCGAATTCAGTTTTTTCATGGTTTTTCTTTTATATAAACTCCTTGGTATAATATTAAATTATGTTTTTTGTTTAAATCAAAAAAAAATATTATTATGCTACTGCTTGATAAGATAACCAATGCGGAGCAGATTCATGATCTGTCGCATGCAGCACGCTCCATTTTGGAAATAGCCAATCAATATGCACGCTGTATGGTCTAGCGCTGTTGTGAAACGATATTTGTTACAGCTTCGCTTAAAACTGCTTGTGCAATTTGAGGAATGGAACGAAGACGAGTGCTCGTTTATAAGCGTGATTTAACAACTCCGGCATATTGATTTTTACGTCGCCGTGGGCCCGCCCCCTCCCCGCGGGAAGAGTTGCACGGGGGTAATGCTAAAATGCTTGTTCCCCTATTTGAGAGTACATGCTGCGGGGACGTTCAACTGCGCCATCCACTAAATATTAGTTTTTTTATTCCAACACATTTATTACCACTTTTTCCACTTTACTTATCGTGAATAGTTTACGTAAGATTTACGACCGGATGCGTCTTCATTCAAACGTGAATGTGACACACTTTCTACCGTAGATACATTCTTATCTCTCACTTATTGTGTTTTACAGCTAGTTTAGTGGTAATTTGTCATGTTTTATTTCAATCACCTACTTTTCGTGTTTTAAAACGAAATACCTATTAGGTTTTATTGATTTTAGTTTGGATTTGTTTTATTTTGTCTGTATCTTTATTGGTACTATCTCTTAAATTATTATATTTAGGTATTATATACATCTGTGATACTAATTTATAAACATAAATAATCACTACAATGAGTAGGTACATTGCCTTTAATCTCGGCTTAAGCCCGTACGGTTCTATACAGCATTGTACTGAACTCAAATATAATTTAGATACTTTATTAGATTCCAGGAAGAAAATTAAGTGGAAAAACTGTGTGTCTGCAGTTGTATGTCCCCGCGAGTTTGCTCAGCCCCCCCGCGCACTTTTCAGTGGGCCGCGCACCCCGCGCTGCACCCCATGTGTTATTCTCCTCCGGCCCGCGCCGGGACGCTCCTTCATTTCACTCCAATTTACAACTGAAAAAAATCAAATAAACATTTTCTAAATTAAATATCTCCGATATGGCAGCACGCGTTTAATTCGCTGTAAAACTGTTGAACTTATTCTGGTTAATTATATGTTATTAATTATATGGAGGTATATTAATTACGTTTTAAAATACTAACAGCCCTTATTTTAAAGGACATATTGAACTTAATAACGTTTAGTTGATTTTAACCTACCAATCAACAATGCGTAATTCAAAAACGAAGATTAATAAAAAAGAGTTAGGTATTATCTCTAATGTAACATTAAAAATAAAGTGTAAATTGTTATGGTATAGAAACACACTTATTACGTAAACAACAGCGCGTACGAAAATGTATCTAGAGCGAAATTTAGTTTGTAATAACAACCGAGGGGCGCCACCCCAACCCTACCGAGTTTGAAATGGAAAGCTTTTAAGAGCTTTTTGTTTTGTAATTAATTATGTTTTTTATTTACATTCCTTTACAATGTTCGTGATTTATTTTATGATGAAATAAAATTAAATAAGCTTGTAACTTATTGCAAATACCGCATAGAAATAATATTATTTACTATCTGTTTATAACTTCGGAATGGGAAAAATATTTTACGTAATGGCAACATCGGAATAATCGCCGAGTCAACTAGTTAATGCCAGGTATGTACCTATGTTCAAAGTTATGGGTGCCTTTATTGAACGTGTCTCAAATTTATCTGGTAATGCCTGATACCTCTAAGTACGTAGTTAACTCACCCATCCTGACAGAGACTGAATTACTGAATTATAGATTCATTACATTGACATTTATTGCCGGACGTCATCCGGCGGATGGATTGCCCGCGGCAGAAATAAACAACGTCATCTGAGAGATTGAGGAAAAATACGGAACCCTAAAAAGTTCAATAAAACATGAGGGAGAGGGGCTAGAGCGGGATGGCTGCTACTTATGTGTGTAATATGGAAGTTCGTCTGCGATACGAACGCCGGTTATAACGTTTAGCTTACCCTTAGCTAATTACTTAATACTTTTAGTAGTAACAGCAAGACTGAGCAGATGTAGGTATCATTCGTTTTAAGTTTGATTGTAAAAGTTTTTAGGGATTGTAAGGCTGGCAAAGCGAGATTGTTTAATGCATTAAAGGTCCTTTACTCGAAATGATATTACTTTGTTATGCCAAATGCCAATACTTAACACGATCCTAACACGTTCGACTGGAGATATATCCTACTTGTAGTAGTACTCTTTAAATAAAAGTAAGATTAAAACAACGCAAGCTCAGCACAAATTAACAGGGTGCTAAATTGGTGCTTAATTCATAAAATCAAAGATTGCCAATTCCTAGGGACACCTAGCAGAGTAAAGGATTTAAGGGTATCAACCTCCTTGTAATGAACCTTGACCCGGAGGCCTGTATTAATAAACTGATATCCACTGTAATGCTCGTCTCAAGATGCGTCAAAAATGACACTCTTCTACGGTTTGAATTATACTTTGACATAGGTAATTAAGGGAAACCAATTCATTCCAAGGGGCCATTTGCAACGTTAAAAGATGGCGGACGTGTAATTTGTTTTAGACTTTAATTTTTGGGTAATTAGGTGTTCAAAGTTCTTTTCTGATAGTGATTTGTACTTTTTATGCCTTTGTGTCGCACAGTGATTGAAGACTTGGACTTATTTCGTGTGTCTGGCATCTTTCTTCTCGTTTCAAGTGGACTCGCAGTGGTGCAGAGGTTAAAACTATCTTGACCTCTGACCTACAAATCACCGTACAACGTTGCCCCCAATCTTCCTAGAGAAGATTGGATTGTGTTTTATTGCTATATTGATTGATACTCATATATACCTTGACACTGGCGAAATCACTTCACGTGGAAACGCCATTATCCTCGCGGTAGTAGCTGTTCAAGTCGCCGCGGGGGCAAAAAAAAAAAAAATATTCATTCCAACATTGTGAAAAAATAAAAATGCGTTATCTAACATGTTTCAAAATGTCAAAAGGCTAATGTACCTAGTCACTATTACAGCGATATACTTCTAAGGCAATAAAGGCTTGGTCGATAAGCTACAATAATTTAACCAGCTTATTTTAATTTCTTAGGCCGTATTTCACCAAACTTGGAATACGACTTACTTTGAGATTAGTCTATACAAATTCGGCGTTTAATCCAGGTACCTATAAGAACTTATTCCAGTTTGGTCACATGCAACCTAAGATTTGTATTGCTACGCTATTTGCTAGAGTATAGAGGACCGGTGTACTTGACTCGGGTGCACGGGTGCTACGAGTTGCCTCAGAGTCAAGCGATCACGGAAACGGTACCGCACAGAGCTCGTCGACGATCAATATGCGGAAATTTTATAAAAAGTAAAGTACACTGATGAGTTTCCATTTTTGTCTAGTCAACAGCGAAAGAAGGTGGCCCATGGAAGAATTCAAAACACACATACGCTCTTTTTCTCTCAACAATAGTATCGGGCATAGATAATTTTGAAATATTTGGATACGTCATATCTTAAATATAATCTCAATTATTTTGTATGCTTTGTGGAATTTAACTGATAAGATTGGCTGATAGTCAAGACCACACTAAAACAGGTCCTTTGCGAGCTGTTGTTGAGTGGCGACACCACGGACCTGAGTGCTGAGTGAGTGAGTGAGGGTAAGTCCTGTTCCTCACCTCACGTCTGCCTTCACCGGCCGGCTGTGGTGTACAATGACGAGGAACAGACCCTCACCTCTGGCTTGACTTTATTGGCCGGTCGAATGTGTTGCATAAGTTGCGAGAGGGCACCTTATGGTCGTTTAAAGTCAAGAAGCACCTCTCCACACTTAGCCCCTTTGGGACTATTACCTCCCTGCCGCTATGTATATGCGGCCCATTCCATTAAGTCACCGCCTGCCATTTCAACCAAAGTAATTAGCATTGGCCAGGCAGGCGCCGTAGTTTCGTCAATTGCCTAGTTCACCAATCCATATCAGTGCATTCATCGAGCCTATTGTTAATGTTCCCATCCTTCTTAAATAATCCTACGCTAACCGGTGGTTGTTAGTGGGAGCGTCCTTCTATACTTTGAACTCAGGGACAATCGCCGGTTACTATGTTAAATTTGTCTAAAGAGCCTCTGCGTGTTGGTTTCGGCTCCATGTACGCCTTCCAAAGATCCGAGACTCCATAGTCCCGTGATTGGTAAAGACATACACAATAATAATAAGTGTGTGCAGAGTTGAGTCGCAAGAGCTATATGATCGAAAGGCGGATGTGTTGCATAAGTGGCGCCTGGGCACCTTTATGGTCGTTTAAAGTCCTCTCCGAAAAAATAGTTATTAGTTATCCGTTAGAAATGAAGGTAGTCTGTATGTAGCCGCGGTTTCTAACAAATGTTGTTGCGGACATTTTATTCGCCCCACCGGAAACCTTTAGCAATTACAATAAATTTTATAGCACGGCAAATATTGTCGTTAAAATTAAATATACATTATTATTACGTGTTATACTTACAGGGTTATTTGTTATCCGTTGCATTCCTGTTAAGACTGTGTAGGAGAGGTTGTTTTAATTACAAAGCAATATGTAAAAGTGATCCTTTAAAAAAAATGGCTTTGTAATAAATCCACTGCTTTGCGCTTGTTTTCAGAACATAGCTATGTAACAGATATTTATCTGAGCGAGGTACGTCCGATAATCACCGCCTGACGGAACATAGTTGCCGATGCTAATACATCAAGGATGCCCGCGCGCGGCGATGTCAACTCGCTCGACCGGTTTTTGAGTGTCGAGACATGGTCGAGACACGTCAAGCGAGATGCAAGTAGACACTCTTACTTAATCTGTGGTAGTAGGTACATTCTAGTCATTACGTCAAGTTCGGTTAGATGTGTGTGGTGTGTTGTTGTTTCTTCGAATTATTTTGGTGAATGTATAATTTAAAAAAATGACTCATTACTGCTGTGTGAGTGGGTGTTTACACAAGAGAACCAAAAATAATAAAAAGGAAAAGTTTTTCTCTTTGCCGGTGAACGAGGAAAGGTCAGTAGTTGCAATTTATTTTTATTTATACATATAAGATGATATACCTAAGTATATTGAAGTGATCAATCAACACGAAACAGTGTTCATCAAGTTAGAAATATTGAATTATCTAAATTCGGGGTCAGTAGAAATGATAAAATTATTTGTTTACAAACAAATCAGTACTGTTTGACACATAACCACAATATTTCTGCAAACGAGTTTTAATTCGAAAAAACCTATAGTTAATAGTTATTTAATCTTAAACAGAATGTAAAAGTAACAATCAAAGTACATCAAATAAATATACATAAATATATATATATATATGTCGGAGAAACATTCCCGCTGACATCATCATTAGTGGCTGCGGGCTTTGTGGGCGTCATGAGGGTAAAATGCGAGCATAAAACAACGATCACAAGTTCACAGTGGTTTATTTTAAGTTAACACAATAGTTCTAATTAATTTAAATGAGACAGTTTAAGACCGAGCAGCGGGTTCGGGGCACCGATCTTACTTCATGTTGTAAACACTTTAAAACGATCCAACTCGATCGTTAGTCCACACTCCAAAAGAGTCTCAAAACATAACTCCCGCTAATCGACTTCACCAAGCAAAGATGGCGCCTCGACCCCGCTCGAGGCACATGCTCCGCTCTGATTGGTCATTACGTAGTATTATAATCAAATCATGACTTTTATTAAATTATTAAGATCTATCATTCTAAAATAATGTAACAAATCAATTTAAATTAAATTAAGAATTTTAAAAGTAATTACAATGTAAACAAAAGCGATATTATCTTTTACGTATGTAAACAACAATCAACTTTACTCATAGCTTCCTCCGACACGGCCGTCCTGACTTATTACACGCCCTCGTGTGATGCTGAAGGCCGCGCATCATCTGCGGAAAAGAAAGAAATTCTTGTAAAGTTCGGCCACTCCTGACCAAAGAAAAGTCTGTAGGCCTCCTCGCCTTACAATGGCCTCCTCGCCTTACAATGGCCTCCTCGCCTTACAATGGCCTCCTCGCCTTACAATGGCCTCCTCGCCTTACAATGGCCTCCTCGCCTTACAATGGCCTCCTCGTTTTACAGAAACGCTACACCTCAACAGCCACCACGCCTTGCGCCCCTATCTACCATGGGATATCTTGTAAAAATAAAACTTAAATTCGCCACCCACAGTCGGATAACTAGAGATTTTAAACAAAATAAGTATTGTACAATGATCTTACCATCACTCTCATCTGACAAGCACGGATCCAGCTCAGTTGGGACATAGGATTGGGGGAGCGGGCGTAAGCGGTCCCTCGCATACTTGTATGTACGATTACAGGTCAAACTCTTGAGATGATACCTGTCACCGTCCAATACTTCAATGACCTCAAACGGTCCTTTATATTTAGCATCCAATTTTGTTTGATTCCTTTCGTGATTTTCGATCAAAACGTAATCTCCTACAGAAAACGAAGTGACTTTTGCCTTACCCTTGTCAAACCGTGCTTTATCAAGGCATGCATTACTTTTCAAGAATCTATCAGCCTGTTCTCTAATTTCTTCTACATTTACCTCAACCTCGTGATCGTCAACGGATAATAAATTTAACGGTCTAGCTACTCTACCTATTAACAACTCTAAGGGGCTTGCTTTAGTAATTCTATGGATCGTACTGTTTATGGAGAGTTGGACGTCATCTAACGCATCTTGCCAGGACCTATTAGGGCTTGTTTCTACCACAGTTAACATGTTTTTGAGTGTACTCATTATGCGCTCTACCTGGCCATTAGCGCGACAAGAGCCGGTCGCTATCAAATGTAACTCGATATTGTGATTGGAACAAAAATCTTTAAAATCTTTGTTCGCAAAACATCTACCCTGATCTGCAATAACACGCACTGGGGTACCGAAAAGAGATATGGATGCTTTGAGGGCGTTTATAGCACTGTCAGTGTTAATTCTTGTGGAATGCCTTAGTAACACATACTTTGTAAAAGCGTCTACGAGCACGAACACGTATTCCTTTTGATCATTTTTGCCACTGAGCTTGCCTGTAGCGTCAATGTGAATTGTATGCCAAGGAATATTTGTTTTCGGTATGGGGTGTAACTCTATCTGTTGTTTACCACTTCGCGACTTAGCTACTCTACACGTTATGCAATTTTCAACAAATTTTCTGACGTATTTCGACATATTAGGAAACCAATAATGTTGGTATACTTTTTCTAAAGTTTTATCCCATCCCAAATGGAGAATTGATTCATGAATATGATTTATTACTGACCAACGAAAAGCTCTCGGTACAATCGGTAGCCAAATGTTGCGATTGTTTCTTTGAATTTTTCTGTAGAGCACATTAGATCGCAATTCATAGATTCTACAACTCTCTAAGTCTAGATCATCGGTTTCAAGTTTAGTAATAATTTCATTTAATTCGGGGTCTCGTCGTTGTTCCGCTTGTAACCAATTCGAAGATAACTCAGCTATATTGACGCGTTTTTCTGCCACGTAATTTTCTCTACCTAAGCTATGGGTATCGCTAACGGCGGTGTTGTTCCCTTCGGACAAATGGTTTCTCGAGAAGAAATCAACGTGGGCCATTTTCCTACCCTCCCTGTACTGGATATCAAAATCAAAAGCCTGGAGGAAAGCCCACCACCGGTGCACTCTAGGTGTCAGGTCAACTTTAGTTCTTGAGGCTTTTAAAGAATTGCAGTCAGTGACGACTGTGAAAGTTCTACCATACAAATAATGGCGGAAATGCTTAACTGAGTTAACAACTGCTAGTGTCTCCAACTCGTAAGAGTGGTATCGAGACTCCGCGGGTATAGTGCGTTTACTGTAGTACTCTACAGGATGTAATTTTGAGCCAGCTCTTTGGAAAAGAATTGCGCCGTAACCTTCGCTACTAGCGTCAGTGTGTAACTCTATAGGTAATTCTGGGTCGAAAAGCATCAAAACTGGAGACGACGTCAATAGCGATATTATGTCTTGTCTAATTGATTCATGTTCGGCGGTCCAAGTTATTTTAAAATTATTGTTAGCTAACAGACGGTAGAGCGGTGCCATTTTAAACGAGAAGTTATTGATAAACTGCCTAAAGTAGGACGCTAACCCCAAAAATTGTCTGAGCTGAGTGACGGTCTGTGGTGGTTGGGAACTAGTTAATGCGGTTATCTTACGGGAGTTAGGCCTGATTTCACCCTCTGATATTTCATACCCCAAAAACTGGACTTGCTTCTTTAGAAAGGCACATTTTTTCATATTGAGCGAAAAGCCGGCGTTGCTAAGGGTTTTAAGTACAACGCCTAACCGTTCCAGCCCTTGTTCTACAGTATTCGCAGGTATGACGATATCATCCATGTAGACAATCGCATAAGAGTGCGCTAAGTCACCTAGAGCCGTATTAATAGCTCTCTGATATACGGAGGGGGCATTTCGTAGGCCAAACGGCATGGCAGTAAACTCATAATGAGCGTCCGGAGTAACAAAAGCGGTTTTCTCTATCGAATTCGACTCTACATTTATAGGAACTTGATAAAATCCACTAGCCATGTCGAGACACGTGTAAAATCGTGCACCCGATAACCTCTGAACTTGGTCGCCGATTAAAAGCAAGGGGTACCGGTCAGGAACTGTATTAGAATTTAACTCTCGGTAATCTATGCACATTCGATCCGTGCCATCGCGCTTCTTTACTAAAAGTATTGGGCTAGAGAAGGGCGATTTGCTAGGTCTAATAACCCCAGCAGACAAGAGTTCGCTACACTTATTCCGTACTGTTTCCCGCTCTCCAGGGCTCAAGTGATATGGTCTCCGTTGTACGATTTTACTAGGATCTACTAGATTAATCTCTAATTCACCTGTCTTTACTCTACTAGTAGGCGTGCCTTCAACGAATGAGTTCTTAAAACTGCTAAGAAGTTCTATCAGTTGTGGTTTAAGGTCATCGGGTATATCGGTATCCACGCCCTGAAAGTGAGCCGTCGCGTTAGCAACATCGCAAATATTAACTGTAGAGGGCTTCTCGACTATAGTAAGCTGATCACTCGATATGTGCACTGACAACCCTAGGGCCAACAAATCGCGTCCAATCAGAATGTCATTATTTAGATAATCGTCAGGTATAATGTGAAATAAAATTTCTACGTCATGACCACTAAGAAAAACTCTAGATAAAATTTGCGAATCGCATAATACACTAGATTTTCCTACCCCAGTCAAAGTAACAATTGCACGCTGCAATGCACCAACAAGCCTGCGAGAGACGCTCTCTTTAATTAAGGAACAATCAGCACCGGAATCGAAACAAAACGGGAACTGCTCACCAAATTGCGTAATGGTTCCAGTGACAGGTCTCAGACCGCATACGTCCACTCGCTTCACGACGCTGGTTGCAGTGGCGGCGGGCTGTGCGCTGCCGCTTGCAACTGGCCATGTTCTTGAGCACCGCGATGCCACGTGACCCTCAGCACCACACTTGTAGCAAGTCACAACGGGCCGCGCAGTAACGGCCGTGTTGGAGCGCTCAGAATTCAGAGCTGGTTGCTGCTTGTCATGCGATCGGCTGAAACATTCAAAAGATTTATGACCTAACTTTCCACACGCGTAACATTTTGTTGACACAGCACTTAACCTAGGACGTTTATTGTCTTGCGTAGTACTTGCGACGGCCTTTGAAATCTCTTGGTAACTGCGTTTGCGATAAGAGAACGCCATTAGTTCACGTTGCATTTTACTGCGGGTAGTTATTTCTTCAGAAAAAATATTGCGTTGCAACCGTGGTTCGATTTGCCCCATGTGTGCGAGTATCAAAGATACCGCCATTTCTTCCTTGCCCAGACTACCCCATCGTGACATCAGTAAAGTGAATAAACGGCTTGCATAAGCAGCAAGAGATTCACCCTCTTGTGGTTTGCCAGTAATCATCTTTAACATCGTCGCAGCACATGTTTCCAATGTATCAAAGCGAGAAAGGAAAATTTCTTTAAATTCTACCCACTTCATATTGGGAAAAGCTATCTGAGAAAACCATGTTGCAGCCGAACCCTTCATAGCCTTACTAAGTATGAGAATCAATTTACTTCCCTGTATATCGCGATCCGATAAGCAGATATCGGCTGTTGCTAGCCAGGCCCGGGCATCAGTGTCAGCATCATCCGGTTGAAATTCAGGCAGCGTGATGCCCTTATCCTCGATTTTCGGTGGGTTGGTTAGCGCCTCCACTAGTAACTTCATGCTGGTTTGCTGCGCTTCGAATAACGCACGCCATCCTTCATTTGCCGCTGTCGGTTCGCTCACGTTTTGTGCCTGCACCGATCCCACTTCTGATGTCGGAGAAACATTCCCGCTGACATCATCATTAGTGGCTGCGGGCTTTGTGGGCGTCATGAGGGTAAAATGCGAGCATAAAACAACGATCACAAGTTCACAGTGGTTTATTTTAAGTTAACACAATAGTTCTAATTAATTTAAATGAGACAGTTTAAGACCGAGCAGCGGGTTCGGGGCACCGATCTTACTTCATGTTGTAAACACTTTAAAACGATCCAACTCGATCGTTAGTCCACACTCCAAAAGAGTCTCAAAACATAACTCCCGCTAATCGACTTCACCAAGCAAAGATGGCGCCTCGACCCCGCTCGAGGCACATGCTCCGCTCTGATTGGTCATTACGTAGTATTATAATCAAATCATGACTTTTATTAAATTATTAAGATCTATCATTCTAAAATAATGTAACAAATCAATTTAAATTAAATTAAGAATTTTAAAAGTAATTACAATGTAAACAAAAGCGATATTATCTTTTACGTATGTAAACAACAATCAACTTTACTCATAGCTTCCTCCGACATATATATATATATATATAATATTTTGACTATTCAAGTAAGTAACTGTTTTTTATATTAATATTTTCGATGTGTTGACAACCCTACCGTTCGAGCGAGCAAACGTAGGTATAACTATACGTTCGCAGTAAACTACGAAAAATGAACTTTCAATAGGAGTTAATATGGTTTATTTAGGCACGTTCGGCCAGCATTATACATATATTTTATATGTATTCAATACTTTTATGTGTTGATCGGACCTACTTTGTCGCTTTGTATAGAAGTGAAATATGCCTGGCTGCACGAGTCAGTTAATGAACACTAAGTCGTTCCCTAGTGACGATTCTTCATACACAAGTTTGAAGAAGGAACTAGTTGATTGTCTTTAAAAAGTCCTTGAGTACGTACAGCGGTAAAGTAAACGTGATTTCAAATAAATAATACTTCGTGAGAGATAACAAATACGCATATTAGGGTGGTCCTTACAGGGCCCAGTTCTTTATTTTATTTTATCGCGTGAGACTCTTTTATTCTGTTCTAAGACACAAAAAACTGTATTTCTTTTCGCATTTTTGAAGATATATTTAGGGGTACACCAGCCAATGAAAAATTTTCATTTTGTTTATTTTTATTAAGTTCACAATCTTAAACGTAACTATTATTTTCAATAAAAATAAACTAGGCTAATAATATCTTTTTTTTATGGGTTACGTCGGTACCAAAATGTTTCAAAAGGAAACCTTATGGTGAACCTTCGTTGTCCGTGTGTCTGTCTGTATGTCACAACAGGTTTTCTCAGCAACTAAAAATGCTATAAACTTGGCATAGTTGTACAACTTGCTTGCCCGCATCTGTTTTGAGTAAAAAATAGGAAACTAATTTTATTAATAATTGGGCAAATGGGGTGTCATATGAAGGGCTCAATCTGCACATTTTAAAACAATTTATTTTAATTTTTTGTTTTGTACTTTTTGATTTATAGACAAAATTGTACAAAAAATTACCCCCTTATCTTCGAAGTTTATTAATCGAAAAATATGAAAAAAATCCTGACGTATAGATAATTACTTACTTATATTTTATGGGAAAATGAAAATGAAGTGTTCATTATTCACAGTTTTTAAGAAGTACTAAAAAAACTTTGAAAATCTGTATTAAAATTTAGGCTAGTCAAAATTAGCAAACAAAATAAAGTTCATCACAAAATGAGTATTTTCTTATGTGGTTACCAAGCATGTTACCTTAAATACGGCTTGTCCGTCGGTGGTAATAAATTTATTGTATTCCTCAAAAGAGTGAAAAAACGAGTAGTAAGTGATCCGCCTTGAAATAATGTGACGAATAGTTGCATGATTTTTTTATTACTAAGTTTAAACTTTCACTCGCAGTAGTGACCCCTAAAACCCCATCAAAAAAAAACCAAACAAGTCATCGTTTCGTTTTTTAGGTAATAGAAGCAAATGGTGGGTTACTACGGCTATTTTTCAAAAGTCGTTTTTTTTTATATAGTAACTTCAAACTTTGACACGTGGTAGCGACCCCTAAAACCCAACCGAAATCAATGAGTAAAATCATAGGTTCGTTTTTATGATAACAGAAGGGAACGACAAGTTGTCACTCGCGTCGCGACAACGAGTATATATCAAAACTCGAAAAATAAGGACCCCCTCTAATAATAGTTTAAAAATAAGTAGTAGCTTAGCTTAGCAGGTATTAAGTAATTGTAATAACATAAACCCTGTTACAAAATGCCACAAGTTTACGTACGATGAGATATCATTCATTAGCTATAGTCGCTATAGCAAAGGTTTTAATACCTTGTTTTATTTTTCTTCACGTTAACATTATTGTTTATAAAATAATACACACAGAGAGACATTTAAGTATTATAAGTTTCTCCGAATACAATAAGCTATAATAGCATACATTTCCATACATCAAAAGCTGTTATGGGCTAACTAAAGGTTTTAAATTGTTTCTTGATGTTTATAAATTTTAAACAGATAAACCTGTACATCTCGGGCTCGCGTCTCAAAAAACGAGTATTATGAGTACAGAATCCAGACGAAAAAAGTAGTCGTGCAACATTTCACACGGCACATCGGCCCGCTGCACTCGCATTGTGTGCCGTGCGCCGTGCGCCCGCGCCGCGCGCCTGCCCGGCGCTGCAGCTCGCCGCGGCACACGCGTGCGCCTCGCCGACGAATCAAATGCCAACAAACAATCTCAATTCGACTGTTCCAGCCAATTTCAATTTTATGCTTTTGCCTGATGTTATCTGCCATCGGGAGAAAATAACATTCATACGCCAGACTCGCATATGTGTCAAATGTATTGTAATAATTTATCATCGTATTGTTTAAGGTATCTCAACCTCGTATTATAATTTTGAGAATAAGCAGTTAATTAAACTTTACGCATGCTTGCAGAAGTTTTGTAAAATTTATTATTTTCTTTGTCCAAAAAGGTCTCATATATGAAAAGCGACACGACGCGACGAGCAGTGAATCTAAAAATCGTTATCAATAAATTTGCAAAAACTATGAAATAATTGCAAATAAAATTTCCTACCAGCAGAGATATTGAGAACAAAATCCGTCGTAGGTAACACAGTCTCGAAATTTCACTTTAGAAAAATCAATATCAATTTGTTAAATTTCTGTATCACAATCTTTAAAGAAGGGTAAGTAAAATAGGTACCTTAGTTTCGAATGTTCATCAGTCAAGGGAGTCAAGGGCTCGGGTCACTGCAAGACAGCCGCAGCCGCGGTCTCGGGGGAGGGGTCGCAAACAGGTTATGACCCCGACAAGTTACTTGTCCGAGGCTTCGAACGTGACCAACGTAAGAGGTCCCCGGAGGCCGGGAAAGCTTCCCCGCCGGGCCACTTGTGGCGCGCCGCGCGGGGGGCAGGGCGGCTCTGCGCGCCCGGCCGCCGGCGCCCGGCCCTGGCCCGAACCAGGATAAGATAAAATAATGTTTTGACGTCGTGTGACTTCATGTTTCACGTGTTCGGTTAAAATGTCACGCTGTAGTTAGTAGGTATTGCATTGTAAGTTTTTATATGGAACTATAGATATTTATCGACTCGAGACTTGGAATACTGCTCAATAGATGCTCAAGTGAATGTCAAAATCGATGAAATTCACAAACGCTCGATGCGACCGTCCCGCAGCTTAAGTAAATCCTATAGGTACATATTCGATAACGATAACGTTCTGTCTAGGGAAGCAAGTACGAGTATAGTGGTCGAAAAAGTTGACTATCGCAGCTCTACTGAAACGTTTACTACTTATCATTATTACTCAAGCCAAGTGTGCTTTTAGACAGGTTTCTGATGGTAAGTGGGATCTGTGACCCATAGGCATGTGCATTCTCAAGAGTAGACACAATCTTAAGACTGCACACGTGTTGCCAACCCTGAGAACTGAGATGAAATGCCTATAGGTGCGCTAGTAACATTGCCGGTGGTCTGATACCGGCGCCACACCGAAACATAACAATACGAATACTGCTGTTGGGGGGTAGGTTAAAGGATAAAATGGAGGTAGCGATCCGGACCCTGCACAAGGTCCTGCCATCATTTAAACTAGTAATACTTCACCTGGCTGTGCTCACCTACAGGGCTTTACTAAATAATTATTCCAAATTACAGATAGGTAATAATAGCATCTGGTAAAAACTTGCAAGCTTGTTTTTCTCCATCTTTATGAGTCAACAATGCCGTTATTTGTTTAGATGTTTTTTCCAAGCATAAGCAAACGAATATATTCCACTATTACCACATAATACTCCATTGTTCTTCAGTTCGTTGATATTTCTCCAACAATTCCAAACGGTCGGACGCTACTTAAGTGATACACGCGCCTGGCGAACCGTGAATACCATAAACTGTTACAGCCCGTGCTGTGTATGTATTCTCTGAGAAGACCCCGGCGCTCACTTCGTCGTCCATTTACTACAGAGTATATCTTGACCCTCCAGTACGGATAAACTGCATGTTCGGGCGCGTCAACCAAGCCAGACTGCAACTGCTGTAACTTATCTTGAGCATCTGAGATTTAAAGGTAACTACGTAACGCGGCACTAATGCCTACGAGCGCACGGGTCTTTTTAATTGTAAAATGATCGAGAATCTATTGAGAATATGAATGAATGAACTTAGACCTATAGGGCGTGGGAAAAGGACGAAGAGACTGACACGAATGTGCCTTATAAAGAAACCGGCCAAGAGCGCGATGGCCCGCTTAGTGTAAGGGTTCCGTTTATAATTTGGTCGATTATTACTCGCTTACTTGTATCCTACTTACCTGTTACAGTTTCCCTTTTAATGTATACTCCTACGTTTTTTTTCACATACCACGGTTTAGCTGTTAGAGGTGGCTGTAGCTGGCTGGGGGATACTTGACTCTAACAAACAATATCGCTTTAAAACTGGTTAAATCGAAAAATGTGCATTCTTTGCCGCACTATCTTTGAAAAATCAAAAAGATACAGGTCTTTCACAAAGTCGAGATTCAGTTACCAACTAATTGTAAGCCGTTTCGTTTGTCCGAATTTTCATAAGTTAGAAAATACGTTTTACCTGAAACAGTTAAACTTTTAGGGATTGTTATTAAACAAACCTTACCTTACCTACAGGTTCTGTACGTGTATATATATAAATATAATATATATCATGGACTTTGAAAAAAAGATTTTCCAATTTATCAATTTTCGGATAAATTAAACAGCTCAGGATAGCTCGGTGAATTGAAGATTTTACTATTGTCTACACATAAACTCAAAATCATTTAAATCTAACCACAGGTTTTCGAAAAAAAAAACGATCCTTACCATGAGGGGGGTATCCTTTTCTCTGCAGCTGACTGTACCGTAAAAAAATCCCGTTTTACGTGCGTTCACAAAGATGAAAGGTTTTTCACGATTTAATTTATCATGAAAATAGGGAATATGCATAGTTTTTTAAATCACATTTCTCAAAAAAATATGTAAATACCGTAAAGGAGATCACCAAACGTGAAATAAAAATTAAAATCGGCCAAGACGGACGGATATAGAAGCATTAAACATCCGATATCCACTGTGACGTCATGTAATAAGTCAGCCATATACTCCCAATGTTAAATTCTGTTTTGCTAGAAAGAGACAGGAACCAATCATTGTTGGCTTATATCTTGGTTATTTATTCAAAAAAACATTTTGTTACATGAATCAGCTTTTATTGAAGCTGTAAAAAATGTCATGAATATTTGTTATTAGCTTTAGCGCTACCCAAAGTCCTTGTTGACTACGGAACCCTTCTTCTTCAATACAATGAGGGTCTTTCTTAAGGTCGGTGACTATGGCTAGACAACTTGGTCCCCGCGCCCTAACTAAGCAGGTTCGTCTGTGTGACTGATATTGGGATCCCATTTGGAAGTCGGTGTATGCCACCCATCAAGTACCATCAGTACCAGTATGCGACCTACTTACTTATTATTAAGTTATTCTCCAACCTTTTTTTTTTTTTTTTTTTTTTATATCATAGGAAGGCAAACGAGCACACAGGCCACCTGATGGTAAGTGGAAACTGTGACCCATAGACATTCGCATTCATAAGACCGCAATCCTAAGACTGCAAATGCGTTGCCAACCCTGAGGCCGAAGATGGAATGCCTCTATGCTAGTCATTTCACCGGCTGTCTTATCCCCAAACCGGAACACAACAATGCGAACACTGCTGCTTGGCGGTAGGTTAATGGATAAGATGGTGGTACCAACCCGGACGGACCCTGCACAAGGTCCTCCCACCTCCAAAACCACCTGTTACGTAATTCCCTGGTCCGCCGAACTTTAACCCAGCAGTTGCTCTCTGTCAGAATTATTTTATGCTGTAACGTCGTCAATATACCTAAATTGAATCGGGTGGTTTAAAAAAGTAAAAGGATTAAGAGGCCGTACACGAAATTTTGCTGATATCGCTGATTTACGTGATTTTCCAGACGTGATTTTACAGTTGAAATACTGTATTTCTACAAGTTTTAATACACAACACGAAAGATAAATTCTAATTTTATCGAATGTATGAGCTACTTTTCTGTTTTCATTATTTTATTTTAATTAATCGACCTGACACTGGACACTGTTATGTGAATTTTGCTGGAAGAGGTTTAGAATGTCACATATTCATCAACCGTTTTGACGTCTAAACGGTATGAAAAATTTACAATGTATTGCTGTGAAAGTCGTCTAAAGAATGTATGAATTACTTTTTACCACTTTCAAATAAATTTTTCCAGTAAAAAAATAAATAAACTTGGTAATTTTTTATAGAAAACGGGCAAAAAATATTTTTTATTTCGGCTACTCAGAACTCTCGTTTATAAAATTAAAACAATAGAAATAAACTTTAGTTCATAATCAATCCATTACCTAAAAAAAATAGCCAAAAAGTTCAAAAGAATTGGCAATAAATAATGTTTTGAAACAACCTAAATCTCGCATTTTGATACTCGACAAAAATAAAAAAGTGGCTCATTTATTCGTAGCTCATTTATTCGATCATAACTTAAATGATATTTAATGTTGAGCATTAAAACTTATAGAAAAGCAGTATTTTAACTGTTAAATCACAAAAATAAGCAAAACGGTCAATAAATCGTGTACGGCCTCTTAAACAGGAATTACATCATAGGTAGGCCAAGGCCACAATAATTCGTAGGTTGCATTGCATGCTAGTCTCGTTGGCTCTCGATATAACGACATGAACGGGGACCCTAACATTTATCGGACTGACTAAACTGCCAAGCCGGGGCGCGGCAGACCTTTTTTTTTAGCCACACTTATCGAGCATAATCGAATTGACATGATGTCTTCTGAGGTTTTTGTTTGTTACGGTACACAACCTGTCAGGTTCCACCAATGCGGATCAACTTTTCGTCCTCCCTCCCTCAGTAACCGTGATCGCCTGGTAGGTACTCGATGACGTAGGCGTACCGACGGTGGTGCCCTCCGGGTCTAACTACATCAAGGTAAGTTTCATTTATAAATGTTCTTTCTGAATTGGTTGCTTATGAAATGAGGAAATCAAGAAAAAATACAAGCTAAGATTTACAGCTCTAAGCTGCTTACTTAAGGAATTCATCGATATCTTCAACGTCTCCTTTATAGTATTTAAAAAAATACTTTTAAATTACTTTTCAACTAACTCAAATCATAAAGAAAAAATATAGATGTCCTGGTACCCCAGTTTTTTATAGATGTATGCATTTAGAGTAGTTAATTTACATTTATTGTCTCATTTTCTGTTAAATTATTCTTATGAGTGCTGTACGCATACGCCTGTTGTCGGTGTTGTGCACCTAGAGAATAAGCAAGCTTGTATTATTATTTAACTCGGCTCTTAAACACTCTTGGTGTATCAATAAATAAATTGATACGGCGTACCTGTATATGGAACTTTAATTGGCCAATGAAACGTCCTAGCGACGCGATCCGCGGCCGCACTTGCGCTTTCATGCGGCAGCGTGTGACGAGAGCATCCCGTAACTTTCACCGGTTTTATCCATTGCAATATTTTACGCTTCCCATATTGCCTTTTTGACAGAACATTTTTCCATATTTTAATAGGTACTTTTTATATTGTGA
The DNA here is from genome assembly GCA_927399475.2 of Acleris emargana. Lineage (NCBI taxonomy): Eukaryota > Metazoa > Arthropoda > Insecta > Lepidoptera > Tortricidae > Acleris > Acleris emargana. Next base: position 12,643,038 of record OV656837.1, read on the forward strand.
AACAAATTAAGGTGGCCATAAATCATTCAGATATTATTAAAGGATTTTTAGACTAATACCCTAAAAGAATGGATCCTTTGAGAGCAGTCTGAAATAAATTAGGATAAAGAAATATTGAATACAATTGTTATTTAAAATAAGGTTGTACATATTGGCTGAGTATTCCAGTCGACCGCACCGCGATGCCATTGTCTGTCGCTGATTTATTTCAGAAACCCTCGCATCGATTTGGTTAATTTTTCTTTTTATATGGTTCAGTAATGAGAAGAGAGGAGGACAAAGGTAGGCCTGTTTGTTTTTCTCCCCTTATACCCTGTGCTATTGAATGCCATCTGAGAGGTGATTCATTTTAGAATGGGACTGATGTTATTTATTCTAAATAAGATTCGACTAGAGTTGCAAAATAAAAGTTTGAATAGTTAATGTTATGGACAGTGTAACGGTAAACGTGTTTTGCCGCATACGACGACGCTTCAAATTGGGTTTTTGCGTAAAATTCTGTAGCGGGCAACGGTGAGGATGCCATGCAGCCAGCGCCATGTTTACATTCTATGCTATTATCTGTAGGTACTTCAAATATGTTGTACATTTTATATTACTGACGTAAACCTTTATAAATATTTTTTGTTGGAATTTTGTGTACCCATGAGTACAGTTAATAAATGTACAACAATTGTCACGTTAACGAAGCTTGGCGTTTAAAATAATGGGCGCCGTACGATCGTACCTACTATAACATTGTAATAGAGAGTCTTAGAGTTAGAGATTGTATTGTGTTGTAGTCTTGAGAACATTATTTTTATATAAAATGTTAACCAGAGTGAAAACAAATTTTGCTACACTCGGGCGCGGACGGTTGAATAACGAAACCATACATTTCAAAGTACAGAACACCGAGTAGACGCCATCTGGTGGCCATCATCCAATCAGAAAAAATAAACCCGCTGTGAAAATAAACAAACATATTTTATAAATAGACATTCTCGTTTCGTTTACATAAACTGACATTTCATTTCGAACTTGGTATGGTAAAGTTTACTTCCGTAGCCGCGCGGTTTGGTATTATCCGAACCTGCCTGCCGACATTTAATAATGGTATTATTAATGCGTTTTACTAAGCCGGTAACAAAACCGGTCTCATGGTCTCAATTCTCACATCTTCATTATGACGGAGCTATTCAAACATTCTTTAGTTAAAACCTTACTTGCTCCTCGAATCAAGGAACAGGTAAATAGGTATATTTAATAGCAATACTTCCGTTTATTTAGAACATTCATAGTGTAGATATGGGGTACATATATGAATATCGCGTTAAAATATCGTAGTCCAAAACATCGAAAGTTGATATATCGAACGGTTATTATGCCGATGGTTGAAATTTCGAACGTTCTTGTTGGGTATGTAATCAAACATCGAAACTTGATTCAACTAAAGGTAAAATATCGATGTCCAAAACATCGAACGGCTATTATGCCGAATTTTAAATAAAATATCGAACGTACTTGTTGGATATGTAATCAAATATCGAAAGTTGGTATATTTAAAGTTAAAATATCGAAGTCCAAAATGTCGAAAGTTGAAATATGGAACGGCTATTTTAGTCGAATTATATAAGTTTCTGTCAAAAAAATCATTTTTGGGATAAGCTTTTGTTGCCTACTGTACTTGTTTTACACAGTCGTCATCTACTCGTCAAGACGATTCTAACGAGCCCTAACACGACGGGTTTATCATGTGTAATTTAGGAGTTCCTATGGCCACCCTGAGTCTCCATCATCAGACCAACTCGATGGTACAATATTATTGTATTGTCATCAGAATTAAAGGTGTATCCAAATTTTCAGCTTCATCGGAACCGGGAAGTGGGTAAAATTTAAATTGCAAGATTTTGTAAAAAGTTAATAGGTACGACGACGAGCGTTGTGAGGAGGAGTGTTAGGTTGAACTGCGGTAATTTACCGACTGACCGACCTAAATTACTCAACCTGTTTATACAGTATACATTATAATATAATGTATACTGCCCGCTAAATAAGTAGCATATATGCTCCTTGTTTTGTGACCAGTAAAACAAAACCTAACCTGACAGAGACAGTTTCGCATAAACAGACAGGTTCGCTCGCTATGCTCACTCACTTCACTGAAACACCTTTGTAGAAAAATTGGAAAAATGTGAACTGTCGACGTTTTAACCGTGTGGCATTTCAGACGATATTTCAGATATTACGATTGTAGATAAGTCGACCGTTCGATTTTGTAACCTTTAATATTTTGGACTACAATTTTTTAAACTTTAAATATATTATCTTTCGATATTTTAACAAAAGTTCTAATAACTGTTGATGTTTTAATCATTCGATATTTTAAGCGGGTGGCATTTTAGGCCTTTCAGACGTATATTACGACTGAACATGTTTTGACCCTTCAATATTGTAACTTTCGATATTTTGAATTTCGATATTTTAACTTTAGACATAATAACTTTCGATATTCAGATATGTTATGTTCATATATGTCCTTACGCCTAGCAGGGAACAAAGGTATTTCAATTGATAATTAATGTATCGCAAACATTTCTTGAAGAGGTAGTATACTCAGTCGATTTAAGAGATTGACAGTGAGTTTCATATTACGCTTTGAATGTTAAATAAAGCTTGTAACAAGGGCGCCGTTCAGGTAAAATTGGCAACAATATCCAATTTTAATTCAAAAATTTAAGCGAAATGTGGTGGTTGCTACTTAAGTAAGTATACTGAAGTTCCACCTGCCATCATATCAAATCATTTTGCTGTAATTGGGATGGCCCAAAAAATACCACCACTTATAATATTTTTTCTGAAAAAATAGGCAGTTTTTTATATACTTAGGTACGAGTTTTGTTAGTAGTAGTAGTTTACCTTAATTTGTTGGTAATTTTATAAATTACGGCATCCACCTAAGATTTTATTTTGCGTACCGTTACTAAATTAAAAAAAAAACGCTGTAAAACAGGTCTGACCATGCTCAGTGTAGGGTTCCAATTCCGAAGCCGTTAAAACAAAAACTATTTCAAAAAAGTGAACCAGCAAAAGAGCGTATCTTCATGGAACTTACGTCCTTTTGTTGACTTGCGCTCTTTTTCGACAATAACTCAAAAACGATATATCCGACAATGTTGAAAATAATTTTCGTTGATAACATTTATTAAGCGTTACCTTTGTGATTTCGTTTCATATTTTTTGGACATACAGTTTAAAAGATAAGGGGAGGGATACAATTTACGTAACTTTCGGAGCGATTATTTTCGAAAACATGCATTAAAACATTGCCAAATAAAAAAAACTGCTTAGGAACCTTAAAATGTTTTCAATTTTATCACACGATGGTTTATGCAACAAAAAGATATCATCTTCTGTTACATGTGCCCCCCAGAAATCTTTCTTTTTGCTTTTTACTTAACTACCTAGGTACCAAACTAAGTAGGGGCTTCTACAAGATAACTACATATACTTACTCCAAATTTCATCAATGTACCTCTTGTAGTTTTTTAGTAAAATGCCTGTGACGTAAGGACGGACGGACGGACATGACGAAACAATAAGGGCTCTACTAACTAGTACTCACATACACAGGTTACTAGGACTATATGTAAAGTTAGTAATTATAACTAAAAACAATAAATATAAGAGTCTCAAAACAAACGCCAGTCCTTCAATATACGCTTCTCGAACCCGTCCATGTCTACCTTTAGTTACGACTGTAGTCCGTAGCTATGCGACTGTGAAACAAAAGTTAATCGTACAAACAATGTTTAGTTTAGTCTGAGCGTCATGTACTTATACAAAAATGAAAATAATAAAAAGAGACTAAAAATTGTAGGACCGGTCCCCGGCATCGTGGCTCGGAGAGCGTCGGAGGAGTGACCTCGGTTGGCCTTGACAGAGCTCCGTCCGCGGGCCGCGGCCGCCTCGAGCCGTACCCCGTACCCGTAACATTATAATGAAAAGCTCTCGCTGCACTATGCGTTACGTTACACATTATCCGCCTCGCGCGAACCACACCTCGACCGACGCGCGCTCCGTCACTAGGTATGTCGTCAAACCGACATTTGTAGCCATTTGTTAGCGCTGGACGATCTCGCTTTAAATTTGTCTCAGGATTCTTTATTAACGTTATTTTTTAAATAATTATCATGCTTTGTATCTTGACCACGATGACCAGGTAAACATTTAAAACCTAAACACAATACGTTTTGAACCAGGATTTTTGATTTCTGGACAAAATGGATTCAATGTCTGTTAAAAAGTTACCTTATATTTACCAACTGCATTTGTTAGGCCATTTGTTTTAAAGTTAAGATCATTATTTACTGAAACGTAATAAGAAAAAGAATTGTCGTAAAAGCTAAGATAAGCTAATAATAGTGAAGCAATGTCCAGGTTAGCTTAGTAAAGTTCACAACATGACAGTTCATACGGACAAAAGTATTGACATAAGTGGCTTGCCATAACATCATATCGGCAGGACAATGGACATTCCATTAACGGCGGGAGGGGGACTGTGTGGCTGGGACGGGGTGGAGAGGGGGGGGGGGGGGCGGGACGACTCTGGATGGTTCCCCTATTGTATGTTTTCCAGACATTTAATGAATAATTTAGCTACATGATTTTGATTATATTTTTAGTCAATCTTTGAAGCAAGATTTGAATGTAACGGTGTTGCACGAATTCAGTACAGACAAAGTTTGCGAAATCGTGTTCTTTTAAAAGTTGAAGCAATTACGTAATTAACTCTTAGTTTGAGAGTATTTCTCGTTTAAATTTCGTAAGTTAATTTTAATACAGTTACAATAGTAGCTCTTAAAATATATTTTGGGTTCGGTTAAAGTCGTTTAGACTACATAAAAACATATTCTGATATATCAGAGCGATCGAGAGAAACGTGTTTAGTACCTAAGTCAATGAAAGAGGTGTAGAATGCGTAAAGAAGGTCCCACTTTTGGGTTTTTTGCTAAGATCTCGAAAACCATTCACTGCAGAGAAATAAAATCCAACATATGTCTGGTATTGGTCTGTCTTATGCCAGTGTCCCATACCTGTCGAATTCAAGTACAGTTTTAAGAAGCCCACCTTGCTTCTCCTATAAAATCGCAGTCAATAGAACTTGCAAAAGACGTAAACAAAACCAAACGAACCAAATCACCATGATTACTCGATAATCAAGTAAATCAGTTCAAGTGAGGTTTTTACAATGATTTAAACACTCGGTCATTATTTCCATATTAAGTTTAAATTCAATTCATTATACGTTATTTTTAATTAAAACACGCTTGGTGAATATTTGAGGTTATGTGTCAATCAGTACTAATTTGTTTACATTGTTCACAAGTTCTATAGAGGGCGACTTTAGTTTCAGATGTTGTATCGCGGTAGGTAAATTAATGTAAGAAAAAGATGTTCAAATCCATGCTGCTGCATCTCTTTGTCGGACAGTGCCAATATGAGGGAAAAATACTTTTCTTGAGTGACTACTTCGCAAACAGTTTGGAAATAAAAAAAACTTCCGACTTATACTATAAAAGTTGTACAAAATTTTGTAAGCTTTCATTTAAAATAAGTTTTATTTTCTATGAGCATGGCTCGACGTTTTCCAGATATCTTAGCAAAAAACTCAAAAGTGGGACCTTCGTAGTGCCCCCACTTCCCCCTATCCTGGCGTCTGCTAGATTGCACTAGCGGAGAATGTATCTTATTTTGACAATATCTGATTAGCCATTTTCTTACATTGGATATACATATACATATTTCCTGAAATTGTCTAGGAATTATCGAGGACCAAATCCAGAGCAACAATTTTTTTTTTTTATGGCATGGGATGGCAAACGGGCACACAGGCCACCTGATGGTAAGTGGAAACTGTGACCCATAGACATTCGCATTCGCAAGACTGCAAATGCGTTGCCAACCCTGAGGACTAAGATGGAATGCCTCTATGCTAGTCATTTCACCGGTTGTCTTATCCCCAAACCGGAACACAACAATGCTAACACTGCTGCTTGGCGGTAGGTTAATGGATAAGATGGTGGACCAACCCGGACGGACCCTGCACAAGGTCCTCCCACAAGTAGAATTAATAGGTTCTAGTAAATCCAACCCTAGTGGTCTACATGCGCAGAGATTTAGTAGAAGCAAAGCAACTCCACCTCAACCTCCTTCAAATCGAATGCATTCCTCCAATTTCTATTCAAATTATGAATCTGTATCCGAATGAGCGCATATATTCGCAGAGGCAATATAAATAAACCAAAATCGGTCTATACGTTTACTCTACCTGAAGAACCCGTTTCTTGTAGATACTCTTTAATTTTCAACTTTATTTATTTTTATTGTTCGTTCAGCGGCTATAGTCTAGCTATTACGGTTCATGAGATACAGCCCGCTGACAGACAAATGAGCGAACAGATAGCGAAGGCTAAGTAACTAATAGGGTCCTATTAGCACCCTTTGGGTACGGAATTCTAAAGAGATACCCGACCTTCTCCAAGGTAAAATGTATACTTTTATTAGGCTACTTGTCATTTTAAAATTATTCGATTGGAATTTGCCCTTGTGATTGATAATGATCAGTATTTCGTTTTATGACATAACACAGGGCAACGGCCGTCACCACGTGGCGGCTTAAAATATGAGTTGCCTGCGACGAGCTCTCGGATCCAAACAAACATACCTATTTGTAGCACTTATTCGGCCGCCGTTCACGCATGCGGGCGGTTCATTACACAAATAAATTAGTTGAATTACTTATTAGTAGGTATTATGCCTGTTTACATCGAATAACCGGGACAAAATAAAGCACAGTGGTTACTTTCTTAATTATTATTGCAACCAACCGATCCCTAATACTGCTTTTGTATTTAATGTAGGAGAATGGACGAAAATACCATAATTACTGCTAACTTGTCATAAATAAATATACGCTGAGGTTCCTGCTTTGAAAATCGAAGTTAAAAGTTACGTCAGCTCCATCCCTGTCACTCGTCATTGGAGACTAGGTGGAGGGAAGGGGAAGGAGCTATCGTTACTTCGACTGTATTTTCAAAAGTAGGACGTAGTCCGTTGCGCCCTGGTAGCTGTCAATGGCACATCGGTACATTTGGTTTCATTATGTGACAGACTAAGGTTAGTGTCCATCAGGGCCGTATTAATAAAATAATCTCGACTAGTGCTCGTCTCAAGATGCGTCAGAAATGACGGTTTCCTATGGTTTGACGTGTTTTTTGACGTGTGTTGTGTGTGACGGGCATCTCAGCCACGATGAGTTTATTATTACAAGCCGGGAGGTTTTTAATATGTTGGATCTTTTTTAGGGTTCCGTAACCAAAATGCCAAAAATGGAACCCTTATAGTTTCGTCGTGTCCGTCCGTCATTCCGTATGTCACAGGCATTTTACTCGAAAACTACGAGTACATACATACCTACTTACATTAAATCACGCCTGTTTCCCAGAGGGGTAGGGAGAGACCACTTCTTTCCACTTGCTACGATCTTGACAAATTTATTTCGCTTCTTCCACACAAACTACGAGTAAAAGAGGTAAATTGATGAAATTTGGAATATACGTTGTGTTGTACAAGCCGCTACTTGATGATGATGATGATTAGTGGGGACGCCCGGCCGGCAGGCGGGCGGTCGATCAGTCTCCCGGTCATTCCGCCCAGTTCCCCTAGGTTGAGCCGTAGGTTACTGGTCCGGCGACGCTCCCATCCAGCATGGATCCCATCTTCTTGTTTTCCTACAGAATTAATTGCGTCCCGTAGGTTAACGCTTTTGAGTGCTTCGCACGTCCTCCTTGAATGTGCGGTATCTCAGTGACGATGACGAGTACATGACACACTCGGCTAGGACATGCTTGCTTGTTTCCGCCTTGCTAAAATGCGGGCATAGGGGATCTTGTCAGCGGGCCCAGTCAACACTCCTGTCAAGATACCTTGTTTTATTTTGGTTTACCAAACCAATAATTCAATCCTTGTGTAATTCTCCACGCCTCATTAGTCTTTGTTTCTATCCTTCTGGCTATGACGCTCTTTGTGACAGTTGCCGATATCGGGAGTACGGGCTCCGGGCCTAGGTTCTGTCATTACCCGTTGCTCCGCTGTGTCCTGGTTCCCACGCCAGCGTGACTTGTGTCATGTCATGTCGCCTAGGGTGCTCAGTACATTTCTGCATTCTTAGATTAACGAGGATTTGACTTCCGCATTGTCTAGTGCTTTGAGAGCCACTTGACTGTCTGAGTATATTATGACATTTCTTCCCGTTATATCGCATCTACTTGTGGGAGGACCTTGTGCAGGGTCTGTCCGGGTTGGTACTACCATCTTATCCATTAACCTACCGCCAAGCAGCAGCGTTTGCATTGTTGTGTTCCGGTTTGGGGATAAGACAGCCGGTGAAATGACTAGCATAGAGGCATTCCATCTTAGTCCTCAGGGTTGGCAACGCATTTGCAGTCTTGTGAATGCGAATGTCTATGGGTCACAGTTTCCACTTACCATCAGGTGGCCTGTGTGCTCGTTTGCCTTCCCATGCAATAATAAAAATAAAAATAAATCTTTCCTCGAGGGTCCGTGCGCATTCCATTATGGCATAATATACTTCTGCCTGGAAGACACTTGTGTAGCCCCCTAGTGGTATTGCTGTGTGCTCATTCAGTCATGGTTGTATATACCAGCCCCTGCTCTCTTGGTTGACAATTTCCAGGAACCGTCTGTGAAGCACGTAGTAGTAGGTTCCATTACTTCCAGTTCCCAGTTTTGATCCTGTACTTTTTGTCGAAGCTCTTACTTTTTTTTTTTTTTTTTAGTTTATTATGCCAAGGATACACATTGTAAATAGTTTCGCCAAACTGCAAAGCAGCTTGTTGGCGAAGACAGCACTATTTTTTTATTTTTTTACCTTTCTTAAAACAAGATAAGTAAACACCTGGTATTTGTGCGACTTAAATATTACCAATTTTACCAAACAATGTTACATGTTAACCAATGTTAATGGATTAAGTAGGTCGTTGTTTAGCACCGGAACCCTAAAAATAACTTATTTTCAATCAATAATATTTCAGTCAAACTGAAGTCGGTGTCTTACAATATTTTCAGCCAAAAGCCGACTTAAGTTGGATTGTCTTCTTATTCTACAGGGTAAAACTATACAGGGTGGTCCAAAGACTGACGTCTAAAAAAAATATTTAGATGCCTCACATCCTGGGCTATCCGAATATACCCCATGTATGTTGGCCGATTTTTTGTTGTTTTCGAGTAATTAATTTTTAAAGAATTTTTCAAGAATTTTTGGGCCGAGCCGTTTATTAACATGTAACTTTTTTTTGTTACGTTTTTTCTGGATGTTTTATTTTGCGACATTATCCTCATAAACTGTACTTTCACACATACAATAATCATCTTCCCAACCTTAACGCAAGTTACAATAAAATTGACCGAAAGTGAAAGTTTTACCTTAGAGCAAATCGAAGTATGATTTTGTAAATTAAAAAAACCTAAAAATCTTAGAATTCAAAGATCAGAAGTAATTTTAAAAACTTGGCCAGTCTCTAAACTTTCAGAATAATACAAAAAAAGTGACACTTAATAGGTCATAATTTGCTGGATTCGACTTTCAAACGTACTAAGGTAGAATGTGTAATAAAGAGTCTGTAACATAAAAACTGTTTTTTATTTGGTCGAACCTAATTTGGTACTGGCCATCAATAAAGCCATGTATTTTTATGAACAAATAAATTTGTTCTTCCTTTGTCTTAAGAAAGGAATCACGTATTTTATTGTGAAATAACAACTAATAGTTACTTCTGCTCTCGTTACGTTTAATTTCTGAATTCTTCTCGCTTTGTTAACTGGACTCTGATTGATTTGCCTTACGACCGACCTGTGCTTGTGTTTTGGACTTTTGAACTTAGCCTAGTGATTGAATTTACTTTCGTGTAGCAACATGAACTACACTCTTAGTGATTATGCAGAGATGCATTATTATTATGGTGCAGCTCAAGGTAATGGACATTTAGCGGCAAGGCTGTACCGGCAACAATTGGAGCACCGGGAAGCCCCACGGCAGCATTACCCGGACCACAGAGTATTCATAAACACACATTTGACACTGATGGCTGGACGTGATCCTGGCCATCCAACTCAAGAAGGAGTTCCCAGAGTGGATCCAGATAGAAGGGATGAAGTCTTGGCAGAAATCCAAAGAGACCCGTCTACAAGTTCAAGGAGGATTAATAACAGAACTGGAAGCTATGCAAGCAAGCTAAGACCAGAAGTAATTTTAAAAACTTTGCCTTTGCCAGACTTCATCCCTCCTATCTGGATCCACTCTGGGAACTCCTTCTTGAGTTGGATGGCCAGGTGACCCGGACCACGGGTAATGCTGCCGTGGGGCTTCCCGGTGCTCCAATTGTTGCCGGTACAGCCTTGCCGCTAAATGTCCATTACCTTGAGCGGCACCATAATAATTATGCATCTCTGCATAATCACTAAGAGTGTAGTTCATGTTGCTACACGAAAGTAAATTCAATCACTAGGCTAAGTTCAAAAGTCCAAAACACAAGCACAGGTCGGTCGTAAGGCAAATCAATCAGAGTCCAGTTAACAAAGCGAGAAGAATTCAGAAATTAAACGTAACGAGAGCAGAAGTAACTATTAGTTATTTCACAATAAAATACGTGATTCCTTTCTTAAGACAAAGGAAGAACAAATTTATTTATTCATAAAAATACATGGCTTTATTGATGCCCAGTACCAAATTAGGTTCGACCAAATAAAAAACAGTTTTTATGTTACAGACTCTTTATTACACATTCTACCTTAGTACTTTTGAAAGTCGAATCCAGCAAATTATGACCTAATAAGTGTCACTTTTTTTGTATTATTCTGAAAGTTTAGAGACTGGCCAAGTTTTTAAAATTACTTCTGATCTTTGAATTCTAAGATTTTTAGGTTTTTTTTAATTTACAAAATCATACTTCGATTTGCTCAAAGGTAAAACTTTCACTTTCGGTCAATTTTATTGTAACTTGCGTTAAGGTTGGGAAGCTGATTATTGTATGTGTGAAAGTACAGTTTGTGAGGATAATGTCGCAAAATAAAACATCCAGAAAAAACGTAACCAAAAAAAGTTACATGTTAATAAACGGCTCGGCCCGAAAATTCTTGAAAAAATCTTTAAAAATTAATTACTCGAAGACAACAAAAAATCGGCCAACATACATGGGGTATATTCGGATAGCCCCGGATGTGAGGCATCAAAATTTTTTTTTTAGACGTCAGTCTTTGGACCACCCTGTATGGCAATTCCCTAGTTATGATATTGTTTTTGACTCGGCCGCTATTCGGTAATGTCCCGTAAATAAGAGCTATTATAACGTTGATAATACGAAAACACGTCAACAGCTACATGGTTTTACCGTGTTGATGGCAATCTGTTATCTTTTGAAAATAAGTTATTTTTCCTTTTTGGAGGCAGTTTACTGTTTTTTTAAACCTTATATTTTGATTGAATCACATTACATTAGGTACCACTATACAGCGACGTTATGCAAGTTTATAATTATCTACAGTAAATTGACAGGTAAATTGATAGTAAACCGGGAATTTCCTAGATCATTATTTGAATTATTACAAAGTGATTAGGTTAAAAACGGATAAGCTTTTAAACTGTTGCAAGAGCACGAATATTGTATCAACCGATCGTGGAATTATACGTACGTAATAATGCAGTCTAGTGATTTAGTACAGGTTTTGCTCGCGAGGATCTATATTTCTTAGTTCGCATCGAGGGAAGACGTTATGACTGAAAAGCGAATCGGTAGAATCGCTCATTATAATATATAATATATTGCAATATTCAAGATAATACAGCGAGATGAATAAGCATCCTTACTTGTGTGTAATTATCCCAAGATATTTATTTACCTATTTAATTGTAACTATTTGACATTAATTTAACATTCTTAATTAACAAAAATACGTAAAAAAAACGACTAAAAGTTTTACCTTCTAATGAAGTCGCCCTGAATTTTTCTTTAGATAAATACATGGAATTGACACACGCTAACGAGTTGAATCGTCTACAAATCTTTAACTATTTTGAAGATTTTGTGGGTATAATTGTTTGGCTGGTTCATAATGGTCATCCAGAAGGGAATTAATGGAACTGATGGCAAACCATCAGTCTAGAATTAAGCTAGCACCGATTGGCAGACAGTATATTGAATTTTTGATTACTTAGTTATATCCATACTTAAGTCTCACAGCTGGATTCCAGCACAAATCAAGGCTGACGTGATTACTATTAAAGATTTCGGGAATATCATTAGAGCCTTTTTGCACTGCAACCGATTCATATCCGAGAGTTTTGCTTAGCGGTGACAGTTGATGACAGAAGATAAAGTAATCTCCGTTCTATTGCGCTTCCACTCATACAATAAATAAATAAGATTTTACACAATAATATGTTCTGTGCAGACGTGATGCAAAAATTACCTAAGTATTTTTTTGAATGGCCAAATAAATAAAAATACCTACTTAACGTAATCATGTGGTTTATATGTGTGTGCTTATAGGTATCACTAGCGCGCGACCCGCCCTCGCCTTGCTTCGGTTTGTGTGAGTTACTGTAATACCCGTATATAAACCAGAATTTATTACACGTAAAAATATTTCGTAAAACAATATCTAACTGAGGAGGAACACCGCAGAAAATGCCGTTTATTAGTATTTGAGATCATCGCGAACATACATACGGCAGACAGACGCGGCGGGGGACCATGTTTTATAATATGTATTGATAGTAAGGAAAAGGTTTCTTCCCATTACATATTAAAATTTCATGATACTCCGTAGATCCTCTGTTCTTCCAGCAAAGTAGGTTTACTCACACTAGAGAAAATCCAATTCGCTCGCTCGTACACACGCGCGCACACAGCGACGCCTGACTTGAGGGAAAAATAAAATTTCTCGCTAAGTTTATAATGGGAAAACTTTGAGAACCACTTAATTATGTTAATGTTCGAAACAAAATTTTATAAGAGACGTTTATACATGGTAATGTTTTAATTTAAAAACATTTAAATTGGCTTTTACACATCCATTTATACATATTTAGAAATAAGTGTAAGCGGCTGTAGCCGCAGCCTGCAGGTGCGGGCGAATAGGTATGGGGTTAAATTTTATTCAGTGTCGGCTTGATTTCTTTTTACTTGCTGCGTCCCGAGGTCCTATGATCAAATGTAATGCAATCAGCAATAAATATCACCTTGATTGAGGGGTCTATACAAAGTGGAGTCTGCATCTTTAGTGCAGTGCACATAGTGCCAAGTATAAAATAGTTGATCATTATTATTAGGTATATTTTACGTTAATATGTAATTTATGTACACATTTCAGTTCGATAGCTCTTAAAAGTCTATTTGTGTTCGAGTAAACTCGGTTAGACTAGCGTGAGCATATGAGAGGAGGCACGGGGAGAATGTTGAGGGTTAATTAAAAAAATATACATCTATATGAGACACATAGGTAAAAGCTGTAAAAAAGTTGAATCTGTAACGCTGTAACTGTATTTGCAAGAAAAAAACACCAGATTTAAAAATAATATATATTTGTAAACTAGTTATCTATTCAAAATTTACCGAAGAAGATAAGGAGGGCAAATTAAGTATAATTTTTTTACTTGATTACATATACCGCTCATCCAATAGAATAATGACATAATTGCATTTTTAGCATGCATGTTATGTCATTGTTCCACGCGATAGACCTGACCTTTAGAACACTACGACGGTAAAATCTCAAAACCCGATTTTTTGCAATTATGTCATTATTCTACTGGATGAGCGATACCTTGGTAGGTACAGTCAGCGTCAAAAGTAACTGGTCACTTCAAGCTACTTTTGTACTTTATCGCATTAACACATTAGACAATCTGGTTTGACATTGCTTATGTGACAGTAAAGCGACAAGGTATTTAAGTGATCAGTTTCTTTTGACGCTGACCGTACTCTACTGAGACTTTGTATGACCTACACGTTCTCAGACTATTTTATACTCTGACTCCCGAATCGCTAAGCAACCAACCATACTGACGACGCGCTGGCCTAGTTGGTAGTGACCCTGCCTACGAAGCTAGCGGTCCTGGGTTCAAATCCCGGTAAGGGCAGATATTTGTGTGATGAGCGCGAATATTTGTTCCTGAGTCATGGATGTTTACTATGTATTTAAGTATATATTTCTCTATATAAGTATTTATATCGTTGTCTAGTACCCATAATACAAGCCTAGAGCTTAAATTGGGACTAGGTCAATTGGTGTGACATTGTCCCATGATATTTATTTATTTATTTATTATTTATACTAGGGAATGTATGTGTATTTTATAGCAAAACAAAGTAGTTGCACTAAGTGGTTAACGTGTAGGTGATTCTATTAACTGACTCGCTTTACAACTCGACGGACTTATCATTAACTGGCTAGTTTAAGTTTAAGTTCCATCATAGCGTACTAATAACTTTATGGGAAATCCATTCTCAATTAGGTATAGTCTTTATTATTTCTACTGAGCCGATCTTCTACACAAAGGCCATTGTTTGTAAACAATACCATTGTCTTTCTTTGTGTCCGTAACACCAAACCGATTACATAAAAAAAAGTTAGAACTACATTGAATGTACATTGAATTATCAACCCTACTCTCTTAGTCAGTAGGTTTAAAATGTTAAGTGTCAGAATACAGATATAAGTCTTTATTATTTGAACTGTGCTTATTCTTTACACAATACTATCATCTACACAAAACTTATATCTGTATCCTGACACTTTACATTTTAAACCTACTGACTAAGAGGGTAGGGTTGATAATTCAATGTACATTCAATGTAGTTCTAACTTTTTTGTATGTAATCGGCTTGGTGTTACGGACACAAAGAAAGACAATGGTATTGTTTACAAACAATGGCCTTTGTGTAGAAGATCAGCTCAGTTCAAATAGTAAAGACTATAGCATAAAACTCGCTCGTGTAATTCCCCAACAAGAAGCTGTTTTAAGGAAATAACACCTTTTTAGAATATTGCCTAAGTTACTGCAGACGCAGCAAAGGGTTGAGTTGAAAACAAGCCGGATACCTGTGCGATCCTTGGATCCTTGGCCGTTCTTACATTATTGTAGACCTGTGACCCCGGAGTATACGAACGGTCAAGAGCCATGAGAACGGGTCACTCTATTATCAATTTCCGTATATAGTGGTCCGTTTTGATTGCCTATGAGTGATTATAGTTTTTTTACAGTTTACAAGCAATGAGCTAAACATCAAATGCGTCTAAAAACGGAAGGCTGAGCCACACCGGATGCCTGCGCGTAGACGTGTCAGTGCGCGAGCGTTTTCCACTGCGTTGTATAGTATGAATTCTCATACAATATGTCACACCGCTTGCGTGGCGTGCACGTGCACGTGCACGTGCGCATAACGCGTGTCGCACGCATTGTGGCTCTCATGAGACAAACCGGCTGCGTGCTGCGTGCTCACGTGCAGAGAGCGGAGCGGCAACGTCGCTTCGATGCATGCAGTGATGACGTTGTATTTAATAGGAGTTTGCTTTGAGACGGTGAACCGGACAAGTTCGGTCATGCACAGCTCGGTGACTTTAAACATGAATCTCGAACTAAAAGAAAACCTTATTGAAATTGTGCGATAATATGATTGCGTATAAGGCCAATAGGTTGTGATATTCACTATGTTTTAGTCTTCTTTCATTGACATCGTTGACTCATACTTTTTGACGTCGCGTCACAGGAGTTCTTGACGTGAAAGTAAAAGCAGTACTTCTTCGTCAGAAGACCTGCTATCGAACATGGCGCTAAGAATAATATGCAAAATTGAAAATGGTGGCTGAGTGCGCTACGGAGTTGCAGCGTGTGCCTGCGTGGCGTGTGCAGCTCTCTGCAGCACGCGTGGCGTCGACTTGCGCGTAGACGTGCGCGTAACCCGGTTTGACAGGGGAGTCTACGCTTACGTCGATGCTTACGTGCTGCACACGCAACCGGTGTGGCTCGGCTTTATGATAAAGGTGATAGTACTTACGTAGGTTTCGTAAGAACGAAAGGCGCAAAAAATTTTTTTTTTTTATAATGTCGGAAGTTCGTAGCAAGTGCTACGCGTTGCGTAGCTGGTGTTTTAATTGAGATTATGTCTAAAAACCGGCCTGTCTAATTTTCTACTCAAAGTTATTTGGTGCTTTCTAAATGATGCTCTAGTCAGCAAAGCGAGCAAGAAGTGGCTGCGGC
Source organism: Acleris emargana (assembly GCA_927399475.2). Classification (NCBI taxonomy): domain Eukaryota; kingdom Metazoa; phylum Arthropoda; class Insecta; order Lepidoptera; family Tortricidae; genus Acleris; species Acleris emargana. Next base: position 12,659,359 of record OV656837.1, read on the forward strand.
TACGAAGCGTTTCTTCTCCCGCTTATAAGGCATAACAAACAGAAAAAAATTGCAATAAAGAAAAAACCTATACAATAAGATGCCTATATAATAAGGTACAAAATGGTCACAAAGAACCTGTTAAGATGTTTTTCACTGAAAATAAATGATTACCGTTTCTCGCCGAGCTCCACATCGTCCGCTCGGGAGGCCAGCGAGCGTACCCATCTGACACGAGTTGTTTTAAGGGTTGTCTGCGTCTACGACGTGTGCCTGTTACATTACAGGCCCCATTGTCCTCTCTCCTCCTATGCGTTTACAACTACTTATCTAAGAGAACTAAGAAGCAACTAATTAAGAGAAGAATTGACAAGGCTAGTGCTCATGTGTGTTTGGTACGATGACCTTTATTTGTAGTATTTAGCTCAAGCGGTGGATGCGAAAAGCACAAGACCGGTCTGAGTGGAGAGCCTTGGGGGAGGCCTATGTCCAGCAGTGGACGTCTTTTGGCTGACATCAATGACTTAGCTCATTTCCTATGACCAGTGCAAATTTCTAGATAATACTGAAAATAAAAGTATTCTCATAACTAGGCATGTTAAGGTAGGTAGGAAAGGCTTATTTTCGTTACGTATCGCTTATTTATTGAGTATGCAGTGGTACGTTAACGATAAATACTGTTTGTGATTAAGATACAACTTCGTAACTCACAACTTCATAACGTTATTTGAACTTTTAGTTTCTTCAGTCTAGTTTAAATGCATTTCGCTATTGACTTTAGCAAATTAATTTAACTTGTACTAATCAAAGTTGAGCCAGTATTTCTGCAACTTTCTATTCAGAACGACGCGGAGAGGAGTCTGGATCCGTACTATTATGAGTCTGTTTACAACAGGCAATGTTGATTAGATGCAGCAGTTAAGGTCGCTGTTTAATCCAAGCTCGTTTAATACATGTTTTGTCAACTCTCACCATTCATATAAAAAATAGATGTTATTTCAGGCTTTAATCTCTCGAATTGGTGCAAAAGGTTGCTTCCTTTAGATTAATATACAAGTATAAACCGCTAAACCGTACCTACCTCATTTTCATTTTAATGAAAACATAATTTCCTTCAAGAAGGTATATCCAAACTTTACATCCGTCATTTTGCATGGGCCAACGGTCGAGTGGCAGAGGCAGGGGTGCAGGGGGTTGGCGCGGCGGGTGGAGAGGCGCCACCCCGCGGAGCCACCCCTCCCCCCGGCCCCACGCGGGATCGATACGTCATTTGAGCTGGTCGCCATGGAGACCGCGAACGGAGCGGGGTGGCGCCGCGGCTTCGGGATGGTGGGTGCACGGAACTCCACGGGCCCGCGGGCCCCGCCAAATGAAAAAATAGATACAGCCTTATTTGGGACAAATCCCTCTATAAAAACAAGCCAGTTAAGATGACGTGGAATTGGGATGTTTCTGTTTACTATGCCAAGATGTGTTCCGGCTGGAATGTATACTAACAGTTAACTAGTCAGCACTGGCCCAATTTTTTTATGACGCCAAGGCCGTTCACCTTGCGGCAAGTAATAGGAAACAGTATTGTTCAACGAAGGATATGGCGTGTATATGCATTCTAAGTAGGGGAATTCTTAAAGGATAATTTGATACCCATTTCCTTTTAATTAAAATTTGGTCCTGTATTTACTTTGGAATACCGAAGACGATAATCTAACTTAACTTAGTTTTTAACAGTTTAAATTTATGTTAGCTTTAGGCCAAAGTTCAACGCCCTGAATATTGTCAGTTTCCATTACAGCCCTTTTATTTTATTATTATTACATTGATAAAGAATCTATGTTAAGTATAAAAGCAGAACCGCAAGTTTCTTGCTTTTAACGTCGCTAATGGGTGGCGTTGCAGTCCCCTTTTCGATTTAAGTTGTTTGATTTACTTAATTGAACGAATAAAAAGGTACTTCTATATTTTGCTCAACTGTGACACTACCCAAGATTAAAAGGTAGTTCATTGCGTTAGGCCTTCTTATTCAAAAATCGAACGATTAATTTTAATGTGTCGCTCCAATTAGAATACACGTAATACCAGGCATATTTCACTTCTATACAAAGCGACAAAGTAGGTCCGATCAACACGTAAAAGTATTGAATACATATAAAATATATGTATAATGCTGGCCGAACGCGCCTAAATAAACCATATTAACACCTATTGAAAGTTCATTTTTCGTAGTTTACTGCGAACGTATAGTTATACCTACGGTTGCTCGCTCGAACGGTAGGGTTGTTAACACATCGAAAATATTAATATAAATTAACAGGTATATATTTATTTGATGTACACGCTTGATTGTTACTTTTACATTCTGTTTAAGATTAAATAACTATTAACTATAGGTTTTTTCGAATCAAAACTCGTTTGCAGAAATATTGAGGTTATGTGTCAAACAGTACTGATTTGTTTATAAACAAATAATTTTATCATTTCTATTGACCCCGAATTTAGATAATTCAATATTTCTAACTTGATGAACACTGTTTCGTGTTGATTGATCACTTCAATATACTTAGGTATATCATCTTATATGTATAAATAAAAATAAATTGCAACTACTGACCTTTCCTCGTTCACCGGCAAAGAGAAAAACGTTTCCTTTTTATTATTTTTGGTTCTCTTGTGTAAACACCCACTCACACAGCAATAATGAGTCATTTTTTTAAATTATACATTCACCAAAATAATTAAAAGAAACAACAACACACCACACACATCTAACCGAACTTGACGTAATGACTAGAATGTACCTACTACCACAGATTAAGTAAGAGTGTACTACTCACCTACTTGCATCTCGCTTGACGTGTCTCGACCATGTCTCGACACTCAAAAACCGGTCGAGCGAGTTGACATCGCCGCGCGCGGGCATCCTTGATGTATTAGCATCGGCAACTATGTTCCGTCAGGCGGTGATTATGGGACGTACCTCGCTCAGATAAATATCTGTTACGTAGTAACTCTTACTTAATCTGTGGTAATACTCGTAATTATCGTCTTAGTTCGTTGTAATCGGGGGTCCAATTCCCAGATAAGGGCAATATGCATGTTATCAAAAAAAAACAATATATAGGTACTTATAGACTGTTCCAATTAAGCCGAATATGGGCATTAGGGGAAATAATTCGTGTAGTTTTGTAAATTAGTACAGTTATACTATACCTTGCGGTACCCAGATGAACATGCTAAAAGTTCTCAAGGGTGGGGGGTGTGCTGAGGGTGTAAGGGGAGGTTGAAGGTACTTTTTTCAGATTTTTGCTCATATCTCGAATATCTGTACGAATATCACTATGATTACTGCTGACAAAAGTTTTTACATACAATTTTGTACAAAATTTCTAATATTATTTTTTACTCTTAGATCAATACTTTAGCAGTTACAGGATGTTTAAGTCAACAAGGAGATTAAATATAGGCACGGTGTCAGGAGCTGGAGGATCAGTGGTGGTAATTGGTTCGAGGGTTCCAGCAGCTCCTCGCTTCCAACCCTACATTTCAGGAGGCATTTCGCTACCCAGCCACTCTCGTACTTAGTGGAATAATCTAAATGCGTGATTATTAGTATTTATATTTTGACTATCTCAATGTAATTTCGTATTTATTGACATGCATCCAACTTATATTGTAATATTACATTGATGAATAAAAAAACTAAAATAAACTATTTTGCTGACCCTTTGGTAGGGGGCAGAGAGGAGAGACCAGCGGTCTTCTACATCGTCATCTTCGGTTGTTATTAGGTTGAACTTAAAACTGATTTAAAACGTTTGTCTCGGTTCGTTAGTTAACAAATGCAACTGACGTATATATTCACGCGGACATAATTTAACTTTGATTTTGTATGGGACTGGTTATCTAGGTTGTATTGTTGATCTTAGTTATTCGAACTTATCTTGACAAAGAATTCAGCTAACTCAAATACCTACATAAATATAATAATAAAATTACCTATTATGTAATGTAAGTAGGTAGATACAGTATAACCAGATTCTTAATAGCTATCGGCTCGCAATCACTATCTCGCTTGCACTCTCAACTGACAGTATATTTGTCGTTATAATGAAAATGGTAGCACTGTGCCTACTGGCAATCAATGCTCGCGATTGTGTCTAAACAGACGGTTTTTGACCACCTTTAAAAAGGAGAAGGTTCTCCATTTGGTTTTATTATAACGTTTGTTGCCATGGAACAATGAACCGCCTCCAAATCCAACAAAAGCCTCCATAAGAACTCCTTTTCAAATGATAAGTAATAGTAGAGGAGTTGTTAAGGATGTTTGAGCAGGTGTTTGAGACACCGTGGAAACTTGTACAGTACCTACATCTTTAATGATATTTAAATAAAGAGGCAGACCTTTTTTATTTTTTTATTAATGGCTTTCACTCTTGTTAAGGTGCATTTCGCCAATGTCGAGTTATTTATAGACACTCTCATGGACCTATTAGAGAAATAATTCCATGAATATGACACGTAAAGACAATTGTTCGGTAAAAGTGTATTTTCTCTAATGGACTAAAGAGAAGCACATGGCGTTAGCTCCACGCGCTTCTGTCGAGTCGTCATTTAGTCGGGCGTAAAATTGACCCAGGTGAAGGCAAAAGGATTTAAAAAAATAATTACAAAATGTAGGTATTTGAGACACGATGAAATTTTAACACCGCAATGTTGATAACATAATAAATATTTTCAACAAGACAGGTCATACATTACGATCGAGAACGTTGAACCTTCAACCTGGATAAAAAGTACCCTAAACATTTAAAATATAATTTTTGACTCAAGTGAAACCCTCCTTTATTTTTAACTGACTTCAAAAAAGGAGGAGGTTATACGTTACACTGTTTTTTTTAGGAGGCCGACGAGCAAGCGTGCCGCGGTGCGCTGCCTTCGAAGAAAGGGCTCGTTTTTTGAAGGGCCCCAAGTCGTTTTGGTTCGGAAATATAGATGCCGAGTGCGATTCCACATGGATAAGGTGCGTGGTAAGAAGACCCTGGAAAAACGCACAGACTTCTGACTTAATCGCGTACAACAATGTATTAACTAGGAAACGGGAAATAAGTAAATGAAATGCAAAATATGAAACGTGAATTGTTTTATAAGGATCTATTTTTAGACATTTTCAAATTAAATATTTCTGTCTGCCGCCGAAAGAAGAAGAGATGTGTCCGAGTGAGGCCAGAGCTGACATCTGGGCTCGAGGGACGCCGTTCCGGATCAACAACTCTTCAGCTACATTTGAAGTTATGCGTAATCGATGTAACGACTTCACGGTCAAGTGGAAAATAAGATTGCATTGCATTGCAAATTATGTGTGCATGTTTATAACAAAGTGCGGTTTCACAAAACAAACAATTGTTAAAGTAGTGAGTACAAAGCACTTTGGAGGGAATATTTCTTGGGTTGGTAGTACGTATCCTAGGGGTGCACTAAAGAAGGATTTTTCTAAATTTGGCAACCAACGGGAAGGAATAGGGGGAGTACAGGAAACTATTTTTTTCTACGCGTTCGAGGTCGCGGGTGTCCTTCTCTTCTATACGTCTTATATACAATATTATATCGCAGTGCTTCCAATTCATTCTACTTATGTTTCTAGTGCGCGAATATATTAAAAGCTTATACTTTGCTAATGTAAGTCACCACCATACGCTCAAGTATTTAAATAATATAACTAGAACATTAAATACCAACCTTACATGAATTTATCAAATCAAAAGTCTTATTTCGAGCTAATAAAACGACTCAATATTACTTCGAATCGTTAAAACTGAGTGCTAGTACTATATTTATTCTTATACAATCCAACCTACAAATATACAAACTTTCAAATACGTGTATTTGCTTATACAAACAAGAAAGTTAGCGAACAATATAAAAGTAATGGGATAGAGTGAGGCAGCGGGGAGACGCTTACTGAGTGCGAGCGAGATAGAGTTATTCAAATTGAGGGTACATATTTCTACATAGGTAACAAATAGCTAGTAAAGAGTTGTGTGGATATTCCAAGTGAAATAAATGCATTTATTTTTTTACTCTTATGCTCTTAAAGGTCTTGTTCCATGCTAGATGTTAGTGCCCTGAACCCTATTACTAAGAATCCGCTCTCCGTCCGTCCGTCCATCCGTCCGTCTGTCTGTTGTATCTCAAGGCTGTATCTCAAGTATCTCAAGAACCGTGATAGCTATACAGTTGAATTTTTCAGAGATCATGCATTTCTGTTGCCGCTATAACAACAAATACTAAAAACTGAATAAAATAAATATTGAAGTCCTATACAACAAACGTAATTTTTTTGCCCGAAATGGTACGGAACCCTTCGTGCGCTAGTCCGACTCGCACTTGGCGAGTTTTTATGCTTTTGTGCATAAGATGGATTACTTTTGCTATGACTGTCAAATAGAACAGGCGTGTTATTACATTAATTTAATTTGCTTTTTGTCTTCGATATTGTGTACTAGTAGAAATTAAAATTCAGGTAAGGGTGAGTAGGTATTACTAACAAAACTAATAATGTGATGATTACTGAAAGTTAAATAAGTGGTCAAGTTAAAATAAAATCATCATTTATGTACAATATCACTGTTTCATTTTATTGCATTCGAAGTAAAAACCAGAGTTTATAACCCAGTTAAAAATCCTTTGTTTATCGACTGAAATATTCATCCTCGCCTTTGGCTCGAGTGGATAAATGTCTCTAACTTTTAACACTGTAGTAGGATGATAGCTTCAGTGTCGTCTCGTCAGTTTGTGGCGTATAAAAAATAGTGAATAGTTGTCTTTTTTTTTCAATGTTGTATCAATGCGGTATTTGTCTGCTTAATCTGTGGCTTACTCGTGTATCATATTAATCTTTGTAGCATGCTGTTGCAAGCAAAGTGATTAGCTAAATATAATAAAATAATATACTTAGCTAAAAACGAAATATTCATAAAATATTTAGTTCGGTCTTTGATCAAATCATTAATTAGATGGACGTGTGAAGCACTATTAAAATAAATGTGGTTTCATTATATCAAAGGATGACATTTGGCTCTGTCATTTACTGCACTGAATTAAAAACAGGTCTGAACCTTATGTCCATGTTGCAAAATCAACTATTGTTTTAAATGTTATTGACTACCTGCCTACTGATTGATAAGTGATAACATGTGCACCTAATGTATTGATGTTTATAGAATTAAACAATATATATAATAAAAAATAGGTCTCATAATGATTTGTTAGTTTCGGGCGACTATAAATACATTCAACTTATGGGTATTAAAGAAAATTGGCCCGTAACATTTAATAGTCGATGACGTAAGGCATTCCCATGTTATGATTATTGAACAAAAAGTAGAAAAGTTGAAGAGAGTTGCAGGAGCAACTTCAAGAACAGGTATTTACACTGTTTGAATATGTGGGTTGTGCAGGTAGATTGAGATTATTTTTGTACAATTAATTTAAATAGGTACCTTTGTACTGTACGTATGTAGCTATAAGGAGTATGTGAATAAAAACCCCCGACCTAATGACAAACTTTGTAAGGATAACTTCAACTAAAGTAAAAAACCTAATTAGATTCCAACATACGTCAAAAGTGTTGCCATTAAAATGACACATTAGGTGGATCGGTAAATTTTCACTTCTGTAAATGTTATAGGTAGCTGTTTATTTTATTTATAATATTAAAGGCAACATTTAATTATCCTTCTTAAATAAACAATCTTATTTAAATACTCGTCGCAAAAAAAGATATTTAATTAAATTGTTTTATAGGAGAAAAGTTTAAATAACAATGGCAATAACTCAGGGTTTAATAACATTTGGTACCAATTATTATTCTCATTATGTGCGATTACATTTTTAGGAAAAAAAATCAATCATATTTTTACGTGCGTCTTCAAAACTTGACCAAAATCTTCAAAAAATCTTCAAGTGTTCAAAAAATTATCAGTTGATCATGTGTGGTAACCTTTATGGTGGACATGGTGGTTCTGTGGCGGCCATAACATCTATTGTCACTTCATTCGACATCTGACGTTTGGATAGCTCGAATGTTTTCTGTACCTATTCGCCCCGTGGTGATTTCCATTGTTAAGTTTTTGTTTTCCGTTAAGTTTTTGTTGTTTCATTTCGTTATTATTTTGACCTTTATCATGTTGTGGAAATAACTTATATTGTTTCATTTTAACATAATTATTGTATAGTATGAATCTTCTCAAATGAACTTTTCGCTTCGAGCCCTAATCTTCCAAACAAAGGCCATTGTTTCTATTATCGCAAAACCGCTAGCTACCGAGTTAGCACGTGCTACTACAACATTGATATTGAAAAACAAACGGTATCGTCATAGTATTAAGGTTCAAATTGAATGTCACTGACGATGTTACGTTTTGGTAGTGTAGGACGATACATAATAACGTAACATCTAGAATGTCAGTGACATTCAATTTGAACCTTAATACTATGACGATACCGTTTGTTTTTCAATATCAATGTTGTAGTAGCACGTGCTAACTCGGTAGCTAGCGGTTTTGCGATAATAGAAACAATGGCCTTTGTTTGGAAGATTAGGGCTCGAAGCGAAAAGTTCATTTGAGAAGATTCATACTATACCAAAAGGTTGGTTTTTCCTGAAACGTCACAATGATGATGACACGTGTAACTGTGACATTTCGCCATCTTTGGTAGTTTTTTTGACGTATATTGGAATCTAATTAGGTTTCCAAGTTTATCTCATACATCACCATTCTTAAGGTTATTTCCTCTATTCAGGTGAGTTTAATAATGTTTTCACTTATCAGGCTCTGAAATGATTCGTAATAACCTTGAACAGGCGGACTACAGTGATGTATTTAACGCCTAGGGATTAAAACGACACTTTACTCCCTACTAAAGTTCTGTTTCTTTTTAATTTACTTTGGAAACCCTTAAAACAGTTATCACGGTGTTTATGAACGGAGGATTATTACCATTTTGAGTGATTGTGTATGGACCATTTTTAGGCCGTGGAAATAACCTCAAAATGACAACAGTGCAAAATTATTTAAAAAAACGATTTAATTTCGTAAAACACGATTAATGATTACGAATACGAATCTATTTAAATATATTAGGATAATTTTAATTTATTAGGCATGGTCAAAATAGTTTTCAAGTTTGTATCTGTTGGCTAAATATGCAAGCATTTCAAGTATCACTTTACAAAAAACTAACAACCGCGAAACTAATTTGGCAGAAACTTTGTTTCATTAAATATTGTAATTTTGTATTGAACGTAGTCGTTTTTATTCTCGCATTCAAAGTGAAAAGAAGAGAGTTTAACGCGAGACTAAACAACCATAATGACACTCGAACTATAGCCAGTCCCGCTCGCTCGCTCGCTCGCGTGGCTAAACATCTCGTGTCATTATGGCCTGTTTTAGTCCCTTGTTGAATAATCTAGTATTTTGTAACCGACATAAATAGTTTTTCCTTGAAATTAACCTGTGCCACTTAATAACAACTTACCTAATTAACAATTTAATGATAAACTATTCCAAAGCTGAACAATAGAGGAAAGCTGTATTACATGTAGAGTCGTGAGTTGGAGTTGATTAAGTTGATAATTTTATTTGAAATAGAAGCCTAACAGAAATCTTTACAATAGCGACATCTAGCTTTGAACTTGGGAAGCGCTGCAGTACTCAGGTAGGAGCAGTTCTCCCTTTGTTCTCTCGGGCAGTCAACTGCCGCCGCTTAAAGCGATCTTAGGTTGTGCCGTGTGCATTATTCTGCCGCTAGAGGGAGTGGTTGTATGGTCGACTTAGCTCGTAATAAATAAGTATTAGACCAAACATTTCATGTTTGAAACAAGCTTTAGCTGCCGACTGTATTCTAATTAATTTATAGGTAGGTTAGGTATATCACAGTACTAATACTGAAAATATGTATTAAAATTCGTGACAGTAAAATATTTTAAAATAAGGTAAGTGCCTAAATTGCTAACTCTGTGTCAGCATCTAATCTAAATTTGTAGTAGGTAGGTACTTAAAAATAAGACGAAAAATAAGGACGTGTCAGATAATTATTTTTGAGGCCAACGTTGGATTATATGTTATTGCTGGTGACTGTACGTATCCTATAATGTTACGTTTAGATACATACACTACGGGTAGGCAGAACTACAGAATTACTAACAACTCTAAAAACTTGTACTTATGTTAATTCTGTAAACACATTTTGCACATCAGGCTAAGATGTTTACCAGTGTATATTAGTAATAGGTTGCAAGCCCATCGCCTAACATTACAACAGCCTTTATTCCCTTAGTCGCCTCTTATGACTTCCACGGGGGACGGGGGAGACATGGAGTGGCATCAGTGGCACTATTCTGAGCCGGCTACCACACGGCCAATAATCTGTGGTTACGTTAAATAGGTACTTTGCATTCACTAAATCTCACCTCACTACCTATCCTAATTTTTATAGTAATTACATTGACGCAATCGTCCAATGTTAATTTGGGTGGCGGCGGGGAGCCTTCGTGGAGTGAATATTTCTCATCGAAAGAATGGCTTATAAAACGACTTTCTTCTTTTAAAAGTTAAGTTTTCTGAATTACTAAAACATTGTCTTCCTTGGTTTGCAGTGAATAACCACTGTCCATTTAGGAATCATTTACATGAGGGATCGCATAAATGTAGTGTTGTTAGAAAAAAAGTGTTCGCATCAGAACTATTTTCCAATTTTGAGTGTTTTTAATGCCATATCTAAAAAGAGTACAGCTTGCGCCATCTGTCGTGAAGTGGCTAAAACTAACATGACGATATTTTATCTCTAAGAACGTTGATTTTGTTAACTTATTCCTTGAACTTCTCCTATGAAACGTAGATAAATGTTGTCCTTATTTCAATGCATTCAGTTTTATAAATAGTTAATAAATTATTTTACATACACATCTCACACGTTTAACAATTTCATATGGCATTTTGGACACAATCTTAAAGTAATCGTTAGAAAAGCAATGATTTATTTTATTAGCTACTTGGCACTAATCAAAGAGATTTAATTTTAAGGTTATAGGGGGGGGGCATTTGAAAAGCTTTCATATGAAAACTTTGATTCAGACATCATTAATGCCGTCTAGCGTTCAATAGCAAAACCAGTCTTAAAACTATTTTTTTTCCGATACAAATGTGTCTTTAGGGCTCGTCTTATCTCGATACTAAAGGACGGAAAGTATGGAAAAAAAGATCCTTGATTAAAAAAAGTTTGTTGGCGAAGTTGTCAACTTTAATGGTTTATTTTATACCTTAAAGGCTTCTGTTCAAAAATGATCGTCTCTCAGCTGAAACGATGATGATGATTATTGTTGGTAAATAAACATTTATTTTTATTTATAGGTATTATTTAAGTATTACAACTTTGTTCTTAAAATCTTAAAACATCTGTATTTCATTTATTATTTGTTATATATTTGTTACAGCTTTTCGTCTTTATACAACTTATCTATAGAACAAAACGATAAATATGAATTTAAAAATCGATAGAAATTGTTAAAACCACGTTTAAACTTTAAAGTCCTGCTCCGCGACGACTTCAAAAAAGACGGAGGTTCTCAATTCGACTGCTTTTTCTTAAATGTTTGTTACCTCAGAACTTTCGACTGGGTGAACCGATTTTTAAGATTATTTTTTATTAGAAAGATGGTGCTTCCAGTTAGGTCCAATTTTTATCAAAATGAAGAGCTGATGATGAAATCCATGAGGAATCGACGGAACTCATAAAATTTATTTTATAGCGATTTTACTATTTTTCATTGTAACTCGCGTATTTTCTCTTAGAAAACACTATTTGGTGAAGTGGACCTGATGATGAAGATCAAAGATGGCCACCGAACTCCTAAACGGTATATATTTCAAGGGTGGCGACAAGACATTTCAATTAAGAAAGTTGAGCGACTATGACGAAGCATATTTAGGTATGACTATGAGTTTCCCAAGGCGTTGCTTGCGGCGAGATTGAAATGTTCTATAGTTTCTTATTAATTAAGAAGTGGGACTACATAACAGCATAATTATGATCAATAAAAAGTATTAAAAAAAAATGTAACAAAAAATAAAAAACTACCTAATATCTTAAAATAAGTTATTTTTTACTTTTTGAAGGCGGTTTTGGACAACATTATTTGAAAATTGACGGAGAAGTTACCTCGCGAGGCCTTGTTGAAACTCTTCATACGAGATCGAGCGAAATGTATGAGAGCTTAAGTAATCACAAAAACTACTTACCTATATTTTTTATTTACACTGCATCACATCACAAGATAACCATACGAAACTCTTCTTATAACATGACTTTATTTACCTTGTAGAAATAAAAGAGACTTAGTTATCGTTAAGTCAAATTAATATTTTTGCTTGATAGTCCTTCTACCAAAGTATAATACTAGATAGACCCCTTAGGCCCGGTTTACACGTGCTTAGTACAATGGATAATTAATTCCAAACGAGGATATTGCGGTAGTGTTGATAACAATTAGCCTTTGACACCAACACCAACCTTAATCAACTTGTGTGAACTCTATTTCGTAATTTCGTCGTGTAACGGGAGATATCAAAAAAAAAAGTTGAATTGCTGTTAATTATACAAGGAAGTAGAAAGCAAAATAGACGTACCCTATATGTCTTTTTTTAGTATGGCACTAACCCTTGACCTATGGCACTAAACTTTAACTTGCCACTGTTTTTAGGAGTGTAAACCGGTCATAATGAAGTGTAATGATTAACTTACGTGTATGAACAAAGTTGGGAATGAGAACGTCTCTAAATAGACTCTATGGTTGCGTTCTGCGAAAGCAATGATTTGCAAAAATGTTTAGAGCACATACAACTGTACTTAGTCGGCTCCCAATTCACCTGCCGCCCAGTAGAACTCAGCCACGTACTACGCACAGTATCATCTTTTGGAAAACTGGAACCAATGTATAAAAAAAACCGTTAAATGAGGTACAAAACTATTATTTGTCTGGCAACCCCAAATCGTTTCACAATCTGGCCAAATTGCACATACCACAGACATAGCTGCTAGCCAACCGTTCTTCATTGACATTAGACTATTTGAGACTGCAATTATCGAATTGTATAGAAGCGAATTTTACAGTTGTTTTAATGATCTTGTATTATTAGAGATTACAGTCCGTGATCGAATTCGAGATCAAACATGTAAACTAACGGATTGCCATCATAAAAAAACAAACCCAAGTGATGGATAGTTTAAAATCATTGAAATAAAAATAAAAATAAAAATAATCAGGGTAATATAATATTGTGTGAAGAGTTGAAAATATTACACTAAGGCTAACAGTAAGTAGATATACTTTTTTTAATTCCGCATTTATGTTGTTTGAATAAAATATATGGAGTTTTAATTTATGCTACTGGCAATGGTAAGAAGTTTTAAACATTTGGTTCGTTATTATAATAGCAATACGGGACGGGACATACGGCGTTAGTTTTCTGACATCTGTCGAATGAATGTGCTTCTTTTCGTTTACTCTTTGGTATCGTTGCTTTCTGTTGTTAAGTTTTTGTTTATTGTTTAGTTTTGGTTGTATTTTCGTGTACAGTTTCTATTTGTTCGTGTGTGTTGCATTGGAAATTAATAACTATGGAAGTTCAATCGGGCCCTTCAAATAAAAATAACAATTTCTCAACGCCGAAGAAATGGCAACGTAGTGCTATGACCGTTAGTGAGAAACTTATGGTGATGAAAGCCTATAAATATTTCTACAAAAATTGGTGGTTGTGTCAATAAAACTACCGATGTTCTTGGCATTTCCGGTGACGGTATGCAGAATAGTGACTGAGAATAAAACTATTTTTAACATTACACATGAATAGACAAACTTTGGTGTGAAAAAGTGTTCCATCCAATATCTTACTGAAGAGCATGTAGGTATCGGAATTTATTATTGATTAAAATTCAAACATTAAAAAATGAAATCTTCAAACCAAGATTATATACCCCTGGAATGTCACTTTGACATTGACAATTGTATGTTTACATGTTTGATCTCGAATTCGATCACGGACTTTAGTTGCTATACACGTATTAGAGATTAGTTGCTATATTTCCGTTTAAAACACAAAAATCACTTTGAGAAAAGGCTAACTACTGTACTTACGTATGATAAGTTAGGTTTTTCCAATTTTCGCTCACTGCGGTTTATAGAGCCGATTAAACAACAATTCACCATTTTATAAATAAAATAAAAAACATAACACAAGCTTACTATCACCAAGCAAATCGTCAAAAATACAATATTCTGTCTTAAATTTGCTTTTAACACATACGTTCACGGAAACAATTTGAAATGTCAGCGGTTTGTGTGGCCACTCAGAAAGATGGGCAAGCATAAAAGAGGCGCGTCGAAGACGATAATTCAGGTCTCCTTCTCGGTCTCTCTGATTGAGAACTGCGTAAACTAACTCACTCTATCTTGGTATTGCCATTTACGTGTCAGATCCAGGGTATACTTAATCCAAGATAATTTCACATATTGTATATTTTGACGCAGTACGTCAACGTCTGACACTGTCATTTTTCTTTCCTTTGAATCTAAAGTGAATAAAACATAGCAAGGTGCAAATGACATGTGAGGCTAGTGAGGTGGATTGCTCAAAACTACAATCGATAATACAGAGTATGAGGTGGAGTGTTTAAAACTCGAACCGATAAAACTATTATTTTTAATCATGAATGCCGTCATAATTCACATTTGTTTCTATTATTAGACATAAGTCTTAATTGTTTTGTTACCCTTTATATAGGCCAATAAAATAGATTTTAATAAGTATGAAAATAAAACACACCGGTGGGATCTGGATGAAATGCGACTTTACACGTTTTCTTTATTTACAAATTAATAAATATCGATAAACACGTGGTATAGTGGTGTCGCATCACTAAACTAGTCACTAATGTTTCGTTACATGCATATTAAGTTTTCTTTCTTTAATGCACTAATACAACCTCCTGATTAAACTTTCTTACTCGGAAAATGTATTAACTCCAAGACCGTGCAGACACCGCAGACGGCTTATAATAATATAAAAGATTCTTAAATTAATCATACGCCTACGTATAATTACGTGGCAACACATCTTACTACGTAATATTTTATGTAAGTACCTACAGGCACACACTGTTTTGAGAGTTACCATCGAAGACTCGGAAGCCCAAAAGGCTTATGTGTTTGTATACCTATCGATGTTTCGAAAAGTTTTGTCCAAAGTTTAATTTTTCTGTGAACTCATTATCGTTTCAAAATGTTTAAAGAGTTACAGAACCTGTAGGTAAGTTTAGTTTAGTTTTATATTATATCAATCCAGGAAAGTTAAACGGTTTCAGAGAAAAAGGATTTTCGGACAAATAAAACGGACAAAAGTTTTTCCAACTTAAGATAGGCAAGTAACCGTTTAGTTAGCTTGAGCTTGAGGTTGAAGGAGTGGTGGCAGGAACAGGGAAACAGAACACAGAAGTTGATTATGAGTAAGGATATGTTTGTTTTTTGATTTCAATGGCTTGTAGTTATGACTGGCTGGCTGTTATGGTTAGTTGCCCGTAACCCTAGCGAAAATAACATTTTTCGAAAACAACAAAATTCCTAAACGGCACGCTAAATCTTAAAAATTGATAATGACTTGTACATTTTTTTAAGAGCTATCTTATTTTATCTCATTCGATGCCATAATGTAATAAATTATTGACAAAAAAATCATTTAGTACCATTATATTGCAATATCATAGGATTTACATGTGTGGTCCGAATTTCAGCCTATTCCGTTGACGAGAAGTGGGTCAACTTTAACTTCAAATTAAAATTTGACCCGTACATACATACATCCATACATACATACATTGCAAGTTATTTAAAACCTTTGCTTAACTTGTATAACAAACCGGGCAAGAGAATGTCGGACCATGCTCAGTTTAGGGTTCCGAAGCCGTTACTACAAGTCTACAAACAAATTAGACCTCGCTACAAACTTAACTTTGCCGTTGGAAAACTGTTATCCCCATATACGTCGACATAGGCGCGGTCAGTTTACCAACACCGCAAATAAGTTTTCAGTAGGTATAAACATTTAAACCGTTTGTAACTCAAGAACCAATGAAGTCTACTTATTAAAATTCTTTATATGCGCTTTTGTTGGAGATATTTTTCAGATTTTTAGTATTTGTAGTTGAGGCTGTAGGGGGGCGGGGACGAGTCTAGACTCTAACAAAAATTAGAGCTTTGAAGCTTAATTTTTCAATATTTAAAAAAAACCTATTGTTTATATATATGTTATATATAAAATACATCACCACGTAACGTGTAGGGGAGGTACACAAAAAAAAACAAGATTTTATTTTACCACTTTGTTGGCGTGACTAATAGGTATATACAGGCCAAATAACAGCTTTCTAGTACTAAGAGTCTCTGAGCTAGGCTGAGCACGGACAGACGGACGGACATGGCGAAACTATAAGGGTTCCTAGTTTGACTACGGAACCCTAAAAAGGATTTTTACGCATTTTATTTGCCAACTTTGTCGGCGAAATTTCAATGTAGGTACTATCATATCAGCCCAATGGAACCCTGACCCGCCACAGACATAGTGTCACGGTGACGTTATGATTGGAGTCATAGGAAGAGTCCAACAATAGTTATTTATGAAACGGATAGATAATGAAGCTCCTTAAGTTACGAGTGCCGAGGTGAGAGCGCGAGCTTGCCAACGCCCTAATTACAGGTACGAGTACCTTAAGAGCTAATTATGAACCTACCTACATAACCTACCTACATAACTTTTTCTACAAGCTTAAAACGATAATGACAAAAATAAACAATTTGCTAACTGTTCTCTTATACTTTCCTCGATTTTTCTGCTAACAAATTACTTGTCAGCATAGTAATTTTCATTATTCCGATTGGCGTTAATAGTTTGTGAATTTTATTGTTAAAAATGTTAACAAATTTTATGTATTTTTTTATTATTACTAAAACAGTTCTGTAAAGCCAAACGAAATGCCATTTTGTAGATATATTGAACGTAACCGTGTTAACGAAATAACCATCGATGGATGTTTACCATCTTTTTTTAGTAATTTAATAAAAAATAAATTTTGTACTCATAATTAGTATCAGAATTAAATGTTTTTAATATACGTAACTTGAATTGGTGTTAAAATATTTTTAACGGTTTATTATACAAATTAGGATGTCAAATGTACACTAAACGCCAAGACTGTTATCCGGAATGACCGTAACCAAGCTAAGCTAGTAACAATGCTATAACAATTATTATATCATTGTTATAACCATGGCAACGCCCATTATAGAATTGTTTTCGTGCTTCGGTTACGCTATAGGTGGTATTCTGATACTATTAACGATACAATATCAGCGGTTTTAGTACCTACGCGTAGAAAAATTGTTTCATTATATCACTGTGACACCGTTCTATGGTGGGCTATTCCCAGTAGTCCGCACCCCGTAGTTCGCACTGCGAACTACTGGGAATTTTTTTCCCAGTAGTCCGCAGTGCGAACTACTGGGAATAAAAATTTCCACTAGTCCGCACCTCCTTGAGTTGATCAATATCAAACTCCAATATGTCAAACAACAATATGTGAACAAATTAAGTTTTAAATTCGTCTACTAAATTGGGTGGATGTGGGCTGATATGATGATGATGATCAGTTTGATATTTATCAACTCAATTAGGATTGAGGATAGTGCATAGGCTACATTTATTACCGGAAAATTAAAAAATCCCGAAGGATTAACGATTATTGAAATCTACGCAGACGAAGTCGCGGGCAGAAGTTAGTAACAATATAAAACTTACATACATACATACCTTCACGCCTGTAATCCAACAGTGGGCAAGGCAGAGCTACGGAATTACAACTTAAAAAATTGTTGATATGTTAGTGACATGTTGCAAGCCCATCGCCTAAGAGAACTACAAGCCTATATTCCCTTGGTCGCCTCTGACGACATCCACAGGAAGACATGGAGTGGCACTATTCATACACACCGGCATCCCAATATAAAACTTTAAAACTCGTGAAAAGCGTGAACGTGATCCAGTTTTGCCAAAATTGGATCTTACGAATGGATGGATTTTACGAAAAATTTAACAAATCAACATAGTAAAGCATTTTTACTCTATATATATAACATTTATTGTTTTTTTTTTTTAAATTGTCAGTCTAATTTTAAATAAATGTGTTAAATTAAAATTACTTTTTCACTTCTCATGCTCGTAAAGTCCTTCTTTATGCTGGGTATAGGCTGCATAAAATCGCATTTTATGCTCTAGTGCATAAAGTAATTTCTTCTTTTAAGACTAAGGCAATAAGGCCTTACAGCCACATACACAATACACCTTCATTTAATTGATATATTTTTATGAGATTTAGGTTATATCTTTTTATAATTATACTATCTTAATACTTTAAGATTAATACGGGCGTGCATTTACGTAAAAAAAATATAAGTAACGCAAATATTTATAATAACTTAGCATTAAGGCTCAAACCATAGTGTCCATAGTCAAACGTCACATAGTTGTATATTAATAAAAAAAAATAAGATAGATTGTGTAGCGGGAAGCTAATTATACGTCAAACCAAATTAAAAACTAACTAAATTTGTTGTGTTGCGGTTGAAAATTCAATAAATTATTCGTAAGTAATTGAACAATGTCTTCAAGTAGTGATAGTGACGATCAAAAAATGATTTCGCCTGAGACTTTAATGGACAGAAGTGTGAAAAATGTAATTGAGCAGATATTGCCGCCTAAATCGAAGAAAATCTATCTCAGCACATACGAAAGTTTTATGATTTGGAGGAACCAAAAAAGCGTAAACACGTTTGAGGAATGTGTTTTTTTAAGCTAATTTGACGAACTGTCGATGAAATTACATTTTATGCGTGATAGAACATATAAATTACATTATAATAATTAATTAAATTTTCTTGTATAGGTATGCTTAATTGTTGTTTTATTTCCTTGCAATCGAAGTGAAAAGCAGAGTGAAAAACTCGAGCATAAAACCCATTTTACCCTCGACGTGACCATCCACCCTCGCCGTACCGGCTCGGGTGGCTATATGCACATCTCGGGTAAAATGGTACGTTTTATGCACTTGTTGTACAATCTACTATTTTATATTCCTGCTCTTATAATATACCATATGAAATAGAACACAGTTATGTTGAATTAAACAGTGCGAACTACTGGGATTTTGATTTTCCCATTTGTCCGCAGTGCGAACTACTGGGAATAAAAATTCCCAGTTGTTCGCACCACTTGCCGGAGGTGCGGACTAGTGGGAATAGCCCTCTATGGTGGGTCATGCAGGGTTCCATTGGGCTGACAGTACCTATAACTATGCTAAATGAAATGACATATTTGTAGTACCGAGAGTCTCTGACTCAAACCGCGGGTAGACGGACGGGGAAACTACAAAGGTTTCTTGTTGAGTACGGAACCCTAAAAACCCGTGTCACGAGATCTTTGCCTCAATATTTGTTCAGCGCCCAAAAAAGTGCCCCAAGCATGTACATTTGCACTGGGGGGACTTCCTTACTGATTTCAAGTACTATGTTAAACTCCCGAAAAAACCGAGATCAGAGCTCGTAACGCAGTTTCGGGACAACCTCCCGACAGGGCAGCGACCATTACGCCAATTTTGGCAAAACTGGATCACGTTCACGCTTTTCACGAGTTTTAAAGTTTTATATTGGGATGCCGGTGTGTATGAATAGTGCCACTCCATGTCTTCCTGTGGATGTCGTCAGAGGCGACCAAGGGAATATAGGCTTGTAGTTCTCTTAGGCGATGGGCTTGCAACATGTCACTAACATATCAACAATTTTTTAAGTTGTAATTCCGTAGCTCTGCCTTGCCCACTGTTGGATTACAGGCGTGAAGGTATGTATGTATGTAAGTTTTATATTGTTACTAACTTCTGCCCGCGACTTCGTCTGCGTAGATTTCAATAATCGTTAATCCTTCGGGATTTTTTAATTTTCCGGTAATAAATGTACACTATCCTCATTCCTAATTGAGTTGATAAATATCAAACTGATATGTCCTTGAAATTTAGTAGACGAATTTAAAACTTAATTTGTTCACATATTGTTGTTTGACATATTGGAGTTTGATATTGATCAACTCAATTTCATTCAAACCTCTCCAGCTATTGAAGGAGTAAGAAACGCACACAAAAATACTTTCTCATTTATAATTGCTGTGTCCGCGACTCCGTCCACGTGGAAATCGCAAATCGCAACAACATCTGTGTCTAACAGCTCCCGCGTGGTTTTTTTGAGTACCCCTCGGTGTATCATCAGCAGTGATCGGATCTCGGATGCAATTTGGGGTGAACGACCTCAAACGTTATGCTTAACATGGATGTGACACGGGATTTCCCGGGATTTTGGGAAATGGGTTATTTTATTATTAATAATTAATAACTTTTGTCGAGGGTTAAACTAAATAAACAAAATGAAAATGTTCGCTATCTATCTATAATAGGTCATTTATTTGACACATACTTTTAAAACATATTTTAGATATAAAATAACTCTACTTTTTGAAACAAAATTTAAAAATAAGCATCTTAATAACATGCAACACAATAGCATACTAATTATATCCCTTGCAATAATACCTAGACAAAAGAAATAGTAACATGACAAAAACTTTACCTAAAAATAAAATGAAATTAAAACTACTATGTTTTAGTCGTGTTTATATAATTAAAGTAACATACTATTATTTTTTCAATATTTTCAGGCGTTAATCGATTTCTTTTAACATCTAAGATCCATTTGTAAGTGGAAAAAGACCTTTCGACTTCTACTGATGTAAGCGAAGCGAATTTGTAAATAGAATTTTCGTCACTTGTAGATTCATTTGACATCTGATCTGCGTATTCCCGCACAGTGTCAAGGTCAGGATTTCGATTAATAACTGCTTCTAATTTGTTTATGATAGGTAAACTAGAACACCAATTAACAACTATCCTCACTTGATCAAATTCTACCAATGCATCAACGATTGATGTGTTGCGTTCTTGTAGGCGAATTAAAACTACCTCGATGATTTTAAAGTTTTCGTCTATGACGTCTAAATCTTTTTTAAGGTCGGGTTTCTGTAACACTTGCTTAGCTTTTCTAATCGCCACTGAATCTGAAGCTCTTAAACATGATAAAACCGAACTGATTTCATTAAAGTATTTTACGTAGTAAGAAACGGCAGAGAGCCAAGTACCCCACCTAGTTATCACTGGCTGAGGAGGTAAAGGCAAATTCGGGTATTTTTCTTTTAACAGTTTCACACGACTGGGAGATTTCAAGAATATTTTTTTCAAGTTTGCGATCATAGTGTCTACATCAGAGTATTGAGATCGAATGTTTTCAGCTACTCGATGCAAAGCATGAGCTAAGCACGTAACATGAATCATCTTTGGTAAAACACTTTTTTAAATTCGTCCAGCCTTTAACATATACGCAACACTATCTGTACACAACATAAGAACATTGTCAACTTTGTCTTCGTAAGATTCACCCCATATTTTTCTAAACAATCAATAACAAAATTTGATAATGGTCTCCCCATTAACTACTTCCAAGACTTTACACGCTACTAGATAAGTTTTTTCGGAAACAGTCGAATTCAAAACGAACTACATTTCTACCTGGAAAATCTGTTGTTTCATCCAGCGATATCCATATTTTTTTATTTGCCAATTTACCGTGTATGGCAGCAATCCGGTTTTGATAAAATTTATCCAAGTAGTTTTTTCTAATTGTTGACTCACTAGGTAAGCGATGGAACGGCCGATTACCACAAGCACAGTGTAAATACTTTTCGAAAAAAGATAAAAATGCTGGATTCTCAATTTGCAACCATGGAATATTGCATAGTATCAGAAACTCTATAAGATCAAAGTAAAAGTCTTCAATTTCATTTTTCTTTGAACACCTTCCTCTGTGTATAGCTCCTTTGACGTGTTTCTGAATCGTACTCTTTCGACACCCAATATAAATTTCACATTATGTACAATATATACCTACTACGCTTAGTTGATTCGAACATTAAGTCAGGATACGATTTAATCCAACTTAGAATAGTTTCTTCCTTAGGTTGCCACGCCATATTTTAATTTCTACTTGTCTAGGTACGTTTTTTCTAAGAAACCACCACAATCCAAAAAGTCGTCAAATTAAAAATACGTCACTTAATATGTGCACACTTAACGAACACTAGAATTGTCTATTAGTAATGGTTATTTATACCTGAAATTATTATTATTTGTCGTTAATGAGAATGTGATATGATAAGCAGAGCTCGATCTGAATGACAATGTCAGTCCAGACATTGTCATTCAGATCGAGTGCTTATTTCAAGTAGCCATATCATTTAATAAAAGAGGTTAATAAGTGGTAATTGTTTATGAAAAGACTATTAAGATAAGACGTACACGTTACGTTCAGTTCTTCTATGCAGTACTGTAAAAATGATTTTATTAACTTATTAACTACATATTATTTTATTACTTTTATAGAGTAAACTACTTACAATTAAAAGTTATTCACCTTTTTATAAATGTAGGTATCAAAGAGACTCGCGGGATTGTAAGTCATATCCATGTTAAAATAACGGACTTAAATCCCGGGAAATTGCATCCGAGATCCGATCACTGATCATCAGAGTTTGTAATCTATTATTTAAAGCGTTTGCAACGACTCGTATGTTAATGGTTCTTCATTTACAACAGTTTTTTAGCGTTCCGTAGCCAAAATGGCAAAAAAGGAACCCTTATAGTTTCGTCATGGCCGTCCGTCCGTCCTTATGTCACAGGTCACAGGCATTTCACTCGAAAACTCCAAGAAGTGAATGAATGTAGAAGCCGCTACTTAGTTAATAAACAAATATAAATATTTCTAGGGGGCACCCCAATTCACTCCATAGGTAAATGTAACAGAAGATGAAAAATAATATTTTTACCGTAAGTCATCGTACATACGATTATTTCTACAGTTCTTTTAAAAACACTACGGTTTCTAAGCAGTTTTTTGATTAGGTGATTATTTTTGGAAATAATCTCTCCGAAAGCTGCATACATTGTGTTTTATCTTTGAAACCGTATGTCTACAAATAAAGAAAAAAATCACAAAGGTAAAGTTGGTGATTCCGGTTCGTTACAGCCAAATATCATAATAACGTGTTCCTAGAATAGCAAAATGTCAAAAGAGATTATTCTCATAATGTCTAAAGATCGAAATGACTTACGCCTACTTCTTAAATTACCGTATTCTTAATATGACTATAATTCATTTAGACTCTATCTCGTTTTGATAAATTTTCAATTCTACCATTTCCCAAAATGTCTAAAACTTGACTTGATCATGTTTTGATGAATTTTCAATTATACCATTTCCCAAAATGTCTAAAACTCAAATTAACTAGACATAAAAACGTCAATATGGAAAATATTTAAAATTATGTTGAAGTTTACAGTTTTTAACCATTGAGTAATTAAATTAATTATCAACGGCATCCCAATTTTCATCTTTACTTATACTATTTTTATTCTGTACAATCGAGAATTAATTAAGTAAGACTGCTAGTACATCACTCAGACATTCGCTCACCTTTGCTTCTTAAGCGAATCACACCCCTGCTCATAAGGACAGTTTTTGTTTGATCGTTTAAAAAAACATAGTAGTTATAAATTGCTAAACCAATTGTGATAAACTGAACTAATTATTTACATTTAAAAATAAGTAACAAAAAAAACTGCGTGGTTAAAATTTTAGGTATTATGAGACAGTGTCATTTTGGTCTTTAGGCCTGTCAACAAAAGGCATTTTTGAATTTTGGTAATTTTGAAACTAATGCATTTTCACTTTCAGTCTTAATAATAATTCGGTATTTGAAGTTATTGTTCATTTTACCAACTATACAATTTGGATATCGGATGTAATGTGTAAATGTTATTATGACATTTTATTGTATTGAAAATAAGTCAATTTGGGAATTAAGGCATTTTGGAACTAAGACAATTTGAGATTTAGTAAAATATGTAAAAGGGCATTCGGATATTTGGCTGTAATGAACCGGAATCAAGTTGGTTCCAGTTTAAATGACGAAAATGCACTTAACGCAGGATTTTACAACTTCTTGTGTTGCTAAATATGAAAGGAAAAGATAACATAGGCACGACCGAAGTGTGGCACGTGCCTTGGAGTAGCTCAACCCTTCTTGATCATTGGGTTTTACCTGAACCGGACACATTTAAGTAGGTGTTTTGTTTTCTAAATACAATTAAGTACAGTGCGGTTAACATTCAGGTAAAAATTTATTTTTAATACTATTCTTAAATTGTACAAAGTGATATTGACACAGTATTTAATTATTATTTTAGAAACATTTAATTATTAAGTAAAATACCGGCAACATTAAAACTATCAAGATTGTTTGTTCACAGTATACTTTGGCTGGACACACCTGCGTAATTGTTTTACAACCCTACTTAGAGGAAGAACTGGTTTTAAGTGCTTTTCGTCATATTAACTAGAACCAACTATAACGCTTATAATAACTATTACTATTATGATATGATAACTACTACTACTACCACCGTTATACTCTGACTGTTAGTTTGTGCCCCGAAAGATTTGGGCCCAAGTCAGGAGTCCGGCACCTGGTCCTCCTTTGGCAGCTTGATAACGCCGGTCCGCACACTTCTGCCAGTCCCAGCAACACTCGAAATCTCGTATATTTACATATACAAAAACGTGTTAATACTGCCTTACCCACCACGCTCGTACTCCCCTGAGCACAAGTGAAGGACAAGGACAAGAGGTTTGAAGGCAAAGAAAGTGCCTTGGCTAGTTACCGTATAAATTGAGATATCTGAGATGTCTCAAGAAGAGTGGTCATCGCTATTATCCAAGAGAATACCTACTTTGAAAAAAATCTATACCTTAAATAAAGAGTTTTTTTTTATAGAAATAAATTGTTCAATACACAGAAAACATCTAAGACTCAGAATCAAATTCTCGCGCTCATCACACTAATCTATGCCCGTACCGGGAGTCGTACCCGGGACCGTTAGCTTCGTAGGTAAGATCACTTACTATGAACTGGCTAAACGTGTCCCGGCCAAATGCATTGTAAGCTATGTATTTGCTTGTTGCCGCTCGTCGCCGCCGCTGCAGCCGCCGGCCGCGCGCTCGTGGCCAGGGTTGATACAATCAGATTCTCCTGCCGTGTGGTTCCCACCCAGCGATTATGGAGGCTTTATTAAAAGATGCGTTTGAATTCAAATAACGAATATTACATTCAAATCGTGTTATTTTCAATTGGTGTAATGATAAAATATGATTTAATATAGGTACTTCAAGTGAGAGTTATTTTGCACTCGTTTTATGTATGATCCCTTGAAATCAAACGCACCTTTCATGAAGACCCAAAAAAAACTTTGCTATTCATTTGAAATATTTTATTTAAAACTCTCTTGCACAATTGCACAGACAGCTAGATTGTAGCTTGGTAAAACTATTTAATAAAAAAAGTTTGCATATTTTCGGAAAACAGAATATTACTGCACTATTCATTCAATATTGTGTATTTTTCGCCATGATGTAGACTCGAAACGATTCTAAACCAAAACTACAATTTTTAATAAATAAGAAGAAATACAACTACAATATTACACAGAAGAAGGTTTGTACGAATGAATGCCATCGCTATTAACTCTATAATTCCATCGTCAAGCGATTGCAAAGCTTACACTTCCGTACCCGCCTCGATCTGTCGCACATGAAAGATCATGTATTAAGTCTACCAGCACTTTAATATCAAAAGTTACAAAAGATCCTACAATATGCTCGTAAACGTCACATTGCAAAAAGTTCTTTACAAAACACTTTTAAAAATATTGGTCACTATCACTAAATAAGTGCTA
This sequence comes from Acleris emargana, assembly GCA_927399475.2. Taxonomy (NCBI): domain Eukaryota; kingdom Metazoa; phylum Arthropoda; class Insecta; order Lepidoptera; family Tortricidae; genus Acleris; species Acleris emargana. Next base: position 12,685,384 of record OV656837.1, read on the forward strand.
GTAAAAACTGTGGACCCTCACGAATGAAAGAAAACAAGATCTGGAGGATGTCACTTTCTGTCAGACGCGGGGCGCGAGAGGCGCGGCCGAGGCGGCGGCGCGGCCGCGTCGGCGGGCGCCTCTCTTCTCTAACTTCTACATTATAATAGTCACTGGTCTTAAAACATGGCTTAAGTACTATACACCTAAAATATATAAATTATTACAAATTAAGTAAGGCATTTACATCAGGGATCCTTAACAGTTACTTTATATTTACACGATACTAGATCGCTTATTGTAACATCGTGTAAAAACAAAGATTTTGACTAAACTTATTTCGGTAAATTAAGTGTACGAGTAAAAAATGGTCAAGATTTCGGCGATCTTGTGACCTACGCACGAAGCTGGTTTTATCTACTAGACAAAGTTTTTGACATCAAACGCTTCGCTTTGGTCAATTTTCACTTTTCGAGTGATACCATAAATTTTGAAACTCTATAATCATTATAATTTATAATAGTCAATCAAGAAAGGCATAGTCGATTACAACTTAGCACTATCGTTTGGCACTGACTTGTGTTAATGAAGAGATAAATAATAATAAATTAGCCCTTATAACGAAGACCCGAAAACACTAATAATTTAGATTTGAAAAAATCTAATTCAATATTTTAATCACAGTCAAGTATTATTGAGTTGTGCGTGCCACGACTTAATGAAAGTAAAAAAAACAATTACCATATATGACACGAAATCTTAAACTACTCCTTCGGGATAATTTGAGCATTATTCTTGTGCATGGAAGAGTAGATGGAAATTTGATCACATAGGTTGTATCACCTAGTGAGGTGTGCGGGGACCGATCGGGCGCGTGGGGCGGTTTCACCTCCGCCGCTTGGCGGAGACGGCGGCCGCGATCATCTGGCGCAGCATCGGCTCCGGCGTGCACACCTTGGGGTCGCACTTCATCTGACCGTCTCCTCCACATCTGAAAAAAAAAGTACAACCCTTCAGTGCACTCTTACGCTTATTTTCTCTTGGGACATATAGGTTACTAGTGGAAATGTACCATCAGTAGAAAAAATATTGTGTATTTAAAACCGTAGCAAAGTTAAAATGAATTTTTCAAGGTTTTGTTTTAGATAAATAACGAAATAAGTACATTAAATCTATAAATGTCAGGTGACAATCACACTCAAATTGAACTCGTTCCAAAGTAAGCTCTAGGCCTGTACTATGGTACTAGGCAAGTAGGTATAAACATACTTAGGAATATATAAAGAGAAATACATACTTTATATTTGAATGCAGGGTCACTACCATGTATCAACTATGCAAAACGCGTCGTATAAATATCATTTTTTGAAATTTTCCGCTTTTCAAAGTGGATAGTCTATAAATATATGCGTGAATTTATCTATCGATAGTATCCATACATGCGATTGGTGGTTTTGTTTAGTAACCATAGGTAAAGTAGTTAAACTGTTTGATAATTTCGCGCCCGCCCTAATTGTCCATGATGAGATTGATGAGTGAACAAGAAAGAACTGGCAAAGTATTTGTTTCTGTCTTGATCTTATAGTAGGTGTTGTTAGGCCCATACAGTAAGTATTTGACGTAAGTTTTTATATATGTTTTTTTTGTATACAGTATACAGAACAAGATTGCGACTATTCCTTACCGGTGGAAATATTGAAGCTGGCTGTTTACTGTTACTTATGGCTGTCCAAGGAAAATAAAAAGAAGAAATAATTTAGTCCCTTGTTGGTTCCATTAGAAAGAGAAAATACATAATATGTAGCACAAATTGTTAACTAAAAGTTACGTATGAGAAGTGAATTTTACTTACGTGCAATGTAAACATGGTCCTGATGAGGCTCGCACGACATCCCCTACTTTGTATGTGTGGCCCTTTATCTGACAGCCTTTTCGTTCCGCCGCGCCCTTATAAGCGTGATGTAAGAAGTGTGGGGGCAACGTTGTGGTGGTCGTCGTGGTGGTCGTCGTCACATTGAGAGTGGTCGCCATCGACACGGGGCATTCATATCGCGGACAGCAGAACCCTTGAATAGGTTCTTCGTGGCAGCCATGAATAGGAGGAGGACAACTTTGTTGTAAACAAATAATGTCACTTCTGAAGCAGAAACAGAAGTCGCAAGGATCGTCTCTTGGTATTTGTTGAGCTGATACGTAAACCTTTCCTCCGTATCGGCAGGTGCCGGGACCAAATGGTTGATCTTCATCTCCATAGTCAGGTTCTTGTCCATAACCGGCAGCACCAGTACCGCTGGTATCATCATCAGGCGGCGGGGTCTCTTCGGTAGTTTGAACTTCATTAACACTGGGTTTTGGCATATCTTCGGTAATATCAGGTTTCAGTTTCTCTAGCTCCGGTTCTAGAGCTTCTTCAGGTTTGCTAAAGTTATCTGTAACTGGTGATGGACTTGTAAGTTTTTCTTCTACTTTGACTGGGGATTTAGTGGTTGCTAGAATAAACTCTTCTTCAGGAGCAGTTGTTTCACGAGGCTTTTCTGTAGCCGAGGATTCTTCTTTGTTGATCTCTCCTGTATTAGCAGTCGAAGGTTTTTCAGTTCCGCTTTGCTCCTCTTCAGATATCGGAGCTGATGTTGAAATTTCATTCGAATTTACGTCTTGCGGTTCCAGAGCGCTTGGCTTCTTTTCAGTTTCATGTAATGCTGGAGTAGGTGATATTGTTGTCATTTCTTCGGGTGATACTGGAGCTTCCGTTATTTTTTCTACAGGCTGTTCTTTTTCATTTGGGAGTGCTTCTTCTTGAGTGGGGTTTTCTGGGTCTATGCTCGGAGCCGATTCAGTCACCTTATCCTTCAAAGTTTCAGGTGTCGACGCTTCATATTCTGATGTCACTTCGAAGGGTTCTGTTGTGGTTTCATCGCCAGGTACGGTGTTAATATCTTTTTTGTGAGTATGCTCGTCTAGTAATACTAAATACGGTGTTGTTGAACCAATATCGTGGTCATCTTTAGTCTCTGATGTTGGTTGCAGATCCTCAGAAGGCTGCGAACTTTTATCTAGTGGTTCTAAGTGCTCAAAAGATTCTGTTCTTCTTGTATCTAGTGGATAGTTTTCAGTTGTGTATTCTTTTTGGTCTGTTATCTCTATTTCAGGTACTCTCGTGACTCCAGAATCAGCATCGCTTAGCTGCGGTGTTTTGGTGTCAGTATCAACAGGTTCTAATGAGATTGTTGATTCAGTGACGGCATCAGATTTTTCTGGCTCCTTGTGTTCAGGTATTATTATTGGTATCGCAGAAATCGATTCCGTAACGTCGTCTATATTGGTTTTATTACTATCATTTGGTCCATCTGTAGTTACTTTATCTTTAGTGATATCTGAATCTGAAACCTTATCTTGAGACTCAGTTTCGGATGAGTCTGGATGCATTGTACTTTGCTCGTTCGATAACTCTTCCTCCGAGGATGAATCTGTTCCAAGTTTTGTTGGTTGAGGTTCAGTGTGATCTTCAATTATGGTAGTCATTTCTATAGGTGCTTGAGTAATACTTACACCTTTTTCTGTTGCAACGGATTCTTCTTGGTTAATTACATCTGTATGTTTGCGTTCCGGAACCCCGGTAACCAATTCCTGTTCTAGTGATTCTGTAACGTTCTTTTGAGATTCCACTGTGGATATCTCTGGAGCGCTTGATACTATTTCAGGAGATTCAGATGGTCTAGTAGTTGCTTCTCCTGGTACGGCTTCGGATATATCTGGAACTTCGGTTGCAATATCCTGCAACACTGGTCCTTCAGTTATTCCTGTATCACTGATTTTCTGAGAATCAGTCACCAAATTATTTTGTGTTTCTGTAACTGACAATGCAGGTGCATTGGTTGCAATACCCTGATCGTCTGGTACGTCTGTAAAAACCTCATGGGATTCCGTTATAGTTGTTTTTGGGACGTCGGTTACAATGTCATGGATCTCTGGTGCTAGTGTTACTTCAGTGTGCACTTCCTGTGATGAAATTTCAGGTGTACTATCTTGCTTATCTGGTGCTTTCGTGGTTTCTTCTTGATTTCCAATGTCTGGTATAGTTGTACCAATGTCATAAGATTCGGGTATCTGGGTCACTTCGGCCACGGGAACGTTTGTGGCAACTTCTTGTGCCACTGGGGCATTTGTCACCTCCTTTTCGATTTCTGTAACATGTGACTCCGGGCTTATTGTTTCACGTAGCACTGGTTTTTCTGTTACACCTGTTTGCAGATCTGGAACCGATATTTCAGGCACATTTGTGGCTACATCCTGTATCATTGCAGCTTCTGTTACATCTGTTTGCAGTTCTGGAACCGATATTTCCGGAACATTTGTTGCTACATCCTGTATTACTGGAACTTCTGTTACTTCGTTTTGAGATTCTGTTAAAGTGGTTTCTGGGATATTCGCTTCAGTTTTCTGTGCTTCAGGCACTTCCGTTATTCCATCTTGTGATTTTGGTGTAACTGTTTCTGTTTGCAGGGTACTAATTGTCTCCGGCAATTTTGATACCTCTTCTTCTGGTTTTTCTGAAGATACTTTGGGAAGACTGGTCACTTGGATTTCTGGAATTCCAGTCACGCTTTTTTCTGTTTCAGTTTCTATTATTTCTTTTAGATTCTCTGTTGTAGGTAAATGTAAGTCCGGCTTTTCTGCTTCTTTGTGCGATTCTGTTACAGAAGTTTCTTGATCATTCACATCATGATCAGGTTTTTCAGACGTATCCAATTCTGATAAACTTGTGCTACTATCATTTGAGATCGGTGCTTGAGTTACTTCAGATGGAGAGCTTGTTTCAGAAAACTCTGGAGCCATTGTTGCCATACCAGATGGCTCTACTAAGTCAGTAAATTCTTTAGTTGGTTTAACTGTAGAAATATCTGCGGATTCAGAAGCCTGGGTATATACTTCAGTTATAATCTTGTTATTATCGGTTACAGTTGTATCGTGAACATTGGTAACGACTTCTTGCAACTCTGGTGTTTCAGTAATTTCTTTTACTGGTTCTGTGACAGGTATCTTTGGAACGTCAGTAATATTTAGCCGATCAGGTGCTTCAGTTGATTCTTTCTGTAGCTCAATTTCTGATATTCCTGGAGCTTGCGTTAGGTTATCCAGAGGCTCTGGTACTTCAGTGGTTTCTTTTAGTGATTCTGTGCCAAAAGTATCCGGAATGCTTGTTGTAATGTCTTTTCCTATAAATTCACTTTGTTCTGTCGGTCGGTGTTCTGGTGTAACCGTTATAAGTTCAAGCTGAGGTTCCTCAGTTATTTCATTATTTACTTCTGTATCAGACATCTGTGGTGCATTTGTTTTATCACCCTCATCTTGTGGTGATTTGGTAACTTCTGGGCTGAACTGCTCTGGTACTTCCGTAGTTAGTGAAGATTCAGGATGCTCATGAATAGTTAATTCAGGAATCTCAGTAATGACGTCCTTATCTTCCTCAGAATTATTATCTGCGGGTGGCAGGCTTTCTTTTTCCTCGGTTGGTGCTGGAGTTTCTGTAAATTGGTCGGGAGATTTTGTGCTTATATTATCTCCTGGAATAATTTCACTAGTTTCCGTTTGTGGAGCATCCTGTTTATGAGATTCAGTAACAGCAGGTTCAGGTTGCTCCGTGCTACCTGGCTCTTCAACAATGATCACTGGTACAGGTGCCTTATCCTTGCTGGTTACCGGTGCTGATGTAGTAATAGTTTCTGTATCCTTGATAGGTTGTTCGGTGGGTGATACATCCTTTATTTCTGGTAATATTGTAGTTTCAATATTGGTCTTCTCGGGTGCTTTGACGAATTTGTCTTCATCCTCCAACCTTGGTATCTGTTCAATCTCCTTTTCTGTTGTATCCGATGGTTCTAAATTAGGTTCAGACACATCAGATTCGCTATAATTAGGCGTCAAAGACTCAGTAAATTCAGGTTTTTGTGTACTCATATCAGAAGCATGAATTTCAATATCTGTCGGTATTACAGTACTACTTTCATCATCTCCGTATTCTTTGACTATAGACATAGGTGAATCAGTTCGAACTTCATCTGTAATCTCTGGTGACGTGACTTCTTTTTGATCTTCAGGCTCTTGTTCTTTTATGATAACATCAGGTACTTTAGTGGCCTTGTCTTCTGATTCAGTATCTTCTGGCACAGGTTTTTCGCTGTAAATTTCTGGGGCTTGCGTAATATCATAAACTGGAGTTTTTGTGTATAATTCTTGATCATTTGCTACAGATGACTCTGAAGCTAACGTACTGCCTTCAAAATCTACTGGAGTTTCAGATTTGGGAGTTACTTCGGTAACATCTGCATTTGGTGATTTCGTTTCAAATTCATTATTTAAGTCCGATGGTATGATGCCTTCAGTAACTGAACCCATATCATTCGGTTTGTTAATAGGGTCTTCTGGTATAGAAGAGACTTTGGAGTCCATTTCTTCTTTTTCGTTGAACAAAGTGCTTTGTTGTACAGGTGCGGCAGTTGTAAGACTAACATCTTCTTCAGAAACCGTTTGCGCTGGACTATCAGTTTCTAAAACCTCAGGAGCACTGGTTTTGGTGTCGTGTAGTCCAGGTGTCGTGGTTACATCCTGCGACTCCTTTTCGACTGGTTTTTCATCAGATTTGTCAGTGCTCATTTCACCAGGAATTTCAGTACCACTAACAGATTCGGTATCAATACTATCAGGTCCCTTGGTTTCTAATGGTGAACTTTCGGTACCTGGATAGTCAGTGTAGATTTTTTCTTGGTCTGGTACGTATTCAGGCTCTTTCGTTCCCGATTGCTTATCTACGTCTGATTGATCAGGAGCACTTGGTAATTCGGGTGATTTTGTCGTATCTTGAGCAGTTTCAGTTAATTCCTCTTGAATAGTCGGTTCAAAAGGTGCCTTTGTGGTGATATTTTGCATATTTTCTTGATTAATGGTATCATCTTGGGGTTCCGTTGCAGGCGTTCCTGGTTCCGGTAACTCGTTTTCATTTAGACTTGGAGGTTCAGTAGTTATATGATCAGTATCGATGTTTATTAATATTGGTACATCCGTGCTTGTTTGTTCTAGAGGTGTTTTAGTATATTCGTTTGATGGAGCTCCGGTACTTTCTTTTGGAATTGCGGATTCAGTATGGCTATCGGGCTCCTCAGGAGTTTCTACACCGGGAGTCGGGAACATTGGTGGCCGAGGTGTTTCTTTCTCCGTTTGTGTATCACCCTCTGGGTATTTTGTAGATTGTTCCTCATCATTTACTTCACTGGAAGGCTCAGTTGTTATTCTAGGCCCACTCTCATCAAAATCTCGCCGGCTTGTCACCGGTTCGTTAGTTTGAATTTCGAACTGTCCAGGTAATACTGTTGTTTGTGATTCAGATATTCTATCGATTTCTGGTGCGTCCGTTTTTTGTGAAATATCTTCCAAGGTGCATCCAGAGCCATTACACTCACTAGTAGCAGGCTTACCAAGTTCAGGAACTTGTTGCTTTTTACAAATTTCATCGTTACACTCTTCGACAGGGCTCTGATTGGGTTGCAAACAATCATTTTCATCTTTGCAACCTTCTGTATTTGTCGAACCAGTTTTAGGCGGCAAATTAGATATGCACGATTCTCCTTCACAATCTGATGGTTTTTCAGGAATTTGCATGTCTTTACAACCACTTGCGTTGTCGCAAATAGGTGTAACTTCCGTAACAGGACTAATTTCAGAGTGAGTCTTACAGTCTTCACCTTGGCATAGCTGATCAGTAGGAGCCCCACAGCCATTTTCACTATTACATGACTGGTCTTTTTTAATTGGCGATTCACAATCACCATCCGCACAATGTGGCAAAGCACATTTTTCACCAATGCATCTAGTAGGTTCCAATGAATGTGGTTCATAATCAGATTTCGTAGTGGTTTCAAGGCACCCTTCTGCACCACACTCATGAGGTTTCTCACTAGAATTCGCAGAACAAGCCCCGGACGTGCAAGGTGCAGTTGATTTTGATGGGTCTTCCTTATCTTTAATGACTTCGCATTGATCTCCGTTACATTCGATCCCTGGTGTTTGTATAGGGCTTTCTGTCTCAGCCATTTGGCTATGTGGTTGAGGAGGAACAGTCTCTTTGGTATGATCGCATACATAAGTAGGGCAGCAGGATTCTGGCGGGTCATACATAGGTTGACAGTTATCCATATAGTCTGGTGGTGCACTGCAAATGATCGGATCACATTTAATAATACTACTGGCGCATCTACAATCTGTGTGACAATTATCACTGCTCGGTACAACGCTCTCATTACTATATGTTATACCATTAAGTAAACAGTCACCTTCACCAGGTATCCTGCCAGGGGATGGAGTCGTATTTATTTCTTCTTTAATTTCATTGTCATCAGGATTTATAGATGTAGTAGCAACCAAGTGGTCTTTGTCAGGGGTTGAGAGTTCAGTTATGATTTCAGGTTGCTTAGTTGTGGCAGATTCAAGCTCTATATTTTTGTCACCTGATTCAGTCGAAAGATCCAATGTCGATTCTGTAGTCTGTACTTTTGTTAAAACTTCGTTTTCTTGGTCTGGTATTTGGACCGTGGTAGTTTTAGCTTCTTGTTCTACTGGTGCTAAGGAACTTTCTGTCGTTAATGTATCTGGAGGAGTAAGATCACTTGCTTTTATCGTAGAATCTTTAGTATCAGATTGTGTAGTGCTGTCACCGAAATCATCACCTGCTATTTTATGACTAGGTGCCGTAGTAATATAGGAATCATCATCTGCAGTTATTTTAATGCTCGTTGATGATGGCGTATAATTGTCTACGATAGTTATCTTAGCAACAGGGACAGATTCAGTTACCACAGCATCAGCTTCAGTAGCTATCGATTCCTTAACAGAAGACTCATCTTCGTATGTTTCTGTTATTTTTACACCAGCATATGATTCAGTAGTAGATACAGGTTGTTTAGTACCTAATTTTTCATCATCTATTGTGGGTTTATCTTTTACAGGTGGTTCGGAGCTTTCTTCATCTATGTTTCCACTTGGGACTGTATTTTCTCCTTTATCTGGTTCTGTGGTTGCTTGATCAAAAACTTCAGTATCAGTGATAGGTATTCTTATCGTGCTTGAACTGAACTGATCAATATTTTCTTCGTTTTCAGTTCCAATAATAGGCGGGGAGATCTCCTTATCTGGAATAAGCGTTTCTCCGTCATCAATAGGTTTGAATGGTTCTGGGTCTTCCCCGCTGCCTTCATGGTCAGGCTCGTATGTAGGGACTTCGGTAAATGGCTTGGCTGGTTCGCTTCTATATCCACTACCTTCAATAGTCCTTCTGGGGGGATCAACTGTAGTCAATTCTTCCAACGTTTGCTGTGGAGCTGTGGTAAAATCAGGTTTCGATTCTGTTGTTAACTCATCGCCTTCGCAAATATATGTGTCTGGACAGCATTGACCTTCACGAGGAGGCATTGACGAGCAATTTTTCCCTTCATTCTCCATAGGGGTGCCGCACTCTTGAACTACACAAACAATGTCTCCCTTCATGCAGTAACAATGTTCGCAAGCTTTTTCGGTTTTTATAAGTGCCCCATCAGCAAATATTTTGTCATCGTGGACACATTCCTGTGTCATCTGAGTGACAGGTGACAGTGTCGTGGTCGTGAGCAAGAATCCGGGCGTGGGTCGCACTGTAGTGGTCATGTCATCCAAGAGAAGTATATCGTCTTCGGGGTGATCTGTAAACAAAAATTGTTTATTTTATTTATATATAATTATATGGAGGTTATTTAAAGATCGATTTAATAATAACCCATTTTATGTTTAAGTTTCATTGTTTATGTAAGAAGGCAAACCTGGGAAATAATATGAAAACTAACTATGGAACGGGTTTACTATCAAAGGATGACTAAAAATCTTACCACAAGAGTAACGAACTGGGCAGCAAACTTCTTTATGATAGATAGGCGTACAACCATCTACGTGAAGTGTACATTCTTGCATAACACATGTCGTCATATTTCGTATACAGTAGCAATGTTCGCATGGTTTGTTCGGGGTAGATGGGACTTTCGAGCCTTCTGAGAAGTATTTTCCGTTAATGCTGCAGCCGTATCTGTCCAATTTGCCAATACCGGTGTCTCCGAATTCAGCCGGAGATGTTGTCGACGTCGAGGTGAGTAGATCAACTGGAACTAAAAACCATAAAACGGTAAACTTATGGATGATTCAGTTTTACTATCATCATCGGCATCATCATCATCATCATCATCATCATCATCACCAGTCCACTACTAGACTTTAGGCCTCTCTCATTTTACGCATTTTAAAGCATCTAATGAAAATATGAACGCACCATCGGGACATGTGACAATAGGGCAGCACTGATCAGCACGCTTCTCGACCGAGCAGTCTTGTCCGATGGGCTTGGTGAACGGACAGACTCTCAGGTAGCACATCAGCATTCGATTGTGACAGGTGCAGTTAAGGCAGGGCTCGTTAGTCATGATGCGGTCGCCTTCACCGTAGTGCTGGAAGTTGTAGTAACATCCTTCTGGTGCTCCTGAAAATAAAGTTACATAATGTTAGTTCTATTCAGTTCAATTGAATTCTTTATTGTTTTTTCATAATACCTTATTCTAATAAATAAGTAACAACAAAATGAACCCTGGAGGGCACAACAACACTAGTTCTGTTCAGTGTTGTACAGTCAACAGCATAAATAAGTGATCATTTATGTACCTTGTCGCTTTCAATCCTTTCACTATTTTGTATTACATTTCAAATACAACGTAAAAGTGACAAGGTACATAAATGATCACTTATTTATGCTGTTGACTGTACAGGGCCGTTATTTCTGTCCGAGTATTCTCCCATCTTCACCTTAGTGAATGAATACTAGAGGAATGTTACAGTGTGCACAGCCCGACATTTACTAGTGCCCAACATAATTATTAATGTTTTGGATTGAAATATGATAAGGAACATAGGATTAATCTCAGATTTTGATAAAAAGTGCACTTACCATCGTATAAGTCAAGTGCTGTCTGGTTGCTGGCCGTAGGTGCTGCAAAAGTTTAGAAATTAAATAAATATCCTTATCCTCATATAACAAATGCAAAAGTGTGTTTTGTGTTGTTTTCGCGTTTACGGCCACAATCGGTCGACGTGAAATTTGTTCAAGATAAAGTTTATAGCCCGGACCGGACACGTACTAGGTAGAGTACCTTATCTTATCTTACAGATGGGCCCTTTCGGATACACTTCGACCCTTTACGATCTTTTGTGCAATTACCCTCTTACACACTCTGCGTTTCGAATGTGCAGATTTCCTCACGATGTTTTTCCTTCACCGTAAGAGTATCGCGTAATTCACTTAAGTTAGAAAAACTCATTGGTACATGGTGACCGCGAGGGTTCGAACTCGGTACCTTACGATCACGTGTCAGCCCCCTAAGCCACTAGGCCACCGACGCTCTCAGGAAGAGTACCTACAGTACTCTAGAGTATCTACTTTATACCCAGGAAAATTTGACAGTTCCATATGCAATAACCAACTCGTACGCAATGTGAAGTATCGAATGATGTATAAATCGTAACTTGAACAAATTCCATTACTCTCTGCTTACTGCTCCATACCGTATGTACACGGTAGTGTGTTTATGTATGAATGTATTTTTTGTATTTAAATTCTATTGCACAAACAAATTGACAAGTTTTTTAACCGCGTGTTATCACTGTTATCAGTCTATTCTAGAATTAAATGTGTTTTTTTTTTTTTTTATATCATAGGAAGGCAAACGAGCACACAGGCCACCTGATGGTAAGTGGAAACTGTGACCCATAGACATTCGCATTCACAAGACCGCAATCCTAAGACTGCAAATGCGTTGCCAACCCTGAGGCCGAAAATGGAATGCCTCTATGCTAGTCATTTCACCGGCTGTCTTATCCCCAAACCGGAACACAACAATGCGAACACTGCTGCTTGGCGGTAGGTTAATGGATAAGATGGTGGTACCAACCCGGACGGACCCTGCACAAGGTCCTCCCACCTCCAAAAGTATATGTAATGTATGTTTGTCATAGAAACTCGAAAATACTAAAGCCCAAGGGCTTGACGTTAGTCTAAAATATATAAAGCTTTTGGTAAGGTTTATGCAATTGTTGAAACTATAAAGATACTTGGCTTTATTAAAGCTTAGTTTAACTTTTCAGGGTGTCACGTTGCCAAAGTTCCGAAGCCTGACGGCTAATTATGTAGCTTGTTTGTGTGAATATTTTGTTGCATTTCAGATTCCTTATCAACTCACGCGTCGCCGGCTGATGTGTGTCGAATGCGGTGCGCGAGCCATAGACGAGTTAATAAGGCAACGTCCTTCATACCGTGATAGATCGAATTTCAGAGTTACGTTGAAGTAACCAAAAACGAACTCTAATAGTTTCACTTTGGCCTTCTCTCTGTCCGTGTTCAGTAAAAGTCGTTTTAGCCAGAGGCTACCAATATGTTCAAATATTTTTATGAAAAGATGATTTAATAAAAATCATGTTCATACAGGTTTGTTTTAAAGGCATATTTACTGAAAAAAAACAATGCATACCTATTATATATTATGTATTTGCTACGCCCACTGTCATTTTGTTTGTAACCGCGTATTGATTTTTTAAGTCTACTTAAGCTCTTTAGCCATTAGCAGTAATTCGTTTATTTTCTCGATGAAATCAATATTGAAAAATAATTAATACTGCTAATGCATATATTAATGCGCGACCTACACAGAAATTAAAATTACTTTCAAGATAAAACCGACCCAGTCAACCTTAAAATAATTGTTTTAAAAATCGAATTAACAACTCTTTGTCGCTAATGATTTATAGTTAGGGCAACTACGGATCATAAGGCGTTGCAAAATATGATCTTGACCGATTTTAAATACTAATAATGTAAATCAGGCATCAACGCGCTAATAATTAACATACAGTACCTACATGTTTATCCAATTCATAAGTAATCCAACGTTTTGACTGGGCCTCACGACTGGGCGCACTCCGCGGCCCGGGAGGTGTCGGCGACGGGTGTGTAAGACAAACTACCCTGTTCATTGTTTCCGTGACCACTGATGTTGCAACCCAACAAACAAGGTAGTACTTGTCGTGTTTAAAATTGCAGTTATTTGACGAATATGGTTTAATTGTAGGGCTGTCGGCGCAGGCGCCCTTGCGGCGGTTTTATGGTATTGAGCTCGTCACAGTTGGCCTGAGCATTAGCTGCAAATAGCTCGAAACGAATCAGTCATCGTCTCAAGTCGTTTTACATATCCGTTTCACTGCATATAATGTCACTCAGCCGACGCGACAAAGCCGCAATTAAAGTAACGGAGGGCGTCGTTAACATCTAAACTGCGGGTTTAATGCTGAACCAGCGTACTCATAACCATCACTCATAATGCCGGGAGAAATGGGTAAGTAATCGAATGACTAAAATTGAGCTACTAAACGCATAAATGTACCGTTCCTTCATTGCAGCTCGAGAGTGGCACGCCCTGGTTATCTGGCAGACGTAGCGGTCGAATTATTGCCTGTAATTCATAGCTACTAAGAATTCATAGCATACTAACGCGCTAGCGAGTTTTAATTAATGTTTAAATATATGTATAAAAGATACAAATCTGTTCCGTTTCCGACTTAACGACATTAAACAACCTTAACTTTGGACAATTCATTTTTTATTAAGAAAGGATTTCATTAAAGGAAGGAGAATGGTTAGAATCAAATTGTACACGTATGAAAGCTTCCAATAAGTATTTGAAAATAGTGCCAAGTTTGGAGTTATGCCTAGTTTATTGCGATAAGATCAGAAGTCAAGATTATAATTTGCACAAGCAATGCATTTATTTGTAGAAATAGCAAGACGTTACTTTAATCGTTCTCATGGCTTATAATTGCGAGGCCGCACTCGGCCGCAGCTTATCAGCCGAGCGTCGGGGCGAGAGGCTCTGACGCTGTATAAGGCGGGCGCCGGCGCGCGCTAACCCTGCGCAGACCGTCCACCTAACGGTCTCCCACCTGGAATGTCGTCAGCATCCAGTTTTTGTGAATGTGACCCGTGGTGCTATCACAGCACCAGTGCGATATCACGAAACTATATAGTCATTTCAATCCATGAAACTACTTACATAATTGTACGTAACCACATTCATGTAAACAGGCTACGTCAATCCGAGGGCCGTGGTGCTCCTTCGTGGATTGAAAACTCAATTTAGTAATTAGGACAGCTGAACGGAAATCGCGATGCCCGAACATGTTGTTTACTCACATCTGCATGAGAATGCTGATCTTTCTTTTATATCATCTAGCAGATCATTGTTCACGTAATTATCTTGTAAGTATTATGATTCGATAAACTAAGTTTTATTTGTTTGATTTATATGTTTCGCAACAATCGCACGTTGCCAATGATCCTTAAAAAGTTGCACATATTGAGTCAAACAAAGACAACGCAATTATGTGAAAAGTTAAAAAATGCACTAAGTACATCTGCTTGATCCTTCAACGCGAATAAATTACATGTTTGTACGTGTCTCGCACCATGGACTTTCGATGTCAAAATAGTCTGAAAAATAAACTGTACTGTTATATTTTCCGGTCACATTCCAAATATCTAATAACTATGGTGATTTATCTTTGTTGACGTCATTAAGTAAGTGTTTCGGATGGAAATACAAATAGCCTCGGCAGCGAGTGCTAACAAGAGAGTCGCCGGCGAGCGCCGCAGTCCTCGTGACGGAGCCCCTCGTCTAGGACCCCATACTAATGAGCCGATTGTACGTCCCCGTGTGCGAGTGTGACGCGATCGTATAAAAGGCTCTGCACGATCAAAAAACTGCTTAATGCGAAATCGTGCGCTTAAGAACATGGCCCGAGTCAATCGAAATCGGGAGCCAGCTTGAATTTAAAATTTGCACTACATTAATATGGATTGTTGTTTCAATGAATGAACGTCGCCGTGGTCGCCATGCGTGATGAAGTTCTCACGGTGGGCCTTAACATTGTAGGCCGCATTTAAATATACTTCCTATATCGCATACATTGAATGTGAATTCTTTGAAATAACCGTGCTGCGGGTACTAACTCTGCACGAGTGCAGACCAAAATAGCGTCATCTAACATGCGCAGCGAGACGGAGGCGCGCAGGCGCAGGCTGACGTACAGTTAGGCTCAGAAGCGGACACCCACCGCCGGCCGCCGCCACCTAGATAAGCCTGAGTAATGGCCCTATCACAGTCTCATGCTGAATACTTATGAAAAAATCCCGCTGCAAATATTATTGTCATTTAAATAGACCGTTACTAGAACAAACATAAATATGTAAATGACTATCTGGGATAAAAGTTATATAATACGGCAATACAAGTTCGACGCCCCGGGAACCAGTCCAAAGATGTAATAAAAACAAATTTACAACTCTTGTTGTAACGGACAAGCGGTTTATCTGCGAATTTAGAGATTATACGATGTGCAGAATCTGAAGAGGAAGTCGCTCGTCACGTCGTTAGTGGCTCACACCAACTAATTACCCAAGGCCGGAAGCCTGATTTAAAAATTATAGTTGCGTTTTTACATTTTATTTTATATTAAATGACAAAATAGTTTTCGTTCGACACTACCAACTTTTACATTAAATAGATTCTTAGAAAAAATAGTGACTTAGGGATGTAGAAAATAAAGGCTCAAATAAAACGTCGAAACTTTACGTTTCGTAGCACGACGCCTACTCCTCCTCGCCTGAGCGTTCGTTCCACATAAGCCACTCCGGAAATTATGGTCAATGGGTCAGCAGTAAAACGGTCACTTTAAAACGGCTTATAAAAATTGAGCTTTGGCATACCACAGAAACAATAATACAAGTTATGACCCATTAGCATATTATTGATATAACACCTGTCAAGCGGTATATCGTAGTCCACGTCTAGTAGAGAATAGTCCAAGCCCTATACATTATTCATTAATGGGTGTCGTTCCGATAAACCGGGATTTGCAATTCACAGTCCACTCTTTTAGTAAGTAATAAATAAGTTTTTTTTTTAGAAATATTTCCTTTGAGTTGAATAAATAAGCATATATAGAAATGTGCGTAGGATGTCAAAAATTGTAACAACATTTAGTAGGTACTGGAATAATTATACGGCGCAGACGGTATAATGGCAATCTAATGTTCATTTATAACTTCCACAGTAAATTCGGCGTTAGGTATTCGGAACAAAGAGAGTCCCGGCATGAGTTTATTTTGTGTCGTAAATGCATGCTTACATTTCAACACAGATGGCGTTCAAGTTCGATAGCGTATTGTTGGTGTCATTGTCTGAAACGCATTTATTTGTGATGTGTGATGTGGTGTGGTATGGTGTGGTGCGGTGTGGTGTGGTGTGGTGTGGTGTGGTGTGGTGTGGTGTGGTATGGTGTGGTGTGGTGTGGTGTGGTGTGGTGTGGTGTGGTGTGGGTGGTGTGGGTGGTGTGGTGGTACAGAGTGAGCGTGACTCACCCGCCGCCGAGCTCGCGATGCATGCGGCTAGCGCGAGCAGCGCCCCCGCCGCGCACCGCCGATCCATCTGCCGCCTGCCTGCAACAATCACACAATCGAATCAATTACCCTGCCTCACCACTCCACTTCGCGCCACTCCCGGCTCTCTCAAGGACGGTGGGGATCGCATACACCGGTAATGGGCACGTCATCGCCTCCCGACAACACTCGCCAAATTGCCTTTTAGCTCCGACAGAAGGCCTCTATTTTACCGTATACAATTATTTCTCCATTTCTCCAATTATATCGTTGAAAAAACCTGTTTTAATTCATGACAGGAAAAATTAAAAAGTTTCTTAATCTTAATTTTATTAATGTCACACGCATTTAAAACAATGCAACGGATAAAATAATATAGATATAGAATAATACATATAAATATTTAGACCGCCAGCAACACCTTTTATAAGTTGATTTTTTAAGAAAAAATAGAATTAGAAGAACATAGGTTCACTGGAAGAGATCCCTGAAAAGGATAAGTTGGCCTTTGTACATCCCTGTTATATTTTTGTCTATTCTATAATTGTTACCTCTTTGGTTTGTACAATAAAGTGTCTACATACATACATTCATAGACAAATAGTTTTTGGTGGGGTTTCTAAATGCTTATTTAAAATGGATTGCACGCAAACCAGTTTACAATGTTGTTTTGTGGTATCGTGAAGTTATATATAACAATACTAAATATTACCTATCTACAAAATACGTATGGGTGCAGAACGTTAGATCGGGAACCAGGGATATAAGTACGGTGGGCTTTAAATGCAGCGGTCGATTCTAGTCGCTAAATTGAACAAATTTGGTGCTGCAACATTAATGCCCGGTTCCTATATTCAAGAAACGAATCGTTTCCCTTACGGACAGTAGCGTTATGACATTTGCTAAGTACAAAAAGTGTCAAATTTTAACGAGACGTCACCACTCTACCAACGGTTTCGAATATAGGAACGCACCATAAATCATAACATAACTTTTTACTTAATCTCATGGGACGGGGCGACATTTTCTTGGAACGAGGCTTAAAGACCAAGAGAGAATTGGATCGTTAAAATTTAGGCTGGAAATATTTTTAACAACATACAGAACAAATGAATTTCAGTTTCAGGAGTAGAAACAATCCATGCATTTACAGCCCCAAGATCGGAGGCACCCGGTATGCGTACCGACCGCGAGCGACGAGGCGACCGGCCGACATCCAGCAATCTAACTTAACTGAATCACTCACAAATCGTTATTGGTATTAAAATCCCCATTTTTTTATTAATAATCGGTGTAAGCGTTGTAAACTATCGTCTGGTCGGCGGCATAGTAATGTTAGTTACACGCTGACTCTACATAGTTGTCACCTACGAGTGGCGAGTAAATGTAAAAGCGTTATCTTGAAGCTGTAAGCCGAACACCACGAACAAGAGAGCCCGCACAAAGTTTAGCTGCACTTGTAGCACGCGGGCCGAGCGGCGCGGGCGGCGCGGGCGCGGAACGCGGAAACGTGGGCTCGAAGCAAAAATCTAGGTAAGGTTTAGTTCTGTTCTGAGTGAATGCGAAGTTTAACTATCCATTCACAGCAGGCGTGCCGGACAGCGGCGAACAATGTCGTTCGACAGAATTCAATGAATTACAGCTCATACCTGTCAACTGCGGGTAAAGTAGGTACTGCTGCGTTGCGAACACCTACATATTTTCCTCGTACGGTTGTCCTCGAATTAGAAAGTTCGTCGTATAGTTGGCCATTTATAGTAGTTAGGGTTTGAAACGGAAAGTAATTATGAAAAGTGGGAGTACATTGATTCATCCTCTTCCAGCTTTATGAGTTCGTAATAGCCTACCATAGCCTAACATGTATAAACGAGCTGTCTCGACGGATCGCTAAGCTGATTATAATTCTGCATAGGTATTATCTTCCTAAGCGATTCAATTGAAACAAGTGATTCATGTTCAGACCATCAATAACGTAATCATTAACGCATCCGGGTTTAAAAGAAAATATGTTTAATGTGTTAACTGAAAGAGTTTTAAGCTCTCATGGGCAACGATCGTAACTCCGGCTTATTCGCGAGCGGGCGAGCGTTACCGTGGGAACCGCCGCCGCCCGCACACACACACCCGCACCTACGCGCCTGTATTTATGTCTACTTACTTAACTGTACTTGACCATCATGTATCACATCTCCCTTGTTATTGAAATCAGCCGTATCACTGACTGGTTCCTAAGAGCATTGTCAACCCTCTAGCCGTCGCCAGCTCCTAATTACGGTCTCGTGTGTGGCCCCGAGTGGCGCCCCCGGCCGGGGGCCAGCGAAAGAGCCATATTTCGCGCCAACTTCCCTCTGCCGGTGCTTAAAAGGAATGTTTCCTTATCTTTCTTATAATTACCAACTCGGTGCTTAGATAAATAAAATAAATAAATAAATATCAGGGGACAATGTCACACCAAATTGACCTAGTCCCAAACGAAGCTCTAGGGTGGTACTATGGGTACAACGATATAAATACTAATATAGAGAAATGTGTACTTAAATACATAGAAAACATGCATAACTCAGAAACAAAAATTCGCACTCATTACACAAATATCTGCCCTTACCGGGATTTGAACCCAAGACCGCTAGCTTCGCAGACAGGGTCACTAGTGTCACTATCAACTAGGCCATCGCGTCGTCACACATTTTAACACAAACCCAATATATTTATTTCAAATGCACATAGTAATGTATATCCGTAGTGCGAGTATACCGCATCAGACTCCTCGTCATCCCGAATGCTGAACCACAGCGCGCGGTAAACGCCACACACAAGCTGCTTCCGCTTCTGATCACTTTAAACTAACCTTATTATATTCCCATAAATATAATGTACGCACGGCCGACAGCAGGGGTCCTCCGCGCTCCGTCTAGACGCTCTCGGCGCGCCTCGGGCGGGAGGGCGAGGGTAGATATTCGCCACTATTTGCTTTACTAAGGCACCACGTGTTCCGGACGTGAAGAGCTATTCACGTCACGTGTTTATGTTGGTTTCCAGCTATCTTTTTCTTCGTGCAATTGTGTGCGTACGCGAAGAAATTTTCCCTTATACTACTTGCTCTTAGTACGGTGACATTCTTAAAGCTTATGGATTATTTCTTTATAGTTAAAAAGTTAGGGAATAAGCCCGAATCGTTGATAAATTTTAAGTTAAGACAATGAAGCCATTGCACTCCCATACTCATAACTAAGTATAAGGCAATACCCAAGTCGCAGATTATTATCTTTAAGAATTTACATTTAGTTCTCTGGTTAACTTAGGTAGGTAAAGCATTGATATACTGTTATTACTTATTACCCGTGAGGCATTAGCTGTAGCTGTTTATGGTCTGTATGGGAGTGTAATGTATTCGAAAGGAGGAGTTATGATGCGACACTAACACTCTTCTAGTCAGCTTTCATTTCAGCAAGCTGATTAAGAGCATTGAGCATTTTAGGAGATTAAATATATGGCAATATCTGTTTAATATCTATTGTCCACATGTACGGTGTTATACTGCAGGCATTTTAATAGAGCACACGTAGAAATTTATGAAGCAAAAAACTGTTATGATTACCGCTTTTAGAGCGTTATACTGATAATTGCTGTAAGTAGTTCTTGATTCTAACTATTAACCACCTTTTTTATACAAGCGTTTATGCAGTTCACGTGTGTACTAATCTGTCACACGCATCCCCAGTGATATTTAGTAACGTACGGCTAATTATTTGTTCGAAAGTACTCCTTTTTTATGCTTTAAACTGAATAATAAGGTAAACGTGATATTCTTTTATACTAAGTTTGATGATACTGCGCTGCAACAAAAAAAAAAGCTCAAAGGCTTAATATAAGTACTCGTAAGTTTGCGCCCCAGGTTGAGTTTACTGACATTGGTATTACAGTGGTGCACTGTGAACCTTATAGAGATCAAAACGTTCTAATGGTGTACATGATACATGCAAACCTTAATAGAGATCACAGCAACATTATGGTTCACATGTGAACCTTCATACAGGTCACAACATTAATTTGGAGTTACAATGGTTCACCTATGTATTTAGCTGTATAAAACTTCCACCATTTTGCTCTATGATAATCTAAAATATTCATTATATAAATTTCATAATTTTTTATGGTTTTATTACATACTAAATATACAAGGTTTTTCTGATTGAGTTTTTGTTTTATGATTAAATAAATAAACCTTATCAAATGTTGATACCATAAAAAAAACTACTGTAAAAATGATTGTTTTTCCTTCTACCTTTTTTGAGTAATTTTAAATGAATAAAGCATTTTTCATGAGGTGCGGGAGTATTCAGTCGACTTCTACAGCATGAGAGTAGATGCGAACCTTAGACATGTTTATACAGCCCCGTGTGCGACTCGGTATAATTAATACATTCTTTCATGACAAACTCCGTAAAAATGTTTTGATTGCCGCCTCGACCGCCGCGCTCTGGTTCTTTCAATGTACACAATAGAAGCCCACTTCTCAAGCTTAATTTGGCATACCGTTTACTCCAGCGGTGGTTGCGTCGGAATGCAACAGTTAATCCGATTAAATAAACTCAAATTTGAGAAGCATGGAGATGAAAGCCACAAACGTGTGGCGTTCTTAATTGGTTTCGCGAGCAGCAACTGTCACGTGGATGGGTGCCTCGTTATGATCACGACTATCTGCGGCGCGCGAGCGGAGTGCTACGAGATGCGCTACGCACGCACTTTGCTCCTCTATTTGTACTGCCGCATGCCGTGCCGATTCTTTGGATGCGTGAAAAAAACGGTTTTTGTATCCTCGAGGCTACAAGTTAATATTAAATTCGTGTTGTAATTTACTTGAAACATTATCATTATAAGGCGTGCAGTGAGTGAAGTGATCCGATCGGATGGGCGTCGGGAATTGGGCGATCGGAGCCGCCGGCTGCTGCCGCGTGGCGAGACGTTGCCCAACACATCATTTCTGAACACTGCAACCACAGCGAGCATTGACACCGATTTCTTGAATATAGTACAATGGCTTGCGGGTCACAGATGCAGTATGCCTATTTTTACGAGTAAGGAAGCAATATGTTTTAGTAACAGTATGAATTATTTGTGCCGTGAAAGCTGGTAAATATTTTGTTCGGTAAGTATATGTACAGCGGCCAAAAATGTGGTCTACCACCATACGATTGATGTTCATTTGCACGTCATGAAACAACAAAAAGTTCATGATACAACAAGTTCGTTTTCATCTCACTAGCTCGGAAAGCCCTTTTTGTTTGTTTGATATCTAATGAGAAAATCGCTTTTTATCCACAAGTGAAGAAAGAGTTTTGACATTTGAAGGCAGCTTAAGTGATATTTGACAGCTAACCAAACGTAAAACCTTACAAGTGCTGAATTTTTAACATCACGATTAATGAATTGCATCGAGTAAAAAACACAAAATACAGTCTTACTACTTTATTTTAATTCATAAATATCAGCATTCAAAATTAACCTTCATACTTGTTTTAAAAACGTATAAAATGTTCTGACAGTCCAAATAAGTCGATGTGCAAACAAAACGCATCCGAAATAATAAAAAAAAAGTTACGTCAAAACTTTTCTATTAAGCCGTCAACGTTAAATATTCGCATGTTTTTCTAGTTTGTTTTATTATTAAAAATGAGCGATTCGAGTGATAAAGACGTATTTAACACCCGTGGAATTACAGGAAACCGTGCAAAATGCGGAATTGAGCTTACAGTACAAACCATTTTCTTAGTTTCCTTGCTGTAGTCAACGTTAAATATTCGCATGTTTTTCTAGTTTGTTTTGTTATTAAAAATGAGTGATTCGAGTGATAAAGACGTATAAACACCTGTGGAATTACAGGAAACGGTGCAAAATGCGGAACTGAGCTTACAGTACAAACCCTTTTCTTACTTTCCTCGCTGTAGTGAGGTGAAAAGTTTTGTGTTATACACGGGTGAAAAGTTATTTTACGTCTCGTGTCTTGAAACACGAGCTAGCGAAAGGATTCTATGATTGACCACGAGCGAAGCGAGTGGTTCAAAAATAGAATCCTGAGCGTAGCAAGTAGCGCGTAGCAAATGAACACTCGCAGGTAAAATACATCTTTCCCCACTTGTATAACAAATAACTATTATCTCCTGCAATAATATTATGACAGTGACAAGTGTCAACTTTAGCGATAATTAGATCTCACAGAAACTTTTGCGCCGACCGTACTTAAGTATTTTCTTCATGTGTATTTAGTATGTTTGTCGTTGTCTGGCATCCATAGTGCAAACAAGCCTAGAGCTTAAATTGGGACTAGGTCAATTTGTGCATAAATATGGTCCCTCGTTTTGTTTGGATCCTTAACCCGGCTGCGTTAGGCGACGCGGAGTGACGGTGGCGAGCAGCGGCGGCGCGGCGGGGTCAGCGCCGGCGGGCCCGCGAATGCTTCACGCGCGCGGAAACTTTTATGTTCTTTAATGTCGGCCCGACGAGATCCTGATAACGATGGACAGCTTGTTTCTTTATCTATCTCGATCTTAATTGTAGGACCAGTAGGAAAGAACGAGTGACTTTGATTAATAAATGCACGCGTGACTCGAGCTTCGAGCCGAAGTTTGTCTGTGCGTCCCGCGGTCCGATGCGCGCGCGCCGGCGCGCAATGCGCTCACGTACGCGTGTCGCGATTATCGACCGTCGTAAATTACAAGCGATTAGCATATAAGTCGTGGACATGGCGACGGCGAGTCGTTATTAGTTTCGGCTACATGCGACAACGCATCATTATTAGGCGATAATTGACATCGAAGTGTCGAAGCCGGGCGCAATTGTGTACATACTAAGTCGAGGAAGCGTGTCGCATGCCAGCATGGTACCCAGATGTGTGTCCAATCATTACACTGGTTTAAATACATATCATTTTAAAATTAGTCCATTACGCTGCCAAATGTTGCGTAAATGCTTTTATAAAAACAAAAGCAATCTCAAGAAGATTGCTATGCTGTATAATGGTAAACATTAATTTGGCAGTACGATATCGCTTTAATCGAAAGCTGACTACAGATTATACATTCGGGTGGAAGTAACTCGACGTGGCGGGCCTCCCCTTAGGGAAATCGGTAGGAACATTGCAAATATTAGTTACCTCCATGAGATATCTACTCACGGTTCGTTGACCCGTTCAAATTTTGTGTCAGAGGATTAAAGTGAAAGCTATCTAGACTGTAACATCACACATAACAGTGCTTGGGTTTTTTGTGTACAATTTTGCATACGTTATCGCGACACGCATCTGCAATTATGAGACATGCGTCTACCTACTCGCCGGACCCAGGCTGTCTGCATCGGGTCAGGCAAGTCACTTTAAAACAGATACATGAAAAAAAAATAGTGATGGCATTAACACAAATATTAAGAAAAGCAATAAGTGTTTCCTTTACACTACCTGCAGAATATATCAATCTCCATTCTTACTATACATATAGTAAGTAATTATTAATTGAGAGAGATATAAATATAAATACCGATATTTTCTGCGAAGTTCCAGTTTTTATGAGCTTATATCTACATTCTTATTATAAAATAACGTTTAGCTGCTATAAAAAAATCGTGCTGATATTTATCAGTAGGTACAATGTAGACCGACGCTTTAGTTACACATGCATTGGGTATTTTGGCTAAGAAGAGTGAGACAGGCAGCAGCGGTCCGCGATATCGGATCACGCGCCCGCACGCACGGAGGCGACACGTTGTCCGAATAATTTAGGTAAATCCGCTCTAGACGCACCGATGCCGTTAAGCGCGTTAGCATTCCATGCACCAACCACGCCAAATTATCTTATTTCCACAATATCTCGTGTTTTCGATGAAACTATACGAAATAGCGGTAAGCGCGCGAATTAATTGAATGGTTGTAGAATTGTTAAAAGCTCCAAGCGTGTTGGAGCGACGGCGCGCACCGACACCCACCGTTAGGGCGCGGGCCGCGGCGTGCAGCTCGGCGCAGGCGCTGGTTGTTGCTAAGCATACGTTGAATTCGCGATTGTGCGCTCGGCCGCGGCGCTCACACGATGAGCGTTGCCCCCGGCGCATACCTCCACCTACCGCGCCCTGTTGGGATCTAGGTGACGCCGAGCACGATCACGCTCAACACTAATCCATCACACGTCTAGCCGCGGTTTAGGCTAGACTGCGAACTCAGTTTTGCAAAACCCGTAACAAGAGATGTAACTTTATAGTGGATAAAAACAACATCTTTCTAGTTACCCACCCCAAATTCTGTTTAACGCTTCTGATCAATTCGGTAATCTATTGAAAAATTAATGCTAAGTATATGTGCGCAGTGGAATCGATTTGTCAGTAACTGTCTTCAAATAAGTGATCTTCTGTCGACAAGAGCGGATCTTAAATAAGTATCGGCTCACCCCTCGGCGCGCCCCTAGCTCGCTGCAGCGCCCTCGCGACCGCACTCCGCGGTGACAACATCACATACACTTTGCGAATTCTATAGCACACATTTATAAAGATTGCAATCGCAAGTTTCAGTCGCCTCTACCTGCGCTACTGCACTTGGAGTATTGATTGAGTAAAGATTAATCTGTAAGAACAGGTATGTGGCGCAGCGAAGATTCCCGCTGCAGCGCGACCCGGAGCGTCCGGGCGAGCGGTAACCCCGCCGGCAGCGCTATTAGGGCGACCGCTGACCCGTGCCACTTACGCGCCCCTCTCACGTACGGCTAAACCAACTACACATCGGGTACTAAATCGGTGACTTTTGAACTCTATTCCCTTGAGTACGAAATCTAATTAAGATTTAAAGCCCGTTTGATATGCTTTTGTGATGGTGGGAGGGCGTGCCCGTGTGAGTTGTGTTTTGTTGTGTTAACAGTTAGCCTTTACCAGGAAGTGAGGGCCTTCAGTGCGATGTCTATTGAGTTGCATTCGCAGGCATGCTCGAATGCTTGGTGTCGAACTGTGTTTACGAGCGTCTGGCCGATAGCTAGCCGGCCGGCCCGTCATTACCGCCCATATCTCTATGTATGGAATGAATGGCAAGCTCTTACAGACGAACACTAGCCTAAGCTTTAAACAAGAAAGCGCAGGAATTTTCTCAGTAGAGTTTATTTGTCAAACGTTGCATTGCAAGTACGTTACTTGATGTCAGGAACAACATGATAAAATTATGTTTTATGAAGTTCTTTTTGTGACTGTGGTGTATCATTTATAAGGGGAGCCTGCCGTTTGGCAAATATATGATTGCCAAATGTATCATTTCACAACTTTATCATTTGCCAACCCAATGTTATATATTATTATCTCAATTTTTCAGAGTTTATTTCAGTACCATCGTGCAGAACTCTATAGGTGAAGTCAGGTTAGTTTTCATAAAATCCTGAAATATTTACGGTTACAGAAAACAAAGCGGGTTGGCAAATGAAAAGTTGGGAAACGATTCCTTTCGCATACATATTTCGCCGAAACAAAGCAAACGCGTTTTATAAGTCAGCTTTTAAGTTATAAACAAAAATTTGGTAAATTTTTACTTTGCATGAGGATACGTTATTACACGTGAGTTTGCTTCGTTTTCTTACCTATTAAAAGAGAAATAACAATAAAATCATGAATTCTTTTTCCGCGATGGGAACGCATTGTAGGGAACAGGTCACAATAAAAAAAGATTGTAGCATAACCATGAGACATACATCACATTATCATATTACAAGGGAATTGTGGTCATCGCTTAGATAATTATGCTATTCGCTTTAACTGAGACACTGCCCGGAGATAGAAAAAATGCAACAAGTAACAAAAACCCTGACGCTAAAAACATTAGCGAGGGTTGCGCCCGCTCCGGTGTCCTGCACCTGAATTATATTCCACTCGCATATTTTTGCAATGGAGAAGCAGTAATTACTATCGCGTGATAGCTTAACGATGCACTTCACAACGCCTTCGGAATAAGTACCATAGGTTTATTGTTATTTAGGTATTATAAAGGATGGCTATAAAAACTGGCTTTTAATCTACTACTTAAAGCCATCTTCGCGAGTATTTATAGCTGCGTAGGGTAATAGCTTTTCTGTAATGAGGGCCGGAGACGCACTCGCCCGACGCCTGCTGTAAACTCACGAGTTATGGATTTATTTTATGTTCAAGATAATTGCATTGCTTTATTAGTTAAGTAAACCTATTCCATTTTGCTTAACTTTTAGCTATTTTTTTAAACCGAGTACCTACTACTAAGCTTAAAAATAAAGGGTCGTCGATTGTTGTTGAAATTAACCCGATTGCGAGAATTCCAAGATAAAGTGGGCAATACTCTCATGGAGAAAGGGAACGCGAGAAGACAAAATAGTAAGCGCGAGCTTCGATTGGAGCGAGCTGCTTCCCCTTCAGCGAGGCTGGCGGCTCGAGGGGTCAACCTGTGCGTGCCACATCGACCCACATTTGAAGGATTACAAGTAGCTGTTGAGAAAATTTACCGCTAACTTTACCATATAAGCTGTATGGATATTAGGTCGCTTCGAGCAAAGCATGCTCTTGCGCCGACATCTGCGCAAATATTGATTTAGTAAGTCGGAACCACAATGGCGGCGGTTGGCCGCGCCCGCGCAGCCTAATGCTGCGGTTGCACGGGTCGCGGCCGTCCGTGCCGTATTAACATCAGGTTTTCGTTAAGTTACTTGCCACCAAGATGATGATCAGGTCACGTAATATTAAATAAATGTTTGAAGAATGTCTTTCTCACGCGTGCTATGACCTCGAAGCATTGATAATAAAAAATATGAATTTAGTTAACGTTTAATTTTACAAATATGATTAATTCACATGTTAAGTAGGTAGATAGATATTTGACTGTTAATAACCTCATAAAAAACATTGAAATTCAAACAAATTTCGGAGAAAGACAATCCTTGTATAACAATAGAGTGTGAAACCAAAGCTTCTAAAGAATAAATAGGTCCGAAATAGGTGGTGGAGCGACCGCGCCTAGGAAATTAAGTTAGGTAAGTATCTACTTAACTGTCAGGTTTTACTTGGGTCATTGTTATTTCTTACCACATAAAGGTTTTCTATTCAAAATAAATACACGACTCATCAATTGCCGATTAGTGAAGTGTTATCAATAAAAAATATTGGCGCCTTCCGCGGTTCCGCTCCTTCCGCCTAATTACACGACTCACCGCCGGCAAAAACACCATGTACGAGTAAGTGCTCGTGCACGGGGAGCACCTCACTCGCGCAATTGATTTGTTTCGTGTCCATTTATAAGTACTTCTTAAACTCAATGTCAAGTCCAGCTTATCTTCCAATAAACATAAACAGAGACTACGGCAGGAAATGAGCTTGTAAGTGTATTACTCGTCATTATGCAACATGCAATATTAAAGGTGGTTTTGTACCGTTACGTTGGCGATGCCGCAATTTTTAAGAAACCACTTACCGCATCGGAATACAGTTTACCTGCCGTAGCAATAATATAATTCCCCGGTGATTTAACTTACAGCGAGGTCCAACGGGAAGGTTATCGCTTTTTTATTTCAACTATTGAAACACATTCCCATCAAATCGAGAATTTGATTAGTTTATGAGAGCAAATACAATAAGCTGAACATTGATTTAGATCCACGCGCGAGATTGGCCGACGTCTTGCTCGCGCATTCGTTGCGGCTGTCAGTCCTATTGTCGGTTGCACACCTACCTTTTGCCGACTTACTTTGTACTACATTTAGTCCATTGT
Organism: Acleris emargana; assembly: GCA_927399475.2. NCBI lineage: Eukaryota > Metazoa > Arthropoda > Insecta > Lepidoptera > Tortricidae > Acleris > Acleris emargana. The sequence goes on from OV656837.1 coordinate 12,713,661, forward strand.
GGTAACTTATAGGTGTGGTACCTATAAGTTACCACACAGTTGCGATTTTTTAGCAACAAAACTCAAAATTAAAGTGCTGAGACAGTCAGAGGACAATCTCACACAAATAGCCTGGACCTAAATTAACTCTGACTTATACTACTGGTAGTCAACGATATAAATACTTAAGTATATTGAAATAAATACATGATAAACATCCAACACTCAGAAAAACAAGTACATGTACTCGCATTGCGAGTCTCGCCATCGTCACATAAATATTTGCACACACCGGGAAACAAACCCAGGACCGCTCGGTTCATAGGCAAGTCACTACTAACTAAAAGAGAGGTAAGTATTAATTAAGGTTCTCGAAAATATGATCTATTTACCTGGATATAAAGTGCTCTTTCTTCGCTACCAACTACTCCAGTACCAACAAATGTCACGTTGATCGGTTGAGGTGTTGGACCGTAAAGAAGGAACAAATAAATTAACACACATTTGCCTTTAAAAAAGTTATCTAATTAAAATGTGAATTATTCAGTACCCTCTAGAACTTAAGTTATTATTGAAAACATAAATAAAAGCTAAAGTTAAAACAGAAAAATAAAAAATAAAAACACGACAGTCGTTAAAAAAAAAGTACAAAATTAGTTTTTTTTTTCGAATAGGACGGCAAAAGATTTTTGTTAGTATATTTTATTCATGCAATCGGGGGACTTTTAAGGACATCGTCTAAGTTCCCCCGACTTTTTTAATGATTTAATTTTATTTCAAACATTTTTATTGTCTTGTAAAGCCTAGTTTTAACAGTTTAGGTATCTATCCTATGTCACCCGGGAAGATGAAGGGATTCTAACGATACCACACATCTAAATCGGCTCAGGCGTTTAGAAGTTTTGGTGGAATAAAGAATCATACATACATACATACATGAACCCTGAAAACATAACACTCTTTTTTTTGGGGCAGTCGTGTAAAAAGAGTAAGGAAATGTTAAGGATTACATCACTCCTATAGTTATCTGCTTTATAATGGCCATCAAATGTAGGTAGGTATCTGTTTTTTCTTTACAGTAAGAACTGCGATCGTGATTAACTCCTATCCTACATCAAACTATTGAATGAATACATGCTTCCAAAAATTATAATTATTGTTATAAAAACACGGCATCAAAAAATGCCCATATTATATTCATTCAAGGTGAAGATGTCGGCGCACGAGCGTCTAGAGCTGAATTCAGGGAAGCGCGATCAGGAAGTGCGCCCGCGCCGCCGCCGAGCCGGGCCGCGCGCGCCTGCGCGGAGGTGCTATACGCACGCATTATATTAGGTTGAACCTACTTCTGATACTTCGTGTGTCCCAAGTTGTTTCGCCTAACCCACACATATTCTATCTACTTTCAATATACTCCACCAGAATATTAAACGCATGGCGAGCATTTTCGCCAATTTATTGATTTTCGTTATACGTTTCCTTTGAACGCTCCTCGAGTGTGAATAATTCAGTGGAGACTCGGTTGACATATTACTTTCATCGCGTTTCTCCCCTTTAAAGTGAAAAGAGAGTGATAAACGTACTCCGACTCTGAAGGCGTTTTCTTTGATATTATGTAGGCGGCGCGATAAAATCGGTTTTATACCCATGACTAAAGAAAAAAGTATAAATTGCATCCAACATTTACGACCATTCTAATAAAGTGTTTTCAATCATCAATATTTATTGAATAGGCTGTAAGCGAGTTATTTTCGGGATTTTGAAGGCGAAGGCCGCGGCGGCGGCCGGTCGGAGGTGCAAGCGCCTAAGCCGCCGTAGGACAATGACATCGTGCGTTCCGCACGATAAAACACAATCTGGACATTATGGAGAGCTGCCCCAGCCATTTTACTCGCGTAAAAACTGTTAGAAGCTTATAATTGCGTCATTAAGAACTTTATGCTTGTTTCGCGAACAGTGAACTGTTTCCCCAGACCATGACTTGCAATTTTTACGTAAACATTATACAGTTGGAAATGGAGTTTCACGATACGCGTCGTGAATGCTAAAATATACTCGTACCCAAATCGATTGTTTTTATTAACACGAAAAGAGGCTAAGGTTTAACATTGAAATCTGAAGAGACGTGCGCCACCTTCAAATCATTGCCTTATTTATGATCGACTACCTTCTCAGCCGCGACTCCGTCCGTTTTGAACTCACGTATTTAATAAAACTATTCAATTCAGAAACTACTAAATGCCCCGGTTATAAAGTGTCCTATGTAATATTCCAGTAGGTACATACTATACCAGTCCCAATTTCGATCTAAATCGAATTGATTAAGGGATAATTCAAACGTAATGACACATTTTTACAGTCATGATATTAGTAGTCCTAAGAAGGATACCTACGTAGGATAGATTGGCATTGCTCAATTCCATACTACTCGTAATTACCAATTTAGGGGATGACTAAATGGGTACCAAGTTGCATTCTAGGAATGCTAACCACGAAATAAATCTGTCAACTCATACTCTAAAGTCTGTCATGGTTTCAACCTCATTACAGCTTCTATCAATTCTATGTTATACTCGTAAGTTTTATAACTTAAAAGTACATTATTTGATTGCTGCGTGCTTATGTTTTCAGAATGCAACTTGTCCACTGTAACCAGTTTTTATTTTGTTTAGCAAAAAGTTGGACTTGGTTTATTGATTTAAAATCAGTTATTCAACATTTATGCAATTGAATCGAAGCAGAGGATGTTGGGGAACAAAATAATGTATAAAGGGGTATGTATTTTGTAGTAAGGCGCTTCCCACGGCGGCGGCGCGCGCCCGCGGGGCTTCGGGGCTGCGGCTCGCGCCGGCCGCAGCGCAGCCAACCCACCAACGCAAACGTCGTATATCGGTACAAATACTAATTGGTAAAAGACCTATTCAAACACGCCATGAGAATTTTTACTCGGTAAATGGTAAAGTGGACATGTCTATTTGTCTTGTTACTTAGAGCGTGCGTGCCACGACCGTAGACTTCGTTCATTCAGCCACTTTGACCCGGATAGCAGCGTGTCGGACTCTCGGCATATTTTGAATCTAAAAATATTAATGCCTTGATTTATGTACGAGGTACACATATTTTCAGGGTCACCAAAAAGACAGACTAATACTTGCCTAAATGTTGATTTGGGATGTTTTTTTTAGCCTTGCTGGTGGTTAGCGTCCTGATGACATTAAGCCAGCTATGGCGCAGTGCCCGACTCAAGATAACAAGCTGTGCACCTTCTTTAAAATTATGACAACATAGTACGAACAAAAATACCAAAACGGACCGTATAATAGGTACAAAACTAAACTAAGTTAGGCTAGTAAGTAACTAAACCCAAACGAATGTAGGTGAGCTCATTCCCACGTACGAGTACTAGCCGTTAGTGAGGTGTCGGTACCGAATAAGCAGGCCGATCCAATGGCCAGGGGTGATAACACATTAACAAGGTGAGATTCGGCACAGTGACGTCAGTACTTTCACGCCTTATACGATACTGATTGACATGAAAGGAGATAACTATTGTAATAAAAACGCAGACCGGCAAAAAACTCGAGCTAAATAACATCATAACCTACATTCCATTTGGCGGCACCGAAAGCGCCTAGCGAGGCTCGTTGTTGAATGTGAATTTTAAACGGACCTCGCGTAGGGCCATATTTGTGTGCTTCTCTTTATCGGTCATTGAGGCCTGCGTCACAGCTCTTATTTTGATATTGATATTCAGGTGGCGACCGTCGCGAGCCGTCCCGGGGCCCGCACTCACTACTCGCTACTCGCCTACACCAGGGACCAATAACCATCCTGCCGTAAAATAATTTATTTATCTTTGTTCCGCTAACCTGAGAGCGAATTCCTTTCGATTACTGCGGGGCCCAAATGGAGCGAAAAGTTAAGACGAGCGAGTAAATATGGCAAATCAAACTTTCCCGGTTTGTTTAACAATTTAACATAGGTACCTACGTTGTTACCTACCTTTACTATTAAATTTAACTGCAACATTTTGTGAATAACGTCATATTGAGAAAGTTGATGTTATCATTGAAGTTTTCCTCATTTAGCGCAGACAGATAAATAATAAGAATAAGAATTTAAATAAGAAGAAAACTTCAATGTCGCTGCGCACTTTATTTGCTAAACGATGTACATTTGTACTTAAGTGTAGCCTTGGGTTATTATCAAAATGAGACAATGGAACCAAATTAAAATGTGTTTAACGCTCGTGACGTCATTCTTGCTTCTATAAATCGGTTAAAAGTGAATGAGTAATCAAAATGGCTTCGTTTAAGTCACAAAAAATAAAGGTAGATACATATTGCGTTCTTGGTGGGTACGAATATAAAAACATGTCTATAGCAAAATATGCTTAAACTCTAAAATACGCGTAATAATTTATAAAATCATTTGGCATTTATATATTTTCAAACAGACTGTCACGAAATAAGGTCGCAGGAGGTTTTTAATTCAGTAGGCCATTCTGTTCAATTGAGTTTTTTTTTACTAATTGGGCTTTATTGACATATTTTTTTTTGTAAAGATAAAAGACAATACAATGCATGGGACTAAGTGAGAAACCACCAAACCTGTTCACGAACTATCTTCCGAATAATACCTTTTAGTTTGAATAATCAATTCGTGCAGATCAAATGTTTCCTTGGGGTAACGTTATATGAAACTGGCGACCCGCCTTTGCCGCTCTGACTTTTCTGTAACATCCGTACATATACCAGAATTTACTATGAAAATTTGAAAAATTATGTAACTATGATTGTCAAAACTGCATCCGCAAATCGGTTTTGTGGTTTGGGAGGAGTTAGGTAACTATTTCACATTGTTAATGTGAAGCAAAATTAGGGCGATAACATTATTCGCATTTCGATATACTTAGGTACAATATTCTAGATATAGTTTGTCCGCGACTTTATTCTTGTAGAACCTTTCACAGAAATTATCAATTTATCCAGGTAAAATACTTTCTTGTGTTTTGACCCAGAACCAGCATGTGTTAAATTTTATTAGTCTTAGGGTGACATACATTCACAGTGTTTATTATAAATACATAAGTTAATTTCCATTTTTATGGATCTTTTAACGTAGGTAATTCGTGTTTGCCCTTGGAGGGTCAAGAACAGGTAGGTGGCTGGTAGCCCCAGTTTTATTGTTTGTTTTGAATTTATAATGCGACTCTTTACCAACAAGTTATGTTTATATTTTATTTATGAGATATGAATCACTATAAGAGTTTAGATCATCAATACCGTGTGTTTAAGATTTCAAGACATCCTGTAATGATCGTCACGAATCCTTGATTACATTATCACGAAATGCACGCTTTAATACTTACCTAATACGACGCGAAAATGCCATTGAATATAGGTACCATAGAATCAAAGTCACGTCACGATATTACGATATAGCAAGGGAAACAGAAACGGTTTCCGAGCTTTTTTGCGACATTCTTGTGGTCCGGTAACGGTGCCCGTTCCCAGCGCGGGCGCAGCGGCCACTCGCCGCGCGCGCAGCCGCGCTGCACTCTCTCGCCTCAATTTCGGACACAAAACCAGTACGAAAGACCGTTGTGTAAACCCCTAAGATCCAATATCTACGGGAAAACTTATATTGATAACATTTTAATTGAAGTAACTACGTTAGATTTACTACTAACTAGCATTTAAGTAGGCCATTGTGGCTTTTAATTCTTTCGTGACTATAAACCTAAGTGGAAGGTATATGTGGGTAAATAATAAATGTGAATGGCGAGCCATGTGCTCGGAGTGCGCAGGTTGCGGGGTCAACGGCCGGTGCGCAGATTCAGTTCCCCATAAGTTGCCATTTTCCCAGGAAGCGGGCGACGGCGGCGGCGCGTGGCAGCGCGCCCGCTGCTCTGCGCGAGCGCATTCTGTCACGCCGGGACTCGCGCGCGCATATTGACGTGCTTTCATTAATGCGAAGTCAGCAGACCTTCTGTACGTTTTGAGGACAGTTCGTTTTATAGCTGTCGTTTATTATCATGCTATGTCCCAGCATGACCGACTTGAATTAGCGAATGTAGGTATTGACTAATTACGATTGTAACCTTCCTCATGAGGAGATTGCGAATTGTAAGCTTTTACTTAATGTTACGTTGATACTCTGCTCGGTTTGACGTAACTAAAAGATCGTTGTTCTAACTATAGGGCTAAAGGATGCGATGACTTCAGGTGGTGTTGGCTGGTGGTTTTTTTTTAGTTTAAATGTTGCAGTCGAGTAATGCTGCTGCCAGTAATTTCTAATCGCCGTGAGTGAAATGACACGTCTATCCGGAGGTACTACTCACTAGGCTCTATTATAGGACAAAGATGTAAAGTTATTATTTATTATTACTACAATGCTGTTTATTCGGTCAAAGGGCGGGCGAAACTTTACTTATTGGAACTTATTCGCGTAATAAATGACGCGTGATTTTACCAGGAAATAATAGATTGAGTCTTAATGTAATTTGACGTTATAATGAGATCGTGGGAAAAATCGTCTCTTTCTTATTAATTTAATTTGATTTGTGTAAGATTGACCCCTGATATTTATTTATTTATCTACATCCAAACATTCTGAAACTATAAGTACATATGCACCCTTTCTTAATCTACTAAAACCTACATGAACACTCACAAAATATAACTATGTCCGTAATTGATTATTTAAGTGTACCCAGGCTGTTAATTGCGCTGAAGGTGCAACTAAAAGAAAGAAGGCAACTCTGTCACATTCAGCAGCAAAGCGTGAATCCGCGGCTCCGAGACAAAAGAATCGGAAGCTTCGGCACTTGGTGACCTTGCTGCTCTGCCCTCGTCGATGCTCGATGCAGCAAATACCGATTTGTTTACACACGACGAAAAAAATAACGTTAGTCACGGTTTTGCACTTCCCTAAATCATTAAAATAATTAATCAAAATCCGATGTTAAACGCTGTAAAGCTATCCGAAGCATCGCTGACATCGCTGTATCTGCGCTGTAACGAGGCGAAATCTTTTTTTCTTCCCACGAACAAGAATTTCAATTAAGTAATTTAAGCCGTCCAGTAGCAAAAAATGTACTATCGCTAAAATGTAGCGCCCCTGGCTACTTTATGTGGCTTACCCAGGTGTAACCCGTGCGATTTTGTTTTTATATTTTTACGCCGCTAAACTAGGATGAAATTTCACTGAAATTAATGTACCTACCAACTAACTAGGGTTTTTTAAACTTATTAAGTTGATTCTCATATTCTTCAACGGTTGAGGGAAATTATTTAATATTGAAAAGTATTATTTACGTTATAGATATCACATACTATAATAAATAGTATGTATGTATTTTTTTTATTGCATTAACAGAAAATAATAAACTTATAAAAGAAACAGAAATAGTCGTAGTAAGCAAAGAGTGGAATGAAATAAATAAAACCAGGAAATACGGAGAAACAATGCGCGAAGCCACCTGTGTACTATCAAACTATTACGTAAGTACATTCGGACGGAATTCTGAAGATCGCGGTTACCGAGGCGGGTTGTGAGTGGCGATGCTGGGTGTCGGAGGGCAGCGCGCGTTGGCGCCGGAACCTTCACCCTGCACTTGAACTCTCGCGCGGCCAACACTGCCCTGCGCACTCATCCGGATACATCGCGAACATTCGCAATCGACGAGCTTCCAATTATTGAAGGAAATCACAAAAACGACACACTAATGAAGCAACACTTTATGGCCGTTATAAAGAATTCTTTTTTTGAATTTCCCTTGTTTATTCTTCAATTGGCTTGTTCAAGCGCGTAGCTTTACGTATGGCATCAAACGAAGACGAGACATACCTACTGCTAAAATAACGATAAACTTTAACTTACTATAATTATTCAAAAATGGTTACATTCTATAGGTAATCCTCGGCTATGAATGCATTTTAAAATAGTTCCTTCTAACTTAACATACATATGTACCAATGTCAAAATATCTTCCTATTGCGCCGGAGGCAAATGATTGAGGACATCTTGTCAATTTGTGCTCTGCCGCCGGCTAACGAGCGTTACATGACAAACGTTTTTTAGGCCTGAAGGTCGCCGGCGGCACCATCACCAGACACAAGTTCAGACACTTGCATCTCCTAATTACTTCCACCGCGACAAACAACGCGACACTCGACGTGACAAACATAACGTATTTTTAAAATGATCAATTAGTTCTTACTCATCATCATCGCTACTATAGATTTTGACAGTTTAAAAGTTTGACTGGCTAAGAAATAAACAATTGGAAGTAATAACTAGACAAAAATCAATGGGGAAACCAATACAGCAGGATGGCATTTGATACACGTCGTAGCGTTAAATTACGGAGCGCTACGCTGTTGGATATACCTACGCTTACGTTTAGTCGAGCTGGGGTTCATGTTTGCAATCAGACTTAGGCACGCGTTTACCTTGACAATCAATGTTCTGGGTGGACCATTGCTTTACAAAAACAGTTTTAATCTCAAATGAGTAAGTAGGTACATGTTATGTTCACAATCCGGCAACACCAAATTAAGAGGTTGATATTTATCGCATGCAATTGTTTTTAGGCTTTCCATGTCTTTTTAAAGGCTTTTATTTAAATACTAACACGAGACTAAATTCGAAATTATTTTCATTTCAAACTTTATAGAAATGTATTAGAACATATGTACCGGATTGGATATATTATTATTAACATTTCTTCCTCCTTTATGCATGTTTAGGGTCTCGATGACCTTTAAATAATAAATATTAACTTAAATGTTCGTAAATTAATCATTACAAGAGAAAAATCTAGAAACGGGGATGTCATTTCACGTTAAACATAAAATGCATTTTTGATAATATTAGCTTTTGGCGGTTATTTAGACATTTTTTGGTCGAGTTAAGTGTTTTGGTTAAGATAGATGAATTAATTCCTGTACTTTGTGAATTACAATGGTGAATGATTAGTGGTCGACGGTGTGAAACATCGGATCCGCCACGCCGCTCGGCGGCGGCGCACGCGGCGCGATCGGATACACTCACGCGAACCTATTCAAACTATTTATTATTCACTTTTGCCGATTCGCCGGACATCAATCAATAAACTTTTGTTGTTCTTAAAAAGTAGAATTTATAGCCATAAAAGATTGTTATCAATTGTAGGTGCCTAAATGTAATTTTCATTTTAGTATTAAGTACCTAAGTATTTTAAATTTAAAGTAATTTTAATGCATTTTTCCATTTGGCCAAAAATTTTCAAAATATGTTTAGTAAAATAAATAAATCTTGTATTATTGATATTCATAAGGTTCATAATTAGTCAGTCTTAAAGCTATTTTTATTCTGGTCTCAGTAAAAAAAAACGAAAATGGAGGAAGACGAGCAAGCGAGTATTTATAGGTAATTCATATTTAACAATATAGAAAATAAATTTTAAAAACCCTCTAGTAAATGTTTTTTATATATCATAGTAGATTTTTTGCGTATAAAAAGTTACTCAAATAATAAACCACAAAATAATTAAAACTTCTTCAAAAAGAAAATAAGCGTCCTAAGGAAGAAACCATTTCATATCACTTGTCAAATCCTAGCTATAGCCAACTGAAATCATTATAAGCCGATTTACTGTAAATGATCATTAAATGAAAAAATATCAAAATACACGATATGAAACGGTAACAAAATGAAAACGTACAAAGAACACAAGTTTATGTCCTTTTCAATCGCATCCGTCCGACCGAATGGATGAGTTAAAGTAGTTCTCCGGAAAAGCTCGCCGGCCGGCTCGTGAGCGCTACCCGTTTACAGCCCGCTTTCAGTAGACCATCCTGTATTTTCTTGCCACTTTTACTTAGTAAAGCCAATTAAAGTATTTTTAAATAAAATTAGGATGGTACGAAAATATTGTAAAAAGGTAATCGGTGTAAATATAAAAATGAATGAATGACTTACCTATAAATGAGAGTTAATGCGAGCGTTGAGGCAGCGGGTTTGAGCGGAGCGTGTTTATGTCACTGTCCAGCTGGTGCGGGAGCGTGGTATCTGTGGCGCGGCCGGCCCGGCACTGACGCGGTGGGCGGAGCGGGCGCTCGGCGAGCCGCCGAGAGCGGCGGGAGCTGGAGGCTTCGCGGGAGCTTTCAGCGACACAAGACTCGACCCGCACGCACTGCACACTGCACTCGCCCTCTATACCGCGCGGTGCGATTCGCTTCTCAATCGTCTACTGTTCCGAGCGCCCGTCGAACGTTTGAACTCTTCGCGAAGCCCGCATTAGCGTATAAGTATGAGGGCCGGTGGCGGGGCGCGGACCGCGCGCATCACGAATCCACATCGGCATAAATTGAAGATGCAGCCGTTGTCCTTCCCATTGATTTTATAGCTTATCTATCTGTTACTGCCAATTAGCAAATCCTCGACTTCCGAACGATGTCACGATCGCCGCTGCACGTACAGCGCGTGTGTTATGCGCTTATAATTACAGCCAGTTCACACACCTATTATGTCATAGATGTAGCGTTGTAGATTAAGCTTTACTTAAATAAACTGAGAAAGTTTTTGTGAGAGTAGCAGTCGATGTGTTCGTGTTAACATTTTGGGAGTTAGATACGCCATCAGTACAAACTCGCACAAACTATACTGTAGTATAGAAGAGATAGTTTGTAGCCCGAAGACGGACATAGTAATTTTTTTGTCTCGAACAATGAAGAGATAAACGCCTTCTACGCAAATTAAGTCGTGGGCAAAAGCTAGTTTATTCATAATATTATTTTAGAATTATGGCACTTACCATTTTGAACTGTGTGAAAGATGATATGGCTAGAAAGGGAGTGGCTACCGAGATGAAGACTAATAGAAAAGTGTGGAAGAAAAAGACACGCATGATGCGCCGACCGCAAATAAGTTGGGATAAGAGCAGTGGACAATGATAACGATTTTGAAACGTATGCATATTCATACTAACTATCCATACCATTATTTCAAATTTCAAAGTAACTCTAATTGATTCTTTGTTTGTAACGCTTTCACAGCTAAATCCGCCGGAACCAATTTATTGAAATATAGTAAGGAGATAGCTTGAACCCTGAGGAATGAAAGAAATAAAGAAAATTAAAAAATATGTATTAAATGGATTCAAACGAGCAATTCCAACAATTAAACGGTTCCCGTGGGAAAGTGATGAATTACTTCTACGAAGTGGGAGTCACGGAACTCACGGACAACAGCTAGGCACCGCCGGTTACCCGACCTGATCGAGTGCCAGCAGATCGCACTTACTGCAAGGAGTAGGACGAAAAGAAAAGTGACACTCGCCTCAGCGGAACCTAAAAGGTTGTGTACTATCGTGAAAAAGAAAGTCGTCATGACGTACCCACATTGTACGATCATTTGCTTAAGCTCGATAAGTATGGGACTTGACAGAAACGTGTGGAGCTAACCCTATGTCCCAAGGTGCTTCTGTTTGGTTCACCACTCTTTAACCGAACAATCGTCCTCGTGTGGGATATCCATATATGGCCTTATTTCTTTAATAAGTTTATCGTGATAAAACTCGACATTGGCGAAATACCCTGTAATGGGTCTAGAAAAACATGGTTTGCCACCCCCGGCTTGGCAGTTTATGTGGTTCAATGTCCATTTAGACCATCTATTTCTAGCCATCCTAGCGATGAACAAAACGCAATGCGTAGAGGCACTGCGTTTTGTTCTTCAAGTATTTTCTGATGTCTTTCATGGCTTTATACAACCTGCCAGGTTCGGCTTGGGCAGATTTCCTTCTTTACAAGTCACTCTTCGTCCTTTTTCCCAGAGTAACTGTGAGCCGCTGGTACTCGACCAGGCACCCACGGGTTACCGACGGCAACTTCCGAGTCTATAAGTAATTAGCTAGTTAGTAACATAAATCTTTTTTTCGTCATAAAACATTTGAGACATGTTTTATAACTTTTATCTAAACCATGTTTTACGATGCCTACTGAGATTGATATATACATACACACACATGCATAATTTGGCGGATCAATCGTAACGTTAAATGACGAAGCGATTAACGATACGCTGATTTTACTATGTTTACATATTCAGGGATTCGATTATCGGTATTTTTATGACTGCTCTTACAAAGTACCGTAAAAAGATAAAAAAAAACCAGTCAGATTAAATTTACTATGTACCTACCTACCTAAGCGTATAAAATCAACTTGTAAGGTTGTATTAATGTAATTTCATATAACACCGTAAAGAGATCGACACCCACGACAGCGTTACAATTATAAACAAATCAACTTTCTTTAGATTCGGAAACAAACAAAACTGAAAAACCGTTACCTTCATAACCCCCGGCCCAAAGAGAGATGCTGAGTTTAAAGCCTTTGTCTGTCTGTCATCACCCAGTGCCGATTGGGTGAACCAATATAAATCCGTTTGAAGCTTTTATTCCAGCGGTGGTTCTTATTCAAGTTTAATGAAAATCACTTTCAAAATGAGTTCATATGTTTGTGTTCAAGAACTTAAAAAAGAACAACCAGGTAGGGGAGAGTGGGTAACAGTGGATCACGGGTCACAGTGGATTATTCGCTATAATTCTTACGTGTGATGCTTCACGCGCACAAGCAAAAGCGTGGCTACAGCTCGTCAATACCTCCCTCTCACGCGCCAGTCGCCCCCGCGCTCGCCGAGCGGAATCACGTGCTGTCACACGCAGGCCAGTAGGTAAGTACGAAAGTATTTTTTTACGTTATTTAGAAATTTGTCGTATTCCCAGCCCTTTAATAAATATAAATGGTAGTTGTAAGTTTTGAACTTGTTATTTGTTAAATCCGTTGTGGGTAATGTAATTTTGGCTTGGGTATAAGTAGTTATTTTTTGAATATTTTTTTTCTGTCGTAACGGCCTATGGGTCACAGTGAATAATTTTCATTTGGGTCACAGTGGACTGAGGAGTAAACATATTTGTGTTTAATAGTTGAGTTAGCATCAACAATGTTCTTATTAAAATGTTTGTTAATGAGTACTGAAGAAGTAAATATGTTTATTTGAATAGAGAAGAGAGCTTTATGGAAATTAAAAGAGAAAAACTGTTGTTTATTTATACAAAATGTTGATTAGTTTAGGTCTCTTTATACCAGCATAATTTGTAAGACTTTTGTTAATTTTTTATAAGACTGTGATAGAAGGCTGTCTTAGAATATAAATAAATAAATAATTATGTAGAAAAGTAGTGTTTTATTGAACTTTTTTTTAATAGATCCAGTGTGACCCATCCACGGGTCACAGTGAATCATTTCCCTTTTTTTTTTTAAACTTGTTATAACTTGTAAGTTTGTGCCGTTTTTGCTAATAATTGCACTTGTTTTTGTAGATTAAGGACGTATCTTGTGGTTAATTATCATAGATGAATTATTTAGGCATAAACTTGGGATTTGTGGAGCTTAAAAAAAAAAGTGATCCACTGTTACCCACTCTCCCCTATTACAACAATTTCACATCCGTTGAAAACCACTATTATGCTAAATGATAAGGTCCGTTATGTTTTGTATATATATCATTTCGAATCCCCGCGTTGTTTATAACGGTTAATTTTTGCGTTAATTAAGGGTTAAAACTATACCAATTTAAGTTTTATGCATCAGGCAGCTATAAAATATAACAAGGTTTGTATCGTACCTACTTTCCCAAATACCCTGTAAATTCGTATGTCGAGTATTGTATCCCAAGTGTATCAATCGACAGGCACAGTTGCCTGTGAGGTGCTCCGGTAACTCGTAACTCGGCACGAAGGCCGCTGCCCGGGAGCCCGGACAAACAACCGAGCCTCGATAACAAGCACCTCCGGGAATGCTCGGGCTGGAATACTAACTCTTGCTTCTATGGTCATAGGGTAAAAGGGTAATAAAATTGGTCGCGACAGTGCTTTACCGTCCCGTTAAGGCATGAGTCTGGTCTCAGGGCCTCAGCGTCTTTGATCCTTCGCTAAAATGTACGCACGGCAACGGGCTTCAATCGAGCCGCAAGCGCGATTCACAACTATATGATGTTTTGGGCATTCGCACGATCATGTAAGTTGCCAGAGGCCTTAGACAAGTTGCTTGACGCTATCGTAAACGCTTGTCGAAAACTGTCGAAAAGAGTATGGAACTGACATAAGCGCTCGACGTGACAGCAGCCGCCGGACCGCTTATGTCAATCCTATATATTTTCGATAACGATAACGATCTGCCAATGCATCTTGTCTCGGGCCACGGGACCGTCGCTAGGACCATATAATATATTATGGATAACACCACCTTATTTGAACTTAATATTTATTTTCATGATTATTCTGAGATAAGTTGAAATAAGTTGACATTATTTTTTGGTACCAACTGGTATGGTAAGTATATCCTGTTTTATCTCATTTAACATTTTAATATTAAAACAAACCAATTTTGTAAAAATCCTAATACAAATATTTTACTAAATGAATTCAGAAATAATGTCAATCTGTATATCTATGGAATAAACATGTAAATGATGAAAAATAGCTGTAAAGTTGTAATTTATATTTCGAATAATTTTACTTGTTGCATTAAGTTATCATACATATTAATTTATTTACTTGTAATTTATAGATATTAACCCAGCATGTTATGTGGTTATGTATTAGGAACTGTGTTTTAATTGGAATTATTTTGGATTCTTTCGTTTTTGTACTTTAATACTTACCTATTACATTTGTGTGCAATAAAGTCTTTAGATCAGACTCATTCCTCACTTCATTCCCCGCCTTCTAACCATAGACGGGCCGTGTAATCGATCCAGAGCCAGACATTACACCCACGTCTCTTAACTTTTATTATCTCTTCAATAAACCAACGCGATTATGGTTTTTCCTGAATGTTAAAAAGGAGGAAAAAAATTAAATTACTTTATCTGTTTCCTGGCTTCTTCTTTCAAATGGCGGTATGTAATCTAACATACCGCCATGATTTTACTAACATCAAAATTACCCAGTTCTTCAAACATATAAACATATGTAAGAATATTTATTATTATTCTTTTATCGACATTTTTTATGCTCGTAGAGTTCTTTACTGTGTTAGGTGTAGCTGGACTAAAACAGCTTTGGATGCTCTACCTAATGCATAAAAGCATTTTCTTCTTCTAAGACTTTGACCCTAACGCTCTACAGCCATAAATAACAAAGCTCTATCTATAGAGCTGTCTAGTTTGTTATTTATGAATAATAATAATAATAAAAACGTTTATTTCACCTCACAAAGGATATTATGGGAATAACTTACAAAAGCCTAATAACTTAAATAAATAAACCTTTGTGAAGGACTAGAGTCCGAACTAGGAGTGATCCTGTAATACAGATCTCCAGGCCGCCACCCTGGAAACAAGTGGAGTTAATAGCTAGTCTTAGGTTTACGGTACATTCTTATTGGAGGTAAGTAAAAATATGACATAAAAATAATATAAAAGGAACAGAAAGAAATTCAAAAATCTAAATTTATGCGCGCGGTTAATAAATTGAAGTTCAAAAATTATTAAAAAATACTATTCACTTGTAAAACTCTTTTTTTACCTATTTCATTGAAACATTGAAAAAATGGCACTTACGTCCATTTTTGGAAAACGCCCTAACAGAAATTAATCATTAATATCATTATACATATAAAACCATTCATATAACTCAAAAATAAAACTTCATAATAATAAACAATGGCTATGTTTGGAATATCTCTGAAGGATCGAATCCGAAACGAAGTGATTCGACAGAGAACCAAGGTTGTCAATATAGCCCAAAGGATTAGCAAGCTGAAATGGCAGTGGGCCGGTCACATCTGTCGCAGAACCGACAATCGTTGGGGGACGACGTGTTCTTGAGTGGAGACCACGGCTTGGCAAACATAGTGTGGGACGCCCTCCAGCTAGATGGAGCGATGACATAAAAAAAGTGGCTGGCAGTGGTTGGAAACAAAAAGCTCAGGACCGAGCTCAGTGGCGTGCCATGGGAGAGGCCGATGTCCAGCAGTGGACGGAAATGGGCTGATGATGATGATGATGATGATAAACAAAGAGCCTGTGTTAAATAAAACATTAATTTTGGTTAAATCGTATCAGGTTTTACCAATGGATGTACGTATTAATGTGGAAGAAGTGAAAGAGATTTGTCGGGATCGTAGCAGGTGGAAAGATGTTGTGCTTCTTACCCCTCTAGGAAACAGGCGTGATTTCATGTATGTATGTATGTATGTATGTATGTTTTACTAATGACATAAATAAATTACCTTGAATATTACTAAAACACACACATTTTGCACCCGGCCCATAGAAAACAAGACCAAATGACCAAACAGCTTATTTTTCCTTTCTTTTAGTAAATAAAAAAAAAAAAAAATTTATAAGTTTTTTTTGAGGTAAGTACCTAATGAAAAAGTTATTAAATAGCGCTCTTAGTAGAACTGATGCAATAATAATAACACCTATGATTATACGTTCAGGTAAGTGGTACGCAAAAGCCAAGTCGTCTAACTTTGCGACGGATGCATCCATCAACCAACAAGAGTCTACTTAAACTATTAAATCAAATTATAGTCCAAATTTAATTAAAGTAAAACGGTGACTTTAATTGCCAAGGAATTATCATATGGAGTTCAAATCAAGACAGAATGTTAAAGTCATTTAAAGTGCCGTTACGCCGGGCTCCGGGCTCCGGAGAAATCATCTGTTTTATTTTCCGGAAGGACATTGTATATTCATTAATTCTAATGCCTGACCGATAAGCGTACGCTTTATTATTAAATTTAAATAACTGGTTCTAATATTAGCGTTACACCTGATGTGGCATTACTTGCCGATTGTGGCACGCTTAGATTTATAGGTAGCACCTTATAATAAACTTACCCTCTCATGACAAAATATTATATCGAGCATCTTTAAACATTAATTCCAACAATGTTATTTTAGTTTTAAATTCTAGTTTTAACATTATATGGAAACATGTAACTCGTTCATACTGGTTATATTATATGTAAATGTGTTGCAGGTTGCAAGCGCTGACCAACACAACACTTTTGTAACACCTGTACCAGGCATATTTCACTTCTATACAAAGCGACAAAGTAGGTCCGATCAACACGTAAAAGTATTGAATACATATAAAATATATGTATAATGCTGGCCGAACGCGCCTAAATAAACCATATTAACACCTATTGAAAGTTCATTTTTCGTAGTTTACTGCGAACGTATAGTTATACCTACGGTTGCTCGCTCGAACGGTAGGGTTGTTAACACATCGAAAATATTAATATAAATTAACAGGTATATATTTATTTGATGTACACGCTTGATTGTTACTTTTACATTCTGTTTAAGATTAAATAACTATTAACTATAGGTTTTTTCGAATCAAAACTCGTTTGCAGAAATATTGAGGTTATGTGTCAAACAGTACTGATTTGTTTATAAACAAATAATTTTATCATTTCTATTGACCCCGAATTTAGATAATTCAATATTTCTAACTTGATGAACACTGTTTCGTGTTGATTGATCACTTCAATATACTTAGGTATATCATCTTATATGTATAAATAAAAATAAATTGCAACTACTGACCTTTCCTCGTTCACCGGCAAAGAGAAAAACGTTTCCTTTTTATTATTTTTGGTTCTCTTGTGTAAACACCCACTCACACAGCAATAATGAGTCATTTTTTTAAATTATACATTCACCAAAATAATTAAAAGAAACAACAACACACCACACACATCTAACCGAACTTGACGTAATGACTAGAATGTACCTACTACCACAGATTAAGTAAGAGTGTACTACTCACCTACTTGCATCTCGCTTGACGTGTCTCGACCATGTCTCGACACTCAAAAACCGGTCGAGCGAGTTGACATCGCCGCGCGCGGGCATCCTTGATGTATTAGCATCGGCAACTATGTTCCGTCAGGCGGTGATTATGGGACGTACCTCGCTCAGATAAATATCTGTTACGTAGTAACTCTTACTTAATCTGTGCCTGTACGTACTCGTATTAGTATTGATTTCTCAAGCGCAACTCTGCTGGAGTCGTTGGTGTTTATGGCGGTGGTGATTACTTCCCATCAGGTAACCTACATGCTCGTTTGCCTCCCACTCTTAAAGGGAATTTTTAATTATTCTTATTGGAAAACCATAATTAAACCTAGATTATCTACCACCGCAATGTTTCAGATAAAGTATGTAGGTAATGCGTAAAAGTATATACTTAATTTCAAATTTGATATACAAAGCAACGATTGAAGAAGTTTTTTTAAATCTTTATTATGATCATCCCGGAAAGTTCGCACTCCACACACACACTAATAAACAAAAACTTCTTATGTTACGTATCTCATTTTGCGTCTCCTTGCTTACCGCGTCCACTGTACAATGTAATGCAATTAGTATATTTAAGTATTATATGAATTATCAACAACTTTTTAAGTTGTAATTCTGTAGCTCTGCCTAGCCCACTCTGGGATTACAGGCGTGAGGGTATGTATATGTATATTTAAGTATGGCACTCAAGGTTATTTCATAATAGTACATTATTCCGTAGGCGCGCAAAGTAAGGGAATTCCTGACGACGTGGTTAGCAGGCCGAGCAATAGCGAGCCTAAAATACGAGTCAGGAAATCCTCGTTTACGCCGAGGCATATATAATGCTTTTCTCAAACAATGCGAGGAAATGATACAAATACATGATTATACGTATTTTTAAAAAACTTTGACAAATTCGGAGAAAATGTTTGTTTGAAAACTACGAGTAATAGTTAAGATAGTTCCACGCACGACGAGCCGCCGCCAGCACCGCAGAGCCACGCCGCCGCACCACACGCCCCCACCCACAAGTTGGGTGTACGGGATTTTTTTCATGGTCTTTTCGATTTTATGCACTTTTAAAAAACAATATGGACATGGAAGGAAAGTGTTTATATATGGTTTTATTGGCACCTTCCGTCCTTGTGTTTCAATCGGAAAACCGTTCTTTCCAAGCATGTTTGAGAAAATGTATGTTATGTAATACTTACTTATAAGACTGTAAGTTTCCTAAATATATTATAAAAAAATTACGCCACTTTTTTCTATAGCGTTTGCACTTAATGATATGTATCGATTGAAATGAGTACCGTTGTACTTACTGAACAGTTTAATGGGTGGCGCCAGTGTGTCAGAATGGGTGACGCAGTCTCTGACTGGAATGTTCGTACTGCTGGCGTACCCCAGGGAGCGGTGCTCTCTTCTCCTTTTCCATTTTCATGAATAGTATTACGGCTTCTCTTCAATCGCTTATGTATTAGATTTATTTACGGCCTGCGGAAATATGACACATTCTACTTTTCTTATTTTCCTCAATCATCCAAAGGTTAGCTGGAAGAGATCCCTCAAAGGGATAAGTTCGCCTTTGTACATTCCTTTTCTGTAAAAAAATTGTATTGAATTTTTGTGTTTTTGTACCGTAAAGAGTTTACAAACATACATACATAAGAGTGTCGTTCTTACCACTTTTAAGTTTACTGGCCAACAGGCGGGAAAACTTATACATACTTAGTGGCACTTAAATTGAAGGTTGTGAGAAGATCAAAAATATAAAATTGCCATAATATCAATCAATACATGGTACATAGTACATCGCACTTAGGAATGACAGACATACAGCCCGCCGCCTCCGAGCATGATGCAACTGTAAGGGTTCCGTTTTTACCATTCAGCCTGTGGAACCCTGATAACTATTTATGTTTGTCAGTAAAATAGTCGGTACTCTCCGCAGGCTTATGTCTCAAGCAAAAGCTAGTACATACATACATACATAAACTCACGCCTTCGTTCCCGGAGAGGGGTAGGCAGAGCTACATAATTACCTACAACTCCAAAAACCTGTTGATAATTCTGTAACCACATTTTGCACAAGTAGGCTAAGATGTTTACCAGCGTATTAGTGACAGGTTGCAAGCCCATCGCCTAACAGTACTGCAAGCCTTTATTCCCTTAGTCGCCTCTTACGACATCCACGGGAAGACATGGAGTGGCACTATTCTAACCTGGCAACCACACGGAGAATAAATAATAGCACAGTCATAGTTTTTGTGGTAATCAGGTATCAAGGACCAGAAGCTATAATCGCGGTGGGAAGATGGGGCCCACGGCCAGTACTCGCTAATCTAGACTGCGGGCATTGCCTCCGCGCCTACCGAGCTTCATCTAAGAATTTTATATTTCTTCTATGCACACTAACACATTCATATTATATTATTATTACCCCATGCATAGTCTTTACTATTCTACTTCAGGGTTAGCTGGATATAGATCCCATTTAGGGATAAGTTCGCCTTTGTACATTAGTTTAATATTAATATTGTAATATTTATATTTTTGTGTAATAAAGAGTTTACATACATACATACATACATATTTTATTTACTCCCTGGCCCTGCGCCTCTATACTAGGCAGTAAAAACAATATCGTCGGGAAACTGCAAAACCGCGTAAGTAACATTTTAAATAAGGAGCAAAATGCACCTTTTTAATATGAAAGTAAGGTTTATTTTGCTCTATCATAAACTTGTTAGTTACGCGGTTTTGCAGTATCACCGACGATATCGTATTTGATCTGTTTCGGTATCGTTTTTCACTCAGCCGCCATTACTGTCCAGTAAATAAGAGCTATCAAAACGTTGACAACACGATACCAGATCAAACACGATATGGTTTTTACCGTGTCGAATAGAGGGCCAGCTCTTATGCATTGTCAGAAGAGCAGTCATAGCATCCAGTGTCATTACAATATCGAAGCAAGATCGGCTGAACCAAACTGGAATAAAGCCCCAGTTGACAAGTTAAGCAAAAGGGTGGTTATTGGCCGTAGGCGAAAAAAAGTGGGTCCGGCAGTAGTAAGGTAAGCGCTGAAATAAACACGATTGTTCAAGTATTATGATTCGTCTCATTAAATAACCTATTAACCCGTTCGTGTTTCTACAGCTGGCTTAACGAATCGATCTAGACTTTTAATTACGTATCCAAATGTATATTTATTTTTAATGTCCTGTGACGGTTACATTATGAATGAATGTATAATATTTAAGCAGATTTTTCATTTATCGATTTTTAACAGGGTTTTTAATTATACGTTCGAATTTATAGCGTTATTGATAGAACTGCGGCGTTTTAAAGGCCAGTGACATTTTAACATCGTTTTTTTATATTCATCAAAGCGGACTCAATCCTAACATAACGGCCACAAACATTACTATGCTAATTTATTATTAGGGTATTTTCTTAGCATCCGCAATGTGACACACATTTTATGGACTTAACTGTAGCACAAATATGATTGATAGTTGACCGTATAAGTAGGTACGCTTTAGTTGTCTGCTGCCGAGCACTAGGCGAACATGCCCAACTGGTTCTATTTGATTTCGCCAATAAGCATGCTACAAATAGATGTAGCTCAATATTATGGACGCCTGCCGAAGCATATTGGCACTGCTCACAAAATAATTGCGAGCTGGTTTAACCAATTCCAACTCGGTTATGCTTCTTTAATAGATCGGATTCTACTTAATATTGTTTGATATAATAAAGGAATCACTATAACAATATGGTGAGTTCCATTCGGTAGCATTATCTATCATATGTAAGTGTTAACCGGGTGCCGCCTGCCCCGAGCCGCAAGACCGTGGCGTACACGCGGGTCGCGCCCGGAACGGATATAAGGCAAATAAAGAATCCCAATGTGTGCAGATTCCGCGGCTGTGTAGTCGTAGCTATTCGTAGGTAGCGACTATTGATCTTGTCCGCCCCAGGCCGAACGCTCTCCGAACTGCATCGTTTCTCGCGGGCCAACACTATCGCTCATCTATTTATTGTCAAATAATCGGGTACTCTGCCCTCTATTCAAATTCAGACTAGTGTGCTATTTCCGTATCTCAATAAAGAAAGACAAGATAAATATTGATTTAGCTAACCAAATAATTGGAATGTTGATGACTTAAGCAGCGTTAGTGACACTTAATAAATCTATTAATTATGTTGCGTTTAACTTAGCAAAAATGTCTAAGACAATAAAAAAAAATGTTTTGCATAATTATTCAGTTACAACGGCACGGGCCGATCACGCCAACGCGTATTTCGTATTGGCATCATTTGTAAACCAAACAAAAAATATAATCCTCTTATTAGGAAAGTAACATGTGGATTAGTGAGTTTCATCAAGCGCAGCTAACGCATTATGTATTTGAGGTGGCCGGGCTACGCCGAGCCCTTCCACGAATTTCCCGATTAAACCGGTCAGGCCTGGGAATCGCTCAGCCGATGCCTCGCACAACGTGATAGGTGTTCGAGCTTGATTCTGAAAACCAATTCGCATGCATGCAGACCGCCTCTCGACAGCATTAGGTATCTATTACAGGTAACCTAAATTCCTGCAGCGATACTTATTGACGTTTTGTATGTTATCCATTTTAATAGTCATAGCACGCTTACATAAGTAATTTCCCTTTAGTTTTATATCAATATCATAATCAATAGTAGATTGATAACCAAGGGTGAAAAGTGACCCATTTCACCCGAGATATTTCTGGCGCTCGAACGAAGTGAGAGCGCCAATAGTACGAGGGGAAATGGGCAATTTCACCCGAGTTAGACACTCTACTTTTCATTTCGACTGTGAGGAAAATATATGTAATCTTGTTTCCCGCTTTTTCTATTGCAAACTTTTTTTTCTATATTCAGAAAAAAGTTAAAATACTCATACTGCCAACATTAGAAAAGTTTGATGAGGTCCGACCAAGGAGCCAGCAGGGAGGTTGAACGCCGCACCGAACGAAAAAGTTTTACCTTTATTAGGTACGTA
Organism: Acleris emargana; assembly: GCA_927399475.2. NCBI lineage: Eukaryota > Metazoa > Arthropoda > Insecta > Lepidoptera > Tortricidae > Acleris > Acleris emargana. The sequence goes on from OV656837.1 coordinate 12,736,528, forward strand.
TTTAAATATTCCATCTCTTTCTTTCATATTTCACAAATGACTTCCACCTCATTCTTACCCTAACTAAAGAAAGAGATGGAATATATTCGTGACGTAATAAATGTCAAATTTCTTGTTTCGAACGGATGTTCGGCGTTCAACCTCCGTGTTGTGTTGTATTGCTCCTTGGTCGTGACCAACTCGATTATTGTTTCTAATGTTGGCAGTATGTTTATTTTCAAGATGGCCATGCCGAACCGTGAAAAAAAAATTGTCATTGCTATCATGGCATTATGGCGGGCAGCAGAATATAAGAGGAATAATTTTAAATTTGATTTTTTTGTAATTGCGAAAAAAAGAGACCAGTCGTAAAATGATTTTAATATGAACCTATAGATCGTAATAAATACGTCGTTTAACGTATAGTCGAGTTTAGATATATGAATGATTTTAATATGACGTAGCTCAATTATCTTAGACTCCATGGCCAATCGTAACTATAAAAAAAAAATACTTCCACCCTAGAGGGGAAAACGCAATTTTCCACCCGGCTATCTACCCATTCAAATTAAACTTTCCGAACAGGAGAGATGAAAAACGTATTTTTTTAATGTGTGGTAGGTAAGTTTCGCTCGCGGTTTAACTACTCAGGATAAAAATAAGCCCGGAAGCCTGATATCAGTTTCCCTTTCTATTTATTTTAAGTAATTTGATTTTGGCATGTTACCTATAAGTTTCGGGTAAACTTAACCATCTCTAAAGAAGTAAATCTTACTCTCTAACTCTTACTATAATAACATTATAAATGCAACAGTTTGGATGGTCTGGTCCAATCGAATCCGGATGAACGGATCTGGATGAAATGTTCCACAGAGATAGATAATAGTCTGGAACAGCACAAAGGCTAAAGCATAAGGACCGTATTTTCGATAAAATTTCGTACCTATTCCAAAATGCTTAGAGTTTTATTTTGGGACAGGTACAAATGTTAACCAAATTAGGCAGTTTTGAAGAAAACAAGCTGTAACTTCACTTTTCGCCCATATAAGTAGTACTTGGGTACAATTTCAAAATCGTTTGAGATAACCGGCCACATCGGTCCGGGCGAATGAAAAACGAGGAATGCTTTAATGGCCTTACATAGTAAATTTATTTTAAATGCGTTGAAATTTTTGAAATAGGGTGTAATTCGATAGGGATGATTTGCGCCAAAATGTTTGGATATGTTTTCGTTGGGAGGTAATAAGCCTCCTAAATAAATGTAAACAATATCCGATTTTTTGGTAGCGTCCTATAATGATAAAAAATAAAAACAGTTTATTAAGTTCATCACATCACATATAAAACAAAAAAACAGATGTACCATTGACAGCGTATTGACAATTAGAACTACTTATAGCTATTTTCAGCCAAGGGATGCTAATTTGTACAGTAAGATTCTTTACCAGTATCATTAAAACCTTAGTAGCTCCGAAACTAATTAACATATAGGAAAAAGGATAGTTCTACCCGTTAATATTTCAGTCAAGTTCTGGGACACCTTATGGGTATACTAAAATTAAAATATATGGCAAACTACAAAATGTTATGCCTGTTAGGTAAACTACCAACCCCAGAGTTGGTAATAAAAAATGATAGTAGGTATGATTATGATTTTGCTCATTTCATTAGCTAAGTACCATCCATCCGTGCCAATATTGTAAATGTGAAAGTTGCTCCGTCCGTCTGCCTGTATGTTACGTTTCATAGCTACACCGCTGAACCGATTTCGATAAAATGTGCTATGGAAATAGCTTGAGTCCCAGGGGCCCGCGAGGGAAAAGCGGTAAACTACTTGGACGCTGACGGAGTAGCGGGCAACACCTAGTATAATATAACGTTTTGTTCAATACAACGCTTCACTAACTTTTTTCTACTTTAAATATTAACCTTACCAATGTTACGGGTTACGGGACATATCTTCCTGTTCTTTTTGTAGAAATTTTAACACTATCCCTGCAATAGCAGATATTATTGTTGTAGGCCCAGTGTTGCAAGTAAAGCATTGTTTCATTTCCCCGAGTTTCTTCAAGGGAAATTCAATATTTTCGGACATCCGTAAAATAAATAAAATTAGTTCTAATAATTAATGTTTCTATGTTTCTAAACGTTTACTGTTGTGGGCGATTAACTTTAAAATACTGCTTGAACATTAACAAGTTACGAACTTAATAGTGGTGCGGTGCCCTTATATCTAGGTATTTCGAGTTCTTAACTTTAACGGAAAATAGACAAACTCAACAACTCAAAACTATATAAAAAAACTTCCTGGATAACTATAACGAATCGCACGCGAATGAATAAGACATAAAAGTTACATTTTAAAACAATTATAAACAAGGCAATCACTTAGTGGCATTATACGTTTGTTTAAGTTAAGACCTCAGGGGCACGTTTTATAAAGCTACAAGTAACAATTTTACAGGTCTAAACTGGCAACACTGCTCAAATGGCTGGTCGTCATTGGTCGAGGTTGAGTCAAATGAATACTTGTAACCTGTAAATTGTAATTTGTAGCATTATAAAACAGGCCCCAGCTTGTTTGGGGTTTTTACTACGCAATAAGTTTGAGAATAATTAAAAATAACATAAACAAAAACAAAAAGTTACCTTATAGTTGAATAATTCTTATACATATATGCAAACAACACATTTTGCAATTATCTATAATGAGGCAAAATTGACCGAAAATTTATGTGATAGTTTTCCTCTTATTTTGTCATACTGCCGTAACACGTGTCCAATACAAAACCCTACACTTACTTCTGTAAAGGTCTTTCTAATGCTACAAAAACGAAGTATACGTTACCTATCTCGCGACACCCCAGAGTGCCTACACTAGCACTAGCACTAGCACTAGCACTTCTTTACGCAAACGGCGAGCGTGATCCACCTAATTCCAAATGATTTTGCCACTTACGCTAGTTATACGTATTTTGAAATGCAGCGTGATGTTTTGTGAAACCTACAAAAAGGAAACTAAGAGACAGTTATATACGAAACTTTTGTTACATACCGGTATTTGATTCAAGATTAATTACACCATAATTCACCGAATCTCATTCATTTCTTTGTTTATATTGAATTAGTTAAGTTTTATTTACAATTATCCTTAAGGGATTCTTGTTTAACCGTTCGATCGTAGTTCCCAATATCTTATTATGTTATGTTGGTGTACACAGCTTATTTTTTAATATTACCAAGTGTACCATGGTAGCCAGTAGGTACCTACTATAATAACTTTCTAGTAAATTTATAATTTTATCCCCCAAAAATGGAAACCATAAATAGTAGAATAGGAAAAAGTGTTCATTAAAATATTCCAAAGACATTACAACTATGATTTCTGTTCTGTTCTGTTCTGTTCTGGTGACACCTCCAGCCAGCAGTTCTGCTGCAAGGACCCGTACGCGCTGACTGCGACGGAGAGGAGATGTTAGATTAGGCTAGCGGGGAGAAGCACGCCCGCCCGACCGGTCCAGTAAGAGTAGCGAAGAGCCGGCAGAGCACGAGAACCTTAACCAGCACCGACCAGCCACTAATACTAAACCGATCAGGGCATGCGAGCCTCGTCGCCTTTGCTGCACCAACCATCTCCGCCCGCCGCAGGCAGAGCGCACCTGCCCGAGACACCGGAGAGTCAAGTAGATAGGATAGGAGTGTAGGGTTTGCAGTCGATATGACGGGAGAGAAGGAAGGTGGAGCCAACCCGAATTCAGGCATCGTTAAGTCAGCATTAGGGAGATAGATAAAATACTTGGTGTGTAATATGTACTAAAGGTATGGACTGCTTAAAATGAAATCTAATATTAAAAATCAAATTTAAATATATCTATATATATATATTTAACTTTGATTTTATATATATATATATTTCATTGCTCTGCTCCCTCAGTATCCTCGAGCTCTGTCTCTGTGTCTTTTTCAGGTTTTTTATAGATCTTTTCGGCTTCTTTTTTGAGCCGATTTCTATTTTCCGCAATGGTTCGCCAGTAGGCACGACTCTTGTTAGTGTATTCTCGTATGTCCTGGTCAAGAGAGTCCTCCCATGTAAATATAGGCCGACCTATTTTTCTTCTGCGTTCCTTATACATGAGGGCCGCGTACAATAAGTGAGGGTTACGGCGTCTAAGCACATGCCCGTAATACGAGAGCCGACGAACTTTAATATTTTTTGTCACTGTTTTGCCTTCCAAGATTTGCCAGATCTTTTGTTTAGGAGTGCCCTTTGCGACTGACAGCATTTCAGTTAGAATGTGTCTCTCGTACCGTCTTAGGCGTGATCGATTCGCTTTGGTTAGTGCTGCGACATTAAGCCCGTACGTCATAACAGGAGATATCACCATTTTGTACATTAGCCTAGCGATTCTCCATTCAATTTTGTTTCTCTTAATAAATTGCGTTAGTATCTTGGAATTTCTTACGGCTTTTTGGCAACGTGACTTTATGGAGGCCCTTCTATTGTGGGTATATGTAATATAAGTACCGAGGTATATTATTTCATCTGTAGGTTGGATAGACACTCCACCTAAGCATATAGGCTGTAAATCTCCTTTTGAGATATCACATGGGTCCCGTACAATTAGTTTAGTTTTTGCCGTGTTTATTGTTAATCCTACGGTGTTTAATAGATCTGCCAGCTTTCTCACTATTCGGTCGATTACTGATATGTGTGGGCCTATTATAATTAAATCGTCTGCGTACGAAAGTATAAGGGGTAGGGTGATTTCAGCGTCATGGTCCAGCCTGACTGCCTCATCTTCCTCTTCCAGGGTGCGAAGAACATCATCCATTACAATGGTGAATAGCCGGGGGGACAGCGGGCATCCCTGCTTGACCCCTTTTCCTTTTTGAACCACTTCAGAGTTCTGTCCGCACCAGGATATGAATGTTCTCTCCTTCATGCAGGCTTCTACGATTCTATTGGTAAGGTGAATATTTGTACGCGTTAGTAGTATGTCCCTTAGGGCATTTAAGTTGACGTTATCGAACGCTTTTTCTATGTCTAATGCTGCAACAAAGAGCCGATTTCCTTCCCTCCAGTTTATGTCCAGGACACGGCGAAGGGTAAAAATGTGGTCGTTGGTAGATCTATTTTCTAGAAAAGCCGCTTGATAATTACCAATGGGATTAATAGCTTCGTCTAGTCTTTCTAATAGAAAATATGCGTAGATCCTGTAACCCACATTACAGATAGATATCTTCCTAAAGTCGCTAGTGGTCTTGGGCGCTGATTTTTTACGGATAGGCACCTGCTTTGTGACCGCCCACTCCGTTGGGACTACGTTGTTAATCCAAGCTTCCTTCATGACGTTCGTTACCTGGTAAATAAAATCTAAGGGGGCCGCTTTATATAGCTCCGGCACGATTTGGTCTGTACCAGGTACTGTTCCATTTCTCAAGCGTTTAATTATTCGGATTATGTCGTCCGTATCAGGGCCGTCCGAATCCGGTACGCTGCTAGGTGGGTCCTCTATTAAAGAAACTGCCAGACCCTCGCAATTTTTGAGTTCAGTTATCCATCGTGCCATAGGGATGAAGTATCTTTTCTGAGCTTGTGTGTGATTTAATCTGTGTTTACGCAAATACTTGTATGTGATCTTCATCCTTATTTCTCGATGTGCCTTGCTCAAACCTTGAAAAAACAGGGCACATTCCTTTTCGTAGTCCTCTTCTTTTATATTCCGTAGATTTTGGCGGGCTACTCTAAGGTCTCTATTTCTAATAGGGTCGTTGGGGGATCTATCGTAGGGAGCTGAGCTTGTGCGATCCTATTTTCTTTAGATCTCACTGTTGCGTGAGGTGGGATCACCCGCGTGGATTGTATTAGGATCTTGTTGAGTTCCTCCCAAGTGGGGTTCTGATGACTACATCCACTATTCTGTGCGATTGTTTCAAGGCAAGATACGAGATTCTTAGTAACTTCTGCTTGGAACTCATCTCGATTGTCCTTGCATCGGAGTGCTTCGTAGTTGATGGTTTTATAGTTAAATTGTGTCATACAATTGTCTTTGTTCTTTCGCAGGCACAGCCTATTGCTGCTTGTTGTACCCGAAGTCCCAGAACTGATATTTATTATTGTTGCCCAAATGATCTTATGGTCTGATCTAACTTTCTTGGACCATTGGCCTTTAATTGTTTAAAAAAATATCCGATGGGAGCGACTGCTTATGATATGATTGATCTGGGAAGTGTTTGTCCCCATTCTCCAGGTTACCCTACATGATGGACGACCAAGTACTATTAACCACGAGGTTGTGGTGTTCTATGAAATTGGTTAAAAGCCTGCCGTTGAAGTTGGAGTCCTGATGTATTAAGTTCTTACGACATATTGTATGTGACGACAAGTGTAAGACATCCTTTTTACCTAGATATGTGGAGGAGTTCGACGGCATGTGTGTAGTAATGAATAATATTTCCCTAGAATTATCGTGACCTGGTATCTGTAGCCTAATATGTACCGCGAGAATATTGTTGTAATTGCTGTAGGTGTTTATTATTTCATGTACATTACAACTATGATTTGCAAAATCATAGTTTTAAATATGCTTATAAAGCACTTGGTAACATGTACGAGTATTATTGTCTTTACGTTGTCTCTTTTTCAAGCTTATTTACTGGATAATAAATGGTAATATCTGGGGCTGATTGCATAATAAAGTACAAGCTAATAGTATTAGTGGTTTTGTATGGATTTTTAGGTACTAATAGTATGGGCTTGTTCTTTATTATGCAACATGCCCCTGGTTGTAACATAGTGAAAGTGTTTGTTTTGGCTATGTTTCAACCAGATATTACCTAAGTATATCTATCTAGTTGTAACATAGCGAAAGCCAACACTTTGGTTTTACTGGCTTTATATTTTACAGAATATTTATAGTGTTAGATTGGTTATTCCTGTTAGGTGTAGTTATGTAATTGTTTTTTTAATAATGCCGATATTACAGTTGGAGTTACCACGGCCCAATTTTTTTTAGTTGAGTACTGACAATATAATTTTCCAACATAAATCATTACTGGGGCAAGATTTTCTTGACGGATGTACTCGTACTTTTTGTACACAATCATCATGTGCTTAGGAAGACAAATGCAATGAGCCCAAACACGGTGAGGCTATCATATTTCGTTGCGGGTTCCTATGTAGATATACCAAATCTTAGCTCAATCGGACATCGGAAAGTGATTCAAAATTCAGTTACAAATTTTGAGCTAAACTAACAAACATTGCAAGTTCAGGGGGCCTAGCCAAGAAACATTAAGCTAAACAAACAATTCTCGAAATCAAAGAAAATGTATAGGATTGACGTAAGCTAACGATCAGACGCGTCAGCTCCTTATGTCAATTTCATACATTTGGTCGGTTTTCAAAAATCGATAAGTTTCGTGTAATTGGCTGGGCCCCAGGTCGTTAAATGACCTGTAATTCCAAAAAACCTAAATTATATTGTTAATTTGAACGTTAACCAAAATAAGACTTACTCCGAGATTAGTCTACACAAATTCGGCGTTTAATCTAGGTATAAAAACTTATTCCAGTTTGGTCGAATGAAATAGGTCATTCGAAATATAGTGTTGTATGTACTTTTTAATAGATATGTTATTCTGCCGTCCTAAGCAAATAAGCAGTAACTCAAAATCAATAACCAAAGCATTTTTAGTTCTCTTCTCTTAGTAATAAGGTTGATATTGCTACAGGAGATTTATCCGACATACTGCGAATTAGCTTAGCAGGGCAGTATTCGTCAATGTCAATTAATATGGTAATTTAATTATGTAAATAATTGTTAATTTATTACTACCATTATTGTAAGCGAGAAATAAAACAAAATTATATAAGTATTTAAACAATTATTATTATCTGTAACGATTCCTCAAGAATTTACTAGATTTTTTGGTCGAAATGTTCATGTTGTAGGCATAGCTGGGCATTAACTCGTTAATCCGTTAATCGTTAATTAACGAAGTTAACATTTTGATTAACAGATTAACTTTTAAGTTAACTTTTTTAAATGTTAACGGACACGTTAACTTCCGTTAATATGCAGAAGTCCGTTAATCGTTAATCCAATACCTACTATTTACCGAACGGCACCGCGGCGCGGCAAGAAAAACAGGTTCAGACAAGTATGAAACGACAAGTGCCGGGCGGCGCGTAGCAGCGAGTGTGTATTGTGAGAAACAACGATGATGACAAGTGACAAGGAAGACTTTTTCAATTCTGTCACTCAGTCTAGATAGAAAAACCAAAGAGCTCCAACTCTTTAAAGAGTAAAGCGCAAAGTTTCGTTAAAATGTGGCTGGACATGAAATCAAAAGACTCGTTCAAAGATGCTGCATTCCTCGGGGAACAGATATTCATAAATCTATTCATTAAATACAATACTGCTATACCCTCAAGCGCTGCAATTAAACGTCTGTTTTCCACGGGTAAAGACATTTTAACTCCAAAACGAGCCTCGCTTTCAGACGAGAACTTCAACATGTTTAATGTTCATGAAAGGGAATATGCACCTTATGCCCTTTTGTATTTTGTTTTGTTCCTATCCTGTTAACTTCCAGAACCTAAACCAACAGGTTTTATAAGTTCACTAACGCAACGATATAAAAATGCATTTTTTTACACATATTAACGGATTAACGATTAACGTTAACTTGCGTTAATTCTTCCGAAATGTAACGCTTTAACGTTTAACGAAGCTAACTTTTTTTGTAGCGGATTAACGACGCCCAGCTATGGTTGTAGGCAACACTGAACTTTTCATATCAGGTGAGCTCGCCATCTTTGTCTATAATTTTCTAGCGTATTAGTGAAAAAGAGATAGATATTGTTTTTTGTTCGAATATTATTGGTTTCAAAGTACGTCGCAATAATTATTAGTAGTTGGCACGTTTTCTTAATCGTTTTTTGATTGACATTTGCTTCTCAAGTTAATGTAGATATACCTCAATGGATGAAGTTAATTCGGTAATTTATTTGGTTTTCGAACCCACCATGTTTAAATAAAATGTAAAACTATTTGAGACCCTTTTAAATACGCTATAAACAACGTTTTCTCAAAAATTACCGGAAAAGTTGACATTACTAACTCCATACTGAGACACGAAGAACATATTTTACAGACAGTTCACAAATTAAAAAAAAATTACATTGCGTGCTCGCTACACAAGCCCGCAATGTTGCATACAAATTTCATTGTTATCTAGTTTGTAACTTTTTAAAAAGTGAAAACGGCTATAATAAAATGAGGGCACAAGTCTTATACATCCATATTTTATTCGAAGCGTAACTTTTTTATATGTGTCTGGAATAGCTTGAGTTTTTTTTTTCTAAAAAAGCTTGCGATTCTCCTTGTCATAAACATAAAGGCAGTAAAGAGTGATGTTATTTCACGTGAAGTTTCTGTTTATATGTGATTTGTATCTTGCAATTTTTGAGAAAAGCACTATATATGCCTCGGCAGGAACGGCAATTGCGGGCCTCGTATTTTTAAACGGACTCGTAAGCTCGTACGTTTAAACCAATACTCGGCCCGCAATTGCCTGCTTCACTGCCTAGGCAATAATGTACTATTGTAGATGTCAACCCTTTTTAGTAATAACGATTTAAAAAATAAAATATGCTTACACTGGAGAACTTTAATTAACTGTGTGGCTGTTCGGAGACTTCCAAAAATGGTTTTAAAAAGTTACAAAGCTGTAAATGAAATTTCATACATTTTTCAAGGCCGCTGCCATTTTGAACAAATTTGACATAATGTAGTAAATTGATATCGGTCGGGTTGAAAATACTGAGAGGTTAAGGACCGGCAGACTACGGAATCATTTTGCAGCTTGGTCAAGGCCACAATAATACGTTGGTTGCATGATAGTATTGCTGATACTCAATAACATGAACCGACTTTCGAATGGGACCTTCAAATCAATAAACAGATTAAACGGCTAAGTCGTGGCGCGGCAGAGTTTTTTCTACTTATAGGTACTTATGGTTTAATCGAACAGACTAATTTGTTTAGCCTATTATATTTGGCACCTTGGTGCCTAGCCAAGACGTAAACTGTAAGTTAACGTTTTTCTTTTCTATGAATCTCGTGCGTTACGTTAAACCACCCATACATTTTGAGCGATAGAAAAGAAAATCTTTAGTAGCGTTTGCATCTTGGCTAGGGATAGGGGTAGGGACACCTCATATTTCGTTAAATGAATTATTAGTCTTATTACTAATCTTTGTAAGGATATGGATTTGTCCTTATTATTAGTTGTTATTCGTAATTCATTAATATTATAAATAATGCGAAAGTGTGCTTGTTTGTTCCGGCCTCACGGCTTAATTAAGGTCTCAATCAGTTCCCAAGGGAATGCCGATAAACAACTTTTGCGCGGAGGATTTACATATAGTTTACGCAGACTTGGATATTTTTCATGTATAATCCAAATTAGGAAATATTTGATGATGTACCAAATGGGCCATGCCTAAATGACTGATCATTACTAAAACTTTTTATTAAGTACCTACTTAAGTCGTTATTTTTAAATATTTTTTAACTTGCCGAATCTCTACCTTCAATATTGTGGCGCTAGTTGTTCGACGTATTATTATAATAGTATTCTAGCTAAATGATTATTCGAACCGACTTAACGGTTATTCGCTCAAATTTATTTAGAAATAAAAGTTATTTATACACAAAGGAGGAAAAGTTCATTTCTGAGGTTTACAACAAAGCGTTTACGCGTAAGGTATTTTAAGCGGTGACCAATATCTGTGACAAGGCGGTGCTTAAACAGCACATATTATTTGCCCTTACAGAACAGCGTTCCACGGGAAAATGTCGCCGGCCGACAAAGAAAAAGCTATCTAATGCCGCACAAATTGCTACTGGGCAGTTGGCATTCTAGTAAAAACAAATATTTATGTCTGTCCTTATTTATGTAGTATTGTGCTTTACTCTTGCATCATTTATTTCATTTCAACACACAAATTTTAAATTTCTGAAGATATTTCATTAGTTTCATTACCCATTTTTAATTAATCGTAATTGAGCAAGCAATATAGTCGTTTCCGTCCAAGTTTTACAATTAATGCATTTTATGCGTCTTACGTCGTTTGCTTATCTGAGTTCAGTATTAAACGTCAGAGTTGAAAAAGTAACAGCGTCTGGCATAAACGTGTAGGTACAAGGCACTTTATCGGCTTAGTTTCAAGATTAAAGAATTACCCTGCCAATTGAATCGTAGCGGATTATTCTTTAAAATTGATAAATTTTATGTTTCTTATTTCAACTAAACTGCCAAAAAGAGGATTGAATTTGTTCACACAAGGACAAGAAAGGTTATTTAATGGATAAACCTAATATTTTTCCTGCTTAAATGATTTGTCACCGTAATAATAATAATCTTTTCACAGCCAATTTTACATTTAGCAATTCTCTAAACATGACGCGGAGCATGCCAGCCGCGCCGCCCCGGCGCGCGGCGAGCCTCCAGTCGACAGGAACGTGAATCGCAAATAGTGTTTACTTGTATTAGGATACAAACATTGACTTAGGTAAGGAAATAATTCATTGCCCAACACTGACGAGGGTTACAAACGATATCCTGTAATTTATTTTTATATTTTTATATTTATATTTTACATTCATACCTCTATTCTACGCGGTAAAAACCGTCTGGGCCTCTATTCAACACCGGAAAAACCATAATTATCGTCTCTGAGCTGTTACGGTACTGTTTTTCACCCGGCCGCCATTAGTGTCAAGTAAATAGGAGCTATCAAAACGTTAACAATAGTACTAGGTATAACAAGACAACGACGATATGGCTTTTTACCGCCTGTAATCTCTAAAAGGAGGTACTTACCAGAAAAAAAAACGCTTATTCCCAAAATACCATAATTTGAAAATACCAGATTACACTTTATACCAGATTCCCAAAACACCAGATTCAAAATAAGGATTAATTTATTGTACTTATCCAAAATTTTGAATCTGGTGTATTGGGAATCTGGTATAAAGTGTAATCTGGTATTTTCAAAATATAGAGTCATGTGGGGTAACTGTGCGCAGGGGGTAAGTGTGCGCAACTCCTTTGTTTAGGAATAGGGAGGGAGAAGTTTGTGATATGTGTCGACAAATTAAAGTTATGTTGGTAGAGAATTAGTTTATGCGAGAAAAACCCAGATGGTGTCATTAGTTCACTTGAAAAAGAAAATATTCAGAATCCGAAGCTGTAAAGGTAAAATTTGCTGTCATGGCGAAAATTGACACGAGTAAATGATCTTTATATCTGTTAAAAATGTATTTAAGCCTTTTATTTTGCATATCATTTGAAGCTATATTATGTCTCAATAAAATGAGGTAAGTTTGGTCAAAATCAGTCTGCTAAGAATATTAAAAAAACCACAAAGTTCTCTTAACTGCGCACACTTACCCGCAGTATGGGGTAAGTGTGCGCATTTTGAGCTGGTTGAATTAAGGTGATTTTTCTTCGAAGTGGCAAAGTTTTATTGATAATTTCTTGATTAAATCATTACCTAAATAAATACTGTGCTAGATACATATTTTCATTTTTCTTTCATGCTTATAATTTGATTTTGATACTAGCTTGAAAAATAAGTGCGCACACTTGCCCCACATGACTCTAGTATTTTGGGAATGAGCGAAAAAAAGGTCAAGATTTTATTTAAAACTTTGTCGGCGTAATGTATTTAAATGTATAAATATGCCAATTTACGGCTTTGTAATAGTCTCCGAGCAAAACGCGGACAGACGGACAGACATGGAGCAACCTAATAATAAGTGTCCTAGTTAATAAGGGTACTAGACTATACGGAAGCCTAAAAAGTTAATACCTTTTTCAATATGTAATTCATTTACTACACTGAATTGGAATATCTACACGGGAAAGATAAAACTACCAATCACTTTTTACATTGAATTGAAAAGATAGGCAATTTTAAGAATGAATTTTCGATAATATTGTCTTTTAATAAGATTATTTTCATCGTTTCTTACAAACTATCTGTTTTACGATCTCTGTTTTAGCATATTGTCGCGAGTTTTTGATGCGTATGCACACGTGAAGTGTGTTTATTAATTGCAAATCTTATGATTGTGTCGTCCATGACTAATGCAATAACATGGAAATCGTTCGAACAGTTAGTAGGTACCTAATACCTTACGTACATTTTAAGTAAATAAAAGCTAATTTCGTTGCTGTGATAGCCAAATTTTAAATATTCATGTCTATGTATGAACGCGATAACCATAAATGAGTGTTAAGGAAACTGGGAGTATTGTGAACTGCTGGTACGCACGTGCCACTAAAGGAATCACTAGAAGGGTCGCTGTTGACTTAATGAACAATGTTTATATTAATTCGTTTTTCTTTGATTTAATGTAAGTATCTATTGATTTAATTGAATTCTTAATTTGGTGTCTTAGAGCATTAGCCGCAGCATCTGTTGTGGACAAAACGATAATTTCATCGACGAAGCGAAGATTGATCAATCTTTTCTGCCTTTCGTCTTTCTGCACGTCCCCATCCTCCCAGAGCAGCGCAAGCTTCCGAAAGACTTGCTCTAGCTGGTAAAAAGCTTCGGCGAAAGCGGTGGGTGAATATTCGGGCGATTCTTGTATCCATGATACATTTTGTAAATTTCTTGTTTTTTGTTTGTTTAATCTAGTATTCAGGATGAACTTTATAATTTTCTTGTTCTTTTAAATGGATCGGATACTACCCCCGGGTCCGTTGATTTTGGCATCAAAAGTTGCTGGTACTTATCATTATTTTCGTCAATTTTTTTTATTTTATTGCTTCATTTCAGTTACTATCTGTACAGGTTCACCCTAATACAATAGTGCCTTGAATTAACTTAATCAATTACATAATTTATAAATAATTCATTAGACATTAAACAGTGTAAAGTATGTATTTATATTGAAGACAATAATGACGGTGGTTTAAACTCCGAATAATCAGCCGTCTCCAAGCTTAAACCCTCTTCTAATACTTAAAGATGGTTCGGTAGACTGTAGTTATAGCAAGAAATATAGAAAACCAGTTCATGCCATATACTTAGTTGTCACTGTGATACTAGACTAGAAAAAAAATACTCCTGTAGTGGTCTACGTGGTAGCTAGTGGTACTGATCGACGATAAGAGTGAGGCAATCTCGAACGTAGTACAAAAGAAAGACTACCAATAATGAAAATATAGGAAAAAAAAATAACATTTACAAAGAATAACATAGTATGCGTATATGGTAGGTACCCTTTTATTAAAAATTGTTTTTTTTTTTTCGTTACTCCTTGTCCACTTTACTAGCCAAAAGAGAGACAAGAGTTTTAAGACAAGATTTATGAATTTAAAATTATCTCTACTTAAGTTTAGGTATTAGTGTTTATTAGATGTAGGTAATTAAATTAAAAGTTTATGTAAAGTGCACGTAGTGAACACTAACTTTGTTTAATCTAATTTGCAATTAGCCCACTCTCCCCTTACTTTTATTAAATTTTACATAGAGACTACGTTTCTCATAAAGTCCAAATGAAAGCAGACAGATCCCAGTTATTAAGTTACTGCAATACTAGGAATGCGTCGTGATGAATGTCGTCGGTAATAGAGAGGAGCCAAAGCGCGCGGCGCGGGCGACGCGGCGCCGGCGACCATTCTGGTTTGCGCGATGGCTATCAGAAGCGCAATCCCCTATTCCTCGGAGTGCTAATCAATGAATAATTACTCTGTTTAAGGGGCACCTCTATAAATAGCCCGCTGGAGCGCTGACCTGGAGCGACGGGTTAGTCCGGCCTGACAGCCACGGACACTCGCCACGCCTGATTCTGATTACAAAACTACTGTAGAAACTTTGCGGCGACTCAACTATTCATGCGTTCCCGATAAAACAGCAGGTGAGCCCTATTTTTTTGTATTGATTTATTTGATATTCCTAAATAATCTTCGAATATCACGGGAGGGTTTTTTTTTTTGTGAATGCGTTAGCATTGCAATGTGCAGTTTTATTGATATCAGGTGAGGTGCAGTCGGGCTGGTGGAATCAGGCCGGCGCAGGCGCCCCCGCGCCGCGCGCCGCCGCCGCACTGCTCGCCACGCCTTCGGCTCCGCATCCTGCGTTTTTTGCTAAATTAGACCCAAAGCATCGTTGCAAGTCAAATTCATAATACATTAACTCTTCCTTACCGAATCGTTTTTCTATCCTTTGGTATTCTTTTTATTCGACACCCCTCTAAAAAAATACATTTGATAAATTATATGAATACCTTATTGTATACGTACCTATATACAAGTATAAGCGCTTCATATGTTTATAATGTAACGGGGATACGCTAATCTTACCGAAGTCATCACAAGAGACTACTCGGGGTTATCAACTATCGCTTCTTCCATGCAGGGAGCAGGCGTTCACCGCAGGTAGGACATACATACTGAATCATGCGCGTATACCTGACTAACGTAATAAGATATTTCGAGGTACTATTTAGTAATTGTAATTTGTCAAGTTTCCTACCGTTAATGAAAGAAAATAATACATTTTTCTTCTTCCTAAAAGGCACGACACGTTGCGTAGCATTGAATTGATACTTATATGTGTTTACTTTTGAAAGCAGTCATAAGTAAAATGATAGTATTACGAAAAACTCGATTCGCTACATGATAGACAATAATATAGGGAAGACATGACAAAAACGCAATAAAGTTAACTGCATGTAAACACTGGTACTTTCTTTAATTATTAGTATATCACAAGTATCAACAGTTACAAAGAAAATCGAGAAATCAGTGCTTCATTTGGAGGAACATGTATTATACCTATGATTACATACAACAACATCTGTAAAATGTGGAATGCAATAAATATATTGAGTATTGAGTACCATTGAAAATATTGAAATCAGCGTTGCCAAATATATTTTTTGCCAAGTCGGGATTTTGGAACTTTTTGAGTGAAAAAAGCGGGATTCTTTCGTCGAAAGCGGGACATAGTAAAATAAACGTATATAATCAAAAGTTTTTGAATATTTATCTTTTTATTTGAATTCAAATTACGTTTATGTGACTATAAATAGTAAAAATATCCATAGAAATTGTATTTTAATAAAAATATGTTTTTTTTTAATCAAATTTACCCTATCGTTAAATAGTTGAGTAAAAATAAAAAAATCTGAATAAAAAAAAAACAGAAATCAAAATCAAAAAAGTTTTATTCATTAGAAAAATATGGCGTTTCAAACAATAGTCTGAGATTTGAGTGTTACAAATTGCAACTTACAATAAGAGAATAATTATTTATAATTACTTATTCATGATATTTCTGTGAAGATTTAGCTTCTTTCAAGGTATCCTTTTTCTCTTTAATAAATATGAAGAACTCTTCACAGTATAGCTGTAGATTAAACTGAATGAGTAATTTTGCTTTTATTAAATTTCCCGTCCGCGCTTTCTCAGTACGCTGCACGCACGGTCGAGTTATTCCCGAAAAGCGGGACTGAGCCTGTCCCGCGCGGGACATTAAAATTTGATTTAAAAATCGGGACGTCCCGCCAAAATCGGGTCGTCTGGCAACGCTGATTGAAATCCACCAATCCAGGTGTGTCTTACGAAAGGAGCTCTGGTTCGCGCGACGACACCTCTCGAGAATGAATGTTGGCAGCTGCTATTACAACCTCATTACACAGACACATCTTAAAAATATTTCACTCAATTAATGAATAAAGTTTTTTTTTTAACTCCAACCTCAAATAAATGTTGTTGTCGTCGATGTCCTTGTTTTAAATATTATGGTACTTAACTATCAGTTTATATACGTCTCACTGCTCGTAATAAGCATTATATCATATAGCCAGACTAGTGTGAATTAGGTCGGTACATATTTTAGATTTCTTCGAGAATTCACCACCACATGATCGAAAAACATATTTTCAGTCGAAATACGGACTCTAAACTTAAAAAGTTGTCAACCTTAAATTGTCTATGTTCAATTTCGTCGATGTTTGATGATTGAGCAAGCGTTGGAAGTAGGCAGCTCGTTGCCCCGAGCAGGCGAGCACGCGGCAATGACATAGACACTGTGCACTGGTCAGTAGGCCCAAGGCTGCGCGCGGCGCGGAGCCGCGGGGCGACGCCCGCGCTGCGCCCGCGGAACAAATGCGAAGACGTCGCCAATTTGCCACTCAACGTGACGGACGCACCAGGCCCGCGCCGCTTGTTTGTATAACGTTAACGTGCTCCACTCGATTTATAACTCTTGTTCCTGCGCTCAATACATAACAAAGCAATTTTAAAAAGAAACTCAATAGGTACACGTTACTGTTATCTATGTAAATATTAAATTAAACTCATTAAACTATAGCCCCGCGTCCCATTTGATAGTGTGATCCGTCATTCCTTCGCGGCTTACCGTAATTAAGGGCGCCAAAATGACCTTGAAGGCAAGCGTAGAACCTGCGGAGAAGAAAATGATAAAAATGACTCGGGAGCGATTAAAGTTGTTACAATGAATTACGGCATTGCAAGGACGCAGTAAAGTTGAATATTGCATCAGTGGTTGCGAGCTCGGGAGGCAACGTTCGCGAGGAATGTAGGCGCGCGGCGGCGCCGCCCGAGCCCGTGACTCACGCGCACCACCGGCGCTGCAGCGCCGCTGGGAACTACGCGCCTAATTGCAGGCCCCGGCTCCACTCACTTCTTGCTACCGTTCACCACTGACAAACAAAAGGTTTCCGCGTATGCTCTTGACGTCACTCTGCAAAGTTAAATTGGTTAATATTAATAACGGGTGCGAAACAGGTTTTTTTTTTTAGTGATTCACGCATTGATTCAGTTGTATCTTGAATTGTTAGTCTAGCGGGCAAATATTATGTAAAGTATTTAAAATGTTTCTAAATATAACCTAGCTTAACTTAAGTTTTTATATAGGTACTGAACGTTCGCTGAAAACAGGTACCTATTACAACAAAGAAAATAAAAATGTGAGATTACGGTTTACTTATATAAAGGCCGAGTTCGGTTCGCCGATCAACCCTCGCAGAACCAGCGGCCACTTACTCCGTCTCACGTAGGTATGCTCGCTCCACAAATCTTATCAACGACGAAGAGCTCTGCTCACTTCGCTAACATGTCACGCGTGGCGCCGCCTTGCTCCCAGAAGTTAATCAGAGAAGTTTACGGGACTCAGGTAGGCTGAGCAAAGTGATTGGAATTATTTAGAAGCAGTAATTCCTATTATTGTTACCGCACGAAACGTTTGCTGAATTTATTTATTAGACCGTTAAAAAAGTTCCGCACTTGTTTGGAAAAAAAGTTAACCTAACTATTGCTGTTGTTTGCAAACCATGGAGGCGATACTTACTATAAATAAGGTTTTATTTTAGAATGATTTTGTTTAGGTATTTATACCTAAATCTCATAAATTTGGAACTATTATAACTGTTTAATTCCACAACTCTATAATGGATATTATCCTTTTAAAAGAAGATTAATGTAACTAATTAGATTGCTAGTTAGTACAACTAGACTCATCTACTTGTGTTTAAAATACAATATATAATGTATGTGAAGTACATAGTAACAAGTACATAGTACAAGCAATATTGGCAATTAGATAGAATTAGAAACTGAAGTAGATTAATTGAACATAATAGCATTCAATAATAGCATTCAACTCCCAAAATTGGAACAACATATAACATTTTAATATTGGTTATTTTATATTTTATACCTAAATATTGAAATGGAATTAATAGTCCTTCTATAAAAAGGCGGAAATCACCCCCCCCCCCCCCCCCCCGCGATGTCCTGTACACCTCGTCGTCCAGACTATAGATGTTCCACAGCTTTTGAGGAATATCTAACCTATTAAGGTAAGTAAATAGACTTTCTAGTCTTCAATTTGTTATTTAAATTAGACTAATCTGACCATTACAATATAGTATATAGTTCTACCATCTTAGAATTTCTTAACTAGAGCTTTATCAAAATTTCTACATTTGTCCTCTTATTAATAATAAACAAGTTAAATATAGGTCAATCTTAACCTCAAGAAACATAAGGGTATTGAATGGGTGGCACTCTGCCCACTAACTTTTTATGGTTGCTAACCGCTTGATTGATTCAGTTTTAACAATATACAATGTACAGCTGTTATAAATTATATCTCAAGACCAATCTCAGATCCAAACCAAATCCAACACTATTATTGGGTGAAGGTGAGACTATGTCAGTAGGTACCTATTTGCGGTACAATTTCAACTACAACAGAGACATCTGCTCCTAATAGGTCAAAACTGGTTTAGTGAGAACCATTTCTAGATTGTACAAGCCTTGATTATGTAACTTAATATCCTATAATCCAGCTGGAGTATTACTATTACTTTCTTAGATCCAAGATCATTAACAATCACTGATCTATACACAAACAATATAGTTCTACTAGGACTTGAAAGTTATTTCTTTGTTATGTTTTTAACTAGTTATACTTAGATTTAGTTTAACTCGATTTAAATTCGGAACTTATCAGTTTTAATTCATCCAAATTCGGCTGAAACACCAAGAACATAATGCTTCCGTTTGTTGCTAATAAAAATATTAGATTAGTTATTGGTTAACTGTCTAATATTTGACGTTCATAGAAATCTCATTACCACAGATTAACAAATCACTAGTTCTCAATTGATTAGGATTTTGTCAAAATTAAATATATTTCAAATTATTTATACCTATTAAACAATTAACTTTGAGTGCATCATATTTGGATCTATTGCTTTAATTTATTGGTATTATACCTAGTTTTTTTTTGTCTCACTCAAATGCCCCCTTTTTGTTTTGCAAGACAACAAATGACTTCCAATGCCTAGCTACAGCCACATTAGATATGTGCTCTGTTTATAAGCTCCTTCACGGTGTAATGAAGGAGCTTCTAACTACCTAATAGACTCTAAACCCTAAAGTCTACTATTTTATATCAATACTAAGAGTCCTGTAACTCATACATTTACATTTAATTGAGTGGGTATGCGTGATCCTCAGACTCTTCAGCCGGCTACAGAATGCCTAAGATGGCATCCAAGTGGGAAGAATACCTAAGGTGGTCAATATATAGATAAGGGATGTAACGCCAAGAATATTCCACATATCGTCCCCACCACCTTCCAGGTATCAGATTCGTTTCAATGAGTCCTATGGGGCAGAATATCAGCGTTGTCTGACGTACCGAGTTAAGGCGTCAGTCATTGTACCGCGGGAAAACCTGTTAAATTACTCGGTTAATGAGGTAAACCCATCTGATTCTTCATTGTAGAACCCTTCAGGTAGTTTTCTAATTGTTATCAACGTCTGCCTAGATCTCAGCTTACTAGATTACACCAGCACGGCGTCATAGCGGAGATATGGAAATTTAGAATAGGGTTAATGACAAGAAACTACACATGAAACTACGGGTGCGTATCCACTCACATAACTTTTTAAGTCCTATTATCGGAAGTCCGAAAATGTTTCGCATACCATTTTACATCATAATGATCACTCTTCATATTTTTTTTAAATACTAACGCTCATAATCATCTGAATTCATAATATCACTAATCATACACCTAGTTTATAATAATATTTGTTTTCATATATTTTCTTATACTAACGATCGAAAGTCCTAAGCATTCTAATTTATAACGCTAATATTCATAAATTTGTGTATATTTGTTTTCATATATTTTCTTATGCTAATATGTATTGTGTATATATGCGTGCTCGATAATATGTATTGGTTTTTTTCCAAGTTTTTTAAAGCGTCATCCATCATTGCGTTTATAGTGTTATGTACCTACCTGTAATGGAAAAAATATAAAAGGATATCAATAAAAATAATGAACTAAAAACAATCTACTGGTGGCGAGCGAGCGAAGCGAGCGAGCAAGACCTCTCTGGACAGAACCGACTCGGATAGGTTAGGTTAGAAGGCTATGGTGGGAGCGAAGCTTCGATTCGCTCCCGCCTTAGCCTTCGAGGTTATTTTTTTTCACATCCCTTGAAAATATTGCATTGTTAAAGGACAGTTGTAGTACACGGTAGGCTCGGTATGTTCTTAGCAATGACAATATTAATAAAAAAAAAAAGATAACTGTCTGTTATGGTTATGAAGGAAACTGTACTGAATAAAAAAATTATGAGTTCAGTATGTTCTTAGTAACGACAATATTAATAAAAAAAATATGATAACTGTCTGTTATGAGTTCCGTGGGTAGGAACAAAAATGTATGTAAACAAAAAGTATGAGGAAAAAGATTATGAAGAGTGATTATTATGAATACAAAGCGGTAGTAAAACAAAAAATAGGAGTACACATTTTATGTAAGTCAATATGGACCCTGAAATTACATAATACACAAAATTATTAGGTTAGAACCCTATAACGAAAATAAAATAAATTATATAGTTTTCACCTCAGCAGCTCAAACAAGCAGGTTTTGCTGCTTAAAAACAGTGAGCATAATTCAATTTTGCTGCGAGCGAGAGGCAAAGTAGCTTTTTAATAAAAAAAAAAAATGCCGTGAGCAGTGCTGGGGCTACTCACAACATTCGAAAAAATTGAACTTCACTTTGTTCTGTCACTTTCACTTCGATAGGAAAAAAGCGAGAGATAGAAACAACTTGATTCGAAGTTCGATTTTCAAATTCCACACATAGTAGGCCCAAAAAGAAACGCACGTTCGGATGCACACATAACCGTAAAATTGCAAATAAAACTATCTGTTAAAGTTTGAAATGTGTTTATTATAACTATTTTATACAGTACATTTTTTTTATTTAATGTTTTGAAGACAAAATTAATGAAAAATAAGAAGTTTATCATGTATCTACATAATTTTGTTATCGTTTTAACAATCTTTAATTTCGTGACATAAACCGCGGGGGCAGTTTCAGAACGCATTACAAAAATAGCGGGATTATTGTAGCCAATAATAGCCATAGACAAGCCCTAGTTAGGTTTTTTTTTAAAGCCACAGACTACATAAAGCTGTATAAAGTTGCGTTTGCACTACGGCATTATCAAGTTGAGTGACGGTTTTATCTGTTTCATGTTTATTTTTTCCACTTTTTATTTTATTAGTATTTTGCAAAAATGCTTGTGATTGATGCATATGCGATCGTGTCGTTATTTAGTCGTGTATTCACCAAATGGTCACAACGGAAGACCTGCGTTGGCCCTACCAGCTTCACGCTGTGTTGTTCTGGCTGCTGAGGTGAAAAGTTGTATGTCTCACACGAGACCAAAGTTTTTTACGTCTTGTATCTTTGAATCCCTCGCTACGCTCAGGATTCTAACCTAGAATCACTCGCTACGCTCGTGATTCAATAATAGAATCCTTCGCTTACTCGGGATTAAAAATCATCACTCGCAGCAAAAACCAACTTTGCTCTCTTGTTGAACAAATAACTATTATCGCAATCACGATGTGCTATCCTTTATCGATTTAAATTTATTTTACAACATATATGATTAAGTTAGTTTACAGGACCGTTCACTACCCTTTTATACATAGTAATGGTATAGTTTGCTTCCAAAAATAAAAAAACATTTATTATTATGTATTATTAGTTCTTACCATCCATAATTTTATTGTGTGAAGTGAAGAATTAGCTTAAGATGAAGCTAGTTAGCTAGAATAAACAAAAACTGCCATGAAAAACAAATTATTTCAAGTATACAGTACCTTTGGATACTCAGAATTCAGACATACTTAAATACATTTCAACGACGATTATTTATTTCACTATTTTATAATAACTAATCATGACTCATGAATAAAATTAAGATGTAAGTAGCTAGGATTAAAATTTCTCTACCTAATAAGTCACCTTAGCAATGCACGCCGTGGTGGTTTCCAATAAATTCAGGTATGTTGGTCCAAAATTAGTTGGCATTATATTTATTAACTGTGTGCCTTATTAAGTAGTTATTAACTAGGAAGTAACTGATGAGCTTTAGCGACCACAAGCAAGTATTTAGTCCCCGCGGCCCACTTCTCCCCTCGCGGCGCGCGGTGTGCCTCGGCGCCGCCGGCCGGAGCCCGGTTTGTGCGGAGTCAGCGCGGCTCGAGCGCCGGCCACGTGAGTAATATCGCTCGGCTGCTAAATAATGATATCGATTTTGCGGCGCGGCAGATGGTCCAGCCGGAGCCCGGCGACGAGGCCCTCCCGCGGTGCACCGTCGGCCTCCTCACCCCCGATTGAGATTTATCCACCCAAAACGTCCCCCTGCACAAGAATGACTTATACGATTTATATTAAGTTTCCGCAATTTCTATCTAGAGGGATTCGAAAGTAGTAAACATGTGCGCTCCAGATTAGCCGGTTCTTTTATAAATATTTTCGTAGGGCATTGGGTGACCGGACCGCCATTAATGTCGACAACAATGTGTAATATGGGTTTTCATTACGAATAGGCGAATCCGGCCATCTGTTGCATTCAAAGTAAATATTATTACGTATAGCTTTGTTTACTTTTAACCAGTAGTGTTGGTTGTCTATACAATTAATAAACAACATAATTAAACTTAATCAACAGGTGACGTAGGCAGCAAGTTGTTAGCTAGGGGGAAATTAAATTACACACTCCAGTAAATGAAAAGCGCGTTGGGCGTTGCGCTTGGCAAACGCGAAACAAAACACGCGCCTCATATCAAAGCCAGCTTCGCAAATTTGCTATTGCGATAAAGAACTTGAAAAACGAATAAGTTTATTCCATTTAACATAATCTCCGTCTAGACGGAAGCTGAAAATGGTCGGTGGTCTCTTATTTGAGCGCTCGCGGCCCGCGGCCGCGCCGCACCCGGCCTCGCATTTGCATCCTACACGTTTGTTTGTGAACTACGGACGAATTACGAGCGATTTTCACAACTCCGTAAGTACTTTCAATCCAGGTGGGCTCTGCGAAGTTATCTCGTTGACTCACGGACTTTTTAATCCCGCTATTATATACGACCGGGAGTCGCGAGTAAGTCCCGACGCTGCCGCTGCGCGACACCCGCCACTTGCTGGCTGTATTAGGGTGCAAGCAATTAATTCTGGAGCTAAATCTCTAACAAAATATACCTAAAGGTGTTTACTGCTATTATTTAACAACGAACACATGTTTCACCCACATGATCTCCACATTAGATACACCAAAACCATTTGAATGGCGCATAACCAAGTAATCAAGTTTTTATATTAAACCAACTGAGCAAGAAAGCGCATTAGACCTCGTCAAACGAAATCAACAAGAACTCCCAAAGTTGACGTTAAACAACCGTTCTTTTACTCGCAGCCACATGACTACACATTTGGTAATGGTTTGGACATCCGCTTGTCCTCACATGCTTTTAGTCAGCGTTAGAGTTCAACGAATTGATTTAAGGAAAAAACTAATCGCCGCCCGCCGTTACACGACTTAGTCATTATAACCAGTGCACTTCATTACAAACATATTCCTGAAGTACTAAGCTATTAATCAATTAACTATTTTATAAGCGATCAAATACATAAGTCAATAGCCTTACCTACGAAAACAAAGAAAAATATAGCAGTTCAAAATTTTTCTCGGTTTGAAGGACGGCTCTTAACAGCAATTTATGCTAGTTTTAGAATGATTGGCATCTATTGATGATTTCATAGATAAACGGTTACTGAAGCGTGACAAGCCAGTTTTTCGACATGATTTTTTTAATACATTTAGGTACCTTATATAGATTTGTAAAATGCACCGAGTCGTAATTCTAGAGATGCAAAAATACATCTTACTCAAGGCTTCAAACATGTACCCAACCACGGTCCAAGCGTTGGCAAATAATTGCCCTCCTACAAATTGTCAACGTGGAGGCTGTCCGCCGCGGCGGTGCTCACCAGTTCTATGGGTAGTTCGCTCGGTCCGCAACAATTATTTTGAATACTTTCTTTTATATTTGTATTGTTTCGTTTAAAGACATGCCGTGTTTCATGTTTTCATAAACATCAAATGCAAGAAGCCATAAATTTTAATTTAATAGTTCGTTTGGAATGCGATGGTGTTCCTGCGCATTAACTGCGTCTGTCTAAATACTACTAGAAAACATGCGGCGTAGGCAGCGAAGGATGCCAATAAGCGATTATAAAATATACGTTTATAAAACGAACATTAATGAAAATTAAAAGAACATAACGATTAGTCTCGAGCGTCGCCTCGGCGCTGGTGCGCATTTTAAACGCGGCTTGCGCATGCGCGTGAGCCGGTGCGGCGGCCGGCGCGGCGCGGCGCCGGCGCATTCCTCGCGCATGCTCCGAGGATTCGCCGGACCGACTGGCTGGACAATGCAAGTACCGCAAGCCGCTGGATTTTCATGCAATCGCATAGGTATGTATTTCATGCGATAATTTTGTTGACTGTTGTTTACTAAACTTTAGCAATTATCTAAAAAAAGGAAATTATTTTTTTCGAAAAAAGTTACTATGAAATGTTTCCAGATGTTACTCCACTTAACAATTCGTAAATCAACCTTTTCATCGTGTTTTTTTAAACAAATCCGATTTGAGGCGAAAACATTTAATTACATTTAATAACCCATAACTACGCAGTAGGTAATATGCAGTACTTATCATTCTCAACGCGAGTCAGTCTGTAGCTGCACATAAGCATCTCCTGTTGCAGTCACTGTTTGCATGCAACCCTGCATACGCTCTATCGACCGATTTGTTGATCTATTTTCAAAATATGACCTAGGTACTGCTACTTTTTGAGTAGGTATGCTAATGTTGTAGTTTTAATTTTCAGCTAAAATGTATTCGTTCCAGGTCCCATCCCCCAGGGCCACGTGCGCCAGCAGCCTCCATGGGTCGCGAGCAATCTCGAGTTGGTGGACTAGGACTAGGACTAGGACTAGACTATCAAAAAATATAAATAAATAAAAAATGTAATAATATTTTACCTTAATTTCTATTTCATTTTAAAGGTGTAAATAGATGAAACTTACTTATTTTAGCCTTTTGGGGCCGGAACTTTCGGGGACCACAAGCAAAAAAAATTAAGATCTTTCAAAACGCTTGGTCGATGCAAGATGCAACTCGGGACCACAATGCTGACCTTTACCTACATGGCACAAAGATTAAGCATCGCCATTCAACGTGGCAATGCTGCCAGCATTTTGGGAGCAATGCCCACTGGTAGCGGTTTGTTAGATTAGTTTTATGTAAGTTTGTAAGTTAATCGTTTATATTATTGTTCCTTTTCCACTATCATTTGTAAATGTAATTACTTATTTACATTTATTGCCCTAACTTGAATAGTTCGTAAGAACTATTGTTTTAAGATTTTTACCTTTCGTAGTTTCTGGAATAAAGGGCAGTTTCACTATTTGGTACAGAACCTTAAAAACTAACGTAATTTACATAGTTTGTGGTGCGTTAATGAAGATAGATGCGTTGCTAGTGAAGGTTGCAGCTCATAACGCGCAGGCTCAGGCTGGACCCAGCTGATTTATGACGACAAAGTGCCCGGTTCATTACCGCGTCACAATCAATAATCGTCCCACCACACCGCTGATGGATCTCCTCCGCAGGTATTTTCTGCACCGCGGCGTGCCTCGGGTAGACACGTTAGTGCTTCCGTCAGTAGTGAAACAGGCGTAGTAATAAATTTAACAAAGTTATTCCCTTTACTTAGTAACACTATGGTGTGGTTTCCTAATATTTTCTTAAATGTTGCGAACAAAGAAAAGCATTGGGACTACCTACTTAGTTTTAAGAATGTACTTATTAGGTACTTAATTAACGAATGTTTTATATTCACACAATTCAAGGTATCGTCGGCCGAGATGGATTGATTTTTTCCCTTTATAATAGCATATTTTGTGAAAAGGAATTCACCTTTGATTACGGCACATATTATTTGCGCACCCACTTAGGTGGGTGAATGGCAAAAAATATGTAAATAGAATGCAAACACTGGCATCCAGTGTTATCCTCAACGAGCAGAGTTCGGCGACGCGGCGCCGCGTGCGCGCTCCTTCAACGGTACTCATCGTACTTGTTAGTAAGTGCCCATTGTACATCAACCGCGAAAGAAGCTAAGTATTTATTTTATTTTGTTAGAACACATTGTATTGTGGTGCATTGTATGAACTTGTCCACGCACTAACAATACGTCAAATTGAAAGCAGGAGGACGAGAAGTACGTACGGACTTCTGGCTGTTCGTTACACTTCCTGTAACTTAACGCGACGCTAAAACAACACGCGACTACAGTTAACAATTGGGCACTTAAAATTGCTCACAAGAATTCCTTATTTACACTCGTGACTATTTACATAGAAGTTCTCAGGAGGCTGGCGGTTGTACGGGCTATAGTTACCTACACGTGTAGGAGGGAGGCAGGTCAAGTGAACGGGGCTCTGTCTTAGCCGCCGGTTCGTCTATTTGTCTTAACGCTATACCTGTCAATAGCCGTCCTAAGTTCATTGGCATTCCCGGTTTAGCGCATCCATCGCGTGGATTTGTGCAGTGCGCGTGCGCACCACGACACCACCCGCCGACGCGGGCGGGTGCCGGGCGCCGGGAACCCGCCGGACTGGTGCCGCGCCGCCTCTGCCACCAACGGCCGCCATTACTATCCGCCTATTGACAAATTAAACACTAGTCGGATGATTGCGTTCCCGCACATTAATAATCGGTAACTTAAGACTCATAGTTCATTACGGCGACACACAAGCGACTAAATACAACTTAGTTTCGAGCAGAGATTCTCCTAAACAGTCGTCTTTTCTTGAGAAGTGCTGGGAGACTCGGAGACCTGAAAGTGTGTATGGAATGAGGTTCACTAGTTCATTACTTTGCACAAATGGTCCATGCTAATAACACATATGCCGCTTACGGCGTGTTAAAAGAGCTAAAAATATTACATTCAAAATTACCTTCACCCCAGAAAATAGCTTTTCACGTTTTAGATATCCTCTTTTTCCATAATTTAACAACGAATAATGAAGTGACACCAACTTTCCAAAAACATGACTGTTATAAGATTGGTACTGTAAACAGAGTACCTACCTAATAAAATCAGACCGTAAACGACTAAATTGCTTTTCTACTCTATCCTAAACTGCTCTTGTGTCGTCACGTGTCAATGTAATTTGTGGGTTGGTGTTAAATAAAACGGTGTTCAATATTTTGTAACAAAACAAGGAACACAAAGGGCGTTACACTCGTTGTGCAAACAAGGAGACCGATAGGCTCGACACGACACGTGTCTCCGTCGGCTCACCGATCACCAAATTATCACAAATTGCTACACAAAGGAATAGAAAAACGTGCTAACACAGCTTATTAATAACACAAGCACATTTAAATAACTACAACATAATTAGGCGAAGTCCGATTGGACGGATTCCGATCAGAATCGAGGCTCATGCGAATCCTGAGTCACACCTTAGGTAAAACCACTCACTTGAGTGTCAAAGCAAACTCACGCGTTTCTTGTCTCGTTAATAATAGGTACTAATGAAAACGTGTCAATAACAAACATAACGGCCTCGCGACGCAAGATTCGAAAAATTTCACACGTACTTAATAGACGAACTATTTTAATGATGATTGGGACGCCCACAGCCAGTGCTGCACCAGCACGAGAGCAGCGTCATAAAATGCAAGTCTCAGGTGCATGTTCTATGCTGCAAGAAACTGGTAAATACATATTAAACCCGAGGAATTATTATAGAAAGAGATATAGAGAGAAATCAATATATATATATATATATATATATATATATAGATATTGGGAGAAAAAACAAAAATTACTAATAGTAAACAATCTCTAAACGTTCGAAAATTTTCACACATTGGGTGGTTGTGAACAATGACCTCTCTCACCTTATAAGTGTATACTTACATTTACGTGTTGGTTTCTCTGAAACGGCTATATCAAATTGGATGTAATGTAAATAACCTCAGGTATACTTACAATGTCATCATTAAGTATTATTCAGAGTATTTTTTAAAGGAACCCTTTATGGGGTTATCTTACCTGATAGCCTGCTGCCAAGCTGCAGTATTTGCACGGTGTTGTGTTTAGGTGTGCCTGCCCCCACACGGCGCGTAATATGAGATACATTACATAGCATAGTATGATCAAATATAATATGGTTCAATGGGGAATCGAACTCTCAAGAAGACCACTGCCTACTGTACCTACACCCATATTATCAAACCGCGATTAGAATACACTTCGGAAGTACCGTTAGCACAAAAGTAGATATATATAATAAATAAATATAATTAATTATAAGTCAATCTATGATATCTTCATAGTTTAACTGCAGACACTTATAGATAAAAGTTTTACAAAGAATTGCTTCATCATAATCATTCAGGTCGTATAACAAACAACTCTACCTATGCTTGGAAATTCCTCGTAATGAAATAGTTGTCACCATAGGTAGGTACAGCAGTAAACTGTTTCTATGCTGTTAGATGTGAACATGCATATTTAACACTATTTAGCACACTAATTATCTATTTTGTTTTCTCTGTGCCAGGTGATGATACGGTCAGCTCTGAAGACGATGGTGTAATGAGTTAATAATTTTTGATGGTGTTCCTAAATTTAATTATTACATTATTTGTATTTTTTTAAAGTAGGTAATTTAATTTATGTTTTTTTTCCAAGGTTTATAACTTCTTCGTACAGTAATAAGTATTTTCATTTATCTGCACACTCTACCATTGACAATGTCATTTCATGTATTAATTCCGAAACGACATTTGTGCTCAATTGTATTCTAATCGCGGTTTGACAATACAGTACGTGCCGTTTGGCCGAAATATGTTTGCTAAACGTATCGTTTGCTAAACGGTTCATTTGCCAACCTATTTTTTTCCTGTAACTGTTAATATTTCAGGACATATGTCAGTACCCTACAGGTTAGGTTAGGTTAGGTTAGTTTTTATAAAATCCTGAAATATTTACGGTTACAGAAAATAATTTATAACAATTTATAAACAGTTGGCAAACATATTCCGCCGAAACAGAGGTACCCTTAAACGTTCTGTGATCCGATTTTTTTCTAATTTATTGCGCATATGATTTACTCGCGGGCGCGGTCCATTGTTGGATACTTTTATTCCTATAAATAGATAATTACGTCGATCAATTATAGTTCACAGTTCGACCGACAGACCTTTTAAAAGAATATTTCCTATATGGTGTACCCTTGTTTTGTCGACAACCTTTTCATCGAATATTATTTCATCGACAACGATTCATCGAAACTTTAGTACTAGTAATATTGTTTGGCGTTATCTTATTTCAACTACTATTTATTAAAATGTATCTTACTACGTGGAAATACTAATCAACGAATACTACTTAATCGCTGATTTGATTCAAATTATCTTAATTGGTACAACTACCAAACATTGCAATTAATTTCTTCGACGTATTACTTTAATACAATTTTATATGTCCTATTGCACATTTATCTTTAGCATATTTCGTTGCAAGGCCAAACTTTTGAACTCTTCTGAAATAGTTATTTGTTCAACAAGAGAGCAAAGTTGGTTTTTGCTGCGAGTGATGATTTTGAATCCCGAGTAAGCGAAGGATTCTAGGTTAGAATCCTGAGCGTAGCGAGGGATTCAAAGATACAAGACGTAAAAAACTTTGGTCTCGTGTGAGACATACAACTTTTCACCTCAGCAGCGAGAACAACACAGCGTGAAGCTGGTAGGGCCAACGCAGGGCTTCCGTTGTGACCGTTTGGTGAATACACGACTAAATAACGACACAATCGCATATGCATCAATCACAAGCATTTTTGCAAAATACTAATAAAATAAAAAGTGGAAAAAATAAACATGAAACAGATAAAACCTGTCACTCAACTTGATAATGCCGTAGTGCAAACACAACTTTATACAGCTTTATGTAGTCTGTGGCTTTAAAAAAAACCTAACTAGGCCTTGTCTATGGCTATTGGCTACAATAATCCCGCTATTTTTGAAATGTGTTCTGAAACTGCCCCCGCGGTTTATGTCACGAAATTTAAGATTGTTAAAACGATAACAAAATTATGTAGATACATGATAAACTTCTTATTTTTCATTAATTTTGTCTTCAAAACATTAAATAAAAAAAATGATTGTACCTACTGTATAAAATAGTTATAATAAACACATTTCAAACTTTAACAGATAGTTTTATTTGCAATTTTACGGTTATGTGTGCATCCGAACGTGCGTTTCTTTTTGGGCCTACTATGTGTGGAATTTGAAAATCGAACTTCGAATCAAGTGGTTTCTATCTCTCGCTTTTTTCCTATCGAAGTGAAAGTGATAGAACAAAGTGAAGTTCAATTTTTTCGAATGTTGTGAGTAGCCCCAGCACTGCTCACGGCATTTAAAAAAAATAATTAAAAAGCTACTTTGCCTCTCGCTCGCAGCAAAATTGAATTTTGCTCACTGTTTTTAAGCAGCTGCTGAGGTGAAAAATAAATTTATAATATTATTGCATAACTAGTTAGGACTGCGACCTTCAAGAAAACGAACAGCTGGCAGAAGTGGGTTAGGTTAGAACTGCGACCCCCAATAAAACGAGCTGTTGACAGAAGTGAGTTAGGTTAGGTTAGAACTGCGACCCCCAAGAAAATGAACTGTTGACAGAAAAGCATGACACATTACTACACACAAGTAATTAAACCAACCATTCGTCCAGATAAACAGTTTCATATCTGAAACTGCCCACATAGCTATAATCGCGCAGAGTGAGTGATTGCGTTTAGTTTTTTTTATTTATTATTTATTTATTTATTTACTATGACATGTTGACAATTTTTGTTTTAATACAATGTCCCACAAAACTGTTTTTACAGTTTGACAGTGGGATCAGCAGCACAGCCGCAGGCAAGCTATTGAGAATGTACGGTAAGCGCTTCTCAATAAGCCTGTCCCCATAGTAATTGCTTACTCTGGGTACAGCATACTTACCCGCGGTTACCGACCTGGTGCCATGTTTTTGGTTCAATTGCGATAAGTTACTCTCCTGATTGCCATGTTTTGAAGATTTGCCGGTAGGATTTTGCATATTTTAAATAGTTGATAATAATCTTGTTTATATTTATTTTTAGTTTTATTGTTCACTAATAGCTTCAGAAATTTAATTTGCCTCTTTTCTATTTTATCCAAATTTGTTTTGAAGGTAAGACCATAGCAATCAAGAGAGTAACAAATAATTGATTCAACCAAAGACTTAAATAAACATTTTAGTGTGCCATATGGAACTCTATAACTCAAGTGGTACCTTCCCAATAAAACTCTTAATTTAATACAAATAAAATCAATGTGGGATGACCATGAGAAGTTTTCGTCTATTTTCATGCCAAGGTAAGTCATACATTTGACACGCTCAATTGGCTTACATTGGCATAAAACTACATTATTATGGTACCAAGAGAATTCGTGGGTTACTATTACGGGCTGTGGTGGCAACTATTATCAATTGAAATAATTTTATGCGGAATAAATTTTATTACAAGTAAAAAAAAACAAATTAAAAATACCCGAAGTGATTAGTCATGACATGAGTTACTAATTAAAAGACCTCGGTTTAAATTACCTAGTATCGAGTCCTCGACGCAATGACTTGTCGATGAAATGAAAATACTTGAAACGTTGTCTTTGAAATAATATTCGATTAAAAGTCTGTCGGCAATTCAATGGTAAACCATCCTATATATACAGGGTGCCTCTGACCTTGGGGCTTTAAATGCAACGATCGATTCTACTCGCTAAACGGAACTACTTTTGTTCTGCAACATTAAAAAATAACTTAAGTTTCGATAACTAATTGATGTAAAAGTCTAATTGTAAAATCAGTGTATTCAATACTGGCCATCTAATCACTATCTCATGGTACGGGGGCGACATTTCCTTGGTACGAGGCCTAAAGGAAAATAGAGAATTGGATCGCGTACATTGAAAATTACATTTAACATGTATGAAAAAAAATAAAAAATTGTTGGGCATATTTTTAATAACTTACAGAACAAAAGAAGTTCAGTTTCAGGAGTAGAAACGTTCCATGCATTTAAAGCCCCAAGGTCAGAGACACCCTGTATATTCAATGCTACGGCGGAACGAACTTCAATTATACTTACGAGTTGTATCTGTATTTTTTTATATATACAATACAGCTGAAAATATTCCCTTTTTGTTCGTATTTGTACCTCTGACAATGTTGTTATATTCATTGTATAGACAGCGGGCAGAGACGATACCTTAGGTGTATACTGGACCATGCAGTTAATACAATGGTTTTCCATGGAATTAATATCTGGCATGTGTAATTTAGGTATTTTATGAATTTATAATTTGTAAATTAAAAACCTAAAATCACCACGGTATACATATAATTGGTGGCTCTGACCAGAACGACCAGTCTTCTCTGAGTCTCTGAAGTGGAAACTCTAAAGTAAGCGTTGTACAAGGTCAAGTTGGACCTCCTTTATTTTATTTATTTTTCGGAGTGGAAATGCGTTAAGCATCATCTCCCGGCCTAGGGTTGGCCATGCTATAGGGGGGTATGACGAACACTCTCCTCCCGTCCACTCTTTCACCAGAGTAGAGGGAGCAGCCTACCGTCTAAAATCACTCCGGTGTTAACCTCCAAAGGGCTGTTAGCGGGGGCACCGTGGGCGGATGACTATGCCACCACTGGGTGCCCCCCACAAGTTGGACCCCTGCCTCAAGAGTCCTAAGTTTTGTACGGGGTCAAGTCGGACCCCACGCCTCAAGATCTATTTACGTGGTTCCAGCCTTTTTCAGGGACCGCTTCTCACTCGCTGTACCCCTCAGGGCGCTACCTCCAATTCTACGCCGTGCAGCGTCAGCGGTGCCCCTGGTCTGACGACTGCGAGACGCGAGCCAAAGGGAGTCCCGGAGGAATTACCTTCGTTCTCACCGTCAACCCACCCTGATGATATGAGGGTTTCTATTTTTTTTATTCTGTGTGAAGAAGACCGTCTGCTAAATAAATACCCTGACCCTGATCTATTTATTTCCTTTTCTCTCCACTATTTCTGTCCATTTCCCTCCTGATTATCTTTCGCTTTCACTCATTTTTTATATTTAACTGTGGTACCTGGTCTCTCGAGCGATCGGAAGACCACGTAACATGACTCAGGGGATCC
The DNA here is from genome assembly GCA_927399475.2 of Acleris emargana. Taxonomy (NCBI): domain Eukaryota; kingdom Metazoa; phylum Arthropoda; class Insecta; order Lepidoptera; family Tortricidae; genus Acleris; species Acleris emargana. The sequence goes on from OV656837.1 coordinate 12,770,736, forward strand.
GTGAATGATTGAGGAAACTCGTCAAATATTTTTATAATTTTCAGTAACCAGTCCAGCTGCAATACTTTCTGAATGCCAATGTATTCACAAAATATCATTTGGTGAAAGCGCATCTGATGATGAAGACCACAGAGGCCACCGAAAAGAAAAGGTGGCGATAAGATATCTCGGTTAAGATAGTTGAGCAACTATGACGACACTATACCTTTCTCGCACTGCTGTTTGCGGCGAGGTTGATATATCCTTTACATACATACATACATTAAATCACGCCTGTTTCCCAGAGAGGTAGGCAGAGACCACTTCTTTCCACTTGCTACGATCTTGACAAATTTCTTTCGCTTCTTCTACATTCATACATCGAGTCATGCACGCACGTCGGTTTCGGGTACTTAACATTCGGCCCATTTCCAGTATTTCTCCGATTTGATTCGAAAAAGTACGCCTAGGGCGGCCCCTTCCTACCCTTCCACTCACTTTTGACCTGTATATCTCTTTCGTCAATCTTCTTTCATCCATCCTTTCCAAATGACCGAACCATCGAAGCATGCCCTTTTCAATCTTAGTCACTACATCTTCTTTCATTCCACATTTTTCTTTCTGATTTTTTCATTTCTAACTCTATCAATCAGTTTCACACCACACATACTACGCAAAGAACGCATTTCAACTGCATTTACACGACTAACATGCTTTAGTTTCTTATTAATTGCGAAGTAGGAATACGTAACAGCATATTATGATTACTAAAAAGTACGAGTATATATAAACATTGAATGTTATACAACAGAAAAACGCCTCCAAAAAAGGGAAAAAATATATTTCTTTTAAATGTTAATAGGTCAGTCAAACTGAAGTCGGCGCACTACAATATTAACCAAAAGCCTACTTCAGTTTGACCAAAAATTATTTCCTTCTGCAGTTTGTATTTTTTTATCGGGATGACATTGCACAAACTGTCCACAATTTTTTCTTGTTTTATACTTCTTTTTCGTAGACGAAAATTAAGTAAAGATTTTTTTTTTTAAAAAACAGCAAAGTGCGAGTCCGACTCGCGCACGAAGGGTTCCGTTCCGTACCATTATCTGTACAACATTAGCAAATAAAAATTCAACTGTCTAGCTATCACGGTTCGTGAGATACAGCCTGGTGACAGACAGACAGACGGTCAATTTTTTCAACAGATGCGGGCAAGCAAGTTGTACAACTATGCCAAATATCAAGTTGATATATTTGTAGTTGCTGAGAAAACCTGCTGTGACATACCGACAGACAGACCGACAAACCGACAATGAAGTCTCGCCATAACTTTTTTACCAGAACGGTACGGAACCCTAAAAATGACTGACTGCTGAGTTTATTGCGGCGTTTCTTTTCAGCAGTGGTCTCCTCTTGGGAAGCGCTGGTAGATTCTTGACGTGTTAAAGTGCCCGTGCTGCTTACTTACTGTATAATTGTCTTTTATCTTTTTTATCTTTATCCGTTGTACTTACCTAACGCGTCCCTTTCTATACATTGGTAAACCTTTGTCAACTTGAAATAACTGATTGTTCGCTTTATTGTTTACAAATTAATGGCTATTTAGCATTTTCTTATGGAGTTACACTGCCCGTTGGACAATGCGTTGCGGTGACTTTTGTACTCACATTTTACAATCACTCGTCATAGTGGGGTGGTCGTTATTATTTAATAAATTAAAGTTTTCCGCTCGGGAATTTGTGTGCTTGGAGTAAGCTATTTCGTTAAAAATTAGAAGAATTAGGTACCAATCAAGAGTCATCACCACACGTAATGTGTTTTGTTTTATTTAAATTCAATAATGTTTTATTATTCATACTTTTTATGCGTTGTACTGAATTCTCAAGAGTCCAGAGTAGGTTTAGGTACCTGATTCAGTAGGATCTATATCAATTCCCAACTATTTCAGTACCTACTTAAGTTCTGCCAGGACCTTATGGAATGATAGTGCGCACTATTTTGATTTGGTGCAACCTGGCAAGGGTTCTATTTTGAACATGCCTCTGCAAATTGTTGGTAACTCAGCTCGTTAAGGTGCTTTTTTGCCTGAGGACTGTTTCTGTCGTTGACTGTTATTACGGTAGACCGGTGGAACGGCCAGATTTCGACAAGCGAGCTGTCGTTAGATTTGTCTTAGCGTCGCGGGGTTCACTAGATATTTATATACATGATAATATTGATAACTAACATTATGGGTGAATTGCAAAAATATTGTACATAGTTAAGGATTTAATTGAGATACTTCCAATGTTTTTCCTTTGTATAACTAAAAATATTCTTAAGGATTGTTAAGGATTTTTTAATTGAACCCTTAAAGAACTATGTTATGTTATGTATAATATTTTTGCTATTCACCCTTATATTGACGACATTATCCAAACAGCAGTTAGCTTTTTAGAGATACGTAGTCAAACTAGGTACCTTATAGTTTCGCCAGGTCCGTCCGCAGCTTCGCTTAGAGACTCTTAGTTCGAGAAAGCTGTAATTTGGTTTGAATGTATGTACATATTAGTCACGCCGACCGTGGTTTTTTTTTAATGTAGTGTCCCCTATACGTAACGTGGGGATATAATTCTTTTCTTGTCCACCCCATGGTGGGGTGTCGTTGGGTAGGTCTCGCAAAGCTACTGCGGGTTCGTGGGAACAACTTCTTCGGTTAAGGGATCCATTTGTGAAATATTAAGATTTAAAGTGCAAATTTTTGTTAGAACCAAGTGTCCCGTCCGCCCCCCCCCCCCCCCCAACTTCCTTTCCTTCAGCTAAAACGACGAATACAAAAAATCTGAAAATATCTTATATGAAAGCAAATACGAGTATATCAAATTTTAAAGAGAAACGAAAAGATTGGATCCTGAGAAACAGGTGACTAGTGTTAATGAAAAATTCTACTCTAACATGAATAGGGACCTAATTAAAATTAGAGAACACTAAACCGAATTGGCTTTATTGTGGACCTAAATTTTCCGCGATTATTGTAACAATAATGAAGTAATGAGAAAACGGGACACGCGTCATAATCCGTAAAATTCGCTTATTTCAAAACCGCTCTTAAATTGCCTCTGGGCACGAAAGTGCAAATAAAAGGATTTTTATCAGTGTAGACGATCAATTTTCCACAGAATAAATAGTTAAATTTAAAATACACGTGTTTGAGTTATTTTTATGCATTAGCTATCCACTAAAAGGAAGGTACTTAATGTGTTTATCCTTTTTGCAAGTAACGAACGTGCGTGCGCAGCTTCGGTGGGAATGGTGGACACCAACACAATGAACACTCATTTAGAAGAACATACCTAGAACACTCACGTCCCGTACTTGTATATATGTTCTTATATATAATTATTATTATCTATATTAAGTAATAGGAACTACAGAAGACCAATATTATATTATTTTAAATTTACTTAAATTACACGATTGCATCAATGCACGTACGAGTACATTGAAGTAAGAAGTGTGGCGCGGCTTAGTGGAACTAAAGCACGATGTATTTGCTATAAGCGAACTGTGATTTTTATAACTGTGGATCAAAATTTACCTGTTTTTATTTGTGCTCTGATAGTTTTAAAATAGTCCCAAAAGAGAGCATAACGAGGAGCCGGCGCCTAGTGGGCTGGCCTTTAATTACTTTTGTGTGTTTATTTGGGATTGAACCCCAAATCGGCACTAAAAAATTTTTTTTTTCAACGCACTATAGAATTACCCACTTCCGCTGTGTTATAACGATAAATGTGTATTTTCAAACAACAGGTAGGTAAGTAAATATGTGTGATGATGATGATATCATGCCAAAGCAGGTTCTTGTTTTTATGAACTAAATGTTTTTACACTAACTTGCAATTTGATAACTACACACCTAAGCTATATGTGATTTTAATATCGTCACGGTTTTGCATCGTACAATTTTATCGAAACAGGAAAGACTGTTAAGTCTAGTTTTTTTACATTCAATTGGTGATTCGTGACTCATTATTTCTGCAAACCAAAATAAATTCAAGACGATATCGAATTGTATATATAAGAATCTGTACGAATCAAAGACAAATAAAGCATAGGCAGACATTAATTCCTGGAAAATTTATAATAATCTTAATATTAACATTAATAAAACTTCATTAAACGACTTCAAAAAAGGAAGGGTTCTTTTCTGTCTTTGTTACCTCAGAAATTTCGACTGGGCTAACCGATTTTGATGATAATTTTTTTATTTGTAAGCTGGTGCTTCCCGTTTCCATGAGAAATCGACGGTAGTCTTCAAAATGTATAGGCACACCTATAGCGATTTTGGTATTTTTCATTGTAACTCGCGTATTTGCTCTTGAAAAGCACTATTTGATGAAGTGGAACTGGGTCGATTTCAACATTTCTGGTTTTTGTCTCATTTCGGTGCAATTTTTAAGTTTTGTGTATTTTTGAACGTTTATCATTTTAAACTATGCATTGTTATATATTGTAGACGTGGTGTTAAGGGACACTCAAAGTCATAAATAGTTTATGAGATATACGAGATAGAAAATTTGATAAAACTATGGAATGATACATACACACTGAAATGATAAAAAGTATCCACCGAAGTGATAAATACCCACTGGAATGATAGAAACGACCCACGTAAATAAAATCTTATCCACCGGAATGAAAATAAATGAAAAAAGTCAATAATTATCATAATTATCGCTGTTTATTTGAGTTAAAATGACATTAATGTCATTAGTAACTAACATAATTAGAAGTCTTTATTTGAGTAAAAATTAGATAGATATTATTAATAATTACCATAATTATAAGTCTTTGTTTGAGTAAAAATTACATTTATATTAATGTTTTGAAACAATTCGCTTATAAAATAAACATATTTTTTAATAAAAAAATTACTTTACATTTTTTTATAATGTATATGTTGATTTATTACTTATTTCTTTAATATGGTTTTCAAAAATGTTCTAAATATTGTGATTTATTTATGATAATAAACTAGTAATAAATTTTTAAAAAATAACCATCTTCTATATAAATCTAATAGAAACAGTTCGCTGACCAAGCAAAATATAACTCAATAATTCTAATATTACAAATATCCCAGTGGCAATTATATCCTTTATCACTGACTTTAGATCACTTAATGCTTAATAATTAGTGCGTCATAAGGACGGCCTCAAAAATATAATATGAAATACCTAAAAAAACTCAGTCAAAAATGTAACATTATGAAATTATGATAACGTGCAAGACTAGATGTGATGTGATATCCCAGATCTTAAAAAAAAACGTAATACTAATATAAATTTAAACCTTTTAATGTTTTTTAAACTGAATATCACGTCCAATGTTAACACTAAGCATTGTCCTAAATAATTATAATTAAATCGAAAAAGAAAACTGTAACAAATTTTTTTTTCCATCTGTGAGAACTTTCTTCTTTATAATATAATATTATATTGCAAGTTGTTAGAGTTATTGGTAATAGCTCTGCCTACCCCACTCTGGGATGAAGGCGTGACGCTATGTATGTATGCATATTATATGCTTAGTAGTACAAAATAACTGACATTTGGTTATCGTGAAACGCTTAATTATTTACGTTTAAACGCTTATAATATTTATACATTTGCTTTGACTTCATAAAATTAAATAATTAAATTTGATAATTATTTGGATAACTAAGTGAAGCTACTTTTGTATCATGCCGGTGTTGCTTATCATTTATGTGGGTATTTCATACACCGGAAACATCGGAATGAGAACCACGGAATGATAAAACCTGTACAAAAATATTTTAAAAAAAACAACGGAGTCGGGTTTCTTTAAACTAACGTTACTCCCGAATTAAGAAATATTACGTACGTGTTATACATACATCCTAAACTAAACACACAAAAACTACAAAAAATAAATCAACCGCTGGAATGAGGATTTTTTTGTCAACAAGAATTGACCTTTATATTTTATCGCCGGAAACGCGTACAACACAACCGCTAGTACCAAACTCTTGCGCGTGACTAACTCTACGAGTGCGCGGGAGGTAGCTTAGCAGATATAAGGCACAGAACATTTGACGGTGGTAATGATAACGTTTCTCCGGACAAACGTATTTCCTCGTACCGGGCGGTATGTGTGATAGTTAAAAAAAAAAGTCAGGGCTTCTTTTTGTACACTAACTATCTAGTATTTTAAAAAAGGTAAATGTTTTTCATAATCATTAATAGTTTTTGATTTATTCCACGTTTTGCAATCAAAACTGGGTTGCGGACAGCCCACCGTGATGAGAAATGAGGTCTTAATTATTTATTTTAAATTATTATTTCCATTAATATTTTAATTCTACTTATTGCCCAAAATAGGCAACAGCGTGAAGTATTCAGAAAAAAATAACAGTTTAATTTTTAACCATAGTTCACCCCGGTTTTCAGCGCCACCAGCTTAAAATATTGCTTGGGAAATTGACCCAACTGATGATGAAGACCACAGATGGCCACCGGAACTCCTAAACGGTATAAATTTAAAGGGTGGCGACAAGATATTTCGAAGATAGTTGAGCAACTTTAACGAAGCATATTTAGGTTTAAATATATGATTTTGAGTTTCCCACGGCGTTGCTCGCGGCGAGATTGAAATGTTCTAGAGTTTCTTTTTTATTAAGAAGTTGGGCTACATAACAGCATAGTTTTTTGTTTTTTTTTTAACATTTATTTTTTTATGCATTTTTTTTCATATAATTCAAAACCATTAAATTATGTGATTTTTTTGGGTTTATTTATAGACAAATATCTGAACTGGAAACATCATATCGAATCAGTATGTTCAACATATTATAAATGTGTCTATTTACCAAAAGCCATCCAGATTATTTTAAGAGACGCGACTAAATGTTCGCAGGAGAGCTACGTGCGCAGTACAAAATCTACTAACGGGTGATACCAAAAAAATGAGAATTATTTGCAAGGGTGTAAAAAAATAATTGTGTAACATTTTATAATATTTTATAGTAAGGGTTATAATACACATTTAACTATTTACAAAATTATTAATGCACGTTACGATAGGGCCCGTAATCAGCTGTTCGACGCAGTTTTGACATAATGCCCGAACAAGACCGTTGGACGGCATATTTGTCCATTTTTCGCAAACAGGTTTTTATTCTTTTTATCAGTTGGGCACAATTTTCTGCTTCCCAGTCAATTTTGTAAACCAAACTGCTCAAAAAACCAGAAAAATCTTCGATCGGCCGACATTGTGGAAGGTTTTTGGGATTTCGGATTTTCGGTACAAATGGCACATTATGGGAGTCTAGGAATTGCAATGTTTTTTTGGCGTAATGCGACGATGCCTTATCTGGCCAAAACACATATTCTCCATCAGGGCGATGTTGGCGATTAAATGGTATAAGTATTTTTTTCAAGCATTCACTCTATGAGAGTTTAGGATTAACTGCTAAACCACTAGGTTTGAACCACAGTTTTGACACACCTTTATAGGAAAAAGCCACATAAAGCATAACTTTCTGCTCAAACTTGTGCTTATACTTGTGTTTTATATTGTCTGGTGATGTTGAAATGTTGCTGGTATAGTACCGATCATTTCCAGGTATATGGGTTTTGCTCAAAGGGAAATAACTTTCATCATCCAAAATAAACGATTTTTCTTTGTAATTTGTAACCATCCAGCGGCATTGTGACATAATGTTACATTTTTGCTGATCGGTGTATTACGGTGCCCTTATCTTCTTGCGGCACTCCAAACCCACCTTTTTTAAAGACCGGCAAATGTACGGTTGACAACATTTAAATATTTTCGGGGCATCTCGTTGGCTCATGGCATCACTATCATTGAAAGTGATATGGAGTGTCTTCAGTCTTCCCTTGGTCATTATTTTAGCTGGTCGGCCGCTACCACGTTTGCGAGTTGTCGTCAAGGATGCAAGAATTCTATATATAGTAGAAACTGTTACATTTTCTTTGGTAAAATGATCTACTGTGTACTTTTTCCCCATGTTTATATTTTTATTATAAAAATGTACAACGCGTTTTCGCAGAGCTTCTTGTTTCGGCGTCATTTTGACAATTATAAATGATTGAAAAAATGAAACAAATAAAAATCAAGAATATCAAAAGAGGTACAAATAACATCTTGAACAATGTTTTCTCTATGGCAATAGATGATTTTTTTAAGACTACTGAAAATGAGTAAATCATTTTTTTGTTATCACCCGTTATGTCAGCCATCTTGTAGATCTGATATCTATCGGAGAAACGCCTACAATATGTATAATTGTTTTATATACGAGGGCAGAGTGAGTTGTGTCTGGTAAAACTCATATTAAAGGTATTTTCTTCACAAATTCATTAATGTCAATTTGTAATGCAGCCTTTTTGGAGGTAAATCGTATATTTTCAGCCAGTTCACACGACTAGTTTTTTTTTTGACAGCTATGAAAAAGAAACAATCACTTCGGTGTTTGCAAACATGGAGAAAAGTGAGTTTCGTGTTCTGATTAAACATTATTTTTTGCGAAAACAACCATTACGGATACAAAAAAAAAATTAGACAAATATTACGGGAACTCTGCTCCATCGATTAAAATGATCCACAAGTGGTTTACGGATTTTCGTTGTGGCCGTACAAGCACTGCTGACGCCGACCGACCCGGACGCCCAGTTGAGGTCACTACACCAGAGATGATCACCAAAATCCATGACATCGTATTGACCGACCGAAGAATAAAGGTCCGTGAGATAGCTGATATTGTAAGCATTTCAGACGAACGGGTTCGTAATATCCTTCACACTTATTTGGATATGAAGAAGCTCTCCGCCCGTTGGGTGCCGCGATTGCTCACAGTAGATCAAAAACGCACTAGGGTGACCCTGTCAGGGGCATGTTTGGCGAAGTTTAGGTGCAATGAAAAGGACTTCTTCCGTCGTTTCATAACTGTTGACGAAACCTGGATTCATCATCATACACCAGAAACCAAGGAGCAGTCAAAACAATGGATTGCTTCAGGTGAACCTGCACCAAAGAAGGCCAAAGCAGTTTTATCGGCGAATAAAGTTATGGCTACTGTCTTCTGGGATGCTCGTGGTGTAATGTGTAATATATGTTGATTACCTTCAGAAAGGTAAAACGATTAACGGCGAATATTATGCCAACTTGTTACAGCGATTTCATGAAGTTTTAATGGAAAAACGACCCCATTTGGCGAAAAAGAAAATCATTTTTCACCAAGACACCGCACGGGTCCACACTTGTGCAGTTGCTATGGCTAAAATCCACGAGTTGCGTTACGAATTGCTCCCGCATCCGCCTTATTCTCCAGATTTAGCCCCCTGCGACTATTTTCTTTTCCCAAACTTAAAGAAATGGCTTGGTGGAAAAAGATTTGGTTCCAACGAAGAAATCATCGCAGAAACCAATGCGTATTTTGAAGGGTTGGAGAAATCGTACTATACGGAGGGAATCGAAAAGCTAGAAAAGCGATGGACCAAGTGTATTGAGTTACATGGGGACTACGTTGAAAAATAAATATTTAATTGGACCAACAAAAAAAAATTGTTTAATTTTTTCCAGACTTTTCACTCTGCCCTCGTAATAACCTTCCTAATTAGTTCAAACTGCTGCATGGTAATTTAAGACGAATTTTACTGAATGGCTACAACATCATTGTTTGTATAGTGTAAGGGGTTTTTTTTTAATTTCAGTGGTATATAACAAATATTATTGCTACCACCTGCCGGCCTGCAAGCCACTCATTACATATTAAGTAGGTAGGTTTCGGGAATGCTGCATGTATTTAAAAAAAAAATGGGACTAATTTGTTTTTTTTAGATTATTTATAAACTTAATATTTTGAGCCGACGGAATACTGTTGCTACGTATTATTAATCTTAAGACCTTCTTGTAACGTATTCTATCAATTACAGATTTCATTTCATTCCAACAAATGTATACGATCTGTCAAAAACAATAAGGTTTACTGAGGAGAAGATAACCCTAGTACAGATGTAGTGAATAAAAAATAATAATAAATAAATAAAAAACTTTATTTAGCAAAAACAGTACAGTATAGCTACTTATAAATTTAGTTACAATGATATTTATGGTATGGTGCTTATTTATAACCATTTCGTTAATGATTGGTGTATACTAAAGCAATAATAATGAGTAAGTTTCCTCTGTCCCCCGTACTAGTAATAACTGTATCACGGTGGGACAGGATTCACCGTCCTCTAAATTATTATATGTTATACAGTCCAAGTAAGTAACAAGAACTACTAATTGAGACAACGTGCGGGTATGCCAATATTCAATATCGGTTGCTAAGAGCCTAAGACGTAAACAAGTAGTATATGCAAAAATACTACATCAAACTTAACTGAATGTGATTAGGAACTAGGTACATAATATAAACTAAGTATAAATTTAAAGAAGGGATAAAGTATGAGACTGCGTGTGTATGTGTATGTGTGTGTGTGTGTGTGTGTGTGTGTTTGTGTGTGTGTGTATATGAGTGCCAATTTTATTTTATTAGTTGCTCTGTATTTTCATAGTTAAGCGTCTTAAGATATTTTTCTAATGTTTTTTTACACAAATATGGTGAAAGTGACCTAAGATTTAGGTTTTTACTTAGTTTATTGTACAAAATGGGTCCACGGACCCTTGAAAATTTACTTGCAAACTTACTTTTGTGATGTCGTGTTATGTACACGATGTCGGTTCTCCTACGTGATGTAGGATAATCAGGCGGGTTTTTATGTTGCTCCAATAACATAATAATAAATAACTGCCTCACTGTGAGAACAGACGTGTCATTGTATAAGCCATGTGTAGGATGCCGGAATTGCTTAAGTCATAACTTTGAGAACCGCCCTCTGTGCTCTCTCAAGTTTAAGCATTGCCATTTTTGACGAACATCCCCAAGCTGTAATACAATACCCTATTACCGACTGACATAGTGCTAAGTAAATTGAAATTAATAGTTTTCGATCACATACATGTCGCAGACTCTTAAAAACAAAAATCAGTTTCCGCACTCTTCCTGTAAGACCTGTGATTTGTTCATGCCAGTTGAGATTTTTATCCATTTGAACGCCCAAGTATCTGATCGATGGACTTTCTTTAATTTCTTGACAGTGACAACTTCCGAGTTCTTGACATGTATGCGCTTTAATAATAATGGTATTTGGTAATGGTTGAGTACTATTATTGATACTGTAGGTCATAATTTTAGTTTTACTCAGGTTGAGAGTGAGTAGATTGTAAGTTAACCATTTCGTAACATTATTAAAGCCTTCTTGAGCAACGTCATTAACACCAGGCCAAGACTTAGAGTGGAACAGAATAACAGTGTCATCGGCATATGTAGTTATTTGAGCATTAGAAAGAGATAAACGGCATAGGTCATCTATATAGATCAAAAATAACGTGGGTCCCAGAACGCTCCCCTGCGGTACACCATAATAGATATTTTTTTCAGAGCTTGAGAAGTCTCCTACCCTAACTGACTGCTTTCTATTAGTTAAATAATCTTGAAAAAGTAATAACGGTAACCCACGAATACCTTTATTTTCCATTTTTTTAATTAGTATTGGGACAGAGACTGTATCAAAAGCTTTTTTTAGATCTAGAAAGATACCTAGAGCTTTGTACTTATTGTCTAGTTTATCAACAACAGATGAGGTCAGTTCCTGAACGGCGTCAGTAGTAGATTTTCGCTCCCTAAAACCATATAAGATAATAGACATACGACATCATATTTAGTTCGAGATCCCCTCCATCTGGTGCTTTATTCTACTTGGTATATCCTTATTGCTTTTGGCATTGTATCCGCCATTACTGTTTACTGTCAAGTAAATAAAAGCGTTAAAAATTTAACGTCTTTGTTAACTAATTCAACAATACGAACCAATTTTACCAAACGATGTTAAATATTATCAATGTTTTTTTTTTTTTTTATAGCATGTGAAGGCATAAATAACGAGCACACAGGCCACCTGATGGTAAGTGGAAACTGTGACCCATAGACATTCGCATTCACAAGTCTGCAAATGCGTTGCCAACCCTGAGGACTAAGATGGAATGCCTCTATGCTAGTCATAGATATTCGACTGTTAGTACATACATTTTGACAGCTGTTAACGCTCTAATCGTCTGTTAAGTGGTTAACATGGTTTGGTGAAATTGGTACTAAAGGTAACATTAGGTACAGAACAAGCCTACATAAGAAATCAAGAAATGGTTCATTGGGCTTAGAGTACCTATCTAATTATTGCGAATAAGTGTGTTTTATTTTAATTGTGTAAAAGAAGGTACTATTTAAATTATGTGTTGGTCTTATTGTAAGCTTTAGATTTCAAAGCGCACAAAAAATAACAGTCACCAAGTTTTACTGACTTTTATATTTTTCATCACACTTGCACGTAAACAGTATCAAAACATACAGGTTAACTTGGCCGCAATGCCCCATATAAAACCCTCGACCTTTTTATTTACCATGAAACCCAAGGTCGGTAAGTAATTTTTTTTTAATTTATAGCACAGCACACAGGTCATGCAAGTTCAAGCAAAGAGTTTACACGCAATTGAAAAATTGTCTTAAAATGTTATTTAAACAGGATTTTCATTGCAATCTCGCTACATGTTACTTAAATACTCAATTAATGTTCTTAATAATCGATTTTAATAGTTTTCTGTATCAAAACGTCGTTTTTTTTTACACTCCTTCAGGGTTGTATGTATACCTACGTAAGTATTTGCCCTTAACGTTTCTGAACGAAACATTTGTATAATCTGTGGAGTCCGCCCGTCATCCGCTTAAAAAAAGTTCAAGTAATTCGTAATAATAGTTGTGCTGACTTGTGTAAGTATTATAAGTGTTTTCTGTCCTATAATTTTATTTATTTACTCGCAAATGTGATGAAAAACATTGTATGTTTCACGGTCGGTACAGGAATTACGAACCTCGACTCAGAAAGCCCTCAGTCTTCGACTTCGGGCTTCTACTACAGCCTCGATCGTAATTCCTTACTTACCGACCTTAATACACAATGTACTATTCTTTCGGGTTGAAGTCTAAAGTGTAATGCAAATCTAGTACCTAGGTTCTCGTATTTTGTTGATAAAATCACCACATATTTTTATTTTTGATCCCTTACTGCATTTTGTTCAATTTGTAATTTATGATCGACTAGCGGTTTCCAGTGCCGCGTACTTCAAGCGGGAACTGTCCGATTGTTCGGGATAAAAAGTATCGTCTTTTACTGGGGGTCAAGCTCCATATACGCAAATTCCATCAAAATTAATTCAACGGTTTAGCCTTGAAAGCATGACAAACAGACAGACCGACGGACAGACAGAGAGACAGAGTAACTTTTACCTTTATAGTGAGTATGGATTGAAAAAAAAAGTACCGGAGAGACGAATTGCATACATGTAGTTTTGGCGCAGAGGGTCCTCAGTGTCCTCACACCGTGGTACCAACCAGCCACCGTTTAAATCGGGTTAGTGAAGTTGTCAAAATAAAACCATACAAATGTAACGCCGGACAATAACGTTTCTCACCCTCATATGTTGCAGATATTATGAAACTAATTGTAAAAAACTTGGTCTGTACGTTTTCCTTTGCAAGAAAAAAAATGGAAAAAAATGAAACTTCCAAAATATATACAACCTATTTTTTTTTTGGTAATAATAAGTCTAAACCAACCTAATTCCTAGCAGAAAATAGCGTTCGATAAAATCAAACTTTATGAAATGATACAACCTATGAAGTGAACTTCGATAAAATGATGGGTTACCTTATTTCATAATATGTTGTTTCATAGCTATTTGTTTTGTGTTTTTTTTTATCAATGAAATGTTTATTTGTTGAGTCTCGTCGTATGTATGAGGAAAAACAAGGTAACACCAGCGAGCAGCGGGCCGGCGGTCAACGCTCGGCGGCTGCTATTTGGAAGGTCGCCGCGCGGCCTTCTTCCGGCGCGCCCGGGCGCCCCGAGCCCCGCGCGTTTGTTTCGATACACCAAAACAGTTATACGTGCTCTTGCATGTCTTTATGTAGGCTACGTTTCTGGGCCGGCGAGAATTCTCGTTATTACTCAAATTACCCATCCCATTGAACTCACCACGTTAAACGGAAAATTTTCAATTGCCGGAATGGCGTGACACATGTAACCCGAGCCCCCGTCCGTCACCCGCTCCTTATGATGCCTTTTATCCCACGGCGGCATTATCATAATGACTTAATAACTCTTTCCAGAGAATGCCTTTGTGAGAACGTCACACCCTGAGTCACATGATACGCTTAAGCATGCGAACATCCCTTATGCGGATCATTAAACTAAGCCTAAACCTCAGAAGGTTGTATTCATTTGATGTTGTTTTGATTCTGAAGATGCAATATTATTGCGAAAATGACATTTAACCAAATTTATTTATAGGTGAAGGTGCGAGAACAAGCAAAGCGGCAAAGCTTTGACCCTCCTTTTATGCGGCGATCCTTCGCCGTCGCGGTACAATGGCGACAAAGTTGCTTTTGAAAGGCATCAAGCGCGTCAAGCTCGGCAATTAGAAGTATTCACATCGAGCTCCTCGCGCCTCGCGAGAGATATCACGCACCTACCTATCTCATTACTTTTTTTGAACATACGTTACGCAAAAAATAACCATCTCGAGCGCTTGCATACATATGAGAGATGGCCCGGAAAGTTATAGCCGTGACCTCGAAATGAAAAACATGCACTCTCCTAACTGTTACACTAACGAGGTCATTTATCAACCTGTTATTGTTTTTTCCTCTCGATTGTGTACCCGATTTAAATACGGTGTCGGATAATAAATACCCGCCAAATATCTCCCATTTAAGCACCTACGAGTAAATAGTTAATTAAGCAACCCTCAGCCACTTACTTGACTTAGGTACATCTTATTGTTGGTGGCATAGGGGCGTGTAGATATTTTTGGCGTCTTGAGATCGTGTATATACACGAGTATTTATTGACCGTACATTTTTAATTTCAAAAAGTGGGTCTGTTTACGTGACAAAAATTACGATTACAATATCAGCTAACTCTATTCTGGCCATAAAAAGATCATTTAATGTTCCTAAACCTAATAATCTAGATTCTAATCTAAATTTATCTCATTATTGGATATCGTAAATGCACTGGGCCTCTATTCCACACGGTTAAAATCATATCGTCTTTCACCTGTTATCTTATTGCCAACGTTTTGATAGCTCTTATTTACTTGACAGTAATGGCGGTCGAATTAAAAACGACATCATTACAGATCAAAGACGATATGGCTTTTACCCCCTAGAATAGCCCGCCTGTTGACGTTATCAGCTATGATATGACTACAGTCCAGTGAATAAGAGGTGGCTTAAACGCCAAATGTGGTTACCAAATTATCAACAAGTTTTTAGAGTTGTAGGTGATTCTATACCTCTGCGACGCCTACCCCACTCTGGGATTACAGGAGTGAAGTTTCAAATTGTACCTAGTGAACTTAATCAAACAAAACAACCCACCGTCCATTTTTTTGCAAGCGATATTTGTTGAATTTTATTACTCTTTTATACAGTAATATACAGGATGTTCCCGGCATGAGGGCTTTCATTGATATAGAGTAACAATCGGAAACTCCTTAATGTACCTACATGTTTATTTTAATTGAAACAAGAAAAAATAGTACACACTTGTTTTCTAACAAAAAATAAATTGCAAGCAATGTAGACTGTACTGTGCATTGAAGTTAATTAGTAGCTAAACCTTGTTTAAAAGTGACCATAGCATGCCCCATTTGACGTCTAACCAAAATCGAGGATCGAATTTACATAGGTTTGTCTTTTTCTCTTGCTTTAGTTACGAATGGAAAAAGAGTGTGACGGAGCCTTCTTCGGTCAAGCGTGAGCGTGCGTTACGTTTCACTGCTCCTGCGCTTTTAAATTCAAATTCAAATTCAAATGTTTTTATTTGCATAAACAAAAACACAATTATAAGGACATAATTATAAGGATTATGGCTCGGATTATTCGATACTTTTCGGTATGTAAAATAAATTTCATTTAAGTATTCGTGAAGTATCTTTAGTATTATCTTTTGGATTGTTTTAGATTTGATTTGATTTCTAAATTGTTAAAACTGAACGAGCGTTACCGGAAAACGTCGACTTAATTTTACCTGCAAATAATTACTTATACAACGTAAGCAGAAGCCCTCATGCCAGTAACACACTGTAGAATAAAGTAGATATTTATTTTCGCAAAATTCTATTTTTACCTACTTACTACTTGTTCCTTTGATATAACTCATAGTGGTGATAAATCACGACTGCTCGATTAGTCCTTGCGGCAGGAAGAAGAAGCGGCTTTAATATCATGATTAGTATTATTTATTACAAATGAATGTTAGCTCGTTAACATAAACACTGAGTTACGTTCTTCTGTACTATTTTGATTTTGCATCCGTGTTATTTACCTCTTTTACTTAACACATGTTATGTATTGCTTGGCATGAAATGAAGTTGAACGAACAAAGGAAACGACGGAATCTAATTTTCTTTATGTCATAACAATCTGATATGTTACATTACATCGCCCGCCGCCCGCCGCCCGCCGCATGCCCCCGCGAAGCGGGATCTGCCAACTTTTATTATTGTTACCAGGTCAAACTAAATGCTACTTTATTCATCCCCGACGTCAGCGTAACCTTTTAAAATAACTCCGCATCGTCAGAAGGAATTAGTTATTTTCGGATGATTCACAAACGACCATTTGTCCCTGACACTTGTTGCGCCCTTTTTGAAATTAATAATATAGTTTTTTTTCTAGACACCTGATCTTTAGATCGTAAAATATTGTTTTTAGACCCTTCAAAAAAGGAGTGAATCGACAACACGTAAGCCCATAAAGTTTTATAAATGACCGAAGGATCGTGATCTCGGCGCTGAACGAGCACTTGAGAACTGAACAGGTGTCGAAGGCGGGCTGGCGAGCGGCGCGGCGGGCGGAAGGGACCGCCATAAAATAGAGGGGCCCCACAAATTAACCCCACTTTGAGCGAAACCCCGAGAAATTGCCAGTAGGTATACGCAAAATCTCATCGAAATGACATCTAATTTAGCACAACAATTTATGTTTATAAATATGAATAGTCCTTAAGTTTGAATAGAGAGCAGATAATTTGCGCTTTTTGAAATAATTTTGCGATGATCACATTCATAATAGTTGTATCACTTCATCAGACGCAGGCAACTTAACTCTAGATGCGTAAATAATTCGTTATCTATAAGTTATTGCTCGACTCGTCACGAGCGAGTTGCCGGCGTAGGTTACTACGTTCACGCGTGTGAGTTTCAATGAATTGAATATGTATTTAACGACCACTTATTGCCTCAGCGTCCTTGCGAAGGCCGATCATTTGCCTGCGAGCGCCGCGCGGTGTCTCATCTGCTAACCTCCTATTTGGATTCATGTTGTTCGATACGTATATTTAAGTTATTAAATCACTTTAATTTAGTTATTAATTAATCCTAAACTCTGGTCTTTATCAAAATATAATGAAACAGTTTGTATAACTTTACCAGACGTTGACAATCGTCAGTCATGCTCCTAAACCTAGGGGTTTGTTTTCAGGGTCAGAACGTATACATCGGAACTCTTTTTGGCGTCTTTGTTATATTTATGATTCTTTTGTTGCACAATTAAGCATAAAATCGAAAAGCAAATGTGTCGCTACAATCATTACTTACCAGTGAAGCTATAGGTGAAATAGACGTCAAAAAGTATGTGTATGAGTCTCTTTGTTTCTCTTTCATCTATTTTAATCAAAGATTGACCGATAACTCTTTTCTTTTCTTTTTTCTTTTTGCTTTTTCTCCCTATATCTCTCTTGTCATATTTTGACTTGTTTTCCTGCTGAACTATGCGTGCTGATAGGTACAATTTATACTATTATATGTATAGGTACATATAACTTGAGAATTGGGAAAGGTGTACCAGGCGGGGACAAGCTAGTCCAAATGTTATTTTGATTTTGGAATTCATTGCTTGTCTTCGCCTGCAATACCTTTTCCAATCAAAGTGTTATAATGTATACCTATACCTACTCGTATATTTGGAATGGGCTATTTACCTACTAGCTTTCATTTGAGACCCATATTGTTATAAATAAAAAAACTTTTTTTTATTCCCTTTCCATATATTTTTTCGCGGACGCCATATTGAAGTATTATACATATAACCTTTGCCATTCCGACAATTAAGACGGATCGAATGACAACTCGCATGTTAAAATTCGTCAAGCCGTTTAGGCTACTGAGCGTGCTCAGAAATAGACATATATACATACATACATACATACATACATACATACATACATACATACATACATACATACATACATACGCTCGAAAAACATAACCCTCCTCCTTCAGTAAAAATGACTGACTGCTAATTTTCTGGCGGCGTTCCTTCTCACCACTGGTCGCCTCTTGGGAAGCGCTGGCAGACTCTTGACGTGAGAAGTGCCCGTGCGGCCTACTTACTGAATAGAATGTCTTTTATATTTTTATCTTTTAAAAGTTTTATTTCAGGTTTCGTCGGGCAGAAGAGACGAACGTGTTTGGCATCGGCCGTTAATATCAAGGAAGTAACCTTTATCATCTGCCACTATTCAAATATTATCATTATATCATTAGACATGCACGATTTTGGTTAATTAACAAACTATTAAAATCATTAACGAATATACGCCAAAAGCTTTACAGTAAAAACCAATAAAAATAAAAATAAATCACCGTGCGCTATCAGATACGTTACGCACAATCGACGGAATTTAATGAACAGTCTTTATTAAAGTATAATATACTTACGTCAGTTTAATAGAGATTGTTAAGCCCACGAAAACACGACTCCAATCAATTACTCGGATACGACAAAAACGGTCAGCGATCGGGAGCTGGGGCGCCGCCGATGACTTACCTCGCGACTCCCGCGGTGCGGTGACGTGCACTTATAATACTCGTAACGTCTCGGTTTGACATAGGCAAGTATATTATGTATGAAATAGTAACGATCAATGGGTACCAATAACAAAACAATATAAACAAACCTTTTTATTATATTCCTTATTTACCAGCAGTCAGATACAAGACTGTAATCCGATTGTTTATATCTGTATGTGAAGTTTTCAAGAAGTTTACTTTGCCGATTGAGCGCATTCGACTGCTACACACCGTAAGATGTTTTTTTAACCATTTCAATGCGTTTAAGGCGTTCATATTCAATGTTTTTTATTGTTTATTATACCTTAAAATCGTTATATATAACAATAATGTGTAATCTAATCTTAATAATATAGTTTCATCTGCTCGCGATCTTAGGTCTAAATTATCATGGGTACTACGATTAAAAGTTAAAACTAAACTTATTTAAAATAAAATAAAACTCAGCTACTCAAATAAATAAATAAATAATAATAATAATAATAATAATCACCACCATAAAAAGAACACCCCCTCTAGCAGGTCCGCTTGCGGCATGGTCACTATGAGACTGGCTGCCTTACCTCTCTGGATAGCTAACCCAATCCTTTGGCAGAGGTAAGGACCAGCTCTAGGATCTCCGGAGGTGTCTATGAGCCGGGATGACAGGGCTTTAATAAAGCTTTTCATATCATTAACTTTTTAATCTAATATAAATCAGGCATTTTGCAATATAGACCGGTACTATACACCTATGTATAACTTGTCATAAAAATGTTTTTATTCTAGACGAGTGTACATTTATACATTGGGTACGGTATTTTCACAAACACTCAGCCGATCTTAATATTATTTTGATAATTTTCGTTCTATAACCCTTGGTCGACAAAACTATGAATTTATGCCATATTATATCATCCCTCCCACGAAGCGTTGCTAGATTGTATACATGGCCGGCCAGCAAGAGGCGCCGGCGCGGGCGCGCGCGCGGCGCGGCCGCAGTGAAAGCATTTAGCCGAGCACACATCTTAAAGCTAGCGGTATCAAACCCTACCACAAAAAGCACGTACCCAAAACACGAGTTACAATTTTTCTCCTCATTGCACAATACGAATTTGTTAACGGGAACCGGCCATCTACTTTTTTGTTTGTACGGGCATATAAATTGATAATGTTGGTAATTTGGCGCCGGCCCGAGTGCCGTTGCTCGCAACGCTAATGAGTTTATAATGGACAGAATAATGTAGGATGATAACATATTTTCCAAATCAATGTCTAGGCCGAATATGTGGACTCGGGCGTACCCACGGCTATGATTTGGGTAAACGTTCTCCATGAACCGTTCTAGTTTACTTTCTCAGTTTGGTGTCAAGTTAATACACTGTAAAGCACTTTAATGATACAGTTTGCGTGTCTATGTTGTGTATTTAGACAATATAGCCCGTACCAGAAAATGTAATGAAACATATGAACATATCTTTGGCTTACAAAAAGCACTTATGGTTTTGTATAGCTATAATTGAATCAAGCATTAGCCTTTTCAATAGGCACCACATATTTTTATACGGTTCTCCTAAGTATATACGAGTATGTACAATCGCAGTATACAAAGGTTTGTCACTTTTAGACCACAGTTAAAAGTGACAAAAATATATAGTAGCGCTGCTACTGTGTTATAACCAGACAATCACGGCAGTAATAATAATTTATCTAATTAATATACTACCATACAATATACCTAATTTAATTAATAATAATAATAATAATAAATAATAAATATCAGGGGACAATGTCACACCAATTGGACCTAGTCCCAATTTAAGCTCTAGGCTTGTATTATGGGTACTAGACAACGATATAAATACTTATATAGAGAAATATATACTTAAATACATAGTAAACATCCATGACTCAGGAACAAATATTCGCGCTCATCACACAAATATCTGCCCTTAGCGGGATTTGAACCCAGGACCGCTAGATTCGTAGGCAGGGTCACTACCAACTAGGCTAGCGCGTCTTATTAGATAGTAGAATTGTTTATTTTGACACAGAACGCAAAAAGCTATTGAGCGGACAGTGTCCAATCAAGACAAGTGTTAGTATGCTTAGATTGTATTTACTAAGGTTTAGGAGATACCTACCATGTTCTAGTTTGGTTTATCCTTCCTGCCACGAGCTTGGCTTGTGTGCACCCCTGTGCTATGTCGTACTTCATACCTTATTTGTCTTTGTTTCTGTTCTCCGGAGATGACTCCCGAGTACCGGCACCGAATCGAGGTACTGTTGGGCCACTCCTCTTGTTTCCTATTGCTCCACTGTGTCCCGGTACCTTTTACCAGTGTTACATGGGATGTGTTGCCTAGGGTATTGAGTTCATTTCTACACTTTTGCACTTATGCTGATTTGACCTCCAGCCTATCTAGTGTTTTAAGTGCTACTTGGCTGTCTGGGTATATTATGACTTTTATGACGCTTCCCGTTGTATGACTTGTTTCCTTGACGGTCTGGGCACACTTTAAAATGGCATATATTTCTGTCTGGAACACACTGGTGAAGCTGCCCAATGGTAATAGTGGTTATGTGCTCATTTGACTCTTAATTATATATGCCTGTCTTGGATCTTTTGTTTGATGACTTCCACGAACCGTCTGCGAAGCATGTGTTCAACGATTTTATACTTAGTCGTACTTGTTGAAGTGCTTCCTAATTAACAACCTTTTTACCATGCTTGAAGGTGGTAGCAATGGAATCAAACTTTGAGGTGAACTATCATGGGAGCCACAGCCCTGTCGTAGGTCTACTTCAGCGAATTTGAGAGTGCCTGCCCTGCGACTTATTTAGGGTCATGGCGACACAGACCTTCAGGGGAAACTGGAGCCTTTTGAATTAAAAGGGAAGATCATTTGGTATTAATGGAACACGCGGTACAAACAATGATTCTCACTGAGCAAGTCCGGTCAAAAAAATGGCCTAGGCATATTGCCCCACAAAACTGGAGTAAAGTCTGTAATATGGCAGACCCAGTAGGTTCTAAGTGCTTAAGAATTCTACTGGATAATTAACGGCATCGGCTATTGAGTTGTAAACAATTATTTTTCAGGGTTATCCATTTGTTTTACATCAATTAATTTAAGACCGAATGAAATTTGAGTTAAGAGTGAACTGTCAATTACTGCTGCCTGTCAGCTGAAATTATCCATCATTGGTTCCTTCACCCTACCCATGTCGACTTTTTCAAAAAACATCATGGCTGCTATTTTGAATTCCAAATTTGACATTAATGTAATGTGCTGTATGTGGACGCGACTTTCATTTGGATTGTGCCTTTGTCGGCCTAAAAATATTTTTATTATGTCAAAATCTAGTAAAGATACCTGGAGGTGTAGCAAATGTCGAGCAAAAAAACCCACAGCCTCTGATGCTGGGGCTTCTAAAACAACGAAAAAACCATTGTCTCTCACCCTGAGGGGACGAGCACGACCAAGAAAATATCTGATACTTCACAGCAGAAATCAAGCCTGGAACCTGATAATGTGACTCAAAGGAGAAGGTTTGTAATTAATGTTCCGACTGACAACTCCTTTAACTCATTCCAGTCAAATATACACGAATCGGGTGATGAGGAATTGTATGAAGATGACGAATCTACAGATTCCTAAACCCTAATATCTTTGTTAAATAGAAGCTGCCCCGAATTAAACACAAAAACTCATTTTAATATGGAAGAACTTGAATGTAAACTACTTGAACTTCAACAAAAACACACTCAGGCTATTTTATAAAACGTTGCGTTGGTTATAAAGTACCTAATAATTTGTCAAATGAGTTTTGGTAAAACATTGCAAAAAGTTGTTGCATGAAAAACAAGAAATGCTTTAATTACTGGCTAATAAAGTAAGGATTTATTTTAAATTCGTTCTTATTACTGAATCCCACCATTGTTTCATCAGGCTGAAGTTTCCACGCCGTTAAATTAAATTAGAAACACAAATTCTAGTTATTTCTAGCCAAGGGATCCGAACGTGTACCGTAAGGTAATGTTATTTTATTTAGCAGTATTATTAAAACCTCAATAATGCCTAAACTAACAACTCACATCACATTATCACATTGCATGGTCAAATATATATTCAGAACCAGTATAAAGGGAAAGGGGGCTTTCTTATGATTTAGTATTTAGGTAGGCAAGTCCACCTTGTATATATGTATAGCTGAGTTAAGAATATGTAAGACAAACAAAACGAAATCAAATTGATATCGTTAACATAATAATGTTAATAATGTATAAATGAGTTCTATTATGATGATAATAACTTTAAAACGTATGTAATACATTAGCACTAACTAAATGTTTCTTCTTCTTCTAAATCGTAAACTCTTGTTAATCATACATAAGTTATAAGCATGCATGCACGTTCGCCTATAAATAGCTGTGCAAGATAATCTGTACTCGTGTAGATACGAGTATGTCCGAAACAAGGAAATGTAGTTGTTGGATGACCAAACGAAAACAATGAAAAAAATCTTTTAATAAATTAATGTACTAACCCACTAACACTTACGATGTTTAGATTAGTCTAACGACATCAATCAATAATCAGGGTAACCATTCAGCTTCTACGAGGAAACTAAGAAGTGACACGCAGGTCAAAAACACATCTCTCCCTCTGATTTTCACTGCGTTCAGCCAAAAAAAAGCTTTTATTTAATATGCTTTCTCTGTCTCGCAAGGTTCCTTACTCCATACCTGAGTTAGATATATTTATCTTTATTTATTTATATTTCGTCCGCCTGAACGGTGAGGTCAAGTGCCCCGGAATGACTAACACTGCGCGTATGTCCTTTGAATCCTGGCGCAAGGTCGCAAGCTTAGAACATCCGGGCTATCGAATTTTTTTACCTTCTTTAATTCGGTTACCTGTTTAACTTCAGTTTCCTTAAAGATCGTTCTTTATTTTATACCGAAAATATTTGTGATATTTATCAGTTTTATCAGTTATCTATCACTTACACTTAGATCAAATACATAGTATTTAGTATTAAACTAAAAAAATAAGAACTTTATTCAAACTGGTTTCTCCGGCCGTGACCGTACCTGAAACTTCGAGGTACAAGGAATACATTTTTCGCTTTTACTTGTCGAGATTTGAATGTTCCGTATGGAAGTTTGTGGGGGTAGGAACATAAATTAGATGACGTATGAATGATGATGAAAGAGAGAAAGCTGGATGTTTTATGACTGACTGAGACGAAGAAAAAAGGGGTGAGTAAGTCTACACACGGAACCTTGACGGCATTGTGGTCCGGGGTTCCGGTATCCGAGCACGGTCGTCAGGGAGTTGTTATAATACTCACAGAGCGAATGGCTGAATGTATGCAAGAGCATGAACGTGTGAGCCCAAGACCTCTCTGGGTGAGACTCGAGATAGGTCTCACTCGTTTATACGTAATTGGGGCCCTATACGATTATGCCCCCGATACGATTAAGACGAAAAAAGAACTGGACAAGTTTTGGGAGACTCTGCATGAGGTTTCAACCAAATGCAAGGGAACGAAAGGATTATTTTATCAGGCGATTTTAATCGTTGGACAGGCATGCAAAGGGATGTTTATGAATCGGTACTAGGTAATATGGTGATGAGCGAGTGAACGAGAATGAATGAATACTTTGTTTGATCACAAAGAGATTCATCATTATACGTGGAGACGTCAGAATGAGAAGTCTATGATAGACTTGATGATTGTGGATGAACATTTGCGTAACAAAGTTGTTGATACCAGAGCATTTCTGGGAATTAGCGTGGGTTTAGATCACTAATTAGTGGTAATACGAGTAAGGGGTCTGATCTCACGTTGGCACCATCGTGTTTCCGTACCGTGCGTTAGAGAGGATAAAAGTACAGAAACTGAATGATCAAGTTATACAAGATGAGTACGTAAGGAAGCTGAAAGATTGTTTTGAATGTGTTCATAAGATGAATGACAGTGAAGTTGAGAATTATAAAAACAATGTATGGGAGATTATGAAGACTGGCATGGTGAAATCAGTCATTGAAGTATGCGGTGTAGCTAAGAGAAGAAAGGGCAAGAATGAACGTCCGGAATGGTGGGATGGAGAGGTAGATGATATAGTGACAGAGAAAAAAAAGTGTTGGTTGTATTTTGTAGCCGTAGAGACCGCACAAGATCTAAGCGACAGAAAGAAAGAAGAGTATAAAATATCAAAGAGCAGATTGAAAGAAGTTGTGGCTAGAAAGAAAGTTACCCACCTATTGCACATATGAACCGTCTAATTTTCAAAACATGATGACGGAATAGTTTATAAAACGTAATAAGTAGTATTTAACAAAGTATATCAAAATGTTTGGAAAACTATATTCAATCTAAGAGCAAAAAAAGGCACAATATAAATTAAATATATGCAGCTAAAAGGCAGTAATCAACATTCTGGGAGGTGGTACACGAACCGAATTCGACACCACCCGGTCTCATTATAACCTGCTCATCTGCGGTCAAGCAGGTTTCTGGTCCAAATTTATTCGTTTGCCTTTTTAGGGTTGTTCTAACGAAAAGATGTACCACGATTTCTTAAGTTATCTAGAACTAGCGACTCGCCCTCGCTTTGCTTCGTTTCATGTGAGTTTTCTGAAGCACAACAGAATGTTTAACAACATAACAACCAACCGTGAAAATTGAACTAACTGATGGTGAAAACTGCATCAAAATCCGTTGCGTAGTTAAGGAGGATTTAGCGGGTATACAGACAGACGGACAGACGCTGCAAGCTACTTAGTTTTATACAATGTAAAAAAGATAAAGATAAAAGACGATACGCCACTTCTTCAATACGATGTCGAGCTCATGCAAACCTCTACCAAAGGCTTCTTGCAAACGAACGCAGACGCTACCAGCCTTGGAACCTACTATTGGTTTGGCGATGTATTGAAAAAAGTAACAGTGAAAATACGTCGAATAAAAGTAGATATAGTTACTTAATTGAAAGTGAAAAAGTAGGCAAGTCATTGAATGGTTTGACTTAAAAGTTGATAAATGAAGGTTGTTAATAGATTAAGTAAGTATATTGTAAGTGGTCGTAGTAAATGGCGAGTCGTGAGCACACAGCGGCGCTGACGGCATGGCTCCCAGATCTTCCTTGTGCTGTGAGTCAGCGCGGTCGTGACCCGGTCTGCGGATTTTGTTTACTGGCCTGACTTACCTTCAGTTACTATTATTAATCACGCATTAGTAATCATTTCTTGTGAGAAATTTGTTTAACTTAATTTGTAAGCTATTAGGCAATATTATGTGGTTAAACTAATGTAAATACAATGTTGTAAAGTGCGGAAGTTCAATCCGTATTATCCGTATACAGCATGTTATTGACCAATGAGTATGAATGAATGTGTTTGTTTTTTCAACAACCTAAAAGTTATTTATATTGCTCGCATACTACATACACTGTCATAATTATCAATTTAAATAGAACTTCTTATAAGTAAATAGTATTTAAAATGTGCTCTTTTGCGTCATCCAATCTATGAGTCATTACTAGCATTATACCAAAAAGTAACTTCTCAAATTGTGAAAGTTTCTTATGAGAAATTCTCGGAAATTTCTAAGAATATTCTTAAATTGTGTGTTTCCGATGATATTCTCGGTAATTTCTTGAGAATATTACTTAACTTTTGTTATATTATAACCAGGGATCGGAAATTCGGATCGATATTTACCTAAAGTTGGCAAAATACCCGGAAAAAGATAGGCAAACATGGCGTAGGCTTCTTAAAAATATTATTTTAATAATTTAAGTTCTGGGATTCTACAAAACGTTAATATAATAATTACTTTACATGTAGGACATTCTGTTTTGCTCCTATAAATTCGTACATTACTGGTAAATTAAATAACATTTGGTTAAACATACATAGAAAATAACTTCAAACAGTTAATATAAATAAATAATTATGAATTAATTCCGGTGTAATATATTATTTTGAAATCCCGGAAATTTTATTATGAATTATATGATTGAGTCCACCTCCATACAACTGAACAACAAAGCCGGCGCGAAAGTATAGGTAAATATCGATCCGAATTTCCGATCCCTGATTATAACTCTACATGATAAGCTGGCTTGAGTTGAGTAGGTAACCGTTTGGTGAATTTGCCCGGTAATAAATTTGTACCTCTCTCATCGGCTATCGGCTCAACCGGCTTCAAAGCGGATCAATTGTTTTCGTTTTGTATGCAGACAAGCCATCGATTTTCAAAATGAAAACGAATGCGATTGCGAGTGCGTTAGCCAATAACCCCTCTGAGGGCTATTTAGTTTTCTTGAGTGATGGCATGTAATGAATAAACACTCCGTTAACATAATTCAGTTAGATACAAAAAATATGACATGGGGTTTGCTCGTGTTTAATTAGATGATTCAGAATCCAGTTTCGCTGTAATCCATTACGTTCTCGGTAATATCTTCGTTAAGTTCTCCCAATGACGTAAATCGTGCTGCGGAGCCGCGGTCTCTAGAAGAGCAAGTCATACCACTGGGAATAGATGCAAATAGGTACTTACCACAGCCGCCGACATCCGGCTCCATCCGCTCGCGCTCATACCTGTTTTACGCCGGTGTCTACGTAAGTAAATACCACGCTAAAATACCCGATGACTCCTTACTCTTATTGATAAATCCTTCAACATCTATTCGGGGCCATGAAGAATGCTTTTGTGTTCATTTCCTTCATCTGGTCCAGAATGATGTAAGAAGCGCAACTATTAACATACTACATGATAACTCGACGAAGTCGTAGGTAATTGCTGCGATCATCTCTATTTATAGTCGTCATTTCTAAAGTATTTACTTCCGCCTATTTGTTTTTAAGTTGTTGCAGAAGAATTCTTACAGTAGGTAGATTGAATTCCTTAACGTATTCTTGATTAAAGTAAAACGTCCGTTATTTAATAAATATGGATCTGTTCCGCAAATAAACGTATCCAATCGTTGAAAATAGTTAGCTTATCAATATGCTCCTATCATAGCGTGGGAAATCTCCAATATTGTAGTTGGCATTGTAAATATTATTCAGAAACACTTTTTTAATAACGTAGACAAATGCTGTTTTATTTGTACATTTTGACGTAACAACTTAAACAAGCGAATGGGCGAGAAGCTCTGATTGCCTTATGGTTCCTCATAAAAGCCAATTCATAGCTATACACAATATCCTCATTAGTGAATAAATAGAACCCTAAAAATGCAATTTTGATATGATACATACCTGACCCCATACAAGTATCACACGTTAAACGTTGCGTGTAACGCTTGAAACTCCGGCAGTGGCAATCGGTTAGATATCGATACTGTAACGGCACCTCACCAACGCCCAGCTAATTATCTGCAGCGGCAACAATGGCAGCACGTCGCGGCCGCCCGCGCACGCAACCTCAAACTGTCACATTGACACATTGACAGTGTTACGCGATAACGACGTGACGCTTCTGGTAAACCATTTCACCGAAAATTCCAAGAAAATTCCGCGCAATTGAATGCACTTTTCTTAAATTCCAGTACTTTCCATGACATATTCTACATTACTTATTCTGAATCTTATTATTTGGTAAAAATGTTCCATATAGCTTTTTCGTTACTGACTGCATAGTTAAAAGAACAGGACCCGTAGGTACCCGTACCCGCGGTAAAATCGATATCGTAGTTAAGTTAACCTGTTATGGTATTGTTATGACGTCAGCCGCCATTACTGTCAAGTAAATAAGAGCTATCAAAACGGTGACAATACGATAACAGATCAAACACGATATGGTTTTTACCGTGTTGAATAGAGGCCCTGGGCGAGTAAGGTAGTTTAGAAACTAGAGATGAGGTAGTTTGGGCTCTAAATTAGAACATGTCGATTTGTACCAACCCAACGGGCTACATAAAACTGCCCTTATATCTGGCTTGGCTTTGTGACACGAGCGACTGATTATAATTCAACTGGTTACAGCAGAAACCACGTGTGTTGTAATGCAATGCAATTGATTTAGGTCAAGTGCGGATCCAACTCTGCAAATATATTCAAAATAAATACTTGCGACCAATTTTAAGACGTGCCCGCGGGCGCCCGAAGCGCGGCGGAGACGGGACCCACATCCGTGAGAACGATGCTAGTTGTGATATTTTTATATCATCCTGACCGTAACTGATTACAAGGCTAGCAACTAATTAGCGGTATTTTACAACAATGCCTTCAAGACTTTTTACTTAATGTTTACGATAGCTGTGCGACGTAAATTTATGTTTAACTTCTTAAAGTATTATTTTATTAAGCTAGTAATTATTTAGCTAAACGAGCCACATGTGAAAGAATTGGAAGACGTTCAGATAACATAATAAAAAAATGAAAAAGTCATCTTTATTCTAAGTTTCATTATTATTATAAGCTTCATTCTAATATTTCCGAATGTATGCCATTGGCTACCATTGATAACTACCGACAACTATATCCAGAATAGTAACTGTGCCTGAAAGAAACCGTTATTTAAAAGTCAGGTGTAATGTTCAGAAATTTACCGTTCTGATTATGTCAAGTTACTCGTATAATATGAGGATATAGCGAACTATGAATAAGACAACCATATAAAAAAATAAGTACGTCATTATGACAGTTTTGATATAGCGTGTCCAGGCCGTGGTGATCCTACCTGGTGAACTCACTTGATGTACCCTGAAATAGAGAGAGCGACAGTGGAGAAGAAGATACATTGCTATCGATAATCGTCTATATAGTAGGTACAATCAATTACACGAGTAGGTGTCATTATTGATTGTGATCGTATTTCCTATCAATCGTAATTGGTTTACCACCCAAAGCGATGCTAGTACAGTAAGTGAAAGTGTCCGACATTATTCCATTCGGAGCGGTCAAATCGGATCAAATGAATCTTTGGCGTGTGTGATGCAAAAAATGATCTAGAAATACATACACAATGAACGACGCCGACATGAAGAAAGTTACGCCGAAAGTGTGTAGAGGCTCAGCACAGCATTGATTAATAGCTACAAACGCTGGCAGAGCCTACATTCAACTTTGGCTGAACAATATTATTTCCGATCGTTTCCTACATTGCTCTGTTGTATCTGATTCTTCCTTTCTCGTTCTTGGCAAAGCACGAGTAGATACTTAGGATCGAACACAGTTCAATTAAATTGTTTAGTTAATGTCAAATAGACCCAATAACAAAATCAATAATCAAGATAAAGCAATCTAGGGGGAAGCCGACGTTATTGAAACTTGTCGTAATTTACAAATCGTTTTATTTTAGTATGTGTGTTTTCAAGACTAATATGTGAAACTACTATGTTATGTATGAGTGGCAATAAATCTATTCTGATTCTGATTCCGAACGTCTTGACGTTATTATTTAGAGTTAGAAATTTTACTCGAGAACACCATAATTTATGAGAATGAGAATGAGTATAATTGTAGACAGAAAATAACGAATGACCCAATAAAATGTAATTAAACCGGTCAGGGGCCAATTGTAGGCGCACATTGATGAACAAGTGTACGATCCGGTTCGGCACAAGATGGTACGAGCCGATAGCGGTGGAAACAGGTAGTCTAGGTTGTATCGACAAATTTAATGTTTGGTTTCCTCAATCGCCCAACGATATTATGAGGTAGGGAAAACCCGCTTTATGTATTCTGTGAATCATCGTAATTGCTATCTGAATTTTGGTGTCGAATTTCATTACAGTTCAGTACAACAGAAAATACATTATTATAGAGAAAATTATAAATGTTATTATTACAATGCATATCACGTAGTTTCGTACAGAATTTGGAACATGCAAAAAGCTGTGTTAATATATCCTCAGTAACTCGGCAATTGCGTGTATTACATTCTTAAACTTGTCCACTTGATTTGTATTTTTTAAGTGTTCTGCGTAAAAATTCTTAGTTTTTCCCAGGTAAAAGGAGAGCGCTATCTAGCTGTGAACTATTCGAATCGTAAACAAATTCTGATCACAGAGCGGTGGCAGCCGGCACCCGCGCCGCGTGGCTGTCGCGCCGCACCCCAGAGCCCTAAATGCAACGGAGACTTTACAACTTTTTAGGGTTCCGTACAAAAAATAAAAACAGAACCCTTATAAGATCCCTTGTGCGTCTGTCTATCTGTCCATCCGTCTGTCACAGCCAATTTGCTCCAAATCTACCGGACCAAATCAGGTGAAATTTGGTAGGATGTTGTAATCCTATGACCCAAACACTGATGGGCAAAGTAAATAAAAAAATATATATATGGGTCATTTTTGGGGGACAAATTAGGAAATTAAAAAAAGTTTTGCAAACGTCGCTGTGTCATATATCAAATGAAAGGGCACGTTATGAGGAACTCAAATATATATTTTTTATATTTGTAAAATAAACAGTTTTGATTTTATTCATGAAAGAAGGCGAAAATTGACCATTCCTCCCCCCCTGATCACCGAAACCACTGAGCTTAAAATTTTGAAAAAAATACATTGCTTTTGTAGATTACCTACAGGAAAACCTATAAGAATCCTATCAAAAAAATAATTGAAAAATTACGTATGTATGAAGCCCTCACCACGCGAGTTCAACTCGCACTTGGCCGGAAGTTTTTTTAATATTAAATCTGAGCATAGGTGCTTAAATTTAATATTTAAAAAAGATCACGATACAATTCCATACAATACAATACAATCCAAAAGATATTTAAGATGGCAAAGGATGTTATAGGTAACATCCTTTGCCGGAAATTGTATGAAATTAAATACTTTATAGCTGCCTTTAATACGCAGGTACCATTTTAGCGCGTACATAAAGTTAATTAAATTTATCCACGAAGGTAGCTTTAATAAAACGTTGACATGCTATATGCCTGGATCAAGCGATAATTAAAACTTGCAGTTTATGACGGATCCCAAAAAAATAATTGCACCTTATCGATGTTTGAATGCATAAAATAATAAATGCGTGCAAAGTATCTCGACGACGCCCCGCTGTCGCCGCCGCGCGGCCGACGCCCGTGTGAACCATAATACTGCGGCTATATTAAAATTTGTAAGTTTTTTTGCAAAACGGTAACATTTTATATCGTAGGTATCTACTCGTCTCGCATACCCAATGTTTACGGAATATTTCTAGGGACCGTAGCTTGCCAGAGGTACCTGGTACAAGATTGATTATTGGAATTCTCAATGAGCTCGGACTTTATGCTAGTTATGATGTCGAGTTGCCCTGGAACTTGAAAATTGCTTTCTCGGCGGGATTCATCAGTTGGGGATGTAATTACCTTACGAATGTCCCGTACGCAGCCCATTAGAGTTGTGCTGATGTCGGCGAGCGGGCACGAGATTCAGGCGCTCGCTCTAACGGGACCCCGCCGGCGGCTCTGCACACAAATTAATGGCTGGCGTTCAAGGCCGCCTACAACCAATCGACATAGATACATCGGTTGTCGACTATGAGAACATGGCGCCTTCCGAGTCGCCGCCGCGGAGAATGAGGCCGAGAAAGCGGCGGCTCCTGGCTCTGCTGCCGCCAAAACCTACCTGCTCTTTCTTCCTTATTGAATTTCAACCACATAATGCGATATCGATCGATACACGTGACTACTAATTGACTGTAAAATAAGATGAACTTGAAAGTGTTAATTTAATCTCTATCTTTGATCTTCAATACATTTTGAGTAGCTCTCTCTATCTCGAAATCTATAGCCCACTCTCGTAGTATTATCTACCTAGCTAATTAAAAAATGTACCATTAAATGAATGTAGTGCAGAGCTCCATTCATGTTCGATACGTTATTAATTTGAATGGCCGGGACACAAAGCTGGGACCGTCACCTCGCAGCGTCAACTGGGTGACGTTTTTGCGGCGGTCGCCGTGGGTGTAGGTACCATTACTGTTAACCGAGTTTTAGCCGCCGCCAATGACTAACCTTGATACTTTCAGTTACGACGACTATTTTGCACTCGTCTTGTTGCTGCTGTCATCTTATTGTGGCCGAGTTAACTGACAAAAAATATCAATCAAAATTCTAGCACAAGAGCACGGGGCGCGTCGCGTGCGCCGCTCGGCCGCAGATCAACGAGATGGAAAATATTTTAAATACATCACACTTAACGTTTCTGTGTCGAGCCGTGATTACTAAACATTCAGGTGTACATTTTGGGTTTATTTTTAAGGAGGTATGACATTGTTTTTTGTTGTGAGAAACGTTTCCTATTTATGAAATATAAATAACGCAACAATCCTTGTGAGGCTGAAAATTTCCATACAAAATAATTTTTACGATTTTTTAATAAAAACTAATAATGTTATAAAAAACTGTGTCTGTAGGTACGTTTTTCTTTCCAAGAAAATACGTCTTAAAATGAATACAATAAAAAAAAAACAGAAAGGTACAAACCCAGGTTTTCAACTAGGTACACAACATATTCAATAATCGTGGAAATCGGATAGAGAAACATTCGGTTATCCCGGAGCAAAATTTGTATTCTTTTTTTTTTTGGCTCCAACGCGATGTGGGTAAGGACCAAAAAGTTGTCCACGCTAACTCACTCAATTAAATTTTCTATGAAACTTTTCCGTTGTGACACGAAAGTTAGCCATACAATTGTAGGGATAATTTTCGTCGCACAACGGAACTTTTTTCAACTTCGCTGTTTGTATGGTTAACTGCGCTTAACAGTGGTCCAACTTTTTGGTCCTTACCCATGTAAGCGTCGCTTTCGAATTATCTTAAGTTTAATGGGTTAGCCGCAGAATAATAAGAATAAGAAGAATAGGACACTTTTATTTCGAGAAACGAGGTCCATTATTACAAATATCTTATAAACGAATATACATAACAATATAAATCCTGACAAGTTAGTAGGTGTGTATATGACACATTAGCGCGTGGATTCCACCGAGCAGCTTTACTAGTAAGACTTATTCACTGCCTAATTCACTGGGGCTGAAAATAGTTGCGTGATGCCATAATTATATATTAATCCATATATTTATAATATGGTGAACGTGATGCTAACTCATATTAACAAGACAGTAAAGGCGGCCGAACCGTTAACAATATGACTGCAATAATAGGGTTAAAAACAAAATATCGTAAAATAGAGGCCGGACCCTTTTGTCTACTTAGATTAAGCCTATCTTGCTTCAACATCATAATGAAATTAGATGTTATGGTTTATGACAGTTCTTCCTATGAAGTGAGCAAGAGCTGGAGCTCTGTTCCACATGGTCTTTACAATACGTATTGTGGTCTATTCTCAAAGTTATGTGTGATAGCTCTAATTCATTTGACAGTAATAGCGTCCGAGTCGAAAACAATATAAATGCCCTAGGGAAAAATAATGTATAATAACGGCCCTTTTATAGATATGTTAATAATATCAAAGCAAGATGAACTAACACAATGTGAAAAAGACAAGCCTAGTGTGAAATTAGGTACATCTGTTATAACCGCACGTCCACGAATTATACGTAGCTCTTTTAAAATTTAACTTCATACCTCTTAACTACTTTGAATGGTCAACAAACGCCTGGACAAAACCAAACAAAGAGCATTCCAAATCAAATATATAGGTATTTGTTATGTAACAGAGAACGAACCGTAAAAGAATAATTAACTATACATATAACGTAATACGAGTTTCCAGTTTGTAAATGCAGCTGACAATGAAGTAAGTATTTTACAATCACAAGAACTATGAACTAAGGAACGAGATAAAGCTCGCGACGTGCAAGT
This sequence comes from Acleris emargana, assembly GCA_927399475.2. NCBI lineage: Eukaryota > Metazoa > Arthropoda > Insecta > Lepidoptera > Tortricidae > Acleris > Acleris emargana. Next base: position 12,805,515 of record OV656837.1, read on the forward strand.
TCAGTGATCCTCGGCTGGCCGCGGAGCGCGTCCGGCGAACCTGTTTGCGGCCCGGCGCGGCGAGCGGCTCGTCGCCAATTACCCGACATGTCGCAAGGACCACGTGAAAATGGTGTTTATCCAATATTCGGGTGCGTATCGCTGCACGTAACTCATCAGCGTTACATAACAATTAGCAAGCGCTCGCCGCCGCGCGCTGGCCGGGGTCATTGGCAACGCGGCCGCGAGCTGCTACTTAGGTTCAAGGGTATCTCGGACTGGTCTACATGCCATCACAGTCGGACCGCACATTACTACATTTTACCGTTCGTGTTGAACATTTTCATAATTTTAAATCAGTGATAGATAATAATAATTAGCGACTTAGGAGTTACCGGCGCAAATTCTGACCTGGACAATAAGTAATGAAGTGACTAATCGGAATGAATGGACGTCGATAGGTACTTGGCAGGACACCGAGACGAGGGTCCTGGCCCGAGAGCCGGCGGCGTCATGTGAGCTCGGCGTGGCGCTCTTTGTCATTAACGTGCTCTTGCGTCTAGGCAGCGCTAATTTGTCATCACCTGTTGCGCGCTGTTGCTGATTATTTCGCATCTTTCAATTTGATAGGATTTTATTACGACGTCTTACAGTCTTGTCTAAATCACTTTATGTTTTATTTAAGCCATAATAAAAATCTTTCAACGTGATTCTTATTTGAAAACTTTAATTTACAGCGCAGCTTTTGATTACACGCTTGGCGTGTTGTATTGTAAAATTTATAAAACACGTGAAATCAAAGTTTATGAAGAGGAGTAACCGTTATGTAAGCCATAAAATTTAAAATAACAGAAACGGTAACATTATGTAAATCAAAGCGCTTTCCGTAGATCCAATTCGGTTGTCTACAATCGCTCTACGTTAATTAAACGTCGTAAAAAATAAAAAGGCGAGGTGTCGATACGGATACATCCGTTAACTTTTATTGATGGCGATCCCATCGGGCTATCAATTGCACATTTTGTTAGTTCCTACATGGTCGGCACTGAGACAATGATACGAGAGATGCTATGAGTTTAAACCCCCCGTCTACAATGTATGTAAGTGTGAGTGAGCGTGTTTTCTATTTTCACAAACTTTATTCATACCAAGTCACCAACAACTTCTGCTAAATACCGTTAGATGGCGTTAAAATAACTTTTCTACTGACATTGTATCTTCTATTTTGGTATGGTCTCCATCTTACCTCGCTACCCCGTTTTACCCCACCTCCTCCTAATGGTAATGTGCAACACAGACTGAAAGTCCATCGACCGACTTTGGCAGGTCAGTTCGTCGTATTAGATCATAGAAATAGAATTCTAATAGAAGGAACAGTAGCACATTTGAGTATATCTATAGCATAATTTTTAACGCAGATTCATAATGAATTAGACAAAGAGGTATATAGCAGCGCATTTAGGCTAAATTGGTGTATCAAACCGGGTTCATATTTGGGTACTCACTCAATGCCCCCAAAACCCGACTAATTTAAAATATCATGATATTGACATATTAGATAAACCTTCAAAAAAGCTGCGGTGTATTGTCTTTTGTTGTGTAATACTGTCTTGATAGTGTCACATTGCTTTCAAAACATAATATCAACGCTAATCTCTACGCGATATAATAAATTGTAAATTTTAACATTAAAACGATATAAGATCTACATTTTGTGTATTAAATGATCGTGAAAGATTATTTATAATGGCATGTGCTGTCCTGGGGTGTAAATCGCGTTCGGATTATAAAGAAAATGCATCCGAACTCTTCTTCTTCTTCTCTTTAATGGCAGCCACAAGGCTTGTGCCAATGTCTCATCCGAACTCATTAGCTTTCACAGGCAAGTCGGTATTTTGTCATAATTTCGATTTTCCTGTAGCGATTTTGTGCCTTTAAATTACATCGTAACATGTTTTATTTTGAATATGTTGTAAACCACCATTGGATATAATAGTGCTGAAAAACAAATAAGTTAATTTTATTTAGTTATCCATCTTAGCCCCGCTTGCACGTAAATGTTAACCCTAGGTTAACCCCAAGTTAAATTATTAAAGAATGTAAGATTCATATAAGAACTCTAAATTTTAACAAATTAACCTTATAATCTGGGGTTAACCTAGGGTGAACATTTACGTGCAAGCGGGCGGGGTAGAGATATACCCCAATTGACTTGGTGCCCTAATAAATTATTTACCTTATGTAATTGCACTTTATTTTGTAAAAGTCGGGCTGATTTTCTATGTATCTAATTAGCAATAAAGTTATAATTTAACTATGTAAATATTGTAAAATGATCTTATTTTATTACTATCAAACTTGTTAAGTTTTCAGCTTCGGTAAAACATCGAAGTTGTTTAAGTAGGTACAGTCGATTTCATGACTACACGTCAATCATAAAATGACTGTAGGTAAACCCGGCCAAGTGCGAGTCGGAGTCGCGCACGAAGGGTTCCATGCCATTATCTATACAACATTAGACGCTATACCAGTTGCCGTTATTAATGTCGAGCAAAAAACGGCAAAATAATCAGGTTTGTTGTAAGGGAGCCCCAGTTAAATATTTATTTTATTATTTTCTAGTATATGTTGTTATAGCGGCAACAGAAATACATCATCTGTAAAAATTTCAACTGTCTATCTATCACGGTTCGAGATACAGCCTGTGACAGACAGACAGACGGACAGTGGGGTCTTAGTAATAGGGTTCCGTATTTAACCTTTGGATATGGAATCCTAAAAACTAAAATCGACAAAAATCTAAATCGAGCGTCTATACCATATTGCTTCAATTTCGTGTACTTAACCTTACTTTTTAGATATATAGTATTCTCTTTTTAACATTAAATTTTCCTTAAGAGTACATTTAGATGACACCTATTTGTTTAATGGTTTTTTATAATTATGATTACTCCTTCTATGCTAGTTTTTATTCTATCTGGTAGAACATAAACGTATTTTTATTTTCATTCTAACAGATTTAACCCCCTTTGGTTTGTCAGTGCAACTGTTAACTGATCTTGGGTGTCAGATGGGACGGAGCTTCCCTTAAATATTTATTTTATTTTAATAACATAGGTACTACAATTAAAAGTTAAAACTAAAATTTATTTTAATTATATTTTTTGAATGTGAATATACAACTAAATATTCTGTGAATATTTCAAGCATCTACCTGTTGCCATTATTAATATCGAGCAAAAAACGGCAAAAAAATCACGTTTGTTATATTGGAGCCCCCTTAAATATTTATTTTATTCTGTTTTTAGTATTTGTTGTTATAGCGGCAACAGAAATACATCATCTGGGAACAGACAGACAGACGGACAGTGGAGTCTTAGGACTAGTGTCCCGTTTTTACCCTTTGGGAACGAAACCCAAAAACGGTTTAAAAAAAAACAACTTAGTGATTTTATTTATTTATTTATTTATGGATCCATGGAAAACCAACAGCTTTACAAAAATTTAGAATTATGATTAACAACACATAGCCAATTACAGGTTCACACATTTAGCAACTAAGTATATTGAAAAAGAATGAGCCTTACTTACAACGAATACTTATACAGTGCAAATATGTTACATCTACTACAGATCACAAAATATTTCTGTAAACTTAGACTATGCTAACCAACACCTCAACTACTACAGGTCGCAAAATATTTCTGTAAACTAAAACTATGCTAACCAACACCTCAACCCCGCACCCGAAAGATCTATCACGAATTAAGATTGTTTACAAGATATTGAATTAATTTATTTTTAATAGTATTAATATTACTTGCAAATATGTCAAAATCCAACACATTATTCATTAACACTTTATTCAAACTCCATAAACTCCATTCACTCCATTTTTTACATAAATGTATGGAGACTCAATTTATTTTGAGGAAATATATGTATGTATATAAAAAAAAATTAAAACAATAAAGAATTGTACATTAAAGTTTCATAGTTTTAGAGAAAAATAATGGTATACAAATTTGATTTATTTTCTTGCGGAACGGAACCATCAACAAAACTTGGCACAATTGCAGTAGGTATCATATAAAAACAACTAACTTATAATCTTAAAAGGGCATTTTTCCTCCCTTATCCTGCTACATCCCTGTATTCATTTCGCTATGAAATTATCAAATTCGCGATAAATGACAGAGTTAGTACATAGTAACCCCTTTTTGGTTGTTGAAGGGCTGCGGCCGCACTCCGCGTTTCCTCAAGTTTTGCCTATAAATAATAGACAGCGACCACGAAAAGCAATCTTGCCGGATGGCAGTTAAGAGCCCTCAGTTCATTTTATAACGAAGCTCATTAAGGAGCCGCTAGCTGGAGCGCGGCATAACGCGCCGTGCGCCGGCGCAATAGAAACTGATCTTGAGTACGACACGCACCGTCGCGGCGCAAGGCAATATACCGCCTATAATTACTACTTAATTGTATAATCGATTGTACCTCAAACGTAAGTATTTAATAACATATCTTACTACTTGGATGCATATATACCGTTAATAACGTTATCGATAATACTATATTACACGCCTAAACACCATGTTATGATTAGTTATTAGGTAAACGATGAATGACTTTTGTTTACGCTTGCTCGTTACGTTTGCTTTTAGAATTAAGTAAGTTATTGATAACTGTCTAAGGGTTTGTGTAAACTGTTACAAAGCCAAGTTCTTTTCAAATCTATTAGTTGATAAAAAAAAAACATAAATTGCCATTGCAAACCACAATTAGGACTTCAAAATTAATTAAACGTATAAGTAACATTTCATTTTATGTATCCATATTTATCCAAGTTCTTAATCTTATATGTAAGTATCGCATAATGGCATTATGGCACGACATGAAACCGATATTTCTTCTCTCAACAAAAGTCGGTAAAGCATAGCTGTCATTCAAGTTAATTTAATGCATGTCGAACTGTATGACATTTAAATTATAATATTCCTCTATCAGTGCGTACGTACTACAAGATGGAATAAAATACAATTCACTTCTTCGTACTTATTCATACGTTTACAGCGCGGCTATCTAGTTCGGCGGCGTACGCCGCGCGGGCGTTGATGTCTAATGTGAAGCGCACGCGCAGCATCGTTGCTGACGTTATCAATGAATACAGCTGTTTATAAGACCCATTAAAACTTTATCAAATGAAGCCTATAACATTTAATGTTTAGACCACAGATCACAGAAACAAGGGAGATATGTCATGAACGCCAATTCGTACAAGACCCGGTGTCGCCACTTTTAAACATGTGTGCGTCTTACGCTTACGCTCTATTAACTACTACAAAAACAACCTCCTCATAATTGGTTACAGCTTACGAACTAAAAACGCCGTAACATAGTTTTGATAGTAGCAGAAAATTAAGCTTTATACTAAGTTCTCAAGGTTGAAAAATGCTGAAAGATCGTTTTTTTTCCATCGTAGTTCAGTCACTGAACGTAAGGTAGCGCTTACTCGTCACTTAGCTGCCATCTATGCGACGAGTAATTAATTAGTTCCTCAGAGCTAGATGGCGCCAAGATAGTAGTCCCTATGTTCAGCAGGTTAAGGACTACCCACACACAGCGACATCTAGTTATACTTTTTTCAAGAGGTGTGCGTTTCTCTCCTGTCGTCCACTTAGGGATGCCACCAGGAATGTTTCAAAATATATCGATAAACAATTCAAACTTGTTTGCAACGTTAATATAGGTACTATTCAATTTACAGGCAATAAGTACTATTTTTGGTTCCCTAATGATTCGCCGACCATTATTTGGCAGATTATTGATTGGCAGACAACGTTTCGCCGAGTAACGGTACGCCGATGGATTTGTTCGTAGATGTATTGTTTCGCAGACTAACGTTTTGTAACTCAACCTTTAGCAGCTGTTTTAGTTGGCTTATGAGTCAGTAAGCTGAATCACTATTGGCAGAAATTCGTTTAGCCTATTAATCACTACACATTTTGAATGTTTGCTCGAAAAACTGTTCGCTTTTAAACGGTTCAACTATTATATTCATCATCATATAAACTGTTTGCTACCTTTTCGTTTTGCACTGGGAATGGCATCAAATACTGCGAATGTGTCTGGATTACGCTATGACATCATTGGTGGTTTTATATGCCTTGTAATAAACACTGATTAGTGGCGGTAGAAATTCTTCGTTATTTCCTTATGTACCCGCATAAGTTTTGATGTTATTATTGTTCGGTTTATTAATAGTTTACCTATTTTTAAATTGACTTTGTTGTGTTTGTTATTTACTGGGCAGATAAAAAAAAAATAACCTCGAAGGTCAAGGCGGGAGCCAAGCTCCCGCCTTGACCTTCTAACCTAACCTATCCGAGTCGGATCTGCCCTTACTTTAAGTTACTTAACTAAAAAAATGCCGAAACAAAAATCGACTGAACCTTAAATCTACTAAACAATAATGATGCCATGTCACAACTCTGCTTATCATGTTTCGACGAACAGTTGTTCGGTAAAATTAAACAATTACGAAACAAACAATCGACTAAACGTAACTCTGCGTATCGCTTTACTGTCTACCGACTATTCGGAGAAACAAATAATAGGTGTAACGAAATTATACCAAACGTTACTCGGCCAAAAGAAAGGTCTGCCAATAGTTGTCTGCGAAACAAAAATCTGCGTAATTAAACTCGGCGAAACGACAGGTCACCACTATTTTTATTATTTTACTACTAGGTTAATTGTGGTTACAGAGTTATCATATCAACAAGTTTTTAAAGTTGTAGGTTATTCTGTAGCTCTGCCTACCCCACTCCGGGATTACAGGCGTGAAGGTATGTATGTATGTACTACTAGGTTAATACAATTACATCATTTAAACTTAATATAATTATTGTTAGAATAGAATAATATTTTATTAGCAAGAATACGGTTTGCGTAAAATTGATACATAAGATTTTAAATTTGGAACGATACCTATATTATTAGAACGTAACAAAAAAATGGCCGAATTTCTTTGGTTAAATTTTCTGGAGCTGTTAAAGATTTTCGTTTTGATTAGTACATAAAAGTCTAAATTGTAAACTTGGACTTTATGATGTTAATACAAATATACTAATAAAATGGGTTCGGTTGAGTGTCACGTCACAAGATCTCAGTTTGGGACAAACCAGTAGTTTACCGACTTGATTATGTAAACTTTATTTCATAAATGGTACCAATTACTTAAAACAGAAAGATAGACTTAATACTTGGGGCAATCTCTACCATCCAACCTTTAGGCTTGAATCCTTTTAAGAGTGAGTCGGCGCGAGCTGTCAATCAGCGCTGTGTGCAAGCACAGCTCTTTGCCTTTGTGGTTGGTTAATTTATTTTTATCTTAATTGTATGATTCGCCTACTTATATTTGAATTGCTAGAGTCCTTCGTCGTTCGTTAATATTGTAAATAAAATTAAATTTTGTATAACGTGAAAATTTGTTAAAATTATTTTTCTTCTGTTTTAAGCGTGTCGTGGTAGTGATAAATAACTAGAACTATTAACACATTGAATTCTATTGATAGCTGTAGAATAAGCCATTTATCGATAGTCGATAGAAATCACGTCAACACAACTTTCACAACCTTACGCTCTGAAATCCATTCAAATATAAAATATTCATTTAAAAATATAAATAATGCTTAAAAACAAAATTTACCGGTGGTAAGTTATGCCCTTTGATTTTATATTAACGTTTGTTTTTCGATTTTTGCACACTTTCACGCTACATACAGTCATTTTATCATTTAAACGGAGCTTCTATACTGACAGCGTTCAGTGAGTGACTATGTCAACGCTTGACACGCCTCGTGCCGATATGGTCAATTTGACCATATCGAGGCGACACGAACCACGCCCCCATAACATATCTCCCTTGTTTCTGTGATCTGTGGTTTAGACTGTTATCGTCACCTTACTTACTGCATTTACATGCTTAAGTAGAAATAAACTGGTACTATAGCCAATAACAGTAATTTCTGAAGAAATTAAGAAATCAAAATGCAAATAGCGCGTTATAATATAATGTTGTAAGCTTGTAAATGAAACAAGAAGCCTAACGCATTGATTTCCATAATCATAAAGTAGGGTACTTGCCTAAATCGTACTTGTTCCTAAAACGTACCCTACTATTATTTCCAAACCTAGAACAGCAGTAGCGACACTCGGGTCAAAAAACGAAGCCATTAGTCCGCCATGTTACCTCATGTGACGAACGTCTTAGTGCTGCCACTCCGCTCGAAAATATTAGAAAAGTAAGTAATTTCACTATTTGCGAGTATTTTTTTTAGTTCCTTCATAAGCATTTTGGTCCAGATTCATGAAGAAAAACTAAAATTAGCATTTTATGATCTAATTCTACATAAATGTGTAATTTAATTCCGTGTAGGTAATGACGCTAACTGCATGACATTTATTTTAGCAGCAAATTTGAAATTGAATTGTACCGTGCTCCTAATTCGTACTTCCTAGCTTTGTGCTGGTGTTAATAAAAAAACTCATTACTATATCTGTTATGATTGTACACAACTAGCAAAAACAGATAAATATGCCATGCAGAATTAGAGTATGGAGTATTGTAATTCTTTTTCTACGGAATTGTGATCATGAGACTGATAGCAATTAATGGATCCCTAAGTACGATTTAAGATTACCCCAGTACGATTTAAGAAGAATGAGCCTATTTCGTACTTTTTCTACTTTTTTTAGAAACTTTTTTTTCTCAGAGGTTTATATTATTTAAGTTAAAATTGATGCTGTTGTTGATTACTCATAGAATAAAGTTTCTAAAAACAAAAATTGAATGTTTTTTTTAGTAAGTATGCATTTTAAAGTTATTAGCGTTTGTTCTTTGGGGGTACGAATAAGGCAAGTTTCCCCTAATATGATGCTAAATCACAGAGCTAAATAGTGCGAACAGGCGGCACACCACGAAGTAGAACATTTTACGACTCCTTTGAACGTTTCAGGTTTTCAAAATCGAAAGACGTCGAAACGGTCAATGGCGACTATCACAGTAAAGAGAACCAAAAGGCGGCTTAATGATGTCATAGTAACCGCTGCATTGGACTTCCCAACATTCCCGACTTGTGAAAAAAAACATATATGTAAAAGAAAGGTAATATTTCCTAACTGCTGAAAAATTACACAAACCCTTGCAATATACTTTTATCCCACAAATTAAGTCGTCGCAGTGTGTCATCGTGTTATATTATAACTAAGAGGACGGAGCTACCCGTCCTCCGGTGGTTCCTAACGAAATCTTAGGACATAGTTACTAACCAACCCGGTTTCTTATTTTATTACCGATAAGGTGCGTTGGGGTAAGATTGAACGGATTTTACTCGAGATGAGAGGTGTTTTTTTGTGATATTATACCAATAATATGAGGACTAGTGATAGGAAGCTACGTTTTTGGTAAAGAGGACATATGAATATTTATATTAAAACTAAAACAAGGAACTTTTCTTATTAAATAAATTGGAATAAAATTACACTCATTACTCATTACTAAAGAACTCATGGAGTGTGATGGAATGGTGACGGGGTAAGATTGATATACTTTTTAAAATCATTTATATGCGCCGTAGGCATGTTTGAAACATAAATTCCAACGGTATAGCAACGTAGCAGTTTCAAAATTTACTTCATATTTAATAAAGAACGTAATTTACCGCTTAAATTAAATTTTGTATAAAATAATATTTGAATCTTACCCCACTTTGAGGTTAGGTAGACTAGGATTCTCAAACTGTTCTTTATACAGTACGACTTTTAGCTTGGACTATTTTAGGCGTATGAAAGCTGCTGTTAAGAACGCTATAGTATCAAACATTACTTTTGGACACCGCATGATAGGAAAAAACAGATCGTATCATTAATAAGTCGATAACCGCGTTTATCATACCCGCATCTAATAATAATAAAACACAATTCTGTGGGATGTTAAGGAATAAAATTATTAATTATATTTAACTCTTTGTTTTTTATTTTCTTTGGTGAGACTATACAATTGTCTGGCAAATGTATCTGCAAGATTTTGAACCTAAATTCCATATGCAATAAATTTCATTTCTTTTTTTTCTAAAGTGCGCCCTCTCCCCCGAGTACCTTCACATTTAGACCCATTCAATTTTATTGACGCAACGCAACGCATATAAACACAGAATAATGAAATGAAAGTTCACGATAAAGTCCCGTTAAATTAAAAAACAAACAAACCTCTATTAACTACCTACCTAACTTAGTATATTTAATGAAAGTAGTTATACCTCCACATAATGTGGACCAGTTACTGTTACTATAAGTTTTGAAACCGGGGTAAGATGAAAACATAAATATTGCCGTCTTACCCCTCCAAAAGTAGTCGGTGCAAGATTCAACTGTATAAAAAAAATCACATTGACAAGTAACTAAAACATACAATAACAAGCAAACGTATCAACACAAAATCTCTTTAGCGTCACTGAAAAAGGAGTTGCAAATCATGAGGTAAGATTAAAAAATATGATTTGAATGTAAAAACTCGCTTTGTCGAAAATTGTCAGCAACACACGACCACACTCACTGAGTGAATGGAACTGAATGAGGGGCAGGGAGCAACAAAATGGCGTTCTCAATTGATTTGCCAGGAACCAAAAATGTGCACGGAATACGGAGTGTTACGCACGGTGTTTCATCTTACACCGTTTCCCAACTTACCCCAACGTACCTTATATGAGATATCTATAAAAAGCTTGTAATTATTATATTATCCATAATAATGGTAAGAACACCAAAAAAAAAGGGTATTTACTAATCTAATTGTTTTATTGTATTTATACTTGATTGGAATTACTTATGGCTTATGGCCATAAAAAATACTTTTTTATGGGCAGGTTTATAGAAACATGAGCTATTACAGTTATATGCATTCCAATCCGACGCACTCTATTTATAGCTGACTCAAAGAAGGAACTTCTCAATTTGTTGCCTTTGTAACTATTTTTTAGGGTTCCGAAATCAAAATACACCCTTAAAGTTTTGCCATGTCCGCCGGTCTACTTGTCTGTCTATCTGTAGTATGTCACTCTTTCTCAGAAACCATAAAAGTTCCAGAATTAAAATGTTGTACATTCATAGGTTTATCCATGTCTATACCGCGTTCATATATATACCGCGCAGTAAGAACAATTACGATAAATAAATAAAAAATGTTTCGGGTACGGTCACCCATTTCAAAAACACTATGTTTGAGGTCTTCAATGTCATTACTCATTAGAGATGCCAAGTCATTTGTAAGTTAACTTACAGAAAACTCAATCTTATTATTGTAGGATGTCAGACTAAGTTTAGACCTAAGTCAAATGTAAGTCTTGGACTGTACCTACCTATTTATAACCGACTTTAAAAAAAGGAGGAGGTTCTCAATTAGTCAGGTTTTTTACGTATGTTGACTCAAAGACCACAAAAATATTTGTTTGTTTAAAGGGGTGAACTTTCTAGTTGGTCCCATTGTCAATACGTCAGGATCCGATGGTGGGGTGTTGGGGAAATCAAGGGAACTCCTCAACGGCACACCTACAGCGGTTTTGGTATTTTTCATTGTAACTCGTGCATTTGGTCTTGGAAAGCACTATTTGGATTTGTTAGATGTATTTTCTGATATTTTTATTTTCTCGTATAATAAAATCAGATCCCCCGTCTTTCCCTATAGACAAATTTCCGAACGGCTTCTTTCCCTATAAACATATTTTCTGATATTTTTATTTTCTTGTATAAAAATTTCCGAACGCCCATTTTGTCCCATTCCAAAAATTTAATTTGGCAGACGACGGAGCTCCGGTTAGCGGAGCTCCTGCTTCTGGGAGTTTTGGACCCCCGGGCCTGATATAAAAACGAACCTAACCTAACCTACCTACGTATTACACTAATATGACAAAAATGTCTTGAAACAAGAAAATAATGATAACAGTAAATACGTCTATTGGAACAGAAGGCGTTCGGAAATATTCATACAAGAAAATAATTGTAACAGTATGTCTATAGGGAAAGAAGGCGATCGGATTTTTTTATACAAGAATATAAAAATATCAGAAAATACGTCTAACAAACATAAGATCACTAGAAAGTATGAAATAATTTTAACAAAAACCCTGTCTTCAAAAACGCAAAAAAAAACTCCTTTTAAAATGGTAGGTAATAGCTAGCCTAATAGGCGACAATGTATCTGAAGTCGGCGTCCCACAATATTTTTAACCAAAAGCCGAGTTCAGTTGGACTGAACATTAAGTACCTAACATTTAAAAACGTTTTTTTGCGTTTCCTTTTTAATTCTTATTTTACTTTACTACGTCGTGTCATATATTGCCAGATAGCTATTAAAAAAAAACAATACATTTGGGAGACCGTATAGGATATAAATTTAATTCTGAAAGCGCCATTCTTGCTAGAGTTCCGTGTCTCCAAAGGCAAAACTACAAAGCACGGGAGCCTTTCGTTTCGTCAAAAAGTTTACTCGAAACCTACAAGAGGTATATTGATGAAATTTGGAGTTTAGGTGTCTTGTAGAAGCTACTTAGTTTAGTAGATAGATAACAAAAATAAATATTCCTAGGTCGGGCACTCCATTCGTGTAACAAACATGAAAAATCACAAAGGTTAATAATTAATTAATACTTTCAACGAAAATTATTTTCAACATGATCGTTTATACCGTTTTTGAGTTATTGCCGAAAAACTGCGCTTCTCAACAAAAGGACAATAAGTGCCATGAAGATACGCTCTTTTGTTGGTGCATTTTTCCCCATCGTATTTTCTGAGGTAGATTTTTGTGTTTGTAGTAACTGCTTCGGAACCCTATACCGAGCATGGTCCGACATGCTCTTGCCCGGTTTTTTATTTACCTATTCATTATGTTCACGCTTATAACTCTGGCTAAAATAAACCTAATTAGAAAAATACATTTTTATATTGTAGACCTGCGAAATAGTTCAGTTGTAGTAAAAGTAAATAGTCAATCATGAAATTTAAGAGAAATAGACGAAACTTCTCAAATATAAGTAGGTACTAACTTATTGTTTTTTTACAGTAATTTGTGCTTGGAAAGTAAGTACCATTTTGTGGAGTGCAACTGATGACTTCCTCGGTAGCTTGTCAACAATATTCCAAATTAAGGTTCTACCATCAGGCTAGTAGCCACCGACTTTGATAATATTACGTTTATTCATTTATTGATGACGTGGGTGCAAAATAGGCTTTTCCAAGGAGACCGATTATAATTATATTATATTTGGTTAGGCTTTAGAGACGGTATTTGTTAAAAATGTTTTGGCGACCAACCTCTACCCAACAAATTATTCAGAACACTTTAATTTCAGGTGGCTTATGATTATGATAGATGTGACTCAATATGTCGAGAGGCTCATCTCGGCAGGAGGCTGCTGCTGAGTCGGCGGCGCATGTCGTCATGCGCCGCGTGTCGTGTCCACGGAGGCCTTCCTCGCGCGCGCACCACAAAAAGCGCCGAAATGCCTGCCGGGTGAGCTAACCCGCCCCGTCCTCGACTCATTGATTACCTTGTAAAAAATTCAATCATCGGTTAAAATTACAATATTTCAACGGAATCTACAACATTTCAATTCCATGTATTTACTGCTGCGGTCACCATGACGATGGCGGTTAGAACTGCGCACGTCAAATTAAAATAGTCTCCGAACCTGTACCCAGGCCCTAGGTGCCGAGAAATGTTGCACTTCGCTACTTTGTACTCGTTCAATTACTGCAAACGCACCTCTGCAGGCAGGTACTGCAAATTGTAAGACGTGAGGAATTTCACGTTTCCGAAGTTGCAACAAACATGGTGGCCCCTCATAAACCAACTTTTTGTTGCTTATGCACTTATCGTTATATAAATAATACTTATATTTTGTAATCCTTGCGTAGATAATACTACTTTTAACTGGAAGTTTTTTTGCTAATTCGTGCTTAATTTTACTGCAGTAGGTATTATTGTTTGTTTTTTTTAAAGCGACTTATGTACTGCGCAGTGAATCTAGACGGGTTGTATTTCAGTATTTCTAGCCCGTGCCGCCATTTTTTACCCGATTGTCCAAGGTGGGCAGGAGGGGAGGGGGTTGTTTTTGGGCTATATATATCTTAGTAAGTATGAGGAAATATTATTTTTTTCACTTCTCATTCTCTTAAAATGTTACTTTAGTTTTGAATTTACATAATTCCGATTGCAATTTTTTGATAGACTTAACTTTTTCTAACCCACGTACCTATGGCAATGGTAATAAAATAAAATAAAAAACTTTTATTTAATATTTTATAATTTTTTTGTGTTATTTTAATTTTAATTGCAATTTTAATTTTGATCTTGATTTTCGATTTTAATTTAAATTTTAATGTTTATTGAAATTTGTGTGCAATATGGAAATGTAATTTCTAAAATAAATAATTTTGATTTGATTTAAATGTTAATTTAATTTTAATATTTTTGCTATTGTTATATATTTAATTTAAAAATATCACTTTTGACGAGCCGTCTTTACCTACTGAATCGGCATAAGCTCATTCCAATTTCTTTTAATGAGTTAACGTCCCCTGTAAAGCGCATGAAAGGACCACATTTTCGCCAAGATTCGTCGATCATCCGAAAGTTGAACTTCGGTGTTCAGAAAGCTTTGCTTTGCGTCTGAAGAAATACATATGAAGTCGCAAAGGGGTCAAAGGGTCTCCTGTTTCCAGACTGTAACCTGGGAATACGCTCTTTGGATGTAAAAGCTGTTAAGAACCAACAACACTCGCAGAACTTGCCATCGTTACCATCGCTAACGGACCGATCTCTGTACCACCGTACCGGGTGTCACCACTGCGTTGCCGATTATTAAAAGACGAGATAAAGACGATGCTTAGCCAAGATTTGATTGAACCTTGCTCCTTGCCTTGGGCTGCCATTAAATTATCACATTACAAAGAAACTGCGTTTTTTTTTGTAAAAAACTTTGTTATAATAAATATTGTAATTTTTTACAGAACGTCGTTTTTTTTCCTCGCATTCAAAGTGAAAAGTAGAGTGTTTAACACGAGACAAAACAACCATAATGCCTCTCGAACTATAACTACCCTCGCTCAGCTCGCGTGGCTAAACATCTTGTCTCATTATGGCTTGTTTTAGTCCCTTGTTGAACAGTCTGTCTACTATTATGTGCGTGACTACAACCAATCCAAAAAAGTACCTGCGCCATAACTTGATATCGGCATCAAATTTTTAATGGAAAAAAACTCATAAACGGTTAGGTCAAGATTTTCAAGTTTGCCTTTTGTTGTTATTATCGCTTTAGCATTAATAGGTTATCGGTAATCGTAGGGCTCAAACTAACTTTACAACTTAATGCCACTAAGTACCAAAAGATTTTATTTCTTATATTTTTACGTTGTAAGATGTGTGTGGTACCGAGATCGTCTGCATTTACAGCACCAGTGGTGGTCAGCTCTGACATCACCCGGCCCGTGCGCGCCGTACACAGCGACGCCGCGATTCGCGATCAATCACTCGTGGAATTCGACGGCAGCAGCCAACTACAACGGATGATTCACAAAGCTGAGGTTGTATTATAATTGCGAGATGATTGTGCTTTACAAATCTAATAAAAAAGATACCGGATACGCATAATACGAGATAAAAGCTGATGTCAACACCATGACGTCGTCGGTGAAGATGTTTGCACGAGCTGTTTATCTGTGTATCGTCCTCGTAAGACTCGGCTTGGCCTTTAAGCTTTTAAGGCAAAGATTGCACTCAAATATGGTTAGATTATTTCATAAAAACTTTATCGTTTTGATTAACTCATTAAGGGAAAACCTGCTATTTATTCAGTAGGAAGCATTACGGAGGCAATGATTATTTCCCGCGATCAATCCGTTAGCACCATGATTGCATTTGAGTGGATACCGTTAAATAATCGAAATTTATGTGGTAATTAAGACCAAATGTGTGCGCTTCGTCTTGTGTGCTGTGTGCATGCACTTCAAGCGCACTAATAGAGTTTGGTTAATCGACGGTAACCGCAATTTCAAAAGCTTAACTTTTATTTAATGTGCTGTTTATTTTGTCAATAAAATGTGTATTTCTATTGTCTTGTCTTGGACTTGTTTACTCCAAGTTGTATTCATCGCGACGTACCAGGTACGTAACAAAAATATTAAATTTTACTTATTCAATCATCGTTGTTTTACTCTCACGTTGCTTTATTTCCCATACATTTTTTTCCTAGTTAAAATGAGGAAATGCATAAGTATAGAGTTTTAATTAGTAGAAGTTCAGGACTATCGTGTAACTATCTTTTTTTAAAGAATGCTACTGAGTCATCTTTAACGTCGAGGGACCAAAGGAGTCCACCGACTAAAAGTTTACCTGCAGAGTCTGGCTTCAATTTAGCTATCTATGTCTATCTGTGTCTCAAATATGCTACGCTACTGTGTGTTTGGTACATACCTACTGGACCTTCGTGCACACGCCGCTCATAGATCAATGGAGTCATAATTAACCTAAAGCTTCGGCCGGCGTCTGAGGGCAGTCTGAAACTACAAATATTTTACAATATTTTGAAAAACACGACGAGGAGATTAAATACGGCGTGTGACAGGTGTAATTGCAGAGCAGCATAAATGTGATATTTATTTTGGCGATGCTTATATACTTCAATCTGCAATATATGGCAGTTTGTGTGCTATAGAACACTTTGACGACGTACCGTACGTAAAGGCTAAATAGATGGACCGGATTACTAATTTATGGGCAAAAAACTTTCCCCAAAGTATCACATACCAAACAATTTTACTGAAATTATCATTTAGCGTAAAATCATAAGTCAAAACAACTTATCGCAATTTAATAGTTTAGTAAATTATTGATCAGCAAATAATTACCTAAGAATTTGGTCATGTTACATTTTATCAAATTTCATGTCGCCTAATGTTTCAGATGACACACCCACACCATATTTTACGCAAAATAAAATAAGGCAAATGATTTGCACCGTCCCCATACTAACAACCCTAATAAACTAACTTGGTATGTGGTTTTACTGAAAGTAGATACGATGGAGTTATTTCCAGGGTACAGCCAACGAAGCTCGGCTGGGCTTCTATTCTGCGCATATAGGCTCTTCGGGCGTGATGAACTCTAACCTAAACCTACTTACTAACCCAATTTTAACCTAAACCAACCTAACTGAACATGCTATAAATTTAGTGTGCGCAAAGTGTCATTTCGAACTTTAAAAAAAAAAAAAATATATTAGCCAAAGGAAACCGTTTGCTTAATAAACGTCTGTCTTAATAAAGCTTGACAAAGTATGATACCAAAGGAATAAAATGCGAAATATAAATATGCTCAAAACATATTTTTTTTAGAGTTGCTGGTAATTCTGTAGCTCTGCTACCCCACTCTGGGCATGAAGGCATGAGTTTATGTTATGTTAAATGTGCTAAATATTCGTTTTAGAAATGAATCTACTGCGATAAGTTTTTTGAGAAGTTTTGGTGAATAATATTTTGCCCAAAGGGCAGTACACCAGATGGACCAAATACGTAAAGCAAAGAATATGTTATGTATGATATAGGTTATTTAAAGTTAATCTTTTTGATTACATTGACAGAACCAAAACTACTTAACGTAATTTTCATACTGCTACCAAACGCCTAAAGTAAATCTAAATTTCAATAACGTGCACGTGCTACACATGCTTTGTCCTGGTTTACCAGTACGGCTAACACAAGGTGTATTTTCTCGCAGTAGATAGGTACGTCCCTGTAGTTACAGACTAAATAGTCAAGTGAACTCAAAGTCATATCACGTAAGTACAATGCCAAATATACAACTCATATATGCAACAAACAATAAAAAATAAAGGGAGATCCGAGCGACAAATACGTCATGGACAACTTGTGCTGCTTGTGTCTTACTTACCGAGTCCACGCCTCTTCGGGACAGGGAATGCTTTATCTAGTAACTTGTATATAGGTAATCTGTGACTGTACTTAAGTAGGTAAGTAAGATTATATTCCAGAATGTAACTGTTATTTAATTTAATTTAATTTCATATCTGTTTAAAAAGCAAACAAAAAAATCAACTAATGCATTCGTGCCCCAAAAAAATACAGTTTTCAGTATTTCCAATTCCATTCCAATTATTGATTACATAGTTACGTTTACACAACAGGTTAGGTTAAGCTTATGAGCTCTGGCTACACCCATTTCTAATTTTGCGAGTGCAAATGTCTGTCGGAGGAATGAAAAGGCTACGAAGTTATTCTATTTATGGAGTATCCACGTACCAAAGGCAAACACCGTAGGTACCTAGCTTTCGATTCAGGTACCTCTATTATGTTTTCAGCAGCTTTCAAGCAGTTTAGAATGTAATCCGATGTCCGTGTCAGGCTAATGTTCCCGCGCTACCGGTAATTGCTAATTAATGTGTTTGCTGTGTAGTTATTAGCAATCGGAGCTGCGCGCCGCGCGTCGTGTGACCATGTTTGCGCTGCGCTCAACGCGCGTGCGCACACCGCATCATTTACGAAGATATATTATGCTCACTATCAAGTTACTCAGTTCCCAAAGTCACTAAAAACCAACACTTTAGTCATTAAATTACTTACATTTTCTTAAAAAAATCAATTTCCGCAACTTTAATAACAATAATAATAAAGGATTTTGAATGCTAAGAATCTCCACAACCACGAGGTGTGCAATCTCAGGGATTATTTCATGGCAGTGAGTGTGGGGTGCACCGTGATGTAGTTGCACTAGACAGGAGCCTCACGCCAATAGAAATGCAGGGCAAACGAGAACTGGCGCAGACCAACAATATTGAGCACTGAAGACCGCAAGAACGTATGGAAGAGCAAGGAGCTACACGGACGCTTCTGCCGGGCCCTAACAAGGCCCGACGTAGACTTTTTAGCATCCGTGAACTGGCTGCGGTTTGGTGACCTCTTTGGGGAAACCGAAATTTAATATATATATTTAAATATATTTAAGGTATTATATTATACGACATTCAAATTATCTTGAATATAAAATTAGTTTCATGCAAGCGCCATTATTAATTTGCAAGATACAGAGGATTTTGTCATTGACCCGTATTATTTGACCGCGAGTGTAACAGACACCTGCCCAATCTAAACCAGTGGGCTTCAATGATATTTTATATTAAGGTACGTCATCTGCGCATCTGTCAAAGGAAGGTAATTTACCTTACTACTGTTTAGTTACGCCACGGCCGCTGACACGCACGCATCAAAGGCAATAAAATTTTAATACCGAAAACTAAAAAAAATATTTCACAAAAAATGCATTAAGGTGTTTTTCGCGGCTGCCAAAATTATATCGTAACTGTAAAAGGAAGACAGAATGTCTGATTTCATTCATAAGTGGGTGAATTGCAAAAATATTGTACATAGTTAAGGGCTCAATTAAAAAAACCTTAACAATCCTTAACATGTTCCTTTGTGTAACAAAGATTAGTCATATGATCATATATAGTGTATTTCTATGGAACTTGCTTTTCGTTCGTTCGTATTCTAACCTAGGTATATTAATTTAATTTTGCATTTTATTTGAAACCTAGTCGTAGAAAAAGTATTGTATGCAACGGTGTATAACTAAGTCAAAAAATACTCGTGGCGTCTTGCTTTACGATGTTCGCCTGCGGCTCACATCGTAACCACACCACTCGTCTTTTTTGACCTCTCTTATACAACTGTTGCATAAACTACTATTACGGTACTTGGGTGAATTGCAAAAATATTGTACATAGTTAAGGAGTTTGTTGATATAACGTTAACTTTCTTCCATTGTTTTTCCTTTGTGTAACGAAAATTATCTAAGGTCTAATTCTATGGAACTTGCTAACTATGTAAACCAACCGCCATATTGAAATTGTCTCTGAATGATGAATTTACTAGTGATTGGCAATACTCCTTTACTTATGACAAACCATATCGAATAATAAAATATAGAAAGTAAAAAAACAAGTAGTTACTTATTTGTAATTTGATTAATCACGATCTGACGAAAAATCGGGACTTGAAGATGGATATATCACCAGTATTTATTATAAAAGGTGCCGTTATATCATCTGTGAGTGTGATCAGCGTGAGTTGGGTAATGTGTAGGGGCCTTAATATATCGCCAACTTTAGCCACAACACTACCCATCATAGACAATTGTAGAATTTAAAAGAAACAAAAACGTCATTCCATCAGGTCCTAATAACCTAACTTATGAAACCATTTAAACTTTTAATGAAATATCCAAGATAGAGTTATATATTTGGTGATTTTGTATTTTACAGTAACGACCGTGTCAATAGTGTATGTTTTCAATGGTGTTTGATGAGGTGGTGTGAAAATTCAAGGAGAAACAGTGACAAAACAAAGTTTAGGCTTTTATTTACATAGTTAGCAAGTTCCATAGAAATACACTATATATGATCATATGACTAATCTTTGTACCACAACTATTTGGTGTGTACAATTCCTTGATGCTAGCAGCAAATGTATTAACCAATCTTAAATCCCCCAAATATGTCCCCTTATTCTTTATCGAGAGCAGAATACTAGCCAATCCAAACTAGCCAAAAATGACGTGTAAAAGTGCCCGTGCGGCCTACTTACTGAATAAACATCTTTTTTTTTTTTTTTTAACGAAGCACAGAACAACAAACGAGCGAGAAACATTCGAAAACAACAAAATATGTGTCTATGGTTAACTTGGTTTTTAAATTGATGTGCACTTGCCAGGTTTCATATTTTTTTTTAAAGTTGCTCAATCGATTTAACTTGTGAAATAGGGACTAAAAAATACCTAATGATTTGGGAAATGAATTCTTTTACCTGATTGGTCGATTTTAATATAGCTGCGTTCTGGTTGGTTGATACCAAATAAAATGTTTTTTTTAAAGAGTTAAATTAGTAAAAGAGTTTACATACCAAAAAGAACCTAACGTTCCGATTGACAGTCAATGTGTATTGTGATTGGTGGTTTAATTTGGTTATGGAATATTTTTCCTACTCCTGTACTTTTATCTGTCATTTATATAGTCACGAACACTAATATAAGAATATAGATAATATGTCCGCAGAACATTCCGTAGAAAAGTCTATCTAGTCTATTCCCCTTAACAGCACTTGTGCTTTTTTGAGCCAAAACGATATGCCTAGCTGCCAAAGCTTATACCTAGGTTAATTTGACCAATCAAAATACTTCACCAAATTAAACCACCAATCACAATACACATTGACTGTCAATCGGAACGTTAGGTTCTTTTTGGTATGTAAACTCTTTTACTAATTTAACTCTTTAAAAAAAAACATTTTATTTGGTATCAACCAACCAGAACGCAGCTATATTAAAATCGACCAATCAGGTAAAAGAATTCATTTCTCAAATCATTAGGTATTTTTTAGTCCCTATTTCACAAGTTAAATCGATTGAGCAACTTTTAAAAAAAATATGATACCTGGCAAGTGCACATCAATTTAAAAACAAAGTTAACCATAGACACATATTTTGTTGTTTTCGAATGTTTCTCGCTCGTTTGTTGTTCTGTGCTTCGTTCGTTCGTATTCTAACCTAGGTATATTAATTTAATTTTGCATTTTATTTGAAACCTAGTCGTAGAAAAAGTATTGTATGCAACGGTGTATAACTAAGTCAAAAAATACTCGTGGCGTCTTGCTTTACGATGTTCGCCTGCGGCTCACATCGTAACCACACCACTCGTCTTTTTTGACCTCTCTTATACAACTGTTGCATAAACTACTATTTAAATTGTGTTTACCTACATGGATGCCATAATTTGTTTAATTTGCACCTGCGTCACTGTGACCTGTGAAACATGAGATACCCAATTAGATATCGTATGAGTGCGATAAAGATGGATAGCTAAGGCGGCCGTGACTGGGCACTTGTCTTGGCGGGAATGGCGAGCAATTTGAATCAACTATTTATCTCTTTCTAACAATAGTGTTCGCTGCGGATTGCCGTCTTTGTCTGTAGACATATGATAACATAGTTACTGTCAGTAATTGACAACAATTCATTATGTGCTAAGGTAGTAAAATAAAATACCGTTTCTAGATTTTACACTGCTGATTTCAGTAAAAATATATTTGGATTTTTTTATGCAGTAGTTTTTTTATATTTAGGAAAAACATTAAGTTCGATTGTGAATGTTAGGAATACACTTATAGTGCCCTTAGTCCACTTATTACCAAAGGAATTGAAAAAAATATACAACTGTCATGTTCATTTTTTATCTGTCTGACGAAAGAAACTCGGGGGGCCATTTGCAACGTTAAAAGATGGCGGTCGTGTAATTTGTTTTAGACTTTAATTTTTGGGTAATTAGGTGTTCAAAGTTCTTTTCTGATAGTGATTTGTACTTTTTATGCCTTTGTGTCGCACAGTGATTGAAGACTTGGACTTATTTCGTGTATCTGGCATCTTTCTTCTCGTTTCAAGTGGACTCGCAGTGGTGCAGAGGTTAAAACTATCTTGACCTCTGACCTACAAATCACCGTACAACGTTGCCCCCAATCTTCCTAGAGAAGATTGGATTGTTTTATTGCTATATTGATTTATACTTATAATTATATACTTGACACTGGCGAAATCACTTAACGTGGAAACGCCATATCCCCGCGGTAGTAGCTGTTGTTGCCGCGGGGGCAAAAGAAGAAGAAGAAGAAAGAAACTCAAAGCAGATGCAAAGCAGTAAACGCAAAATAGTTTATTTATTTTAATGGCGTCTACAAATTATGTAATTAATTAAATTACGCAAAATAACAAATTTGTGAACGAACGGCAGCGAATGTTTGACAAGTGAGTGACATGACATGACAGTCAGTTCTGTTTAAAGTTACTTTTTTTATTTTATATCATGCTAAGATCACGACATCAGTATTCCTAACTTTGTATATATGGTATTTTTAATGACTATTTCTTTAATAAATTATTAACGACGAATTTAAGTTAAATAAAGAAAAACCGAGAAATACGGGTAATCTAATTTTTAACCAGCTATTATAAACGCGAAAAATCAATAATGCATTTTTTTTTAATGTTGTCAATTGGCGTCGGGTTTTAAATGCATTTAGTATGATCATACATAACGTATCTAAATATTTGGGCTTAGCATGCAAGAACACGAGAATACGTCAAACGCGAGTTAGTGTCTAATATGTCTATTCCATATTCTAACGAAAGTATCATATTTTGTGTGACTCGACTCCTTTTGGTAATAGCTAACGCTAGTTAACGTCAAAGTATTTTTTCGGTATTGCTATAATAATGAAATAAATCATTTAAGACTATCAAGAAAGTTGAGACAGAATCCCATAGGATAAGAATAGCATAGGAGCCGGACTATGAAAAATTTCATTTTGCACCAGCTATATTTCTAGACTAATTTTATAGATTGCGAATTACGTAAGAGAAAATAAAACGTAAAATAGGCTGTTTTTTCCTCTTTAAATATCATTTTTATAGACGTCAAATTTGAATGGACATCGATGTGTGAACACATTTATACGCGTTTAACGCGATTATTTATGTAAACACTGTATTGTACTGAACACAATATTTACAATAATATATTTACAGAATACTTTACTAACTTTATATTAAACGGAATATAAGGAATTTTGTATGAGCTTCGTCATTTTTGAAGTTAGCAATTTAAAATTGATATACACAATTACAAATAAAATATATAGCTTTCAGCTATTTTGGAAAAACTACCCCTAAGGGATAAAAGGGGGATGTAGAATTTTATATGAGAGTTTCGTCACTTTTGTAGTTGGAAACGTTAAAATTGATATTACTAGGTACTAACTCATAAATAAAAAATATTACATTTGGCAATTTAAAAAAAAAACCTCAAGGGTTGAAATGGGGGTTAGAAGTATATATCGAAGTTACGAGTAAACTAATAGCTAAGACCTATAATAATAGCTGTAATGTACTGGGAGGAAGTACAGTTGTTTAGGTTAACATTTTTTTGATCACCCTGGTATGACCCGAGGTAGGTACCTACTCTGAATGCAGTTGGTTAGGGTAAAGTATTTTTCTCAAAAATGACCGGAAAAGTTGACATTTCTAACTCCATACTGAGACGCGAAGTACATAGTTTACAGACAGTTCCCAAATTAAAAAAAAATTACATTGCGTGCTCGCTACACAAGCCCGCAATGTTGCATACAAATTTCATTGTAATCTAGTTTGTAACTTTTTAAAAAGTGAAAACGGCCATAATAAAATGAGGGCGCAAGTGTTAATATTTTATTCGAAACGTAACTTTTTTATCTGTGTCTGGAATAGCTTGAGTTTTATTTTCTAAAAAAAGCTTGCGTTTCTCCTTGTCATAAAAATAATGGCGGTAAAGAGTGAGGTTATTTCACGTGAAGTTTGTGTTTATATGCGTTTTTTTTTGCGATTTTTGAGAAAAGCACTATATACACTCACGAGCAAAAAAATCGACTCAAGCTGCACGTTTGGGTTCTCCGCCCAGTATATCTTGACCTATTCAGAATATCTTAAAAAAAATGGTATCAAATGAAAGCTGATAATGTAACGATTTAAAAAATAATAATTTTCAGTCATGACATTTTCCACAAGTGACAGGAGCCAGGTTTTGCAGAGATGCATGAAAAAAACAAAAATAAAGAAAAGGGAAATCGTAAAATAAAAGGCATTTTAAGGAAAATAAGGTTTTATTTATTCATTAATACTTCGTTTTTCCACCCCTGGCCCTTATCACAGCATTCAGGCGGTTTTTCATGGATCTTATCAGCTTTTTGATAAGCTCCTGGGGGATGGCATCCCACACCTCCTGCAGAGCTGTCCTCAGCTCCGTAACATTTGAAGGAGCTGGATCCCTCTTCCGAATCTGCCTTTTCAGGTAGTCCCAGAGATGTTCAATGGGATTCAGGTCCGGGCTGACGGCTGGCCAGTTCATGGTGGGAATGCCGACCTCGGCAAGGTAGGCCCGAGTGATCCTTGCGGTATGACAAGTGGCATTATCCTGCACCAGGACGAACCCCTCGTCATAAAAACGGGCGTAAGGAACAACATGCTCCTCAAGGATGTCAGTGATGTACCTGGCAGCGGTCAAACCACCGCCACGGCCCCCACCAGGTACGAAAACGAGCTCTGTACGCCCTTCGATGGAAATGCCCGCCCACACACTGACGAAACCTCCGCCAAAGGCAATTGTTTCCTTGAAACATCATTGTGCATACCGTTTTCCTGGCCTCCTGTAGACTCTTCCTCGTCTGTCACAGCCATTCAAGCACACCCTGGACTCATCACAAAAAAGAACTCTGGTCCATTGCTCAATGGTCCAATTTTCGTGTTGACGAGCAAATTCCAGGCGTGCTTGGCGGTGACGCGGGAGCAGTCTGGGGCCCGTGGCGGGCCGATTTCGGGTCAGGTTAGCTTCCTCGAGTCTTCGTCTTACTATCCACTCACTGGCAGTAACCCCTCGTACATCCCGAAGATGCTGATTGACAGTAACGGCGGTCTGGTGCCGATTTCTGAGAGAGGAAGTGACGATAAAGCGGTCATCCCTCTCAGATGTGCACCTCCGGCGGCCAGAACCTGGTCTTCGTGTCAAGGCCCCAGTCTCTCAAAACCGTCGGTAAACTCGGGTTACTGCTAACTGGCTTAAATTCAGCTGGTCAGCCACGAAGCGTTGGTTGTGTCCCTCTTCCAGCAAGGCCACGACTTGGGCGGCTTCAGTCATGGTGGTATCCATTTTCTTCAGGGTTTCCGAGTAAGGTCGTTAGTAGAGATGTGTACCAGTCAACTTCTGATAAGTGACTGATGACATTTCCCCCTCCTACTCATATTTATAGGGGTCAAAAAGGGCACACCTTGTACGTTTCGGAACGAGTAAATGATCCACATATCGGGAAATGAGACATAACATGGAAAGTCCTGGGCGGATTCCCAGGGTTTTTGTTTTTTTTAAATTGTTACATTATCAGCTTTCGTTTGGTATCATTTTTTCAAAGATATTCTGAATAGGTCAAGAGATACTGGGCGGAGAACCCAAACGTGCAGCTTGAGTCGATTTTTTTGCTCGCGAGTGTATGCCTCGGCAGGAATCGCAATTGCGGGCCTCGTATTTTTAAACGGACTCGCAAGCTCGTCCGTTTAAACCAATTCTCGCCCCGCAATTGCCTGCTTCACTGCCTAGGCAATAATGTACTATTTTTTGAACATCCAGAATCCAAATAGGCTTGGTTAGGTTAAGTTATTTTTGAATCACCCAGTACTGAAAACTAATCATGTAGAAAAATTAAATACACAAACTTTTCTTTATTGCCTATTCAACTTAAGAAGTAAAAACTAATTGGGCACTTACATCTACTATAATACTTTGCGCATTGGCATCTAAATCGTAAAATTCATTCAGTGTGAAATTGTGCGACTTTAGTTTATACAGTGACAAAATTCTTCGCAGCGTGTCGCGGACCGGTAGTGTAAATAGTAGCCGCAAAGCCCGCTCGCGCTCATTGATCGAAGAACTTGCTTTGTTTGGGATATTGACAGTTTGTATTATTCGCGCACCGAGGGTATTTTTATCGACTAAGATTTCGGCCAGACCGATTGTTGGCGCTGGATGTACCTATTTACATCCTATCCTACATTATGGATGCTATTACGAAAAAATGTGGCATCCCACAGTTATAAAGCAATACTAGCGGACCCGACAGACGTTGTACTGCATAATATCTAGCATGCAGGACAACGCTATCTGCCGGGTTTATTTGTGAATCTAAACCATCCTCGAATCCACTTGAACACACACAAAAAAAAACATTCAAATCGGTTCAGCTGTTTAAGAGGAGTTCACTGCCAACACGCGGACAGAAGAATTATATTATATAAAGAGATATATATATATATAGCAATATAATGTCAACCCAGAACGATAGTATTGAGGGTTGACACTTTACTTCTAAATAGTTTTGGATTGATACATCATTGCGTAACAGCGTCCATATATTATCAACGCGAAAGGTTACGGGTGCGTGAGTTTGTTACTTCTTCGCTAAAACGGATGGACGAATTTGGATGGATACAATTTGGAATAGAGTTTGCTTATACACTGGACTTACACATAGGCTACCTTGAATCTCGAATTTAATCACTATTACCTGGGTATGACAAAATTACTAATTCTACGCGGACGAAGTTGCGGGCACAAGCCCGTAAGGTAACTGGAAGAGATTCTTTAACGGGATAAGCTCGCATTCGTACATTCTTATTCTATAAATATTGTTTTTTAATTCGTGTGTTTTATACATTAAAGTGTTTGTGTTTACATAAACACGTTCGCGGACATATCGCAGTTCATTCAATTTTCAAGTCTTAAAACCTTGTAAAAATGTCAGTGAAAGAAAGAAGAAAAAAGAAAGAAAGAAGAGAAAAATAACCTACTTTTTTGCTTCATTTTCTCTCATTACATAAGTAGAGAAAGATAGCTGGTGCAAAGTCAATCTTATATTTCACGCGTAGCACTGTTGGGAGAAATTGTACTCCAAAGTACTGAAAAGTGACTAAACCCTTTAACCTCTAGTACAGATAATTTAAAAAAATACTGGTTTCTTACTGGTTTGAGTATATGTTTTTCCTACTCCTCTACTTTTAACTGTCATTTATATACTCATGAACACTAATATAAGAACATACATAATATTATGTCCGCAGAATAATCCGTAGAAAAGTCCATCTAGTCTATTCTCCATAACAGCACTGGTGACTTGTGCTTTTTTGAGTCAAAACAACACGGCTAGCCGCCAAAGCTTACTAAAACAAGCTTACACAAACTTTACAACAAAATACATTTTTACCAACATAAAAAACCTCTGAATTCATAGTTTTGTTTAAAATTGTGATAGAGTCTGGCAAACGAAAGCGTGGCCTGAAAAAATGGCAACACTGTAGTGTCGTCCCTTTTTTCTTAGATTGATTTGAAAGGGATGACACTACAGTGATGCCATTTTTTCAGGTCACGCTTTCGTTTGCCAGACTCTATAAGCGCATCACTGCCAACTTAACAAAAACTTTTTTAAATATAAAACCTGGCAAGTGCAAGTCAATTTAAAAACAAAGTCAACCATGGACACATATTTTGTAATTTTCATGTTTCCCGCGCGTTTGTTGTTCTGTGCTTCGTTAATACGAGGGCAGAGTGAAAAGTCTGGAAAAAATTAAACAATTTTTTTTTCTTGGTCCAAGTAAATATTTATTTTTCAACGTAGTCCCCATGTAACTCAATACACTTGGTCCATCGCTTTTCTAGCTTTTCGTTTCCCTCCGTATAGTACGATTTCTCCAACCCTTCAAAATACGTATTGGTTTCTGCGATGATTTCTTCGTTGGAACCAAATCTTTTTCCACCAAGCCATTTCTTTAAGTTTGGGAAAAGAAAATAGTCGCAGGGGGCTAAATCTGGAGAATAAGGCTGATGCGGGAGCAATTCGTAACGCAACTCGTGGATTTTAGCCATAGCATGTGCGTTGTCTTAAAATAAAATCATTTTTCACCAAATGGGGTCGTTTTTCCATTAAAACTTCATGAAATCGCTGTAACAAGTTGGCATAATATTCGCCGTTAATCGTTTTACCTTTCTGAAGGTAATCAACATATATTACACCACGAGCATCCCAGAAGACAGTAGCCATAACTTTATTCGCCGATAAAACTGCTTTGGCCTTCTTTGGTGCAGGTTCACCTGAAGCAATCCATTGTTTTGACTGCTCCTTGGTTTCTGGTGTATGATGATGAATCCAGGTTTCGTCAACAGTTATGAAACGACGCAAGAAGTCCTTTTCATTACACCTAAACTTCGCCAAACATGCCTCTGACAGGGTCACCCTAGTGCGTTTTTGATCTACTGTGAGCAATCGCGGCACCCAACGGGCGGAGAGCTTCTTCATATCCAAATAAGTGTGAAGGATATTACGAACCCGTTCTTCTGAAATGCTTACAATATCAGCTATCTCACGGACCTTTATTCTTCGGTCGGTCAATACGATGTCATGGATTTTGGTGATCATCTCTGGTGTAGTGAGAGTGACCTCAACTGGGCGTCCGGGTCGGTCGGCGTCAGCAGTGCTTGTACGGCCACAACGAAAATCCGTAAACCACTTGTGGATCATTTTAATCGATGGAGCAGAGTTCCCGTAATATTTGTCTAATTTTTTTTTTGTAGCCGTAAATGTTTTTTTTTCGCAAAAAATAATGTTTAATCAGAACACGAAACTCACTTTTCTCCATGTTTGCAAACACCGAAGTGATTGTTTCTTTTTCATAGCTGTCAAAAAAAAAACTAGTCGTGTGAACTGGCTGAAAATATACGATTTACCTCCAAAAAGGCTGCATTACAAATTGACATTAATGAATTTGTGAAGAAAATACCTTTAATATGATTTTTACCAGACTTCTCACTCTGCCCTCGTATTAGTTACCTATATTATAAATAATAAATAAATAAATATCAGGGGACAATGTCACACCAATTGACCTAGTCCCAAACTAAGCTCAAGGCTTGTACTATGGGTACTAGACAACGATATAAATACTTATATAGAGAAATATATGCTTAAATACATAGAAAACATCCATGACTCAGGAACAAATATTCGCGTTCATCACACAAATATCTGCCCTTACCGGGATTTGAACCCAGGACCTCTAGCTTCGCAGGCAGGGTCACCACCAACTAGGCCAGCGCGTCGTCAAATTATGGCATAAAGGACTTAGAATCCAGGCCAAAAACATTACTTTTTAAAAAGTTACCTTTATTATGGTCGAGTAAGGGCCTGAGGCACTACTCTGAAAATCGAAGTTAGAAGTTACGTTAGCTTTATCCCTGACACTCGTCATTCGAGCCTAAATCGAGTGAAAGGGATAGAGCTAACGTAAAATTCGATTTTCGAAGTAGGGCCTGTTTCACAATCGACAAGTAAATTTATCTGCCATTTAAAGTTGGCTGTCTCTTTGTCTATTTTAGGGTGTAAGAAAGAGAAAGAGCTTAATTTATCTGTCAAATATGCTTTACTTGTGGATTACGAAACAGGCGGTAAATATCGAGTATTTTGTTAATTTAATTTTTCATTTTATTTGAAACCTAGTCGTAGTAAAAGTATTGTATGCAAAGATCTATAACTAAGTCAAAAACACTCCTGGCGTCTTCCTTTACGATATTCGCCTTCGGCTCGCTTCGTAGCACACACAACTCGTCTTTTTTTACCTCTTATACAACTGTTGCATAAACATGCATAAACTACTATAAGAACCTGAAAAAAATATGAGCACGTGTTTTCTTTATATCGGCTTAGTCACATTTAAAAAAAAGCCCTTCAAAGTTACATATTTCTCATCGAAGATACATTATGTTTGTTTTTTTTTAATATGAGTTTTAGCCGATATAACAAAACACGTGTCGTGCTCATTATTTTTTCATGTTTTTAAACATATAATCAAACCAGTAACTAGTATTTAAATCCGTAAATAAATCCGTTGAAGTTAAAACGGTTTATTCACTTTTCAGTACTTTGGAGGACAATTTCTCCCAACAGGCGGGCGGATAAAAAAAAATAAGTGTCTGTTATTTAAGACTACTCAAAAAAAACGTACCTACTCTGTACTCTCTAATAAATATCAAAATAAACCAAATCGGGGCCGGTCTGGGAACCTTTACCTTGGGTTCGTTTTGGACTAAGTCAAGTTGTGTGACATATGTAAGAGCAACGTATACGCTCCTTAATTATCCAGTTTTAAACACTGAATTAATTAATAATATTAATAATAATAATTTGCATTAATTACTCAAAATCGCAGTAGAACTGCGTTAAATTAAACGATTCAATGAAGATTAAAGTAGGTAAGTAATTTTATAAGTGACCGGTTCGATCTCGCTCTTCGACGTAGATGTTTACTGGCCAATTGGCAAGCTGAGTACTCACTAGACATTCCAGACATAAATATGGTACTTCAGCGATTTCCTTATTGAACCTCTTGATTTGTGATACGTTAAAATAGCTTTTCACGATGTCAGAAATTGTGACGATGCGTAATATATTACTATTTTATGGGCATATTTATTGTTAGGGGCGAGCTTTAATGAGGATAAGGCCCGAACACTGACCAAAGCCTGTGCAAACGCATAACCCATAATTGGCGCCGGCTGACACAACACAGCTCTAGGTTTATTTTCAAACAACCAGGTGTAAAGGTAAACTGTGGGGCTGTTTATTGCTCTCGTGATACCGGCGACCACGTGAGACTTTGGGCTCCACCATATACTGTAGCCGGATCAGGCGAAACCATACATCTCTGCCACACAATTTTCGGATACCTTCGAGTTCAACACAAATTCACAAAAACAATCCACGGAATTTGAGCGATAAAAATATAAGCACCGCGTCGAATTAGAAACAGCAATTAGCAACCAATGACCTTAGATTCGGTATGTTTCAAAGATATCTATCATCAGATAATAACGCGTAATATTTTGAGTGATAGGAAGTGGAGAAAGCCTTTTTATATCCATATTAATTAACGTAGGTAGGTAGGTGATAAGCAGTCAGAAGTTTTTGTGATAAAAACGTCAATTAACTAGCGATTCCTTCCGATATTAAATTTATCGATAACTGTTTCAAATACTTATTTCAAAGTGTCATTCCATAGTAGATAGATATTAAGTTCACCGAATAGAATAGAGATAAACTAAAATGCTGATCACTACCCATCACTGTTATGTAATGATAAGTAGGTAATATTTAATTTAACTACCTTATTCATAGGCATACTGCATAGGGATAAATTGTCCATTTTACATGTTCATCTTAAGTTTATGTACGAATTTGTAATGGTTTTTGTGCAATAAAGAGTAAACATACATACTTTTTAGGGATTTTGAAATTCAAATAAACATGAATTTTAATAAATATTTTTTATTATTAAGTGTTTCTTACACAAAAAATGTATAATAGGTAAGCAAGTTGCATGTTCATATGTATTATACGTTATCTCTTTTTTTTTTTTTTTTTTTTTTTTTATATCATAGGAAGGCAAACGAGCACACAGGCCACCTGATGGTAAGTGGAAACTGTGACCCATAGACATTCGCATTCACAAGACCGCAATCCTAAGACTGCAAATGTGTTGCCAACCCTGAGGCCGAAGATGGAATGCCTCATGGTCACATTAACATCGTTCGGAAGTCCCTAGGACAATTTTATTCGTGTCACAAAAATTTATATGTCTGGTGATAAGCTCACTCCTCTCATAAACAAATACACGTTAGACTTATCAAATTCTTCTAAATTATCCTAATAGTTAAGTATTTACTCAATTATATATGAATTGGGGGCAATCTCACACAAATTGACCTAAAGTCTAAACCATAATTCGTTAGACAACTTTGACAATTAATTTTGCACAAGTACTGCTGTTCGTATCGTTATGAAAAAAATACGGCTTTGGTTACCAGTGGGTACTTATCGATGCGATTAGTTACGGTGACAATCAAATTAAGTTACTTTTAATCATTTCTAAATTAAATTATGCATATATAAATATATAGCGGCCAGCCGTGCATTAAAAATGTAAATTACTTACTTGGTGTTCATGGCTAGAACAAAAACGAATGTATTCATATGCTGTAAGATTTATTGATGCAGTGTCAAGCGATATATATATACTCGTAACATAGTTGAGGTACATACGTAGTCACGTAGGCAGGTAGTCACGTTCCTCATTATCTTTAAAGGAGACTTTGAGCTAGAAATAGGCTTTTAAATAGGTAACTATTAAGTGAAAATAATTCGACATATGCCGCATTGCGAAACCATAATTTTGAGCTTATGTCGAACGAAATTATTGTGTCATTAAATCAAACCGGAGAAATACTAGAAAAGGGCCGAATGCGTGCATGACTCGATGTATGAATGTTGAAGAAGCGAAAGAAATTTGTCAAGATCGTAGCAAGTGGAAAGAAGTGGTCTCTGCCTACCACCCCTCTGGGAAACAGGCGTGATTTAATGTATGTATGTAAATACGTAACTACACTAATTTGCAACATACTCTTCTATTAATATACATCTATTTTGGCTCGTGTCTTTATGACCTATTCATAATTTAATCGATTTCTAAATTCTCTGGCCACTTATAGTTGACGAAATATTATGTGCACCGATTCGTCTTATAAGTGCTACGTCGAATCGGTGCAAATATTTTGTCAACTATAACATCCATATAGTAACATTATAAAGTTTTCGTTAAATAATAATTAATTTTAACAATTTTGTGTTCAAAAATCACTGTTAATTTTGCTTGAAATAAAAAAATAAAAAAAATAAAAAAAAAATCATTTCCGAGGGGGAAATTGTTTAATTCTGCAAAAATATATTGGTAGTACCAATTGTTTATATACAATAACTAGAATTGCCCTGTTAACTATTTTGCCTTGAATTTTAATCACGAAAACGCATTTTTGATATTTTTACCTTGTTCACGATTTTGGTATTATTTGGAGAGATAAGTAATATATATATATATATATATATATACACTTACATAAGTAAATAGTCATACTGTACTATATTATTATATTTATATTTGTGTATGTGATGTTTATTTATTTATATGTATAGTTTATGGATATTTAGCTGTAGAAATATTAGTTTATTTATTTTTCGTGCACATCCTTGTAATCTTGCCTATCCTCGTACAGTTTCCTCAATCATGGTCAGGTTAACTGGAAGAGATCCCTTAAAGGGATAAGTTCGCCATTGTACATGTTAATCTTAAGTTTATGTACGAATTTACTTGTAATTGTTTTTTTTTTGTGCAATAAAGAGTTTACATACATACATACATAAGTTGAAATAGATACACGATTCTAGAAAAAAGCGCTGGAAAAAGGTTCAAAGCCATTATTACTCAGGGAACCCTTCTTCATTGACTTGTCCGCTTGTCTCACGGATTATGGTTCGGGTTTAGTCCCAATCTAAGCTTGTACTACGGGCACTAGGTAACGATAAATATGCTTATAATGACAAATACATACTTACATACATGGAAGATTCAGAAACAAATACTCCCGCACATCACACAAGTACATATTTCTCCTTACCAGGAATTGAACTCAGGACTGCTAGCTTGTAGGCATTGCTAACGACTACCAACCAGGCTACATATGTTGCTTAAGTATATGCTCTGCAAAATAGTATCCATAAATCTGGTCAAGAGGTTAAAAAAGATAAAAAGATAAAAGATGTTTATTCAGTAAGTAGGCCGCACGGGCACTGTTACGCGTCAAAAATCTACCAGCTCTTCGCAAGAGACCACTGCTGAGAAGAAACTCAGTCAGTCGTTTTTAAAATATTGCTTATGAAATTATACAATAATAAACGTAACCTAGCATTATATAAAACAATTAATCTCACATAAAACAAAATATAAATATATTTATGCGTAGTTGAGCAGGAAAATGTGTCAAAACTCAGGATTTACGCAAGAACTAATAAGTAATAAATAGTAAAAAAAATATGAAATTATACAAGTAATACTTACCTATGACGGTGCAAGACAACCCACATAAAAAAAATCGACACATTCTCCTACAGAAACAATGTTTACATAGTTTTTATAACTAAGTTATTGTTAAGTTATTTAGGTTTATAGTTTAGGCCTAGCATTTTTATCTGTTAGATAGTCCTCGACCCTACCGAAAAGTCGTTGATGTCTAAATCTTACTGATTTAGACATCAACGACTTTTCAAGTAGGTTTTCAGTACTGAAAATGGTAACTTTAAAACAACGTAGGTAATTTATTATAGAAAAGGATGCATTGACCTACAAAAGATTTATAAACATTACGGACACGAATTTTTTAATAGCAATTTTCAACAGGCTTTATTTTTAATGACATAAATAATATTCTCATAAATAAATTGTAACGCTACTGTCAAAATATTAATTTTCTCAAACATGCTCGGAAAAAACGGTTTTCCGATTGAAACACAAGGACGGAAAGAGCCTCATTTTACTCCTAGGAGTAAAAAAACCATATGAAAACACTTTCCGTCCATGTCCATATATTTCTTAAATGCTGTCAATTTGCATACAAAATCAAAAGGACCAAGACAAAAATTCCAAACAGCCATTGTAACTGCTCGCTTTTTTAGCACAGTGCGTGTTTCTTTTCAAATTTGCATTCCAATGTCTATGGTTAGTATTTAAAAACAATTGACAGTCGGTAACATTCGTTCATTCTGCATAATATAATTGTGAAACCGAATATTAAACTATTTGTTGTGTGAAATACTACAAAAAATGAGCTCAAGCGACGAAAGCGACTAAATAGGTACAACTCCGCCTATATTAAAATCTGAAGCTGCCTCGGTTAGGCAAAACCTGCTTCCCGCTAAATCTAAGGAAAAATATAACCGAACTTATGACCAATTTATGCTGTGGAGGGCAAACAAAAATGTAAATTAAATTACTTGCTTTTTAGAAATGTATTTGTATTATTTCCTCACATGTTTGAGAAAAGCATTATGTATGCCTCGGCGGAAACGAGGATTTCCTGACTCGTATTTTAGCAGGCCTCGCTGTTGCTCGGCCTGCTAACCACCTCGTCAGGAAAACCCTTACTTTCCGCGCCTAGGCAACAATGTACTATTCTTTAAATAATAATCTTAAGGAATCACGGGAGTTCAGATTATATGTATATAGAACGAATGGCTCTTTTTGCAACACGAATTTAGTCTGTATGTCAGCAGCTTTTCCCCAAACCAGAATACCGTTCGACATAACACTATGAAAATAACTATAATAAACTAAGCGAGCTATCTCAACTAGCACAATATCACAAAGGTTATCTACCGTGGGTCGTAAGTCACCTTTTTCCAGGCATAGTACATTTCATCGGCCACATTCATGTCGCTCAAAATTTAACTTAACTACCTACATTTTATGACACAAATTTAATTAAACTTTCATGAAATATGACTTCATGGATAGGTATCCTTCAGGAAGTTACGAATTCGTGTCTCTATTCCATTTCTTGCTTGTATCCTTACTTTAGCAAGGACTGGAAAAGGGTTAATATAAATACTATAACCAAAAATAAGAGAGAGGTTGTCGGGCCTATTTTTGTATGTAGGTAGGGAACTGTACTGATCCCTTACATACTATATTACCTACACTATATATAACTTACGTACCTAATCCTACCTACCAGTGCGTTGCTACGTCGTCATTTGGCCACGTGATCATCTAGTGTTCCAGGGAGCCCTACTTTGTGAACCTGACTAGTAACCTAAGAACTTCAATGAGCAAGAGATTACTGTTATTTGGTTAAACATAACATGCTTTCTACCTCCTACAATTATTATTAATGATGTCTATAGAGTTATTATTATTAGAGCTTAGCAGGGGCGAGGGGGTTGTTTCTTAAACAAATAAAACTATATCTTATTAATAAATGGTATTATAACATTTATAACTTAAATGATTTTTTAACGATAAGTAGTACTTAATTTATATTTTATCAACCCTAGTCCTAGTTGATAAATAATTATTATTGTTAACCTAAATGTGCAATACAGAGAATTTTATCTTGGAATCTTGTCCTACTCGTAGAGTCAATTAAGTAGTATTAAGTTATCTGTATTAAAATACCTAGTTAGCCCTCTAAAATTGCTGTCCTTGCAGGGCGTCACATGGATACCTATTGTTTATTTACCTCCTCATAGATATATGTAATGTGATATGCAATAAATATTTTGATTTGATTTGATTTGAGCTGTTTTCAGAGTTTGCACAACATGGACATACCTTGTCATTCAATTGTAGATGTAGTGTAATTTAATAACTAATGAAATTGCTTTATTTAGGATGCCTTTTCGTCTCCATCACCATCAAAACAAAAAATTTTTATACCTAGCAAGCTTTTTTAGCAAACCTCTTTAAAGGAACAGGTGTGGACTGTATTTTAATGTACAATTTCAGTCCACTGACTTCAGTGGATGTAGCAAGATCTTTTTCTATCTAGTATAAGTGGATATTTAACTCAAGAAGAAATGCGTTGAATTTTTTTTATTTTTAGTTATATATATTACAATAACAAAGAAAATTTAGAATAAATAAAAAAACTTAGTACCTACTTATTTTGTACATAATGTGTTGTCATTTTAATTTAATTATAATTTTATTTTCTTTTATTTTTTTCTTTTTAAAGTGTATCTTAATTAATATCTACACTTGATATTAATGGCTCACCACTCCGAGCTCTGCTTATTATACAGTAATTTAACACTAATATTTAAAGAATAGCATTGCAAAAAATAAATAACTAAGTTCAAGATATTTCAAGCTTAACCAGTACGTAAACTATACTATACTAAATACTTAGGGAAAGGGCTCTCCAAAAACCACTCTACTATAAGTTATGAAACTAAACTATCTCTTAAATAAATTGTAACCAAGCGTATATCTCATTTATTCTACAGTTGAGCCATTAGATCCTCTAAGAAGATCTTGATTACCATTAAAATGTTTTAGTCAAAATAGAACAATTATTTTATTATGCTTCACTACACTACGCTCAGTAACTTTACTTGTTTCACTAAAGAAGAAAAGAATATATATATTAGTGGCAAGGGTAGGCACCTCCCCGCCATTTCGTTACGCTCGGCCATTGCAATAGAGTTCGCCCACTAATATATCTTCTATTACTTAGTATAACAAAGTATTCTATTAATGATATTTTTTGTAGACTTGTTCTAGTCGAAGAAAAGCCGAGACAAACTCTTAGGTCAGGCTCCTTTTGATTAATTAATTAGATTTAATTTCAGCAACAGAAATTCTATTTATATAAACAATATCATAGATTTCAGTCCATATCTCTAAATAAATTCTTTAATCACATTTTACTGATTCCCTATATGAATTATGGTAAGGGTTCACTCTGTATACCATACATTTCTGGATTGGATCATAATTTGGCTCTTTTTTCGTAAAATGATTATCTTGCAGTCTTTAGGTATACATACTGGGGATGCTTATAATATTATTTGCTTACGATAATAATTATGATGTTAGTTCTTTAGACACTGTTACTTCAATTTTAGAGTAACTAGGCTCAGACCTGTCACCGAGAAAATCAATAAGTATTTGGTATGTTCAATAGGGGCCGTAAGAGGCAGCAAGTTAATCTGGAAATAAAAAGTCAAGCTCTTATGGCTGTTGATAATGTGAAGTATCTAGCGATGTGGTCGGACAGTTCTCTGCGCTGGGGGCGACATATAGATAAGTGAGACGTGTTAAAAATGGTTTTGAATTCTTAAATATTTTTAAAGCATTAGCGGGTTCATCTTGGTCGATGTATCCGAGGCACCTTCGTAGATTATACATAGGTACATAGCAGTTTTGAAAAGTCGTATAGATTATGAAAGGATCTTGTACGAAAATAGGGCGAAAACTCATGAGTCAAAATTAGATAAAATTCAGAATTGCGCGCATAGATCGTAGGTGGTTTCATCAATAGCAGTCCCATTCATGTGAAGGAGAGTGAAATATGTGTTCCGCCGCCACACTTTCGAAGGAAATATCTAGCAAACAAGTATTGTCCAAAAACAAGGTCCAATTTTCCCACAGTAACTGCTATAGATACGAGCTCAGTTCTTTTGATTCTATAAGTTATTGGCAGAATAAAAAGAAACCGTTGTTATTGACCACAATATCAAGGAATTAAAAATAAGCTCCTCACACCTGCTTGAAATTTTTAGTCTTCGTTTATGGGTTTCAGTAATCGAAACCAAAATCGTATTAGGTTGATATTGAAAAGTGTTTAAAAGCCAAAACAATGGTATGAAATGAACTTATAAAGAAATAATGTTTTAAAAATGAATCAGATACATTGTAGATGGTACAAAATATATACTGGTACAGTGGAGTTCTTAAATATGTGTACACTTTAGTACCTTATCTATTTTAATGTCATGTTTAAACTGCCATATAAAATTGTCACAGCTATTAAAGTGACGAGGTACTAAAGGGTACACCTATTTATGAACTCGACTGTACCTCTATCACTTCTTTTTAATATATGACGGAGTAAGGTTAGTGTCCATCTTAATCCGTCTCATATTAAATAAACCGCTCATTCCCAAAATACCATAATTTATAAATACTAGATTACACTTTATACCAGATTCCCAAAACACCAGATTAAAATTTTTGGGTAAGTACAATAAAATAATCCTTATTTTGAATCTGGTGTTTTGGGAATCTGGTATTTTTAAATTATGGTATTTTGGGAATAAGCGAAATAAACTGTTTTAATTTTTTATAATTATAAGACGCAACCAAAAAACCTGTAATTTTTTTCATTTATTTTGGACACTTAATACCTACTTACCAACGAAAACATCCAAGCACTTTCCGACGAATCCAACCGATTATCCGGCCACCACTGTATGTAAAGAAAAAGTGCGGCCTACTTAAATATATCAGTAGAAAAGCAGTACCTAGCCGTATACTATATAGGCGAACCACTTAATTTAGAGCCGGGGTTTGCATGAGATGCAGGGGTGAGCTATGTACTCGTATAACTCTACCTGCAGCTACGTCCACCCCGGCTCTATATTAAGATGTACGCCTATAAGTTAACTGTTTAAAAAAAACAACAGCAAGGGACTAGGTTTAAGCATTTGACTGAAGCAGAATTAATGATAATTACATCTTATGGATTTTCAGGTATTTGCAGGACTAAAGTCCTAGACACGGACAAAGTCACCGGCAAA
Organism: Acleris emargana; assembly: GCA_927399475.2. NCBI lineage: Eukaryota > Metazoa > Arthropoda > Insecta > Lepidoptera > Tortricidae > Acleris > Acleris emargana. The sequence continues at coordinate 12,845,421 of OV656837.1, forward strand.
AACTAGTTGTAAGTAAGCTAACGCAGCGCCTACAACGAGATGCGCACGGTAAATAAGTATAACGGTGCTTTTACAACCAGCGCGGCAACGGTGCGCCTAGACCTGCCTCGCCCGCCTCGGAACTTTGCCAATTCTCATTGCTCAATAGTCTGCATCGGAATTTCTCACGTTTATCCGTAAACAGATTTCCATTCGTATCCACCAGCAACAGCGTTTATAATTAATACAGTGGGAGGTCGCAATCACAGTCGTCTTAATTGAGAAAGGGTATTAGCTTTTCACATTTCAATACCCATCTTAAGATCATAATCCTTTTTATGTGTCTGTGCTACTACAAATAGAAATACCGTTTCTTGAGGCAAGACTGACCCTGGATTTCCGAATGAATGCTGCCGATTAATATAAATAGCTATTTAAATTTTCTGAAATAGCGATTTAACTAGTTATTAAGAGATATTGATAGATTGTTAGATGATGTCTGCGACTTCGATCGAGAAATTAACTTCAACATTAAATAACCAATTTGTTTCAAGGATCTTAGATTATATGAAGGGTACATGGGTAGAACATGTCTAGTCTAGTCACATAAGTAACTTTTTGAGTTTACGCGATTTGAAAGTTCTTTACTTGAACTTATTTTTGACACATATTAAGACATATACACATAATTTATTTATTTATTTAATTGTGGTTACAGAGTTATCAACAAGTTTATAGAGTTGTTGGTAATTCTGTAGCTCTGCTTACCCCACTCTGGGAATTAAGGCGTGAAGATATAGCACTGCCAGATCAAAAGTGTAGTAAATCAAAATACAACTGTATTTTAAAATCAACTTTAATACGACGTCTATGAGCTCAAAACAAAACGAACAATGATTTTGAGTTGATACTGTCTTGATCTAGCCGTGCGATATGTATACACCGTGTTTTTATTGATTTACGATAACTTCGGCATATTACTAGGTACATCCATAGAAACTAAGTGGTAGATTCTTTTTTTTTATATTGCAAAAAAAAAAAATTTTTTTTCTATGGAGCTAAGTTCATTTAGTTACTTTGCTCCATAGAGTTTTTTTTTTTTTTTTGCAATATAAAAAAAAAGAATCTACCACTTAGTTTCTATGGATGTACCTAGTAATATGCCGAAGTTATCGTAAATCAATAAAAACACGGTGTATATGTATGTATAATTTATCACATACTTATTATATCTTTTTATAATCTCTAAAGTTTCATTACCCCAGTGTGTTGGTAAATCATACAACATAGAAAAAAGCAACGGTTCGGTTTCAATTTTTTTTTGAAGGCGTTGAGTTGCGGCTGAAAATGGAGTTGTCCCACAGGTTGCCCACAGAAAATAAGAGCTACGATTTATTAAGACTTTAAAAGAGAAATTAGCACAAAAACAATACCTATGTGGAGACCGGATGACTGCTGCTTATAGTAAAGAAGCACCTTCAAAGACGACAATATATATGGACAGGTCACAGGTGGCATTCCGAATTTCAACGTGGCCGTGTATCCCTCACGGACGACGTGCGTGAAGGTCGAACCAAAACCGGCATTCACGCAAGAAAACATCCATGTTGTGCGTCTGCTGATAAAGGAAGACGACCGGCATGTGAGATTCAAGAGTGTTTGGGTATTGGAATGAGTCACATACAAATTATTTTAAAGAAAGAGTTAGACGCGCGAAAATTATTGACTGATTTCGTATGAATCTGACGTTTACTACCTCGAGTTACCGAGGTACCTTGGTGCAAGTGGCCCTTATTGTCTGACGAGCAGAAAACGACTCGCGTCAATTGGTGCCGCAAAACTTGAATAAATTCAGCGGAGGAAATTCAAATGCAGTTTTTAATAAAAGGAATATAATAAAACTTTATTTTACTTTATTCATGCGTTTAGTCAAACCAACTTTCAAAACAGGTTAAAAACCGTTCTTGCGGAAGGTCAAAAAAAGTCTCCTGAATTCGTCCACTGCTTCATCCGCCGTCAAAAATTGTCGTCCAAGTAAATGATTTTTTTACCGTGGGGAGTAAAAAAATCACACGGAGTCAGGTCAGGACTATAGGGAGGGTGTGGTAGCAGTTGCACTCCTGAGTTGTTCAAAAAATCCATGGTTCTGGCAGCCGTATGAGCAGGAGCGTTATCTTGATGAAAAATGATGCCCCGGGTTCCACTACTTCGACGACTGACGCTTAGCTCCTGGAATGCTTGTGGCAAACAAACTTCGCTATACCATTGGCTGGTAACCGTTTTCCAATCTTCTAGTGGAATTACGGCTACAGGCCCACTTTGTCGAAAAATACAGCAACCATTTTTTTGTTGACGCTTCGGGCGCGTAGTATTTTTGGTGGGTAAATCATCTTCTTCAAAGACCCATACTGTCGATTGCTGTTTTCTAAATGGGTCGTACCCACAGAACTATATCGAGATACAATGAAAGAGTTCGTCGATTTATATGAAAACCGAGCGTGTAACATTTTGCGTAGGCACTTTGACGTCAAGCGAGTCTTTTAGTGATGTGCACAACATAAACAAAATCGTTTCTAATCTGTGGTGTCATCGATCGCAACGGAAGAGCGTCAGCGAGCCAACAGACTGACGGGAGAGGACGCGCCCGCTCGCCATTCTACCGAGAGTACCGAGTAGGTAAGTTCATAATGAATAATGTATATTTTAAAAGAATATCTATTCGTTTTAGAGCGTATTTCATGTCATATAAAATAAAATAATAATAGCTGTGTACTTTGTTGGTAGGTCTTAACCATCGTTACATCGAAACTAAGTAGGTAGGTAGTTAAAACATTTCATAGAGTCGAATTGGGAATCGATTATGTCACTTGACAGAAGAATGAGAATAAAAATGTATGTGAATTTTTAAGCTAATTTCAGTTATTCCGTAGCATAGGTATAGCCCAACATGTTTAATATCTACTTTCATGATATTCTACATTCACGCCCGTCGGTTAAGGGTACCTTGACCAGGGGCATATTGCATAATAAAGTACAAGCCCATACTATTAGTAAAAATCCATACAAAACAACTAATACTTTAAGGGGCTTTTAAACGGGCCATGTTTTGCTGCAATTTGCGGCCGGCAACTAGTACTATCTTACTCTTACTTCGGATGTTAGAGCAAGATGCGTATAGTTGCCGGCCACACATTGCCGTGAATTTTTTTGCAAGTTAAATAAAAGCTTGTAAAAATAATTATAATTTTTTCTGTTTTCAAAATTGATTTTAATCGACTAAGAAATCGGCATTTAAAATCGCCGGGTACAACACTATACCTTACTTTTGACAGAAAAATGAGAAATCAACCTTGAACGCGTTTCGACAAGTGCTTGACAGTTTGGATTGGTTTATTTTCGTTGCTGGTTTTCAATGCATGCCAAGTCTGGCGCGTCAAATTAAAGCCTCAATGGATAAGTTGCATTAGACACAGATTTGCCCGTTACTGTTTATAATGAAATTGATACTATGCAACAAAATAAATTGTTTTATAAATAATAACAGATATTTTAGGGCAAATAGTACCTACTTACCTATGATAAGAAATATCTTGATTCACAGCTCCTACTTTTTTGGTGGTGTTTAAACAGTTTATGCGGCGAGCAATGCAGATCTCAGAACCACTTTTCGGCACGCGAGGTACATACACTCTTTCCTTCTATCTCGATATAGTTCTGTGGTCGTACCTGTATATCCAAGATTAGTCGGATGTCACAATGTAGGTCACTTGTTGTGAATTGCCTCAATCGAATTTATTTAGCTTAAAATTGCACCAATCGACACGTCTATTTTTTTGCTCCTGTGTGAAACAATATGGTATCCATCGAGACGCAACCTTCCAAACTTTAAGGTGATCAAGCAAAATGGATGATATTCCCTGGGATCCAACTTCAGTTCGATCTGAATCTCTCGCTTGGTAATGTTTCGAGATTCCTTGATTAGCCACACCATCCTGATGACGTGATTCGAAAATCACATCAATCGGTAATTTACGTGCGATAATTTTTTACAACTTTAAAAGGGGTTTAATGCGTTTTCAGTGCTTTGAAGAGCTGACTACGGTTTTTAATGATAGAGAACCATGCATCCGGACTGGGGAACATCGGTATTTGGAATTTCATCGTGGTTGCTCTAGTCTTAGTGATAGGCGATAGGCATCGTGAAGGCCGACCAAAAACAGCCGTAACCCAGGAAAACATTAATGCTGTACGGCAACTGATCGTCGAAGATCGCCATGCGACATACCGTGAGATAGAAGCTTCATTAAGCATTTCAGGGACCAGTGTTCAAAATATTTTGCATGATCACTTAGGTGTAAAAAAAATATCTCACGCTGGATACCAGATTTACTTAATGAAGACCAAAAAACGGCTCCCGTTAGATGGTGTCGCAAAACTCTGCAGCAATTCTACCGAGGAGACTCTAGTTATAGTCGTGTATAGTTTATATGACATTATCAGTGGTGACGAATCTTGGATATATGCCTACGATCCGGATTCTAAACCGCAGAGTTTGGGTGTTTCAAGATGAGCCAAAACCGACCAAAGTAATACGCTCACGGAGCACTTCGAAGAAAATGGTCGCCATGTTTGTAGCGAAAAGTGGCCACGTTGCAACCATCGTGCTCGAAGATCGTAAAACAGTTAATGCTACTTGGTATACCACTGTTTGTTTAACAGAAGTTAACGGCGAGTTCCGAAAAAATAGCCCAAGATGTCGTATAGTAGTAGTAGGATTTAGACATTTATTATGTACTTCTCTTTAGCATATTATTCTTAATTCTGTATGTTGTCTTTATCTGTTTTTTTCTCCAATAAATAAAAAAATAAAATAAAATAAAATAGTACTGCACCACGATAATCAATGATCGGATATCCCGGTGCAACACGGGGTGAATGACCTCAAACATTATGCTAATATGGATATGCCCCGGGGTTCCGGGACTTATGTTGTTAAATATTATTCTGATTTTATTAATTCAAATAAATTTCAATACAATTTAAACGTGTAAAATAAATATTATGACAAAAGTAATTTAGGTATGTAAAAAAATAAAAAAAGTTAGTTTTTATACCCTGTTTAAAATTGATCTGCCAAATAGTCTTTAGGTATGAATATAAATAAAATATATAATACGGTACGCATTATCAGTTCACCACACTACACACAGATATTATATTTTATTAGTTTGTATGAAATTGAAATAGCATACAATTATTTTCTCAATATTTTATATGTTTAATCGATTTCTTTACACGTCTAAAATCCTATCCTAATGCCTATTTATAAATATCCCAACAATCGCATTTTCTTTTCGAACCAGATCCCGGGATTTTAGTCATATCCATATTAAGATTTCTACTCTATATCCCGCAGTGTTGCACCGTGAAATCCGATCACTGACGATAATGCTAGCTTGCACACCGCCCCGCAGACAATTGCGTTTTTAAAAGAGCAAAACGTCGAAAATCTGGATCACCCGCCGTACAGCCCAGACTTAAGCCCTAATGATTTCTTCACTTTTCAACGGTACCGGACGCCTGAAGAAGCGGTTGAGGCATACATAACGGCCATTTTGGAGACCCCGACTTCGGAATGGAATAAGTGTTACGAAAACTGGTTCGATCGAATGAAAAAGTGTATTACATATCACAGTGATTACTTTGAAAAACAATAATTACCATTTAACGCCAACGACACGACCAAACAGAACTTAAAAGGCACCCCTCGTATGTGCTTAAACGACGTTTGAACGCATAAAATATAAAGCAAATAAAAATTAAAAAAACAATTAAACTGCATATTTTTTCCATTCCCGTAACTTTTATTTTAACCACGGAGTTTGGCCCTCATAATTGGGTATGTATGGATTTTTTAAATCGCATTTCTCAACAAAATATTAAAATACCGTAAAAGAGATAACCAAAAGTGAAATTAAAATTAAAATCGGCCAAGAAATACTGATGATACAAAAGGTAACTAACTGACATTTTCTTTCCGTGTACTCTTCATAATGTTAATCAAAATATGGTCGTCCATCAAAACATGGTTCAACCGTAGCGTCGTCAACTCTACGCCATCGACGGATATTATCCGCACCACAAGGTTCTGACGGACTGTTAAATCCGTCACAGTGAACTGCGCAAAATATACCTTAATAATGTGTCCGTAAGATTCGACCATGGCATTCAAAAGGTAAACTAAGCAACACATAAACCATGTGTACATCTGCCTGCGGCGGCTCCGGGGCTGGACGCGGCTGGCATGTCGTGATTGTTGATCGTCGAATTGATCCCGGTATGGCAGCGATAAGAGTTCTACGCTGACAAAGCGGGCACAGTTTGGTTATGTTCTAAACGTCGAGGGAACCGGTTATTCAAATAAAAATAACATGTTTATCAAGTATGTAATTCAATGTGTATTCGTACATCATGATTTAAGAAGAAAGAATACATGATACATTTTACATCAGTAAAAATAATATTGTTTGAACGGTTAATGTTAACTGTGTGTGACATGCTTAGTTAATGTTAAACATTTTGTTTTAGTAGAAAACGTCAGCGGAACCTTCGGGTTATAGTTACTATAGTTACTACCAATAGTATTTTATTTATTTCCTGATTAGGTATAATAGTGGCATTGTCAACATTCCTAAAAATTATGATTCTAAATGTACTACTTTCGACCAAGTATAGGATACTAAAATCATGAGGACAAACGAAATGATTATTAACTTTAATATATTTAACCTTTGTACATCATGTTAGGAACAGTTGATACTGTTGCTTTTATTTCATTTGTCTATTTATGTCACTTTGATTTCTTAATTCTAGATTGCATCAAAACACGACGTGCTGATAAAATATTACAACGCGTATTACATTTTCTACTATAAATATGTTTACAAATTTTGTAACTACGTAAAACGGAACACTTTTATGTATAGAATGTATGATTCGGTGACCCCATAATTACTAGGTTAGCTTTCATATAAGAAATTCGTCAAGAATACCATTAGTAAAGATTTGAACACGCAAGCAAAACGTGATAAAAATGTATAAAGTTCATGATTGCTTAAAAATTCTGAAGAAAAATACATTTTAAAACATTATAAACGTTTCGGACACTAGACATACAACATTTTCTATTCTCCAAATAACATTCACTCTTAAATTTATTAAAATAGATAAGCTTTCGTGACAACTCAATCGATCACTAACTGTCACTAATTACGCGACTTATCAATATAAAAATAAAACAAGATAATTAATTGTATGTGTCAGAGGTCCGATTCGACCGATTCGGATATAGTAAATTTTAATTCTATCACCTAACTACAAAAAAATAAAAAATACACTTAATATGTTACACTAAAAAAGTTTCAAATGAAATAGCGTTACAACACTAAAATTACGATTTATCTAATATCTTAGAAATAAAACTAGAATATAATGATAACAACGTAAACTTAGCCCAGGAACATGAAAGTAGATCCATAAGCCCTTAACAAAAAGTATGAACTGTCGGTTGGTGTATGTTTAACTTTATCTATTCAATTCCTATACTAGAGTGACACACATAGTGAACCGCGATGGCGAGATGCTGGCGTCGAGCGCGGCGCGGGCGCGGAGGCGACCCGGCGTGGCCCACGCCCATATTGCGCACTTTTCATTTGCTACTGACCGCCTTCTCATTAACTTCATCCGTATTCTGAAAGAGACCAGATTGTATGGTTAACGTCACTAATAAAACAGAAACCCTTTGTGTTAGCGTACTACGTATGATTATATCATATTCGAAGTATCTGGATCAGACGCTGAAAATATAATACATACATACATACCTTCACGCCTTCATTCCCAGAGTGGGGTAGGCAGAGCTACAGAATTACCAACAACTCTAAAAACTTGTTGATAACTCTGTAACCACAATTTGCACAATTAGGCTAAGATGTTTAACAGTGTATATTAGTGACAGGTAGCAAGCCCATCGCCTAACAGTACTACAAGCCTTTATTCCCTTACTCGCCTCTTACGACTTCCACGGGAAGACATGGAGTGGCGCAATTCCAAGCCGGCAACCACGCGGCACGAAAATATAATAATAGTAACTAAAAGCAAGCTTTAAAAATCCCGACTGTTGCTAACCTTTATAATCATTTAAAATAATTATTCAACATGAAAAATAATAAAAGAAACCTGAAAAGGATTTTTAAATGCCTATTCAATGATATCTCATTAAACGGTTTTTTTTTAATATATTTGTTCCAGGTTTCCAAAAGATGATACTGTGCGTAGTGCGTGGCTGAGTTCTACTGGGCGACAGAATAGGGAGCCGACTAAGTGCAGTTGTATGTGCTCTAAACATTTTGCGAATCATTGATTTCGTTTGTTAGAGAGTAACCCACCGGAAGTTTCCAGATGCCATTTTGACAGGTGAGCATGAATACTAAAACTTCATTAGCTACAGGCAGAACATCGCTTTCCAAGTTGGTTACCACAGTTGACATAGCCGACGTAATTTTTGCCATTCCATTCAAATGATCTCCGAATAGCCATTTCGTCAAACCATAGCCCGCATATGAACTGTCGTGGTGAGTTTTCAGCTGCAAGCGACTGTGCTAAAAAACCGGGGGCGCCCTCTACTGTCTGATACCAGCGTGCGAGTGTGCGAGTATGTATAAGACAAGTATCATAATGTTATCTTACAAAATTGTAAGTATGCTGCAAAACTGTGTGCAGTGTATTGCTGTGTATAAAATATATTGACCTAACAAGAATTCAAGAATAAAGTCATGAAGAAGAGTTTCGTGGGGTGTACTTGTGAATGCAGTTTAAATCAAAAATATAAGTTGATGTTGTGATTACTTAAGCACATACATTCGGCTCGATCTCGTATGAAGAGTTTCAACACGGCCTCTCCGTCAATTTTCAAATCATGTTATGTCTGAACGTAAGCTTGTAGAGCAGTAATTTAAACGCAGGTTAGACAATTTCTATCGATTTTTTAAAATATATATTTTGTGCATATGTCCTTTATGGAACTTGCTACAGTGGGGTAATTTTTTACCACTTTGGTAACCCCATGTGTCGTATGTAGAGTATATCCATCCCTCACGGTAGCATGCACTTGTCAGGTCTAGGATATGCTTAGTCTGAGGGCTGCCGCCATACTGAATTTTGATTACTATCATATATTTAGTGACACTTACAAGATTAAGACAAACCGACTGACATAAGACTCATCAGTCATCAAAATCGACCCACTTTAAGTCACATCACATCACATCCGGATAAATCCAATAAAGCTTTTCGAGTTTTGGTTTTAAAAAGGTATTATGCAAAATATGAAACCCAATCATTTAAATTGCAAACATACATCTCTCTACTGTTATTCACTATCTACTGTTATTCACTAAGCAAATAACAAAAAGCTTATTTACGTTTCTGGCTTGCTTTTTAACTGTCACGTTTTTGTTGGTTTGTGGCGTTCTCAATCTGTCTGTGTTTATGAACGGGATCGACCTTACCTGTGTATCGAGTTGGTCTCGGAGCCCGGCCCACGCCATGAACGCGGGCAGCGGGCGCGCGGGCAGCTCGGCGGCGAGCGCCTTCACGCGCAGGTTGCGGTCGTCCGTCAGCAGCACCACCTCGAACACCCTGCACGCCGTCTGCGCCGCCGCCGCTCCCTCGCTTACATCTAATACAAACAACAAACCATTCACTAATACACTCCCATTGGAAAGTTACCGTGTATTCAATCGAAATAAACAACTCAAGATTAAACAAGTCGCATTAAAAATACCTAGTTATTACTAAAATCTTTTTTGTCGACTTAACTTTGTCATCGACTCATCCAGATCGAGCTTCGTCATCAGGTCAGCTCTTAGACTGTATAGCATCAGCGTGCCAATTATATACGTGTCAAATCTGATAACGGGAATAGGGAGTCGAATTTTGAATTTCACTGTTGATTAGTAAGTAGTTATGAATTTAAATCACGTGGTGATCTGACGATCTGGTGAGTGGGTTTTTTATATCATAAGACTATTTTTCAAAAAGTTGTCCACTTTGAGAATTTTTTATTGTCCACTCATGAAAAGCGTTAATATGAATTAAATATGAATCTTCTTTTCAGAAATTGTATTACACATTGTTGTGCGGGTCAATCCTGTTTCTTAAAAAACGTTTATACTCATAGAAGTATTAAAACAAATATAAAAAACGAATTCGGTTTGGCCAGTAAAGTAGCCCCCATATAAAAATATATATGTCCCCACCCTGCCCAAAGGTTAATAAGTCTTCGTGAAACCTATATTTTCAAATACTTAGAAAGGGACTTGCTCTTATCTACAGTTATATAATATGTGACACTATTTAAAATCACACTTGAGCTTTTTTATGCCTTTTCTGTTATTTAAAAGTCAAAAACATTAAATGACCCACAATTTGAAAAAAAAATTCGTGACACATTTCTTGACGCTATTTCTACCAACGGAACAGTGTCCCAAGGTAGAAATTTGTATTTTGCGGATAGCAACCCCGATTGGATTCCATAGACAATGAGACAATAGTGCCACCATTTTGTTTTAGTTGTCAGTTGAGCAAAACAGTCGGAGCGTTCGAAGTGAGTGATATAAAAAATATTTCCTGACGTGTTTCGACTCAAAAAGTAAGTGGGTCGTTCTTCTTTTTTACCGACAATAAACCGACGATTTTCGATTTTTTTGATTTTTGAACTATCAATAGTTATGGTTTCAAAGATCAATTTAAAAAAACGTTGCATATATTCTTTATTAACACTAATTAATGCTTCCTATGCTGCAGATATTTTTTTGTTCATTTTAATGTGACTCACCAGAAACACTGTGACTGAGTGGCAGTTTTCACCCGAGACCACGTTTTAGATGACCACTCTGTCACGGCATTCTACGAAAAACCATATTATTAAAAAAACCCGGGTTAAAGAAAGAGCACGATTATATGGTACTTATAGATAATTAAAAGTATGGACGTATATTAAACACGAAAACCATAACTACGAATACTCTAATGAGACGCTGAATAATATGAGAGACTGGCTATTGTCGGTAAAATAGAAGAACGACCCAAGTAATCATTATAATCAAATATGTACAAAACTTTGTGTTAAAGGTCATAAATACTCAGGAAGCTTTTGTTGTTGGATCTAATAGATACTTTCGATGTAGTTACAAAAATATGACTGCGTGCCTGATTTTCCTAACAAGATTTCGTGACATTTTCCTGACGTCAAGAAATTTTGGATGTTTCATGCAGGAGGTTGCATAGTAAAATTTAGTATATTTTTGAACCGACTTCAAAAAAAAGAAGAAGGACAAAAGCGTTCTGAGTATTTATCACCTTTAACACAAAGTTTTGTACATATTTGATTATAATGATTACTTACTTTTTGAGTCGAAACACGTCAGGAAATATTTTTTATATCACTTTCACTTCGAACGCTCCGACTGTTTTGCTCAACTGACAACTAAAACAAAATGGTGGCACTATTGTCTCATTGTCTATGGAATCCAATCGGCACTGTTCCGTTGGTAGAAATAGCGTCAAGAAATGTGTCACGATTTTTTTTTTCAAATTGTGGGTCATTTCATGTTTTTGACTTTTAAATAACAGAAAAGGCATAAAAAAGCTCAAGTGTGATTTTAAATAGTGTCACATATTATATAACTGTAGATAAGAGCAAGTCCCTTTCTAAGTATTTGAAAATATAGGTTTCACGAAGACTTATTATCCTTTGGGCAGGGTGGGGACATATATTTTTTTATACGGGGGCTACTTTACTGGCCAAACCGAATTCATTTTTTATATTTCGTCGGTTAAATTCGCAACCCTCGTAAGTCCATTTGACTCAAGTTTACAGGAGACACAAAAAACAAAATTACGGCATATGGCGGCTTAAAGTTACGAGGTTTTCTATTTGTAGATTTTTTAAATAATGGTTTATTTGACGTTTGAATGTAATATATAGATCGATGCGTTTGGTGATTGGCTACACGATTCAATAAAAAAACGATTTTCGCAAAAAATGGACTTACGAGGTTTGCTAATTTAACCGACGATTTGTTTTAATACTTCTATGAGTATAAACGTTTTTTAAGAAACAGGATTGACCCGCACAACAATGTGTAATACAATTTCTGAAAAGAAGATTCATATTTAATTCATATTAACGCTTTTCATGAGTGGACAATAAAAAATCTCAAAGTGGACAACTTTTTGAAAAATAGTCATAAGACGAAATGTGTTTAATTTTGCGTTACTTGATTTCCATAGCTCTTTGGTATAACATCATCCTTAGTATTGATAATTTCCTGACGTTTCTTGACAATTTCATGACGGGACACTTTTTTGAAAACGCGTCATAAGCGCCAATGTAAGAGGTCAACATTAAAAAACGGACTTTTAGAAATCAGTTAATAATACTGATTATGATGAACTTAGCCAGCGGATGAAAATCGAGCATAACACGTAAATATGTAGTGAAAACAAATTCATACATAACATAACGTAATTATCTCGATCCCATAATTAACCATTAACCAGAAGCCAGCTAACTAAATCGTCATTATGGTAATGAGGCACCCGTCTCATTTGTATCACTCGACCGAGATATGTCGTGTTTTTTGCTTCGCATATACTAAGTTATTACTGCATTATAATTGATGGCAGCCTGGATAACAAGAATTACAACCGAGACGTGGTCACTGACGCCAATTATGATCAATCAATTCTATCGAATCGAAATGTGTTTAAACATTTTTAGTGCTACACGTGATTGACATTGTTTATTGCATGCTGAGAAGCCTGAGAAATCGTAAATTTTGGTATGTAGAATATCGGTGCCCAGTATGACGGAAATATGAAGACCCACACTGCACTGTGTAATGTTATTAGTTCAAATAGGAAAATGAGCTCCTGTTATATAAAATACTTTTGAGACAAGTTCTTTTTGGAGACTGTACATTGTTTGCGCAGTTATCAGCCGCTTATCGCGATGCCACTTAGCGACAAAAATTCTGGTCGTGTTATCAGTTGAATAAAATCCAAGATAAGTTATGAACTTATGATACACAACCATTGAAAGGTTCTAATAGATAATTAAAGACAAAAGAACATGCAACAATAGAACTCTGTGGTTGCCCATTGTAGACGGGACCCTAAACCCCTCCAGTCGAGCAGGGGCGGTACTGCCATATAAGCCCAAAAGCCGGGCTCGCCTTACAAAAATAACTATTCATAAAATCCACGTACTAGGTAGGTATTTCACCTTCGCGCTCTCACTAAATTCTTCAAATCAAATTACATGCAACAGTAGTACTAAATTCGACCGCGCACCGCCGCAGCACTAGCGCTGGGCGGCGACGAGTCGAACTCGCTAAGACGCGGCTGGCTAGTATCTCGCTCGCCCGTATCGGCTCGCAAGCGGGCTTCTATATCAGCCGGTGATTCTCTTTCTTACCCACCGAAACGGCCTCCTGAGAGATATGAGTATTCGTAAGTTCATATAGCAGACAGAGCCCAGAGCATAGAGCCGTCAGCTCGTCGGTCGACTCACCGGGTTCCGAGGCGAGGTGCGCGTGCAGGTTGAGCGCGGTGGCGAGCACGCGGTCGTCGTTGGTGGCGCGCGGCAGCTCGCGCTCGGCCGTGAAGGCGCGCGAGGCGAGCAGCGAGCCCTGCGAGGTGGCCAGCCGCACGCCGCGCGCCGCCAGCACCCAGCCCAGCGCCGCGCGGGCGCGCTCCCCCACGCGCGCGCACTTGCTCAGCCCTTCCAGTTCCGTCAGCACTGTGCGAAACACAAACGTCACTCACCGTATTCTCAACCCGCCCCGCCCTGCAGTAGAATGTGTTAAGGGGTGAACGTAGGTAAAGTAAAAAGCTTCAAACTGAAATAAAGCATTCAATAAAATCACAAATTTAAACGTAATAAATTCGATTTGAATAAGGCTTATTTTGTTTTAATGCAATTTCAATAAAAAAAAAGCTGTAAACGGTATTTGAAAAGGCTTAACTCTTCAGTCTATGACATTTAAAAAGTAAACAATACAATAAAGAATTGTGATTGCACGAATGTTTGGCTGTTTGGAGTTAGTTATCCTAGTCCGAACATGGTTTTAAAAAGTAAAACACCAGGTCCGGTAATGAAATTTCATACATTTTTTTTCTGGACTTCGAACTCAGAACTTCGCGGGCTGATTTGACAACAGTAAGATTATCATTTCCGAGCATTATTTTATGAAAACGTTGTCTTAAATAAAAAAAATAGATTATAGTTGCCAGTGCCGCAATAACGACTGGACATTAATTAAAATTATTGGTTTTAACTATATTTTCCCCGTGTGGTTGCCGGGTTAGAATAGTGCCACTCCATGTCTTCCCGTGGATGTCGTAAGAGGCGACTAAGGGAATATAGGCTTGTAGTACTGTTAGGCGATGGGCTTGCAACCTGTCACTAATACGCTGGTAAACATCTTAGCCTATTTGTGCAAATTGTGGTTACTGAATTGTCAACAACTTTTGAAGTTGTAATTCTGTACCTCTGCCTACCCCACTCTGGGATTACAGGCGTGAAGGTATGTACAGTGGTGGACATATAATTAGAAACAGTACATAAAACTTAGGTAAACACAGAATGAACTATCGTTATGAGTAAAAATAATATTGATTAAATCACTATTGACTATGCCAGAATATAGCCAATGAGTTAAAAAACTCATAAAATATTTAAAAAAGTAAATCTGTTCTATCTTTAATTATTAAAAGATTTTAAAAATCATGATAGTTGAATTTCTATTACTGGCCGCTTGGACAACTAATTAGAAACAGGATCCATGGTTCGTTCCATTTTTGAAACTAAAAAAAAAACCTCTTTTTACGCTTTTTCTGTTGTTTCGGCGGCAATTAAACGTCAATTTGGAAAATTACGTGAATAATAAGTATTGTTAAAAATGGGTAAAAATAAGAGTTCTGACGAGTCAACCAGGCAATTAATCGTTAAATTACATTTAGATCGAAAGTGGACTTATAGAAGAATTGCTAAACATCTAGAATGTTCTGTGAAGAAAGTTTTCAACGCTATTGCTCATTATAAAACTAACGGAACTACTAAAAGTGTTGTTAGAAAGGCTCGTCCAAGGAAAACATCTCCCCGGGAAGATTCGCAAATAATACGTGTAGCTAAACAAGAGCCGTTCAAAGGCTCCAACGAGATTAGAAATGAAGTTTTTTCACCTGATGACCCAAGGAACATTTCCTCGAAACTGGTACGCCGCAGATTAGTGGAAGCTAAATTGTTCGGGAGGGTTTCTCGAAAGGTACCGCTTCTTACCAAGCAACACCGAGAGAAGCGATTATTATTTGCAAAGAAATATCTTAACTGGACCGTACGAGAATGGAAAAAAGTGTTAGTCTCGGATGAAACAAAAATAAATAATGGTGAATTCAGACGGCAAACGCTACGTTAGACGTCCAATGAACCATGCTTTTGATTATAAATACACGAGGAGCATAGTCAAACACGGCGGTGGTAATATTAAAGTATGGGGATGTTTTTCTGGTTGCGGAGTTGGACCCGTCCGTAAGATTGAAGGTATTTATTATATTTATTTATGGATCAATTTCAATACAAAAACATCTTAGAAGAGACAATGATTCCCTACACCGACGACTATTGCCTGTGACCTGGATCTTTCAGCACGATAACGACCCAAAACACACGGCCCGCAGTGTTAAATCCTTTCTTAGTGAGCAACGTGTTACCATGTTAGACTGGCCTGCAAATAGTCCCGATTTAAATCCAATTGAAAATTTGTGGTACGTCGTTAAAAAAAAAGTCTCCGTTAAACGTAATTCCAGTCAAAATGAACTTTACGAAGCCTTTGTTGAAGCATGGAACTCGATCCCACTCGATAAATGTATGAAATTACTTGAATCAATGCCACGTCGTTGCAGAGCCGTCATTAATAACAAAGGCTATGCAACTAAATATTAATTGTTGAGAAATTTAGTAAACCAAACATTATTTTACATAAATAATTTGAAATTGTTGACGTTGACACGTTAAAACTTTGATTTTTATCTCATTTCTTTAGTGTTTCTAATTACTTGTCCATGACGGATGGTACTGCAAATGTCGTTTAGTTGTTTGTACGTAACTAAATATCTAAATGGTAGTTGTAAACTCGGATATTTATTTGTTTTTTAATTAATTATAAGTTGTTGAACGTATTCTATGCATTTTGTTGTTTTATTTCCAAAAACAAAAGTTTTACGGCAATGTGCCTTGTATAATGTGAAATACGTCGCAAGTGTTTCTAATTATATGTCCACCACTGTATGTATGTATGTAACTATATTTTACAACTACTACGTTTTATATTATATGAGCATAATTTGAATGAAGGTCACAAGCTTATCTCATAATTTCGGATTCCTACAAGAAACATGACGATTTAAAAAACCAACAATAGCTTAAAACGCAAATATTATCTCAGCACAAACTATAAACAGACTTCTTGGGAAAAGATGTATGGGAACACGGAACTACTTTACTTATTTGAGCACTTACATTGCCATTGTTGTAACGGCTGCATAGTGGGTGAGGACCAAAAAGTTCAACCGTAGTTAGGCGAAGTTAACCATACAAACAACGAAGTCGAAATAAGTTCCGTAGTGCGACGACAAGTATCCATAAATTGTATGGCTAATTATCGTGTCAATTTTTTCAATTTCAACAGAAATTTTAATTAAATGAGATAGCATGCCCAACTTTTTGGACGTTACTGTAATATAAACAATTTAAACAAAGCTAAATAATATTTTTTTTGAATTTTCTTTCCACGTGTTTTTTTAGTTTCATTAGCAGCCTACTACTGTAAAAATGATAATAAGAAAGACGGAATGCGTTGCAGTTGGCAGTGTTCCCTCAGAACAGAATTGGGTCGACCATGTTATATAATATACAGTGATGGGAAATAGGTGAGCTAAAATACATATTCTTCGCGAGAGGACATAATATAGAGTGGTTACAACCGGATATTTTTTTTTTTCTGTTCCGGGTATTCGATATTTATTCGGGTAATTATCGTAATGTAAAACATGACATGTTTTGTTTAAAGTACGGCATGTTTAATGTTAGTTTTTAGTAAAAAGGGCTAGAGAAAAGAAGGAATGTACAAGATTTCTAAAAAGTAGTAGCAGGACAAATAATATGGGTTTTCCCACGCATTGTTTGTTTATGACTTGCAAATGGGCGTTCACATTTTCGGATTACTTATAATTTTAACTTTATGGCAGGAATGTTACCATTTTTACTACAAACTTTACAAACATTCTATAAGGAAAATAATGTATGTTCAACATTACGGCTAGTATTCGCAGTGCCCGGATAAATATCAAATACCCGGAATCCAAAAAATATATACTTTTATCCGGTTGTAACCACTCCATATTATGAATAGGTATTTTAGCTCACCTATTTCCCATCACTGATAATATAAGATCACGAATTACTTCCAGATTCAAACGCAAGCCGTTTATTTCGCGTGGAAACTGGGGGCTGATTTTTGACTTTCGAGCGCTCGAAAGTGACAAAAAACAATGAAATGGTATTTTTGACTAGCGAGCGATAGAAAATATGAACACGAGTGGTCCGTGCCATTCGTTTTGAATTCTATCAATAGAAAATATCATTTGACATCTTTCAAATCTGTTGGGTATATACACACGAAGCATAAACAAACCTAGCACAATGCCATAGACATCCACAGACGAGAAAGCGTTTCATTTTTCCTACATTTATAACCAGTCAAGAATTTGTAAAATAAGCGTAAAAAAATCTTATTGGCACTGAAATATTAAATTGCTTGTTATGATTTCATCTTTTGTTAGATTCACACATTTATTCGCAATTAAAATATGAATTACAACAAAGTTCCAACTTAACAATACTATTTAGTCAATCCCTCAGTTTCGAGTGAGAATCTCAAAAATATGGAATTTGGGACCATTCGAAAATAAATCGTTAAAATTTTTCGCATTTTAATATTTTCTACCGCTCGCTTTTGAAATCGAGCGCTCGAAAGTCAAAAATCGGTCCCCTGCGCCGCCGCCAATGATCACTTATTAACCAGAGCAGCGCCCGGCAACAGTATTTTCGCGGCGTATGGCATTTATATCGCCTTGTCTGCATACGTTTACCGTTAAACAGATCTCACCCTGTTTTAAGTGTAAAGCGCCTTATTATAAAGCGTTCTAATTCTACATATTACGTTCAGCACCTTATAAGTAACGATTACGAACCAGTAAGCATGAATTAACTCATGCAAGTAAGTTTAATATTTCGTTTCAAGTAAGAAGAAGGGCTAATTAAATAGACGCAGCCTGTTTTATTTTTGGAGCATAATAATTATTTAAATTGGTAATTAAATCACCAACCATATACATTTAATTTTACGCCTGGTCGAATCAGCCACAAAGGGACCACGAAATGGTGACAAACAATCCGTTTTGTTCCTGCCGCATATATACAAAAGGTACCATGGCATTGACACGATAAAAAAAATTACAAAGTTTAAAGTGGTAACTAATGAAAGTGTGGATAGAAATGGATAAAACATCCGTCTCTTTTCTATAAGTTTGTAACTCCGAGAGTGGCCGATGCTTTATCCATATTTATCCACAACGATAAAGGCGAATATTATAGGACCGCAGACGGCAGTTGAATAGTACACAAACTCCTTCGACACGCTTTTTCAAAGCGCACCGCGTCCTCTCTCGGTGCGTTTACGGCTTTGATGGATAATTAAAGAGCGGCATCCCGCTCCACACTGACACACAACAACTCACCGACGAGGGGGACGGCGAGCACGTAGGGCTGCGCGGGCGCGGCGAGCGCGGCCTGCAGGCGCGGCAGGTGGTCGATGAAGCAGTTCGTGTCCGGCACCAGCCAGCGCGGCCGCACCACCACCTGCGAACCCGCGCCGTGCGTGCGCAGGATCTCCTACCAAAACATTATTCACTTCACATTTTACTAAATAACACATTATGCCCCAAATGAGCGATTGATATTATTTCCGGCGACGGCGGTACAGTTCTGAGCATAGCGAGGGATTCAAGCAACACCGCTCATGTCGAAAATTAACAGATCACTTAACTAGGCTTAAAAGTGGCAACGTCGCAATTATAAGGATCTGTTGCACCAAAGTTTTCATTACAAGTTTTTTTTCACAAAATTGGAAATGTCTCGAAAACTAGACCGAAGCGAGCCTACTTCACACCACATTTTTAACTCCAAATTAACTAAGGAACACGCTGTTAAAATCCTTCGGGTACGTCCCGCACACGGTGTATAAGTATTTAAGCAATAAAATAAATATGTATGTGCAATTTTAGCAAGTTACTACTGTACAAAGTTTCCACCGTAGCTGCTGATTATATTTATTATAATATTAAAAGAAAGTATTAAAAATAGCTTCATTAAACACTGACAACATTATTAAGGAGAAAGAGTAAATTATATTTCCATACAAAAATGCGAAAACGTTTCTCTACCCTGTCCGATTTTTACGATTTTTGAATATGTTGTCAAGTCCAAAGTTAGTTTAAGAGTTAGGTAGGTAACTGCAGTCTGTGATCGAATTCGAGATCAAAAATGTAAACAAACGGATTGCCATCATAAAAGTCTTCCAGCCAATATCTTACAATAGAGTACATTGCGGAGCCTCTGGTACATATTATTAATGTAACTCTTGAATGTGGGGTTTTTCCAAATGATCTAAAAAAAGGCATTAATAAGACCTCTACACAAAAAAGGTTTGAAATCTGAAATCAAAAACTACAGACCCATAGCTACTATATTTATAACTGAAGACAAACTAAGCAGTTCTGATATCACTACTGAATTATATAAAACATTAAGATTAGTAATGAGCTGGTTGTCATCTTTAAATTTAAGAATGAATTTAGATAAGACAAAAATTATTCAATTTACAAATTACAAGCAAGAAAAACAATGTACCTACCTATAAATTTAATTAATGATAATGAGAAAATTTAACAAGTAAATGACCCAAACTTCTTAGGTGTCAATAGATGGCCACTCAAACTGGAAATTGCATATTGATAAAATAAATTAAAAATTGTCAAAGAGCGCGTTATGCGAATTATTTATAATCTTAAATCTATAGAATCCCTGAGGAATGTATTTAGAATTAACAAAATTTTAACACTGACGTGTATTTACATACTAGAAGTTTGTGTATTTGTATAAGAATGTAATGACCATTTTAGTAAAAAAGTACTTGTAAAAAAGATCTGCGATCACAATACTGCCCTCCTAAGCAAAAAAGCAGTATCTCGGATAAAACTGCTGTAGCAATATCAACCTTATTACTAACGGACTAGAATTCAAACTGCATTGGTTATTGAATTTGAGATACTGCTTTTTTGCTTAGGAGGGCAGAATATAAATATGACCTTTGTACAGTCAGGTCCTCTAGCAAAATATTAAAGAAAAGCACCTTTGTCACTGGAATAAATATATATAATTATTTACCAGATAACATTAACTGCCGCACTCAGAGACGTCAATTAAATTTAACGCTTGATTAAAGTTGCTGCTGTCACTTTCTTTGCTATAGCAATAGAATAAGACAACACGTCACTAAACAAGCATTAAATTTAATTGACGTCTCTGAGTGCGGCAGTAAGTCATTAGATGGTAGACTTTTTAAAATGACACTCAAAAATTGGTTAATATCGAAATGTTTCTACAACCTATTTGTGTATGAATGATTGACACTAATTTTTACTTACTTACTTACTTTTTTACTTTTTTTTGATCTTAAAGTTACCTTATAAACTATTTTACATCCGAAACGGGCAAACTGTTGAGTCTGATATACAGGGTGTATTGCAAGTCGTGTGCCAAATGAATAGGGTGGGTAGCTAAGGTCACTTGCAACACGTTTTGGGCCAATTAACACTCATCCTACCCACGGTGTTTTTTTTTTTTTTTTAAATATCTCGGAATCTTTCAAAAGTTAATCATTTTGTTCACCTATCTTTTTTTTTTAAATGTGACAGCACAAAAGTATTTGTAGTTTTTTTTATCTCTAATGTTTGCGCATTCTAATGAAATGTTATTTTTATTCATATAGTAAACAAATAAAAAAATATTAGCCAACAAAGTGTGAAGGACAGAAAATAAAAAACCGTCACGGTCAACGTTACGGCACAATTAAAAAAAATGCAGAAGCTCCTCAAATCTTCCAAGTCTTCCAACATTATAAAAACTTCTCCAGTTCTTGACAATTCTTACGGTATACCACATGTCTAGAATCACGATCAGTTTTTCGTCAAAATATGGTTTCAATCTAAAATGGTGGTTTTATTCGGTCAGTAGATCCAGCCAGTTAAATGGGCTAAATGCACAATACAAAACGCAATATGGTTAAAAATCATCTTTATTTTAATAATTACTTCAAATTTTGTTCAAATCGTCTTCCTCCACAATTGATACATTCGCGACACCTTTTTCGTATTTCTACAGTAGTTGTTGTACGAAGTGTCATTTCTTGCCGCATTATTGCCAACGCGTCATTAATTTTTGCGATCAGATGCTCTCTGCTCTCTACCTGTGTTGCGTACACTAGCTCTTTGGCCCTTCCCCAGACGTAAAAGTCAAAGACACTTCGTACAACACCTGTAGAAATACGAAAAAGATGTCGCGAATGTACGTATCAATTGTGGAGGAAGACAATTTGAACAAAATTTTAAGTAATTATTAAAATAAAGATGATTTTTAACCATATTGCGTTTTGTATTGTGCATTTAGCCCATTTAACTGGCTGGATCTACTGACCGAATAAAACCACCATTTTAGATTGAAACCATATTTTGACGAAAAACTGAACGTGATTCTAGACATGTGGTATACCGTAAGAATGGTCAGGAACTCGAGAAGTTTTTATGTATTCTTCTTTATTTATATTTGGTGATTAAAATTTATACATTTAGAAAATGGCATTTGTAAAACCAGATTGTATACCCCTTGAATGTCACTTTGACATTGACAATTGTATGTTCACATTTTTGATCTCGAATTCGATCACAGACTTTAACCAATATTAATTAATATTACAAATATTGGTTTGTTCCGTCCCTCTACGGTTTGATCCATCCTCACGGCATAGATAGTTAATTCTAAAGACGTGATATTTAAAATTTATACTGCAAAATGGAATAATTTCCAAAGAAATAAAGACTACTACGCGGACTGAATCCACCACATCATACTTTTATTGGACTGGAAAATCATAAACTTTAAATCCTATTACCCCGGAGTAGCAAGCCATAAATTTGAATTTCCCTTTTTTAGGGTTCCGTAGCCAAATGGCAAAAAACGGAACCATTATGGATTCGTCATGTCTGTCTGTCGTCTGTTCGTCCGTATGTCACAGCCACTTTTTCCGAAACTATAAGAACTATACTGTTGAAACTTGGCAAGTAGATTATTCTGTGAACCGCATTAAGATTTTCACACAAAAATAGAAAAAAAACAATAAATTTTAGGGGTTCCCCATATTTAGAACTGAAACTCAATTTTTTTTTTTATCAATACCATACATGTGGGGTGTATATGGATAGGTCTTCAAAAATTATATTGAGGTTTCTCATATCATTTTTTTTCTAAACAGAATAGTTTGCGCGAGAGACACTTCCAAAGTGGTAAAATGTGTGTCGTCCTCCCTGTAACTTCTAAAATAAGAGAATGATAAAACTAATAAAATATATGATGTAAACAAACAAATGTCTATGCAAACTTCCACCGAAAATTGGTTTGAACGAGATCTAGTAAGTTCTGTTCTGCTGCTACAGAACCCTCCATAATTTTCATGAGATTCTGGTAGACCTATATCTTGAAACAATATTTTTATTTTTACACCATCCTTTATGCGAAGTGACAGAAGAATAGTCAGATAGCATAACAGAGGTGTTTATTGTGTATATTTCTCACAATAAATACCCTTAGATAAATACAAATAACAACGCAGTTTAATGCCAACTTGAAGACAGACGACTTAAATGTAGTATTAAAAAACTTCAATTACAGGACAGGGACAAGCGAATACCGGTAAAATAAGAACGACCTAGTTGCAGTTATGTAAAAACGAGAATCCCAGGTCACAACACTTGAAGTGCGATAACACGCTCACGACGCAATAAGTGATCGGCCTTGACATTAACGTCGGCTCATATGAAAAAGCTCAACTTTTTTAAAATTGATCACAGACCATCACAGATTTAGTAGTTTTTTTTCTACAATACGCACAATTTTGTTTTGTTATAATTAAGGAATATTTTGTAATCAGCGTCGCTATTGTCTAACGCACTCGCAATCGCAATCGGCTTCAAAGCGGAACAATTGTTTTAATGTTGGATGCAGACAAGCCTTCGAGTTTCAAAATGAAAACGATTGCGATTGCGAGTGCGTTAGGCAATAGCCCCTCGGATTAGATTACAATTCGCGACTACTAGTAATCTCCATTAGTGACCACAATTTACGGAGTTAAGTTGGTACATAGAATCTGATATCCCTCGTCCAGTTCTTGTTATTCTTGGCAATACAAACGACCGCGCGACTCGGAAACGTCCCAAAAAACGTTTAATGTGGTGTAGAGACTCGCATTCGTACTGCGCCTCTACTCTTGGCGGTAAAATCCAAATCTATTTTGACCCGTTATGGTATTGTTTTTAAGTGAGCCGCCATTACTGTCAAGTAAATAAGAGCTATCAAAACGGTGGCAATACGATAACAGGTCAAAAACGATATGGTTTTTAATGTGTTGAATAAGGCCCTGAAAATTGTGCTCAAAGTAAAGCGCAATTAAGTTACTATAGACCAATATTTTATTGGTCAAAACGAAATCGAACCTGCATGCGCTGACGTCGTCGCTCCATATTTGCCTTTCTGGATTCCAGCTGCTCTTTCCGTCGGAGGAGCTTCCTCGTGGCCTCGTCAGCGCCCTCGGGCCCGCCCTCCGCTTCCTCGGCCAGGCTAGGCGGGCCGCTCGCAGCTGCACTCGCGCTGTCCTCATCTTCAGAATCCTCAGACTGTAACAATCAAAATAGTTTTTCCTTACAGTCAAAGAGAGTCGTTATATTCATCTAGAAAAATAATGAATAAAGTTTTGAGGTACGAGGGTGGATTGAAAAGTTCTGAGCCTGGTAAAAAAAAGTAACGGGCTCACTTTTTATAACAATTTTATTTTTCGACATATTCTCCATGAAGGTCAATGCACTTAGTCCACCTCGCCTCCGACTTCATTATCCCATCAAAAAAAAAAGAATCGCTGAGGTCGTTAAAATATGAGTCTACTGCTTCTTGTACCTCCATATTTGTCGAAAATATTTGTCCTCCCAAGTGTTTTTTGAGGTTTGGGAAGAGATGATAATCGGGAGGAGCTAGATCCGGCGAGTAAGGGTCATGAGCAGCACTACAAATCCACAATCATATATATGTGCCATTGATTTCGCCGAAGTGTGAACGCGAGCGTTGTCTTGGTGAAACAGTACTTTTTTCGACAGCATTCCAGGCTCTTTATTTTAATTTCCTCACGCAGACGACGTAAAAGAGCACAATAGTAGTCCGAATTTATTGCTTTGCCCTTTTCGAGATAGTCTATCATGATATTCATGATAACCCCCCTGCAATCCCAGAAAACTGAGGCCATTACCTTATTAGCTGACAAAATGACCTTGGCTTTTTTAGGTGGTGGTGAACCTGGTCTTTTCCATTGCCTGGATTGTTCTTTCGATTCTGGTGTACTGTGGTGGACCCATGTCTCGTCCATAGTTATAAAACGATTGAAAAAATCGTCGGAGTCACGTTGAAACATACATAAACAATCTTGGGAAATTGTAACACGTACTCGTTTGTTCTCGACTGAAAGCAGTCTAGGCACCCACCTGGTTGACACCTTAGAAAATCCAAGAACATCGGTGATGATGTTCTGTGCCCGCTTATAAGAAATACCCATTGCTTCCGCTATCTCCACAATCTTCAATCGCCTATCCTTCATTATCGCATCTAATATATTATTGACATTTTCGTCCGTAGTAGCCGTCAACGGCCGCCCACTCCTAGGCTCGTCTTGAACAGTCTCCCGGCCACGTTTGAAACCAGCTACCCATCTTTTTATGGTAGCATACGATGGAGCAGATTGCCCTTATGTTTGATTCATATCTTCAAATATTTGTTTTGGTGTTAACCCCTTCTTTTGCAAACATTTTATGACAGAACGTTGCTCAATTTTATCCATTACTTGAAAAATCAGTGACCTTATGTAGCAGTTCGAGCATAAAATACAAAATTGTGACAGGAAAAAAACAAAAGATAGTGCATAATGGCGACTAAATATGGCACTTTGACCTGCCAGTATTTATTTGTTTTTTTTTTTATTATATTCAACCTTAGGCTCAGAACTTTTCAATGCACCCTCGTAAGTAAATTTATAACGACTGTAAGCAAATTAATTGGAGCAAACAAGGTGCTCAAAAATTCCTAAAGCCGTTAACAATAGTCGAGTTCAAATATTTTTAAGCACCTATGTATTGCTTGGGAGCCAACAAAAGTGTAGTATGGGTTAATTCTTCTTTGTCTTAAAGGTTCGGCGGAGGCCAACGCGCACTGTACACAGATTACAACTGCCATCCTAAGACTACCAAATCGCTGCCAACCCGGGGTCGGAATGGTTGTCTTTTCAACGGTTGTCTCATCCCAAATAGCTTGTTGTTGTGTTTGTCTGGCAAAGAATACAATAAAGGGGTACCTAACATTTTATCGAATCACGCAGAATGTATGTCATCGAAACGCATTTCTCACCGCTTTGTTGGTAGTCACAAATCTAGCCTAACGCAACCTACGTTATTGATATATCCTGAAAACATCATGGTTTCAGCTGAAAATAACATGCATACAATCGATGAATTGAAATTTGATAAAATGATGGGTTACCAGGTTAAAGGATAAGTTGGGAGCGATTCGTACAGACCACAGATCACAGAAATAAGGGAGATATGTCATGCGCGCAAATTCGTACAAGACCCAGTGTCGCCACTTTCAAGCATGTGTGCCTCTTACGCTTAGGCACTATTAACTACTACAAAAAAAACCTCCTCATAATTGGGTACAGCAGACGAACTGAAAACGCCGAAACATAGTTTCGATAGTAGCACACATTTAAGCTTTATGTTAAGTTTTCAAGGTTGAAAAATCGTTTTTTTTTCCATCGTAGTTCAGCTACTGAACGTAAGGTAGCGCCGCTTACTAGTCACTTAGCTGCCATCTAGCGACGAGTAATTAATTAATTACTAACTAGCTAGATAACGCCAAGATAATAGTCCTTATGTTCAGCATATTAAGGACTACTATCTCCCTTGTGTCTGTGATCTGAGGTACAGACCCTGCACAAGGTCTTACCACCATTAAATCACGTATAATACTATACTAAGACTGAATAATAAAATATAGAATATTTCTGTGATATCCATTTATTTCGAACTTTTAGAAACAGTCACCTGGTTGACGACATTTTCTAACACAGCCAAATAGGTCAACCCGTTCTCAAATGGTGCTCGGAGATTCATGTGGCAATTGATTTTTATTTATGTATAATACAATAGACATGAAAGTCTTTTAAAAATTAAAAATATTTTTCCTTCGAACACATCTTGTTAAGCGTTAATAATTTGCAGATTGATGTTATTCAATATTGATAACAGATATAAGCCTTAAAGTAACGACTCTAATCGAACCCACAATAATTTAGGTACGGATTTGTGTTAATGCCATATTTTACATGAGCAACGTAAACGTGATCTGTGCAATAATATTTAACAATGATTCATGAGACAGTTGGTTAAACACAGCGCACAAACATTAGCCTATGAATATCGGACACTGTATGTACAAGGCTGCTGTGAGGTCTCAAACAATAGCCGTCTATATGTACTTAGCGGGAACCTGAACAGATGAATAGCAAAAAGTACGAGTTTAAAAACAAATTTATATTGTGAACTAAAATCACGAGTAACTTGAGAATTAAACGGTCTTAATGAATATTAATTAGTAATTATCGTATTAAACAACGGATGATACGCAATGCGTACCAGAAGCATAGCTATTATTTGTGTTCAAATATATTTAAATGCTGTGGCCCGCGGCTCCGTACGAGTAGAAGTTTTGGTTTTAAGCTATCCTCACACCAAAATTTAATCGAAATCAGTTCAGCGGTTTAGCCGTGAAAGTTTAATAAGCAGACCAAGTTACTTTGCCATTTTTAATATTAGATCGGGGAAAGAGTCTTTTCGCATATAGTACTCGTACGTATAAACTTGTAATAAAGTCTCTTTGGCTGTACTATTTGTACCTGGCTGGTTTTGATGACTTTAAAAAGGATACATTTCAAGAAAAGAAACAAATTAGTAAAAAGTTCCCGATATTTTTAATTTGTTTTTCTTTCTGTCAAAATGAGTGAATCTAATGAAGAAATTCGATTTTCGAATGCTATTATGCGCTGCTATATTAAACGCTGTAACAGCTATTACTGGACTAGTCTTCTTAATCTTAATGAAAACCGTAAATGTGCTGGTATATTCTGCGACCTTAGTAAGGCGTTTGATTGTGTGAACCATAAAATATTATTAGATAAGTTACAATATTACGGGATAAGGAGATCTGTATTAAAACTTCTTACGTCTTATCTGATGAACGGAAATCAATTTGTTCAACTATGTGATATAGATAGGTTAGGGTGTATTAAATTGATGAATATCGCAAGAAAAAGCTATTGACTGCAGCATTTGAGGGTCAAATTCGCTTGACTTGGGAGGAACTTGCATACTGGTTTAAATGTGATGGTCTTAAAATTAACACTGTATTTGCCTATTCTAAGAATACAAATAGCATGACGTACGACTTCCCCATACGCATAGTAAAGGCTGGTAATGTCAGGTTTCTAGGTGTAGAGCTAGACACACAGTGGTGCTGGTCAAGCCATATAAGCCTGCTAAGGAAAAGATTAGCCAGCGCCTGTTACGCTTTAAAAAGTGTCAAAAATGTTAAACTCTTCTGTACTTAAAACAGTTTACATTGCATATTTCGAAAGCTCCATAAGTTATGGCCTTGACGTTTGGGGTAATAGTGTTCATGTAAATCATGTTGTCATATGGGAAAAAAGGCTCACTCTTAGGCATCTGGAAAACGCAAAACCCCTGGAACACTGCTGTCCATTATTTGTGAAACACGGTATACTGACCGTGATATCATTTTATATACATTTAGTGTGCACTTTTATCTATAAATACGCATTAACAGCTAACCCAGATTAAAAAAAACTTCCTTAAGACGTATCGCGAGGGCTGATCGCAAGCCACGGTAAAACTTCTTAGGGAACCTTCGTATGCTCCACATATTTCGCGATTTCTGGTTTGTTGTTGATGGTAGGTCGGAGGTAGGTAGTAGACGATGGTTGGTTTTACTTTATTTTGTTGATTCTTTAGTTATGTTCGATTCTTTGTAACCGGAGAGCCATTTCTGACGGTACAGGGTAAGTATCGCTGAGACGTTTTGTGTTGAAGATAAAAGACTCACTTCTTGAATATATTTTATAATTTATAATAACTAAATACCAAATAATATAGTAAATTAATGAAAGCACAATAATGGGGAGACACGCGTACGCGTGTCTAGTTCTTATGGTAAAAATATGGAGAATGATCCAAGGATCGATAGCGGAATAGAATCTAATGAATTTGAATTTGGAAGATTTAGATCGAAATGTAATAGTGACCAGGAACTCAAACAAAAGAGGTTGTAACAACCTCGTTACAAGTTGGGCCATCGGTGTTTTTGAAATAATTATTCCCTTGCTATTCATTTCCGTCTAATGTGAAATATGATTCGTCGTTCACTAAGCACAAGACGTCGCTCGTTTTTAGCGTGGAAATGTATCTTTGACCAAATTGCGAAATCGGATATTTTGATTTTCAGACACAGATGTCGACTTTTTTTTTTTTTCAATGCACATGTCTTTAAGATACTTTTTAATGAATTTGCTGTCATGCCGAATTTTCTTTCGAGCGCTCTATATAATTTTGCGACACGGCCGGCGGTCATTTTCTTTAAACGACTGTTCTTAGTAGACTGCCTTAAACTGGATATTCTTCCAGAGCCGGGCTTTCTTCCAGACGTTTTTCTGAGTGAATAGGACGCTAAAATACTATAAACTATGGTCCGTCTCCTCAACCTTTTGTGTAAAATGCTCCACGACCATCGCATTCGACCAGGCCCTCTATTCAAAACGGTAAAAACCATATCGTGTTTGAGCGGTTATGGGTCATTATTCGAGCGTTTCAACCGCCTCACTTTCGTGGACATGTTTTTCAAGAATTGGACGTATATTTTGACAGCGTTTTTGGATATTTGATAGATGTCCGGTAAACTTAGATACCTAACCAGAAACAAAATCGAAATCTGAAGTCACTTCTAAAAAAATGTGACCACGAAAGTGAGGCGGTTGAAACGCCCAAATAATGACCCTTATCGTATTGTCACCGCTTTGATAGCTCTTATTTACTTGACAGTAATGGCGGCTGATGTCATAACAATACCATAACAGGTTAACTACGATATCGTTTTTACCGCCGAGAATACCGGCCCAGAGGGGATGTATCTCGAAGAAATTACAAACAGTTTCGCGACGCATTTTTTGTCGTTTGTCATTCATAATTATTTTGAAAAAAATCCTACGTCCATGAAGTCGTAATTATTTACGACTTGTTAAACAAAAGACAACTCAGCTTTGTACTTTTTTGAGGAATTTAACATTTTAAACAGAGGTTCGAAGTTTTTCCAGATTTCACTCCGCATACGTTACTAAGGTATTAAGGATTATATTATTAACAAGTCAATTTAACTACCGTTTAATTAAAAAGGTTCTGTTTTTTCTTTTTTTTTACGTGGAATTGTAAAAAACCGAATTCTAGTCTCTTCAACTACAATAATCAACAAAAAGGAACGAAATAAAAATACTAAAAGATAAGTTACAAAAATTTGGTCAGGATCCGAAACATCGTCACGTGCCATCGGATGAGACCGAGGGCAAACGCAGGTCAGTGTAACAAATAAATAAAAAATATACTCATTGGAGGGTAGGTTGTGCCCCCACTATTGGGGGCACCACCTGACACCAGGTGAAGCAGTGACAGTACATGTAATATACTGCGACGGTCAGCTCAAAAAAAACTCATTGAGTGGGGGTTAAAATGGAGATCTCACCAGATGTTGCAGCGGCGCGTGCTGCGCCTGCGCGTGCTGCACGGCGCTCACGTAGCGCGGCGAGCCCCCCGCGGGGAACTCCAGCCGCAGCACCGGCGGCTCCACCCCCACCAGGTATCTGCGACAACAACAACTATCAGATGCCTCTGTTACGTCAAGGTGGCGACTGACTTGTAACATTTCGGTCTAATGTATCACTCGCGGCCCTTATCTAATGCGTGCGACAAGATTAGGACACATTACACCGAAATGTTACACCTTTACGTTAACCTCTTAACTTGATCTTCGTGTTCTTTATTCTGAAATCTCTTAAAACTTAAATTCATAAATAGACCCCGTTATCTTGTCGCAGTGTTCTTTCTTTTTTGTAGGGATTGAATGTTTATTTTATCGACTGTCTCTATATCGATGTTTGTAGTTTTAATTTAATCTCTGCTCGATTTCAATATAGCATAGGCATTAAAAATTCTTGATTAAAAATAAGAAGAAAACATCATTAGTATTATGAGATGCGATAATCTGGTGTAATTATTGTGGATAAACTATGATTGACGGTTTTAACTAACGAACACCCGCAACTTTTATTTCCCGTTCTTTTTTATCACATTTTTAGTAAGGAATCTCTTTGACTCATTGCCAGTGACATGACATATAAATCTAAGTAAAATACTATCGACATTTATGTAGTCGATAAAATAAACATTCAATCCCTACAAAAAAAGCGACGTCAGTACGACAAGATAACGGGGTCTATTCATAAACGTCAAACTCTTTTCTTATGTTAGATCCGAGTTAGACGTCAAAAACAATTAGATTTACAAATATTTTGACTTAAATGGGTCACTATCATAAAGAATATGATTAAAAATTTGGTATTTGGCATAGAGGTTTATGGCGTCATTGCCCAGGACTTCATATAAATGTTCATCGTCAGTGCGCTCACTCAGTGCCAAAGAAGAGCAGTTTGCGCGTGCGCAGCGCGTGCTCGGCGGCGTGGTGCACGGGCGGCGGGTCGCGCAGCCACGCGGCGGCCGGCTCCATGTACATGAGCGGCGTGAACCCGCCCAGCGACCCGTCCTCCGCCAGCCGCACCGACACGTATCCTGCACGAGACACGCATTAACATATACATACACCAACGACGTAAATGTGACTCTTGTTTTTTAGAACTGATAACTCTTGAATAGCCTCAAATCTAAATAATAACCAACTTAATAATCTGAGGTAAATAACAATAATGCATTAATTGAGTACTTCACCCGTTTGGGAGCGAGAAAGCTACCAACCGTCCCTCAGATAAGCATACGTCTCAAACCTATTATAGATTTTTTCTTGGTTGAGAGTTAAAAACTGTGATAAGTAATGAAAAAAACCTTAAATCAATATTAATCAGATAAAGTAACATTCACGATTCGTTATTTTAAAGTTCTCAGAAAGTGCAAAGAAAACTAATTCGAACAACGTGTAAACTATTTAAGGTCCCTAAACTACTTTGGATGGGCTAAGGAGACAAAACATACGGAGTTTTATTAAGTATATAAATAGAGTATCCGATCCCATATAACCCCTGTTTTGCACCCGAGAAGCCGAAGCCGGGTATCTTACGAAAATTTCTACACGTTGTTTCTAGCCAGAATTACCGCAACACGGGTTACCAATTAACGTGACGCTACGACATAATTCGCATTAAAATATCAAATATACAAAGGACACAATCGCAGATCGCGTTATGTTATGTATTTTACATAACATAACCATTTCTGAGGACTAAGATGTTTATACCTTCAAGTATAAATTTAATAGGCTGTCTTACATAAATCTATTCTTAAAATAAACGGTCAGTTATTTAGGTGATTGGGGTTCATACAAAGAAGTGATTACCAAGTTTTTAAGCATGAATGACGGATGGTCCACAAAACAATGTTAGCCGTGACATTTGCACGAAAATGATGATGTGATGTGAGTGATTTACCCTCTGTGTAATTGAACCTACTAAAAGTGATTATCATTTTTTTCTGTGTACGTACGCCTAAAATAAGTGGTTCATCGTCTTAACTTTTGAATTATGCTATTATCTTGGTTCACTAATGTTTGGTCAAAAAACTTTTCCCAAAGTATCACTTCCCAAACTATTTTACTTAAATTTTCATTTCCCAAAAAATCATAAGGCAAAATAACTTTTAGCAAATTATCAGTTAAAATATTTTTGTTTGGCATATTATTGTTTAATAAATAATTACTTGGTCATGTTTCATTTTAACAAATTTCATGTAGTCAAATGTATTGTTTCGCATGACATACTTTTTCCAAAATATTGTTTTGCATACGACGTGGGTAGTTTTCTTACTGCGTGTCTGACACGCCGATATTCACTATTCATTCGTTTGTATATGGCATTCCCTTTACGCATTAAGTAGCTTGTTGTTGATATTATATTACATATGTACCTTGGACAAATAATTTACAGGTAAAATAATTTACCCTATCAATTCAAAGGTAACTTAACCTACTTTTGGTACTGTTCTGGTAGCAGTTCGTTTCTGTGGGGGTCGCAGTTCTAACCTAACCTAACCTACTTTTCTGGTAGCAGTTCGTTTCTGTGGAGGTCACAGTTCTAACCTAACCTACTTTAATTTTTTTAACTTGTCAATGATTAATGAGGTACACTTTTGTGCGAAGTAATAATTTGAACAAACAATTTTTTGGATTATAATATTTGCCAAAGGAAATCATTTGCTTAATAAAAGTTTGTCTTAATAAAAATTGACAAAGTAAAATGATGCCAAATGATAATTTGACTAAATAAAAAAAAAGCGAAATGTAAATGTGCTAAAGATTCGTTTGGGAAATGAAACTACTGCGAAAAGTTTTTTGGGAAGTGAAATTTGGCGAAAAATATTTTTCCCAAACGGCAGTATACCTATTATCTTACCTTCTTTCATTTCGCTTTCCAACCGTATCGACTTATCATCCAAAGCCTCGAGAATGTTCATCAGTTTCGCAAGCC
This sequence comes from Acleris emargana, assembly GCA_927399475.2. Lineage (NCBI taxonomy): Eukaryota > Metazoa > Arthropoda > Insecta > Lepidoptera > Tortricidae > Acleris > Acleris emargana. The sequence continues at coordinate 12,878,825 of OV656837.1, forward strand.
ACTCCCATGGGTCGCATTCGGATCTAAACAAACAAATAAATACAATCGATAAGTACAATATATTATTGGATATTTTTGGGTAAAACACAAAAAATACTTGAACAAACTCACCCTATTACGAAATTATCGAAGGACGGCGGTGGATTCCAGACGCAGCTGTGGCATAGCATCCAATCCGACCAAACCTATGCAAAAGAAATAAAACAATGAGCCATCAAGAACATAGGGTGAGAAAATGAAAAAAACCTTATTCTAAAATTAGCATAGGCGCCGCGCCTGGCGCCAATAGCATAAATATTGCAAAAGGAAATAAATAATGTGCTCCTTGAAAATACGTTTGTTTCAAGCCGCTTAATGACCAAGTCTTAACGTAGATCCGTACAAATAAGGGTGTTTGCGCACTACAATGATCCGATTCTTCTGTTTCAATCGGTAAATCGACTCGGTGCAGCTCTACAATTATCACCCGAGACACGACTGTAACAATCTCTGCTTAAAGGCCGTAGAATTTGCCGCGTTCTCAAGAGAAGCTACAAAATTATCTATTATTTGGGCTTGCGTAGGCGACAACGGCGACGAAACAGTTGGCCGGTTCCGTGATCATCAAACATATACAAAAAAAAAACAATAATAACTAACAAATGTGACTGACCCTTAAACGTCATAACCAAATCTGACCCGCTAATGTATCGGTGCCTTTAAAAAGATGACGACATTTTATTTTGTTTAATAAGCGTGCATTGATGTTTTGCAGTGTACCTTAATGGCGGGCAGCAGAAGCAACGCGTCGGCGTGGTGCTGCGTGTGCCCCGGCTCAGGCAGCAGCGCGCAGCAGCGCTCCAGCATGGCGCCGAACATCAGCAGGGACACGCCGAGCGCGCCCTCGAGCCAAGCCGTACGCTCGCCGGCGTTGCTGCTGCCTACGAATCACACACTCACTTAAAACCAGAAAACCACAATGGTATTTTAAAAAGATCAAACATATGTTTAACAAATGCCCAATTAAACAATCACTGTATTGTGGTAGAACGTTACAAAAGAATCAACCGCGTATGAAATTCATTTCAAATATGTAGCATAATAAAGTTATTTCGGATTTACATAGTTCTTTACGTTTTCTTGATATATGAAAGAAACAGACAGACATAAAATTCTCATTAACATTCTTATTTAAAAAAAACAAAATTAAATACGTAGCGAAAGAAATTTGTCAAGATCGTAGCAAGTGGAAAGAAGTGGTCTCTGCCTACCACCCCTCTGGGAAACAGGCGTGATTTAATGTATGTATGTAAATACGTAACTACACTAATTTGCAACATACTCTTCTATTAATATACATCTATTTTGAGTCGTGTCTTTATGACCTATTCATAATTTAATCGATTTCTAAATTCTCTGGCCACGTAGAGTTGACGATATATTATGTGCACCGTCTTATAAGGGCTACGTCGAATCGGTGCAAATATTTTGTCAACTATAACATCCATAACATTATAAAGTTTTCGTTAAATAATCTCAAAAAATCTGGTTCCGATGTCGTGATTCCGATATTACTAAAGATATCTTAAAATATTGCCTTTATTAAAAATAGTTACAACCTAAGGGACGAGATTCTTGTGAAAAATAAAACAACTAACTTTCAACGACCGCATTTTAAGTTCCAGAGACCCGATTATTTTCGCTGGGATTTCCACAAGACTCGCGATAAGGAAAGGTAGAGAGGTAATTACGTAATAATTATATTAAAAAATCTCAACCGTATCTCCTCAGGTTCGCGTTTGTTATCAGTAAACTGAAATGATTTTTATTTTAACAAGATCGCCAAAGTCTTAAATGTTCTTCCCTTTTTAGAAAGGGATATTTATTAGTAAATATCATTAAAATGATTATAAAATAGCTTGGAGCCATAACACGTCCGACTAGTTGTACAAATTAGCGGCGGAAACTAAACAAGTAGCCAAAGGAGCCAGGTCCGTCGGTAAACGAACTTGTCAAGGAAGTGCAAAGCTTGAACGTTAAATGAGTGATTGGGGCGCCTCGGTGGCTTGTGACCGACAACTCGCCCGTCGCTCGGAGCCGGTCAGGTATAAATAGAGCCGGCTAAAAATAAATAGCACGGATTGCACCTGCGACGCAATAGCTTATCGGAGGTGCCTTCAAGAAACACGTCCTCGACAACAACCGTACGATAAAAGCGATTACGTATCGAATAATGACATCGGTCGGTTTACGAACGCCGCAGAGCCATCCAATTTGGGTTTATGTTCATTTTGAACAGTTACGCCAGCCGGTTTTCGAAGGAAGTTGGCACGTAAACCGAAGCTTAAACGGCATCGTATCGCAATCAAGGACTCTTTTCTTTAATTTTATTTTCTAAAATAATTCATAACATGATTACGTGTAATGGCGTAAAGAGAGGTCGTCACCGTTCCGTCAGCGCGTCAGTTTGTTGAACCTGTCTCCGTCAAATGTGTGCGGCGCAGCGGAGCGGGGCGCGGGCGGCGGCGCTGGCGGGGCGCCGCGCGGTGCATCAACCTCCGATAACTTGTAATTTGTAATTACAAGCCTTTACTGCGCCCGGCCCGAGCCGCAGGAAATAATCACATTTACAAGCATACCTTATATATTCATTTGGCCAATTCCGTACTTATAAAATCAGTTATTTACGTCAATATTTTAAATAAATTGATACAAACTGATTCGATAATTAGGTCAGATGTACACTCCTTATTTTCAAAATGTTGCGAAGTTTTAAACAGTTCTTATATAAAGTCCTAAGAACATTTAGATAACTAAATACAGTAGTTAATACTGAACTCTGCTATATAAGACCAGAAATGATATACCCGACATTGTCAATGATACACGCCAGTCTTTATACACCGAATGAAAACTGATCGAAGATAATGTACGATGATTTCTTGGCGTGGCTTATGAATATTAGGTAATTTAATGTAAACAGAGTCAGCTGGCTTCTTGTCCCTAACATAGCTATTATTTTACAATGCTGCTCCCGTCTCCCCGTGAGCAAGTCTGCTTAGTTCCTAAAATAGAAGGTAATAAGCTTAAAACAAGTTACAAGTTGTGTGAAGGTAATGCGAAAACGGGCTGCGGGACGCGCTATAGTTAATCCAGAGTATGCTACTATTTATAACACTTTTATGAGTTTATTAGAAGACTAAAAATAATTAGAATAGAGAGTTAATTCGTTTATAAAAATACTTCTTTTTACTATCTATCAACACTGAACAGAATATTGTCGTCATTTCGTAAATATAAGACAATGAGAAGTTATTTCTTATAATTGTAACATTAGTAACTCAACTGGTTTTAACCACTATCAAAAAAGGAAGGTTATGTTTAATACACATATATTATATGTATGTACGTGTTTGTTTTCTCATAGAGGCTGAAAGATGATTGATTTCGACAAACAAGGTGTAGTTAGAATCGCCTTCACGTCGCGAGGGTCACGGGGTATCTTATTTTAAAAAAACCGGACAAGTTCGAGTCGGCCTCGCCCACCGAGGGTTCTGTACAAATTTGTTGGTACTTTTTTCATTCTTCGCAATAAATCGAAAACTATACATAATAAAATAATAAAAATCTGTTTAGCTTGTGCCAATAAAGCCCTTTCCCCCATGACACGGTTAACTCAATTCAACATTTGGACCGCCGTTCCTTGCATAAAGACCCTGTTTTTTTCTCTATACTTGTAGTCAGTATTACTTGGCAAATTTCCTAGTTCTAGGTCACCGGAAAATACCTTATAAATTTTGATTCCCTTGAGTGTTGAAATATACGTTTTTTTGCAAATAAACGGCCTCATCTTCTTTTTACATTAACTTAGAAGTTTGTTTTTTTTCGGCTTCAAGGGCCTGTACGCCTGACTAGACTAGACTAGACTGTAGACCTGTACTGTAGCCCTGGCCCGGTACTCTAGGCGATAAAAACCATATCGTCTTTGATCTGTTATCGTAGTGTCACCGTTTTGATAGCTCTTATTTACTTGACAGTAATGCTGGCTGACGTCAAAAGTATACCATAACGGGTCAAAGACGATATCTTTATAACCGCCGGGAATAGAGGTTTATAAAGCTATAAATTACAATTTACAGATTACAAGTTTCTATTTGACACAACCTCGACCAATGACGACAAGCCATTTGCGCAGTTTGGCCAGTTTAGACCTGTAAAATTGTTACGTGTAGCTTTATAAAACGTGCCCCTGAGTAAACAGTTTGAATTTCAACCCGATCCCGTTCCCGAGATAAAGAGTCTTGACAGACGACGGGCGGACGGATAACAAAGTGATCCCATAAGGGTTCCGTTTTTTCCATTTGAGGTACGGGACCCTAAAAATAACAAAATGGCAGATTTAAAAGTATACTTCACAAGGGTATTTAATATACATAGATGACAATCTCAAATATAAATTCGGGTTAATATAGGTTTCTTTCTTAGACTTGTTGTCCTGTATTGACGGCTTGGATTACACGCAATCGTTGCTGGGATACTATCAGTTGAACTTTTACTTTAGCACAAAAAGAAGTTGCGACGCGAGCGCATACCGTCGCTAGTTGAATTTGCGGTGAGCAAATACTATTTATTACACCAAGACTTTTCTCAGCGTGTTTCGGTGCTCATAATAATTTTAACAATAAAAGTATTATTATATATATAGCTTGCTTGTTTGCTGTTTGCTAGGTTTTTTAAGACACAAAGGTTTCTGGCGTTATTGGTGCATTTTAGAGAAATTCTCTTTTATCCTTAGACATTTTTAATGTGTGTACGAGTAATGTAATAGAATAAATAATATAAACTATTTTCAGGCCTTTATAATATTTTATATAAATACACAGTTATACAACTAAAGAACACCAAGGATTATCAAATCCAAATTAATTTGTGTAAACGCCAAATTACAGTTATGTTGAATAATTACATTTTCTCCAACTTCCAACTAAAAAAAAGGTTTCGCTTTTTTATTAAGGCATATATACTTAACCAATAAGATGAAGTAACGACAGAAGAAAAGCCTTACACATAATGAGAAACACCAGATTCTATAAATAAATTTATCGATAAATCTATTACTATTCAATTCAAATTTAACATAATATTGTTAGTTTCCTTTTGGCAACAATAGACTACCTAATTTTTATCAGGACAATAAAAAGCAACTTTTTCACAAACTGTATAGACAAAATTATAACCTTATTATTAATAACTACTTTTAAATGGGCGCGCTTCAATCAGTATAAAAACATTTTGTATAATTTCATTTACTAATTCCGAAAAGCATAATGAATGACCGTTTAGCATAAAAACCAATTATATAATTTTATCTGGCATACGATCGAATAACATAACACTCATTTAGTATAACCATTTTTTTTTGTTATTATTCATTTTCAGTCGATTTCTCCTAACTAGGTTATTTTAGGTTAGAACTGTGACCACATTAATAGTAATGAAAGCCGTTAATAGTACATTGTTGCCTAGGCGCGGAAAGTAAGGGTTTTCCTGACGAGGTGGTTAGCTGCTAAAATACGAGTCAGGAAATCCTCGTTCCCGCCGAGGCATACATAATGCTTTTCTCAAACATGTGAGGAAATAATACAAATACATTTCTAAAAAGCAAGTAATTTAATTTCCTTAGATTTAGCGGGAAGCAGGTTTTGCCTAACCGAGGCAGCTTCAGATTTTAATATAGGCGGTGTGGTACCTATTTCGTCGCTTTCGTCGCTTGAGCTCATTTTTTATAGTAGTTTAGTATTTCACAAAACAAATAGTTTAATATTCGGTTTCACAATTATATTATGCAGAATGAACGAATGTTACCGACTGTCAATTGTTTTTAAATACTAACCATAGACATTGGAATGCAAATTCAAAAAGAAACACACGCACTGTGCTAAAAAAGCGAGCAGTTACCTTGGCTGTTTGGCATTTTTGTCTTGGTCCTTTTGATTTTGTATGCAAATTGACAGCATTTATAAGAAATATATGGACATGGACGGAAAGTGTTTTCATATGGTTTTTTTACTCCTAGGAGTAAAATGAGGCTCTTTCCGTCCTTGTGTTTCAATCGGAAAACCGTTTTTTCCGAGCATGTTTGAGAAAAAATATTTATTTTGTAATTTATAAACATTATTATTTTAGTTTTATATCGATGGTTTATTATACAGATCGAAATTATGCAATTCGTTTTATGTAAAATGATCATTAGACCATTTGTTTTTATGATAAACATTACACACCTCTTTTAAATATGTATAACTGATCTTATGAAGCTTTAGAACTTGATTAGCTGAGGTATTTACGATGCTGTCTGCGTAACTCTCAGACCTGCTCTCGACTACTGTATAGTAATAATAAGACAGGCCAAGGAGGGTCAGGAAAAAAACTCTAAGGACCTATACCTATACTTACAATTTAGATAATCGACCAGAATTACTTAATCAATAATAATATATCAGCAACTAATACTGAATACAATATAAATCAGATAGAAATACCAAATTTTAATGAATTTTCTGCAACTTTAAGAAAAGAAAAGTATGTACCGATTTAGTCAACAGAATAAATAGGTACCTTGAAGTATTATTTTTTCAAGATATGCGTTATTATGTTATTAACTATTCGAAATTCTCCCATATTTTATGTACGTTTTTACCGAACGAATTACCGAACCCGAAGGTCAAGGTACTACTCTTATTAATTTATAAACGTTCAACTGCGAAACACGCGAAACCCGCGCCGGTAATCTGCGTTTGGGCCGTTTCGTACGTAATATGACTATAGTCATACTATAGTCATATTACTCTAATAATGTCATTCACATCTAATCTACCAGGACTGTTTAATTCAAACTGAGCATTTTCAACGGGTGCGAAATTTAACCAAACTTGTTTGGAAGCAGAGTTAGAATACTCATGAGATATTTTTTGCCCGTTATGATTTACACATGATGACAAGATTTAAAACCGGCCAAGTGCGAGTCGGACTCGCGCACGAAGGGTTCCGTACCATTATCACGTTTGTTGTATGGGAGCCCCACTAAAATATTTATTTTATTCTGTTTTTAGTATTTGTTGTTACAGCGGCAACAGAAATACATCATCAGTGAAAATTTGAACTGCCTAGCTATCACGGTTCATGAGATACCGCCTGGTGACAGAGACAGACGGACCGTGGATTCTTCGTAATAGTCCCGTTTTTACCCTTTGGGTACGGAACCCTAAAAATCTCAACTCGCCAACTTTTGAAATAAAATGCTTCGGTGGCTTATAATAAATATGAATCAAAGTGTTGATATTTCAGTGAACTAATTAACATTTTCAAAAGTCAAGTATACATTTTTAAATGGTATAAAGTGCGTAGAAACTATATAGCCACTTAACCTTATCAATTGAAAAAATGCGGGGAATCCTATTCAAAAAGGTTTAAAAATTTAGAGTGTTTGAGGATGTTAAGGTCAATCACGTGTGAACCGGCTTGAATAGATTTTGATGAAACTCGGGACACAAATACGAGGGCAGAGTGAGTAGTCTGGTAAAAATCATATTAAAGGTATTTTCTTCACAAATTCATTAATGTCAATTTGTAACGCAGCCTTTTTGGAGGTAAATCGTATATTTTCAGCCAGTTCACACGTCTAGTTTTTTTTGACAGCTATGAAAAAGAATCAATCACTTCGGTGTTTGCAAACATGGAGAAAAGTGAGTTTCGTGTTCTGATTAAACATTATTTTTTGCGAAAAAAAACCATTACGAATACAAAAATAATATTAGACAAATATTACGGGAACTCTGCTCCATCGATTAAAATGATCCACAAGTGGTTTACGGATTTTCGTTGTGGCCGTACAAGCACTGCTGACGCCGACCGACCCGGACGCTGAGGTCACTACACCAGAGATGATCACCAAAATCCATGACATCGTATTGACCGACCGAAGAATAAAGGTCCGTGAGATAGCTGATATTGTAAGCATTTCAGAAGAACGGGTTCGTAATATCCTTCACACTTATTTGGATATGAAGAAGCTCTCCGCCCGTTGGGTGCCGCGATTGCTCACAGTAGATCAAAAACGCACTAGGGTGACCCTGTCAGAGGCATGTTTGGCGAAGTTAGGTGTAATGAAAAGGACTTCTTGCGTCGTTTCATAACTGTTGACGAAACCTGGATTCATCATCATACACCAGAAACCAAGGAGCAGTCAAAACAATGGATTGCTTCAGGTGAACCTGCACCAAAGAAGGCCAAAGCAGTTTTATCGGCGAATAAAGTTATGGCTACTGTCTTCTGGGATGCTCGTGGTGTAATATATGTTGATTACCTTCAGAAAGGTAAAACGATTAACGGCGAATATTATGCCAACTTGTTACAGCGATTTCATGAAGTTTTAATGGAAAAACGACCCCATTTTTCACCAAGACAACGCACGGGTCCACACTTGTGCAGTTGCTATGGCTAAAATCCACGAGTTGCGTTACGAATTGCTCCCGCATCCGCCTTATTCTCCAGATTTAGCCCCCTGCGACTATTTTCTTTTCCCAAACTTAAAGAAATGGCTTGGTGGAAAAAGATTTGGTTCTAACGAAGAAATCATCGCAGAAACCAATGCGTATTTTGAAGGGTTGGAGAAATCGTACTATACGGAGGGAATCGAAAAGCTAGAAAAGCGATGGACCAAGTGTATTGAGTTACATTGGGACTACGTTGAAAAATAAATATTTACTTGGACGAAAAAAAATTTTTTTTTTTTTTCCAGACTTTTCACTCTGCCCTCGTAGTTTAGTCTCTGGTTTAGAGAAAGCAAAATATGTTAAAGTATAGGTACCTTTGCCTCGGCTAATTTAATAGTTCGTAATCCGCGGTTATAACGCCGGGCAAAGGCTAGTAGTCCCTGCTATCCCTAATCACTAGACCTAGTCTAATTCTATGGAACTTGCTAACTATGTAAACAAACCGCCATATTGAAATTGTCTCTGAATGATGAATTTACTAGTGATGGGCAATACTCCTTTACTTATGTCAAACCATATCGAATAATAAAATACCGAAAGTAAAAAACAAGTAGTTACTTATTTCTAATTTGTTTAATCACGATCTGAAGAAAAATCGGTACTTGAAGATGATATATCACCAGTATTTATTATAAAAGGTGCCGTTATATCATCTGTGAGTGTGATCAGCGTAAGTTAGGTAATGTGTAGGGGCCTTAATATATCGCCAACTTTAGCCACAACACTAACAATCATAGACAATTGTAGAATTTAAAAGAAACAAAAACGTCATTCCATCAGGTCCTAATAACCTAACTTATGAAACCATTTAAACTTTTAATTAAATATCCAAGATCGAGTTATATATTTGGTGATTTTGTATTTTACAGTAACGACCGTTTCAATAGTTTATGGTTTCAATGGTGTTTGATGAGGTGGTGTGAAAATTCAAGGAGAAACAGTGACAAAACAAAGTTAAGTCTTTTGTTTACATAATTAGCAAGTTCCATAGAAATACACTATAGAGATTTTCCTAGCACGAACGACGTGTTGTTAGTGCTTGACACAGTAAAAACATCGACAATCCTGCTATCGATAACCACTGATTCAACGTCATAGAGGAAATAATTTTACATCATTATAATATAGTTATTAAGAAAATAATCAAAATTAAAGCTCATTGAAGCGCCTAATAAGAAAATAGCAAAATAATTTCAATAAGGAAAAAAATACAATCATTATGTCATATTATACAGGGTGACTGGAAATTCGCCGTATTCCTTGAAAGGAGTTATTCTACAGCTCATTTGTAACGATTTAAGTCCAGTCAACCAGGGGTCAAAACTTATCGAGTTTATCGAGTTATTCACGTTTTTAGAATTTTTTAAAAATACCCGCCTTTCGACCTAAAACTAGTCATTGTGTAAAAGCTTCATCATTTAGAAATAAAAAAAAGCATTTTTCAAATAGCCAATGAATTACTGATTACGAAAAATAATAAAAAATGCCAAAGAAATGCGAATTTTGGCAAATTTTGAAGTTGAAAGTTCTAGTCATTAATTTCCAAATTTTGTAACATTTTAAAGCATAACTAAAAAAAAAAGTACGGCACTTCGCGTACAAATGACAGGAATAGTTTGCTCAATTCATAAGCTTTCTAAAAAGGTACAATTTATGACATTTTTAACTTAATTTTCATTTAAAAATGTACAATTAATAATAATAGCAGAACTGTTCGCGGTTAAGCTCCATCGTTTCAACCAAAACACGCGGGATCGTTATCGTTTTTAAATTCACCTAATCGTGTTCTTTTAAATTTGCTTTTTAAAAACATAAAGTGCGTTCCATTTTTAACCGAAAAACGCGGGAAGTTTTGTAGTAAAATGAATAGAACATTGTTCTCCTTTTTAAATTCGGCTAATGCTTAAATAAATTTGCTTTTTAAAAACAAAGTGCGTTCCATTTTGAAATTTCGAGCATCTCAACTTTTTGAGTGACCTACGTAATCAGTTACTTTCAACTTTCTTTCTATTTTGGACGATATTGATAATTAAGCTTCTTTCTCAAATGCCTGCGTGCCAATTCGAAGAATACGCAGATATCATTTATTGTTACGGATTCTGCGATGGAGACGCGGCTGCAGCTAGAAGGGAATACCAACGTCGTTGACCCTAACCGCCGTTTACCTCACGCAAGCGTGTTTGGTTCATCGTACCGTCTTATTCGGGAAAGAGGATCAGTTCAACGCCGCCAACCTGACGCTGGAAGACCTCGACATGACACTGCTCAAGAAGAAGAAACCCTTCAGTGTTTCCGGGCAGACGTCACTACTTTACACGCAATTGAAAAATTGTCTTAAAATGTTATTTAAACAGGAATTTCATTGCAATCTCGCTACATGTTACTTAAATACTCAATTAATGTTCTTAATAACCGATTTTAATAGTTTTCTGTATCAAAACGTCGTTGATTGATACAGAAAACTATTAATGTGTGAGTGATTTTAGCTTTTAACCTTGAAAAAAATCTAAACAGCGCTTTATTTTTAGAATTATGTATTTCAACTTATCCTTCCAAATAATAACAAAAAATTAAACATTTTTCATACTTAAAACTAACAATGATTTTGAGTAGATACTGTCTTGATCTAGCAGTGCGATGTGTCTTAGCATTTTTGATAATTTCACCCCCAAATGGATAAAAGAGGTAAAACTGACTGACTCGATCGACGCATAGCCTAAACCGCTAGACCTAGGGGGGAATATTCCTTAGGTAACCTAGAAGTGCACTATGAAGGGATTTTATTAGAAATTCATTCCCTAAGGGGTTAAAATAGGCGGTGGAAGTTTGTATGGAACTATGGTAATTTTTGTAGTCGGAAACGTGGTAATTGGTATTTAAGCTACTGTTTGTAAATAAATGTAAAAATAACAACTTTCAATTATTTTGGAAAAACTTCCCCTAAAGCGATAAATGGGTAGAAGTTAGTATAGGAGATTACTTATTTTTGAAGTAAGCAACTTAGAAATTGTTATTAAGGCTACTGCTCATAAATAAAAAATACGACTTTCAACGATTTAAAAAACTACCCCTGAGGGGGTAAAAGGGGTTTTTAGTTTGTTACTCCTTCATGCTGCAATGGTTGGACTGATTTGAATGAATTTAAAATGGAGATAGCTTATACCCTGGCTTAACACATAAGAAAATCTCCTCCCGGAATATTTAGAAGTTCACGAAGCAATAACGATAATGTGTACGATTAGGAATTTTGGTGGCATACCGTGGTTCTAGAATCCAGGGAGTCGCTATTTCCTAATTATTATAAACATACCACTTTGACTTAGACCTTCAGACTTAGATCGTCATAATAATATTTAAAAATGCATTCATTTGTTAAATCACTAATCCAGTTTACATGAATTTTGGTAAAGAGGATAATTATCTGCTGTGAAAGCGTCACAAACAAACAAATGTAAGTAGGTTTAGATAAACTGTACGCAAACTGTAGCCATAAGGGCGGTTTTCAAAAACTCCTGAACAACAGATCGTTTACAACTGAATAGATACTGCGGTAAACACCGACAATGCCGCTAAATTATCCAGTAGAATTCCTTATCACTTTGAACCCACCGGATCTGCCATATCACAGACTTTTACTACGTGTGGGTACACCTGTCATATTATTAAGAAATTTAAAGGCACTCAAACTTTGTAGGGGCACTAGGTTAAAAGTCAAGGCTTTGCACCGGAACGTAGTAGAGGCCACTTGGTCGGACCTGCGAGGGAGAATCAGTGTTTGGAACGCCTATTCCATCAATACCCGTCAATGATCTCCCGTTTGAATTCAAAAGGCTCCAGTTTCCCGTGATGGTCTGCTCGCCATAACCAGAAATAAGTCGCAGGGGCAAATTCGCCGGAGAAGACCTACGACAGGACTGTTTCTCCCACCAAGGTCAGTTCTATATGGCGTGTTGCCGTGGTAGTTAACCTCCAAAATGTATTATATTGCTACCACCTTCCAAGATGGCAAAAAATGTGTTTATAAGGAAGTACTTTAGAAAGTATGAGTATAAAGTTGTTGGACACTTCATCTGTTTAATTATCACTTTCTACCTTACATCTTCTCTTTAATACTTAGAGGTATCAGACTTGCAATGACTAATTCACAACAAACTTTGATTTTAGGTAAATAGGAACATGACAAGCGTATCCAAACGTGATCTTGAATTGTACTCATTGTTTTGCGCAGGGAACATCCCGCTTTTGTAAATTTGAAATTATCCCGAAATTAGACTCTAGCGAAGCCGCGCGCAAAAGCTATTTTACAATATTTGTTTGAATTTATTTCTGACGATGTAGATGGTGTATTGTGAGAGGAGATGGCTCTGGGATCGAGGACATGGGATGCAGTCGGTAATCTTAACACAAGTTTTCCAAAGAAAACCACTACATACTAGTCAAAAACATGACAAAATATGTTTTCCCGCCATTGTTTTTTTTTTCATGTGATTTATAGCTTGAGTCGGACGCGATACTCCCGAGTCATCTGTTGATTTTAAAATGTTTTTGTAAACAATACCTGTTTTTAATATTTTTTTATTTCTTTTGCAACAGTATAGTAATATAAATTAAAGTATAGTGGTGCACAACTGCCTGCAAATACGACTTTTCAATTTTGACCACCACTCAAAAAGTCCTTGACCAATTTTATTGCTAAATATAATTTACTTTAGATAATTAACTTAAGTTTCAACTTATGTATAGTGAACTACTCTTAAAAATAGACCTTTCATTTTATAGGGATTTAAAAAGTAAGTGCTGACTCGTCCATACAAAGTTACACCATTTTGCAAGTTTTTTTTTAAAGTACACGTCTTTACACATTATGCCATATTACATTCGAAATTGGTACGACGTAGTATAGAACTGAAAGATCAAAAATTGAATTGAAATTAATAACATTTATATAACGCGTCTAAGTAACACAATATGTAAAAAAAAGTATATCCTATACTCCCGAGACACTTTTAAATACGCTTTAAAAAGTAAAATAAACATGGGAGAACTTTTATTGTAAAAAACGCGAAATAAGGATAATTAAATTCCATATTTTTTTTGCTACCGCTGCAATTGGTAAATAATAAAGTTTTTTATAAATTTTGTGGAATGTCACACTTCCAGGGCTGTTTTGAAACGGTAAGGTTAACATTTTCAAGCAAGTCGGAGGAAAAATAATTATTTGACGTTCAAGTTCACGCTATAGATGTAGCGCATAATTGTTTTCCTTCGTATTTTCTCGGAAACATTCGTATTTGTCATGCTACTTCAGTCAAACTCAGTACTTTTTGTACTGTGACCGACTGAAATAGCAATACACGTTCGTACGTTTCCGTGAAAATACGAAGGAAAACAATTATGCACCACATCTCTACACTACACTGATTGCACTTTAGCTTGGTGCGAATGACATTTGGCACAACGTTTCGTTATACTCAAAGAGATTTACTGCGGTCTATACTTTTGGTGTTCATACATTTGGTAAATTGCAGGCCAAATATGTCTGGATTGAAATATTTTAACTTAAATAAATCTGAGTTATACGAATAAAATTTACCCTACTTATTTTTTACTCTCAATAAAAAACACAAACTGCGTCAAAGTAAAAAAACGTAACGCATTTAACGTTAGAGACTAGTTTAGTTATGCGACACGTGTAAAGTCGCATTTCATCCCGTGTGTTTTATTTTCTTAATTATTAAATCTTATTTATTGGCCTAAAGGGTCACAATTGAGGCTTATGTCTGAGTCTGATTCATCTATTAAGTCGCTATAATCCAATTTTGCTCTGACAGATTAAACCCGTTTTCAAAGTTGACTCTTCAGTCTTTGGCGTGGCGTCCGGAAGATTATTATATTGCAAATGGAATATTTTGTGGGTGAACGTTTTGCAATGTGGTTATTTTTATAATTTTGCTTTGGGACTTTTTGCTAAAGAGACAATAAGAAATAAAAGACCATAACGGTCATTTATATGGAAACGGAGGGGCTGCGCGTGTCAGGTGTTGCGTTAACATGACCGCTTACCCTTAAAAAAACGCTCTTGTACCATCAACGCGTTTGAATTTTAGCAGTTTGAAATAATACATAAATTAGCCGTGTTTCCTGCCGTCACAAGACTAATAAATAACACGGGGGAAATGTTATAACCCGGCAAATTAACGTATTATTCCTCGATAGTTGATTGCCATATATTTGAATTAACGATCTCAGATTGGGAGATAAGCCACGTAGATATCAATCTGGTTACAACAGCAACCTCTTCAAAAATAAATCTAATTTAACTTTACATAGCACCGGGCCCTATCGTATGTCAATAAAAACAAATAATAAATTACCTGAAGTAGTAAAATATTCTGTAAGTCTTAAACATATTTTTTATAAAACAGTCATATTACGCCGTCGATGAACATTTAAAAGATAAGTTATAAATATCATAATTTACCAACGTATTTAATTGTATACGAATTTACTACATCTCCTCTTAAGTTGCGATGCCTGACAAGGTACATAATAATATGTAATTTAATTAGAGTTGTGCATTTGACATACCTATGTAATGCAATTATTTGAATAAATAAATGACTGTGGCCCCACGACGCGCCGCGTCTCCATAAATCAATATTTATACCAGGAGTTCCCTAACTGTGCGTCGGTCGCATCACCTCGAGGCGTCACGCCGCTGTCCCGGGGGCGTCGCGAACCGGTATGCTTACGTCACAGGCACGCAACGCATAAAAAGCTTTAGGAACTGCCTTATGCGATCTAACCTAGCCTACCCTTGTTTACCGGACACTCATTTCATAGACCGTATCACTTCATAGAATTGTCGTTTCATAGAATACTATCTTCTGCTGAACCCAGGTTGATTTCAGGTTAATTTGTGATGGTTACAAGTCTAGCCTAACCTAACCTACGTGAATCATATTCAAGATAACCAGAAATCGACACGGGTTCAGCAGAAAATAGATTTTTATGAAACGATCATTCTGCGAAGTGATACGGTGTATAAAATGAGTGTCGGCGAAACAGGCAGTACACTGTAAGTACCTCTGGTAGCGGAGACGGTGGTCTCGACGGCGAACATGTTGAGCGCCGTGAGCTGCAGCAGGCGCGCCGCCGGCGTCGGCAGCGGCTGCCGGTGCAGCAGCGCGCGGAACTGGCGCAGCATGCGCGCTGCGCTCTCGTGGAACGTCTCCATGCTGCATACGACACATTTGTTACACATCGCAGAGGCCCTAATTTAAACACGGTCGAAGTTACATTAGTTTCATTCCTGTCACTCGTCATCTGAGACTCTATTTATCGAGGGAACTTGGCTAACGTAACTTCGAACTTCGATTTACGGTGGCCTAGTGGCTTAGGGGGTCGACTCGAGATCGTAAGGTACCGAGTTCGAACCCCCGCAGTCACCATGTACCAATGACTTTTTCTAACTTAAGTGCATTACCCGATACTCTTACGGTGGAGGAAAAACATCGCGAGGAAACCTGCACATTCTAACAGCTGAGTGTGTAAGAGGGTAATTGCACAAAAGATCGTAAAGGGTTGAAGTGTATCCGAAAGGGCTTATCTGTAAGGTAAGATAAGATAAATCACAGAGGGATATGATAAGGCTCACAACAAATAACCTATTATTATACTATGAGAGAAATAAATAACGGCAACACGGTAACGTTAGAACAGATCATAATAATGATTTTGTCATAAAAAAGTGTTTTAGAATCTACCCAATTATAGCCGTCCAAAGCAGAGGAAGCTGGTATTACTAGAAATGACTGATGTGAAATTGTTCTCATTATTTTTACCATGTTATTTATTGTATATTCATTGCAGAAACAGCGTAACCAGACGTATGTTCCCCTCATTGGGACGGCGACATTCAATACAACATGTGTAAAATGTGTAGCTTACCCAATTTTAGTGATCAGCTTTCCGTGTACGTGCAGATAACTCGTTATAAAGTTTTTATTCAGCTGTAACAAAACGGACACTAAGTCACTACCAAGACGGAAACAATGGGTAACGAACTTCGAGAGGCTTATTTAACTTGCTCGCGGCCTCTCGGTCACGCCGGACAGACAACCACTTTAATTGACAACATTAAAAAAAAAGGCATTATTGTTTTTTCGCGTTTATAATAGCTGGTTAAAAATTAGACTACCCGTATTTCTTGGTTTTTCTTTATTTAACTTAAATTCGTCGTTAATAATTTATTAAAGAAATAGTCATTAAAAAGACCGTATATACAAAGTTAGGAATACTGATGTCGTGATCTTAGCCTGATATAAAATTAAAAAAAGTAACTTTAAACAGAAACAGAACTGACTGTCATGTCATGTCAATCATTCGCTGCCGTTCGTTCACAAATTTGTTATTTTGCGTAATTTAATTAATTAAGTAATTTGTAGACGCCATTAAAATAAATAAACTATTTTGCGAAGAATTGAAAGCGTGTCGTCAGAATCAAGTAATCCGTCAGACAGATAAACAATGAACATGACAGTTGTATATTTTTTTGAATTCCTTTGGTAATAAATGGACTAAGGGCACTATAAGTGTATTCCTAACATTCACAATCCAACTTTTTTTACTGTTTTTCCTAAATATAAAAAAAAACTACTGCATAAAAAAATCCAAAGATATTTTTACTGTAATCAGCAGTGTAAAATCTAGAAACGGTATTTTATTTTACTACCTTAGCACAAAATGAATTGTTGTCAATTGTGGAACCTGTCGCAGAACGCCAATAATTAACTTTGACTTAATGACTTTCTCGTGACTATCATCATTATGGAAAAAAAAGTATACCTCGACGGAGGTCATGGCGGCGAGGTGGTCGTCCAAGGGGTCGTGCGCGACGGCGCCGGCGCCGGGCCGCAGCCACAGCTCGCGGCGCGCGCCGGTGCCGCCGATGTCGCCGTTCTCGCTCGGTTTAGCTTCCACGGCCGCCCGCCGCTTTCTTTCCGCTGCCTCGTACTGTTCCAAATATACATTTTTAATCTAACATGGAAAACGGTGGAATAACGGGACATACCAGCTAAACATGAAAATATTCAATTTTGAATAAGTCTCCAGTATTAATGAAATGGGAGTAATAGCAGTACATTATTTTGACGTAGAGAAAATCACGGGTCTAGTTCGAAAGTTTCGTTGTCTGTCTATATGTCTGTTTATTATCTGTTATTCTAGCCTAATCCATTCAACCAATCTTGATTAAATTTGTTATGGATATGGCTTGAACCCGGCAGAAGGATAAAAAATACTTCATACCGTGTATAACTAATTATTCTCTAAAAAAAAATAGTTCTTCGCAGACAAAGTCACGACAAGAACTATATATACAACACAAAATACATGTTTCTTACTTGCGATCCGTACTAATATTATGAAAGCCATTTTAACTGTTCGCTACGCTTTCACCGCTAAAATGCTAAACAGATTTTGGTGGAAATTGTTATGGAGATAGCTTGAGTCCCGGGAAAACACATACGATTTTATCCCGAGGATAAGACAGTTTCCGAGGGAAAAGCGATAAACGACTTCTACGCGGTCAGAGTGAGAGTGAGCAACAGCTAGTACTTAATAAAGGAAAACGAAACAAAAGGAAACATACCTTTTTCCTATTTTCATCAAATAGTGACAACAGGCTTTCCCTAGCTGATTGGAACGGATTCGATGACATTAAACTTCGCATATAATAATATACAGCGTCTAATTTTCTCCTCTGCAACACAAAACATTACAATCACATAACAGTTACATAACAGTATTTGTATCAATTAAGAAAAACATTGAACTCACAGCATAAATGGCTAATATAGCCAACTGATTGTATGGCCGTCCGTTTTTTGGGTTGATCTGCTGAGCTTTAGTGTACCAAAATTTACTTTTTGCGTAATTATTAGTTTCATTAACTTGTTCCTTATAGCGTGTTAAATCTCCCAGGAACACGTATAGCTTCTGTACTGAAATTAGTGCTAGCCCGACGTAGCCGAGGCCTTTGGGCGGCAGCACATGGTTGTCATTGATAAAGTCATCAGTATTAAATTTATACGCCTTTTCTAACATCTGGACGAGATTGTCAAAATAAACATTTCCTTCTTCAATAATAATGTTTATTAGTTTTACTACTTTTGGTTTGTCTTCGGGTGACATCTGTGTTAAACTCCTTCTAAGTTTTTCAATGAAATTGTAATATAACATTTTCCAAAAGTTGTGCTCTACGTTATCAGCTTGGCAGTATTTGAGATCGGACATGAGGAGTTTCGTTAAGGCGTTTTGTAGAAATTTCCTGAAATGTTTTAAAATATTAATATCTACAATGCATTGCAGGTATAATTGGTATTAAAATCCATTAGAAACTTTGGTAACATAATATGAATAAGGGCCTGTTGTTTGATCAGTAGTTAAACTAACTAATCGTTAGAAATCGTAAGTATTGGTTAAACCTCAAGGAAATGGGTCAAATGTTCGATTCCTTTTTCGAATTTTAACAATTAGTTGAGTTAACTACTGATCAAACCGGGCCCTAAAAGAATCTATCATAGAATCGATATGCATAATATTATCAGTTTTATAGTCTTACCCCTTACGTATATTATAAACGTAGAATAAGCTTGGAATAGTTTATGCCATGCTTTGTCCTTATCTGTAATTGTAACATTTGCATCTGACAGAAACTGACAAAGCATGGTATAAACTGTTCCAAGCTTATTGCACGTTTATATTATAAGTAAGGGGGTTACACTTCTTTCTTCTTTACGAACCCCGAAACAACATGGGTGCTGTATAAGGAAGAGAACCTGATTTTCTGACCTCGTTGTATTACATACAGGGTGACTGGAAATTCGCCGTATTCCTTGAAAAGGGTTATTCTACAGCTCATTTGTAACGATTTAAGTCCAGTCAACAAGGGGTCAAAACTCAATGGTTATCGAGTTATTCAAGATTTTAGAATTATAAAAAAATACCCGCCTTTCGACCTAAAACTAGCCATTGTGTAAAAACTTCGTCATTTAGAAATAAAAAAAAGCATTTTTCAAATAGCCAATGAATTACTGATTACGAAAAATAATAAAAAATGCCAAAGAAATGCAAAGTTTTGCAAATAAAAGGATTTGAAGTTGAAAGTTCTAGTAAGTATTTTCCAAATTTTGTAACTTTTTAATGCATAACTAAAAAAAAAGTATGACACTTCACGTACAAATGACAGGAATAGTTTGCTCAACTCATAAGCTTTCTAAAAAGGTACAATTTATGACATTTTAAACTTAATTTTCATTTAAAAATGTACAATTAATAATAATAGCAGAAATGTTCGCGGTTAAGCTCCATCGTTTCAACCGAAAAACGCGGGATCGTTATCGTTTATAAATTCAGCTAATCGTGTTCTTTTAAATTTGTTTTTTTTAAACATAAAGTGCGTTCCATTTTTAAACGAAAAACGCGGGAAGTGTTGTAGTAACATGAATAGAACATCGTTCTCCTTTTTAAATTCAGCTAATGGTGTTCTATTTTTAAATAAATTTGCTTTTTAAAAACAAAGTGCGTTCCATTTTGAAATTTCGAGCATCTGAGAAAGAAGCTTAGTTATCAATATCGTCCGAAATGGAAAGAAAGTTGAAAGTAACTGATTACGTAGGTCACTCAAAAAGTTTTGAGATGCTCGAAATTTCAAAACAGAACGCACTTTGTTTCTAAAAAGTAAATTTATTTAAAAATAGAACACCACTAGCCAAATTTAAAAAGGAGAACAATGTTCTATTCATTTTACTACAACACTTCCCGCGTTTTTCGGTTAAAAATGGAACGCACCTTATGTTTTTAAAAAGCAAATTTAAAAGAACACGATTAGGTGAATTTAAAAACGATAACGATCCCGCGTTTTTTGGTTGAAACGATGGAGCTATAACCGCGAATATTTCTGCTATTATTATTAATTGTACATTTTTAAATGAAAATTAAGTTTAAAATGTCATAAATTGTACCTTTTTAGAAAGCTTATGAGTTGAGCAAACTATTCCTGTCATTTGTACGTGAAGTGTCATACTTTTTTTTTTAGTTATGCATTAAAATGTTACAAAATTTGGAAAATAATTACTAGAACTTTCAACTTCAAATCCTTTTATTTGCAAAACTTTGCATTTCTTTGGCATTTTTTATTACTTTTCGTAATCAGTAATTCATTGGCTATTTGAAAAATGCTTTTTTTTATTTCTAAATGACGAAGTTTTTGCACAATGGCTAGTTTTAGGTCGAAAGGCGGGTATTTTTTTTAATTCTAAAATCGTGAATAACTCGATAACCATTGAGTTTTGACCCCTTGTTGACTGGACTTAAATTGTTACAAATGAGCTGTAGAATAACCCTTTTCAAGGAATACGGCGAATTTCCAGTCACCCTGTATTAATATAAATTATAGATTATAGCTCTATTTGTGATGGGCTCTAGGCCGGGCAGCGCGGCGTGGCGCGGTCTTCGTATTTGTTTCACTGCGCATGTCGCGATTTGATTTTTTTAAACGTACCTATTAAATTAGCGGTGGGAAAAGTGACAAAAAACTAATTAATAGATAAGAATAGTTTTTTGTAACAAAGCTTTTTCAACTTAATAAAAATTCAAATTAATGGTCCGGTGATTAATAGACACATTGGCCATGCAATTTTCTGGATATAATCTTAATATCATTAACAAGTACAAAGTAACAAGCGCATACACTAAATCATGCCTCTTTCCCAGAGGGGTAGGCAAAGAACACTTCTTTCCACCTGCTACGATCCCGACAAATCTCTATAAAGTATTATTACCTAATTTAACATAAATGTAAAAAACTCATTTTGCATCAATGTTTCCATGTTGAAGAAAAACATAAATAACATTTCGTGACTAAACTTGTATAACACATCCATAAACCGATTAAAATATTTCGCAAGTGACAGCCCTAACTTTGGGCGCGGAAGACATAGGGGCGCGTAGCAGGGTGAAGGGGGAAGTAGGTATTTAAAACGCGGGGCCTGGGTAAAGGAAATTCACTTCTAAATACTTTTTATTTATTCTTATTGTGTCAGTCAGCAAAAATAAATCCTACTTTAATAATAATCAATCATATATCCTAAAAATACGTCAACCCTGAAAAGGCTGACAAATCCAATAAATTCTTACTAAAATATATATATAATTGACTTTCTTTAAAATAGTAAGTTTCGAGGGCAAAAAGACAAGTTACAGTACCGGCAAATAATATATCACCTTTGTACTTAAATCTGATACAATCGTATGTACAGTCAGGGACATTCGCGGTCGTCCACTTAAGTAAATTTTGGCTAGTTCGTTGCATTGCAGCTACTAGCTAATCGTTGGTCGTTACGCGTCGAACGCGCAAATATCACCCTAGAGGTGGTCGACCGGAAATGCCCCTAACTGTACCTACAAATATTACTTACCGAAATTGACAACCAATCAAGAATGAGATGTAAGTGCAAAGGTGATTTAGGTGATATATTATTTGCCGGTACCGTATAAAAGCAATATTTGGACACCTGAATAATACGAATTATACATGTGTCCCACTACGTTCATGTCAACAACATTGTAGAGTCAAGTGCAAAAACATTAATGTATCGAAAGAATCCTCTTATAAACATGTTACGAAGTTTTTATTAGGTACATTGTTTTTATTGTATTGATCGCATATTTTTGAGATATTCCGTTATCCCACGTTTATACACTTGACTTCACAGTTTACGAGCAACATGGTAGATAGACCGGTAACCCTCTCTTTACACAGGTTTGAACTGGATGATATGAACGTCGTTTTTTTTACCCTTTTCGATTGCTCTGTACATATAAGTAAGGAAAACACATGCACACGTGCAGTAGGATGGCGTGTGGGCGTAGAGTTAGGTTACCTAGTCTCAGCGAC
Organism: Acleris emargana; assembly: GCA_927399475.2. NCBI lineage: Eukaryota > Metazoa > Arthropoda > Insecta > Lepidoptera > Tortricidae > Acleris > Acleris emargana. The sequence goes on from OV656837.1 coordinate 12,901,319, forward strand.
ATCCGGCCAGTGGTCGGCGAGCGCGGCGGGCGAGCACTGCGCGTGCGCGCACAGCACGGCGTCGGCGCGGTCCACCTGCTGCAGCAGCTCGCAGTGCCGCGCCGCGCGCGCCGCGTCCCCGGCCTCGTACCCGCCGCGCGCCCCGCCCTCCGCTAGCCCTGACATCACCGATGCTAACATAAACATCTGTTTAAATCTACCTCTACTGAAATCCTACGATTACATATTGTATCATAAACGGAACTAATCTAGTTTATTAGAGACGAACTGCTGATATTATAATATTTTATCAGACTATAAACGATTTATACATATGTATGTATGCTAGCTAGCTTGGGCATTCGGATGTAACTTTTGATACGAAAAACTCATGTGGGATACAAAATTAAAAAACTTGTGTAGGTAAACATTAAGTTAACCGAAGCATAGCAACGACATTGTTGGTTATATTATACTTTAATGCATAAAACTTTAGGTTTAATTTTCAAGACCTTCAAAAATTAAGTTTCCTATTTCATGAAAATATAGCCACCTTCAGCTAAAGCGTACATAGTATTCATGTGATAAGCATACATTTTATATTTGTTTCTGAATACTGGATAATTGTTTTGTATTCATCAATGTAAGTTTATTATTATCATTTTCGGATATTACAAGTGTAATAGTACATTATTGCCTAGGCAGTGAAGCAGGCAATTGCGGGCCGAGTATTGGTATAAACGGACGAGCTTGCGAGTCCGTTTAAAAATACGAGGCCCGCAATTGCCGTTCCTGCCGAGGCATATATAGTGCTTTTCTCAAAAATCGCAAGATACAAATCCCATATAAACAGAAACTTCACGTGAAATAACATCACTCTTTACCGCCTTTATATTTATGACAAGGAGAAACGCAAGCTTTTTTAGAAAAAAAACTCAATCTATTCCAGACACAGATAAAAAAGTTACGTTTCGAATAAAATATGGATGTATAAGACCTGTGCCCTCATTTTATTATGGCCGTTTTCACTTTTTTTAAAGTTACAAACTAGATAACAATGAAATTTGTATGCAACATTGCGGGCTTGTGTAGCGAGCAATTGTCTGTAAACTATGTCCTTCGCGTCTCAGTATGGAGTTAGTAATGTCAACTTTTCCGGTAATTTTTGAGAAAAGTTTATTTTGGGACCGGGTCAATTTGAGATAGTCTTATAATATTTTGTTAAGATTTAATTAAAAAAACACTTACCTCTTTCCATTCTCATTTGGACTTGTGTTGGACTAGTTTGTACTATAATTGGTTTGGATGGATTATGATGATCATATAAGGTCTTTTGCGTGTCAACCGAACCACCTCGACTAAAAAACCAATTGACAAATTAGTACTCATTCAAAATGAATCAATAAGTCCAGTTTATATTTATTACAAGAAACATACCTAGAGTCCTTTGGTAATTGCGACTTCGAACTTTGCGGTAGTATTAATAACCCAGGCTGACACGTAGAAGTTTCTGATACAGTTTTATCTGACATGGCACTGTTTAGCCTGTATCTTTGATGACTGTTTTCCGTTGCTCTATAAATAGAACAAATTACACTTTTAGTTATTCACAAATTACAAACAAAGCTTATTATTAGATTAAACAGTTCGCTCAGTGCCTTAACATTATTCGAGCCTCAGCTGGGACAGGAATCCCACGTACGTCGTACGGTGAGATCCGAACCTGGTATAGATGTATATGAACAACAGTAATCTGCATGATAGTTAAATAGTAAATAAATAGGTAGGTACTAGGTATCGAGTTAAACATACGTATGCTTCTTGGACTCGAGTATTTGCTCCCGCCAGTTGGTGGAGGTGGGCGCGGGCGTGGCCCCGGGCGGGTGCGGCGCGGGCGGCGCGATGTTCTCGGCGTTGCGCGGGCGGCGCCGGCTCGAGCGCTTCCCGCCGCGCCGCGCGCGCGCGCCGCCCGCGCCCTCCGCGCCCGGCGCCGGCGCCGGCGACTGCAGCCGCGGCTCCGAGCTCGGCGCGCGCCCGACGGCCCCCGAGCCGTTCCCTTTCTTCTATAAATAACGAATTCACAAATCAATAAATGTGGAATCGAGCGACGCTTCCTTTCCCTCTCTGCTGCCATCGAGTCCCCGTTACTCAAAACATCGATTGCGTTTAGGGAAATATTACCTGAGTTGAGGAGGACCCCGCTGCGTTTTTTGAAACGGCGGCTGGCACGCGAAATCCGTCGTTATCTCTTGGGCTTAAGGCGCGATGAGCGGAAACGTCTCTGCTATTGCACTGTGACACTATCCGACTAAAATAAAGTATATTTTGTTATTGATATTAAAACAATTACAAATAACGTAACGGAAATTGTCTGTAAAACTATGTATAATTATTGTGTATGTAATTATTGCACAAACAGTAAATATTTAACCAAACATACCCTTCGGTGCTTTGTTCTCTGCTGAACGAACGCAGTGATCTCCAATGATCCAAATGCAAATCATCTCGACTGTTCCCAATAGTTGACGAGCGGTTACTTTTATAGCTATCCCTTCTCTCTCTATCTCTCTGTTTCAAACTAGATGATATTGAATCATGTTGTACGCTAACATTACTATCCTTTCTGTTCCTTTCTGTCTTTTTTTCTGCATTTATTTGCCCTCTACTTGAACTTCTACAAGAAAAATATTGGTTATTAAAAACAATGTTAATATCGCCTACGTAAATTAAGTTTACATTGAATTTCATTGAAGAAATCATAAGCCAGTCAGTGGCCTGCAATAACATTGATGACAAAAACTTATGTGGACTTCGATTATTGAAAATAGTTGTGAAAATGCGTTGAGGTAATAGTCTCATCTTTTTACCTCTTATCTCTACGCCGAGATTTTCTTTTCGACTCCCGAGGCTCACTTGGTTTCGTTTCCTGTGACACAGTTGCTGATTGCACGCTTTGAGTAAAACTAGTAGAAGTATCACACTGATCATCTAGTTTAATATTTTTTTCTACTTCTTCTGTCCAATCCTAAAACATAAACGTAATTGTTAGATTTATTTTTTAATGAAGGTCTATGTTGAACTGTATAACTCCCATACAATGTATAGAAAATGAACAACTGAAAATGTGAGAACAGTCACCTTGAAAAAAACTGAATCCTAGTCTCATTTGATTTCTATTTTTTATACAAAATACAATAACATACCAATAAAAAACCGAAATCCTGTCTAACAACAAGACTTACAAAAAGCAAGCTTTAAAAACCAAACTGCAAGTTATACTGGAGTCTTATAATATGTTATCTAGCTGTTGCCCACGGCTCCATCCGCTTAGGTCGTTTACTGCTTTTTCCTTGGGAACTGTCCAATTTTTCAGTATTAAGAGTATATTATGTCTTTCCCAAGGATTCAAACTATCTTCAAATCAAATTTCAATTAAATCAGTTCAGCGGTTTATCCATGAATGCGTAACATACAGACAGAGTTACTATGTAGATGGATAATCATAAACAGATGTAGTGAATAAACATACAACTTCATTTTTCTGCCAATTCAGCTTGCTAGTTCTCTGTGCTATGTCGGTTACTTTGGTTCTCTGTCGGATTACATCGTTACGGATTATATCCTCCAGAGAGACTCCGAGTATGGCACGCTCCATAGCTCGCCGAGCGACTTTAAACTGGTGGACTAGCCGCACTGTTAGTCCCCTGCCTCACCGAGACGCCATGGCGACGTCGCCGGCCACCGTAGCCAAATAATTCATATTGAAAAGTAGACAACCTCACTCACTTGGCGACGATTTGGCTAGGTTAATTTGTATGGGATACGTGGCCAGCGACGTTGCCATGGCGTCCTGGTTAGGCAGGGGACTTAGAGTCCACGTCTCGGCAGCGTAGGTCATCACGGGTAGGACGCACTGATTGAAAACTTTCGTTTTCAAACATTGCGGGATGGGTGATGAGTACTGATGAGAAAACCTGACGTAGTTTTCCAAATGCTGCCCAGCCCAATTTGATCCTCATGTTGGCCTGCTTCTCAAAGTTGTTTTTACCTAATTGCAGGATCTTCCAGAGGTAGGAATACTCAGAAACAACTTCAAGAAGATGACCATTTACAGCAATAGGTCTCAGATCAATATGTGACCATATTGAACATGGTTTTAGTTCCAAATTCATGCTGACACCTACGCTTTATGAGGCGGATGCTAGGTTGTCCAGCATTTGTTGCAGCACCTCCAGCGACTCCGCCTTCAAGACTATGTCGTCTACGAATCGAAAGTGCGACATGAAATCGCTGTTTATGTTAATACCCTTACTTTTCCAGCCCAACGTCTTAAACAGAGCTTCCAATGCGCTTGTGAAAACTTTCAGAGCTATAACGTCTCCGTCTCACCCCTCTGCGCAATTGGATAGGTTCAGAATGTTGGTCCGGTACTTGGACACACAAAGGCACATTCGTACAAGGATCTCAACACTGCGATATACCGATAGTCCACTTGGAATCCTTGTGTGAATTTGTTTCATGGTGCCATAACCCGTGCGAAACCCGGCCTGCACCGGAGGCTGGAACTCGTCAAGTCTTCTGGCAAGACGATTCGTGATTACCCTCGAGAACAGCTTATAGACATGGTTTAGGAGAGAAATAGGTCTGTAGTTTTTAAGAATGGTTTTTTCTCCCTTCTTAGAACAGTACCACTATTCCCCCAAGCCACGCCTTTGGAGTTCTCCCACAGTGAATGATGGAACTAAACAGGTTCCGAAGCTCCTTGACGACGGGGCTGCTCCTGCTTTCAGAAGCTCTGAAGTAATTCCATCTTCACCTTAGAACCAACACTTCCCGTCCTCGCTGATTTCTGGCAATTCGTCGGTATAGTGGCGTGGCAGGGTGGCTCTGAAATCGCAGCTGTGACGCTGCCGCCGGGGGACATGTGCGGCGTAAAGTCCACCATAGAAGTCCTCGATTTCAGAAGAAACTCCAGCTTTGACAACACAGTCCTGCCCTTATGTGTTGCGAGCTGCGTCAGGTGGCTCCTTCGAAGCTGCTCAGTGAATACTTTGTACCCTCGGTTTTGCTCTATCGCCTGCTCAATGAGGCGTGTGTTAGAGCTCCGAAGGAACTTAAAATTTAGTGGTATATTCCTTGCATGATCTCTCCAACACTAAATTAAAATTATCAAACCTTTACCCATCATGTTTAATATACTATTATAAGGAGGAAAGATTTATATATATTTTATTTTTGTATGTTTTAACCGCCTAAACTCAAAAACTACTGAACCGATTTCAAAAATTATTTAACGATTCGAATGCTACATTATCTCTGAGTAGGCTTTATTCCTGAAAAATTAATGTTTCCCATGGTATAACAAAAATACGAATTCTACGCGGAAGAAGTCGTTGGCAGAGGCTAGTGTTTAATATAGACAGTACATCTGCAGCATAAGAATTGAGTCTATGTATGACTTTCCTTTAGTAAGAACCAATCCAACAATACTCATACCATTAGATTCATACAAACATAACCCTATAAAACATTTTACACAACAAGCACTTAGGTAATAAAACAAATAAGTTACCCTATGCAATGTATCTTTAAAATGCACTACACACACAACTTTAGTTAGAGTTAAGTAGGTCTACCTATGGATATACTTTAATTAACATAGAAAGGTACAACACAGTTTAGTAAAAAAGTTGAAGACAATGTAATTCTTACCAGATTAGTCATATCCAAGAGGTTTGATGAACTATGAGAAACGGCTTCAGTATTGTCTCGCATGTCAGAATGCTGCTTCAGATCTTCATTATGGTTCACTGTAGCTTCATTTGTTAACTTTACTATCCCATTTTGTTGTGCTGTAAATTTAATAATACATTAGAGGTGGTGATTGTATTGAAATCTTATGTGTAACAGTGAGAAAAGAAAATAGATGATCTATTAGTCTAGTGTGCAAGTTTCCATACAAAATATTTTCTAAGCTAAGAAATATTTTGCTTTCTTTCATAAGTAAATCAGTATTTAAACCCTGATTTAAAATGGTCAAGGACAGTGGCAAGTCCAGTGGAGAGGAAAAATAGAAAGCGATTATATTCAGACCCACTGGCAAGGCAACTTGACTCGCCCCTGTCCGCTCGGTTTACACTACTGTACTGTACACTGTCACTTGTCCTCTGTCCACTGCCCTTGACCAATGTAAATCGGGCTTTACTGACATTCACTATGATAGCACTCATCTGTGGTAAGCTTCTTCCAAGCCTAGAGAGCTTGTATCTATTCAACATACCCATAATCATACCATCTCAGGATGACTTTAAAACAACTTAACAACCTTCTTCTAAAGTGTTAATCATCATCTTAAGTATTATTTAGAAAATAACTGAGATTTAAACTATCATATGGGTGAATATTTTGGGCGTTTCAACCGCGATCAGTGTAATAGTGTCTTTAATATATTGTCAAAAATAATGACAACCACCACCAACTTTTGACGTCAAAATCAATGGACCCAGGGGTAGTATCTATTCATTCCAAAAGAACAAGAAATTTGAATAAAGTTTATCTTTCATCATGACCATCATGACGGCCGAAAGACGTCCACTGCTGGACATAGGCCTCCCCCAAGGCTCTCCACTCATCACTTGGCTTTTGATCTAGAACCGTTGGGGGGGGGGGGGGGGGGGAAATGCCGTAGTCATCATGCTTGGCAGGCAGGTTGGCGACTGCAGTTATACCATGTACTTTTGTCATGTTTATCCCTTAGTCGCCTCTTACGACACCCATGGGAAGAGATGGGGTGGTGCTATTCTCGGCCGGCACCAACACGGTCTTTAACAATATGCGAAGACAATAATGATGGCAGTTAAAATGCAGAATAATCACCCATATGACACAAGCAAAACGAAGTTATAACATAGACAGTACTTTACAATAAAAATTAATTTCTATACAAAACAAAGCAAAAATAAACATGAAAATTGTTTGCTGTTGTACAGCTAATAAGTGTAATAAAGTTTGACTTTACCACGATCATCTCTTTTCTGAATTTGTGTTTCATCAATCTCATTGTGTTGTACTTGCTCAGTTGCATTGGGCTCACACAAATTTAAATAAGAGTTACTTGGTGTTGACCTTTGAGAATGTTGTGCTTGGTAGTTCTTTAAATAAGAGTTAAGGAACTTTTCACGGTCAAAAGAGTCATTGTCCCTCAGACGGCCGCGGCCTCGCGATGGTAGAGTCTGAGACCAATTTGAATTGGTATTTGTGTATTGACCTTGACCATAATTAGGTTGTATAGAGTAATTTAAATATTGGTTACTTCTTTGATCCATGCTGTCAAAGCTATGGTGACCAGACTGCTCCAAAAACTTTTTCCGAAGCCTTGGTGGCAAATTGTCTAAATTCACCATGTGCTTCGTGTGTCTTGACGAATCTATAGGATATCCAGCTGAATTTCGTCTCCCTGATGGTGGTTTAGATCCTGAACTAGAAGAAGAACCTTGACGTCCTGCTGAAGTCTCCATGCTTCTACTATCTCGGTTCCTATTTATGCTTTTGGACTCAGAATTTGCATGAATAGGTGAATTAGCCCTAGGCTCAGAAATCTGTCTGTAGTGTCGATTAAAATTAATATCATTGGTTGCACCTTCTTTACTTTGATACTCTGCAAATGATCTGTCCCTTCTTGGGAGCCCCCTAGATGCTGAGCCTGACCCACCATAGTTATGTTTATTGTCATTTTTATTAGACATCCTTCTGTTCATGTACTGACTAGAGTTATTCTCGCTCCGAATCGGAGCTCTCGTCGGTCGGTCCATATCTTGACTGGACTTAGGCACATACAATTGTTGTTCAGGCTTTTTTTGACGGTTTATAGCATTAATATCTAAGTCGTTTACAGAATTTTGAGATCCGTAATGACTTCGACCTTTAGGCCCGTTTTCTACTTCATATGAGTCCATTTTATCAAAACCATTACCAGATCGCCGCAACGGTCCACTACCAGGTTTATATAGTTTTTGTTGTGGTTTACCTCTTTTGTATTCCTTACACTCATCATCCATAGCAAGCGTATTTTAATGTAAAAAAAACAACATATTTACGATTTATTCAACAACCCCTGATAAAACACAATCCATCTTAAGAACAATAATTGCGAAGTTTTGAATGCTAACCCGCTGAGGTTAGGTATCTTGAAAAGATTAGATGATTACTGAAATACACACAGGTTATTTTGAAAGAAACAAAATGTTTATACAAGCTTTTGCATCACCTAAACTACTACTTTAGAATAAAATGTAATTATTTAAAACAATACAACCAACCACTATTTCACATTTATTGGGTTTAGACCACAGGCGTTTTTCGATCGGGCAAACATTTCAAATTTATATGACTCATAGACAAACCATTTAAGAACAGTCAAACGGACGTCAGACGGGATTTTATATTTCCCATACAATATTTCTATCTTTGTTCCTATTATTTCACTAAAGCGAGAGAGGGAATGGAGCTATAATACTGTTTATGTGTCTTATCAATCTTATTATTTATTAAACGTGTCCACGTATAGTATAAAAGGAAGACAATATTATCGGAATAATTACCTGTGCAAGATGCGTTATTATACACCGATATTTACAAAGTTCTAAAATTATTATAGCGTTATTTTACTAGCGCATTTATGTGTCCCCCACATTAGGGGTGATAGACGGGCGAGTATGTACGCGTATTTACGACTCGACGAGCTTACTCTGATAGCTCTGAAAGTTAGTAGGTTGAAGTGGAAATGGGCTGGTCACGTATGTCGCAGAACGGATAACCGCTGGAGTAAGCGTGTTCTGGAGTGGAGACCGCGTCTTGGCAAACGTAGCGTGGGACGCCCTCTGGCCAGATGGCGGGATGACTTGCATAAGAGGGCCGGCAGCAACTGGATGCATAAAGCATTAAACCGGGCTCTGTGGCGTTCCTTGGGAAAGGCCTATGTCCAGCAGTGGACTGCAACAAGCTGATGATGATGATGATGATGATGATGATGATGAGCTTACTCACTCGAGTATGGACACTACCGGAACGTCACCACCACCTGCCTCCCGGCAACAGCCAACAGCAACCAACACCACAGCTACACACACCGCTGCCGCCGATGTCCTATGTCGCTGCAGCCGCCACACTGCCACCTCCCTCCGCAACAAGCGGACAGGGAGCTCCGGGACCGGCGCCAGCGCAATCCCCCAGGAAGGTACGATACCCGCCGCTGGTCACGGATCACAAACTGGGGTCAACACTTCCAGGCCCTCAAATGTGGTCCGCTTTTCCCCGGCTAGCGAGGAGGAGTACAGAGTGGTACAGAGGTAGCCCTTCGACCTTGAGAAGGAGGGCTCAGGGTCAGGCCCATCAGGGCCCGTGGGGACCGACCCGGATGCATATTTTATGCCCAGGTGAGGAAAAATGCCGCCATCTTCCGCATCACGGAGATCATGTGTATGCCGGGGATAATCATAGAACCATGGAGCGGAAAGCGACAAAACCGCGCAGTGCCACCGCTGCCAAAACCTTCGCCCACTCCTCCCAAAATTGCCACCGCCCTATAGCCTGCGTGCGCTGTGGAAGCATACACGCAGCCAGAGATTGCCCGAGGCCCCGAGAGGAGCCACAAACTTGCGCGAACTGCAGCGCCAACAGCGCGTCTTGCCCAGTCCTGCTCAGGGAAAACCGGAGGTCCAAACAGTCACCTCACCCTCCGAAGCCCACCACAACCCGGACCGTCGAGGCGAGGCAAGACAGCGCCACCATGATGGCCCCCCGGCAATGACACCATGCGGCATCCCACTCGCTGCGGAATCAATGATGATGATAAGTGGGGACGCCCAGCCGAAGCAGGCGGGCAGTCGATTCGGTTGCCCGTTCATTCTGCCCTGCTGCGGAATCAAGCGCGCAGCCCGAAACCATGGCCCGCAGCCCAGTGCGGAAGGCGCAACACGCGCCCCCGCACTCACTGCAACGCCGTCGAGCACTGCCCCGACCCCAGCAGCTGCAACCAACACCACAGACGACAGAACCGAGGTGGTGAGGATAGCCCTGGCTATTTTGCAGGAGGTCCTGAATGCAGACCGACGAGGAAGTTGTCCCCATAGTTCTCAGGGGGATTGAAGACTAGTCTAGAAACCCCCAAAGACGCGGCACCACCAACAACCACTCTCCACAGCTCCTCCGCCGAAGGCGCCGGCTGCGCCCCAAGGACCCAACCGTCTTTGCAGTCGGCGCAGATTACTCCGGTCGGGGGTCTATCCGACCCGGCACCGGCTCGAGATGACCACCCGGACTCGCCCGTGTATCATCAAAAGTACGCGTATAGCGCCGCGTAAGTTCGACGGCGATCCAACATGTTTGAACTTTGCTCGTAAGCCGTCTTGGCTCGTACGTCTATCATCGCCACGAGCAGCTAACGACGATCTTTTGTTTAATTGGCAGAATCATCGAAGCATTGATGGGGCCATTATTCTCCTAAAAAAATAATTCAATTGAATATTTTGTTTGGCAGTCTGTGGGTGAGGTGTTTGACATAAATTGTGTTGTGTTAATTGTTTATTTTGGTTCAAACATAATTATTGAAATCTAAAATGAGTGATTTTTTAAATGTGATTTGGTATAACGCCTTAAATAACTCAAAGCTTCCTCTGACAATATTTTGCGTTTGAAGTGCGAGCAAGCTTCAACGCGTGTCACCGATGCGAGCCGAATAAGTTTGCGACCTTTAAGTACGCGGCGCGGTTTTAAAGATCATGCGTCTGACACCGATGCGAGCCGAGTAAGATCGCGATTTTAAAGCTCGCACGCTTATCACCCCATTTAGCCCACGGAGGAACACGCATCACGGAACTATATCGCGGCGCGAACTTGGCGATGATATGATACTTCGCGGCGTGATAAACCATGACTCTATTCTCGCAGTTGTTATTTTACAGGTTTACAGTAATTTCACAGTTGAAGTTCGCGGTCCCTCAGACGCGAGAAATAAAAATACGTTCGAATTGAGAAAACTCCTCATTTTTTGAAGATGGTGAAAGCAATTTAAGTTGTAAGGGCATCTATCAGAGAGCATAGATATTGACGATAGCAAGCAGCTACTGCTGCTTGCTTAGGTTTCTATTCTTTTTTTTCTTTTTTCTTTTTTATCCTGGACCCGCACGAATGCTTAGCCATTAGTCAAGTTCTTTTTTTTATTTTATTTTTTATTATTAACAAAAATTAGGGAAACTAACACGGATTATTTTACTACTAAAAAACGGAAAGGATAAGCTATGGATCAGTACAGTAGTTGGTTATATTTTATAGCAGAATAAATAGATTACATGTAAAAAAGTATAGGAAGAAAGAATAAATATTATATTTTAATGTTGTTACAATTTATAAAAGATTCAATAAACAAATAAATAGAAGGATCAAGAGAGGAGAGTAGGATATTCATATTTGTAGGGAATGGTGGGAAATTAGGTTTTCAAAAAAGGGAATATGGTCATACAAAAAATAATATGATTGAAGTCCCCAAACTCATCCCCACAGTCACAAGCAGGGCTCCTTGTTAATTTCATTCGAGCCAGATGGGCAGGAGAACATGTATGGCCTAGACGCATTACTAAACCCGGATTTATTGCGTAGAATTCTGACGATTCTTGGTCTTGCCAGACTACAAAATATTCCTTGAACAAGTGGTGCAAAAAAGTCAAAAAAAAATCTTTAGAATATTACTTATATGATTTACATATTAGAATTTAAAATGAAATAATAAAAAAATAATTAATACAAAGTAATTTTATTTTAACATCGCACAATCCATACATAATATTTTGTTAAACAAATTTCAGAGGAAAAAGATAATAGTTGTTGGTATCATTCAGATCATTGTCATGTATTACAAACCTTTGGAGTTAAATTATATTATTATATTTAATCATTTTTGTTTTGTGTTTTTATTTTGGAAAAAATAGACTTTAAAATCACTACTGTTGGAGATTGTAAAAGGAGAAAAAAGTAAATATAATAAATGTTGTGTGGATGAAATGGCAGCTGAAAAAGATATCACTGTGCTTCGCTTGGGGGTGTGAGCTGTGAGCTCAACCCAATCGAGTTGATTTGGGCTCAGATAAAAGGACATGTGGCTAAGAATAATAAAACATTTAAAATGGCTGAAGTTAAAGAATTATTATTAGAAGGAGTCAATAATATCACTGAAACAGAATGGCAAGGTTGTATATCACATACAATAAAAGAAGAGGACAAATTTTGCAACCTTGACCATTTAATTGATGGTGTTTGCGACAAATTCATTATACATGTGGGGGAAAGTGATGACAGTGACAGCAGTATGCCTGAAGAAGATTCTGAAGATACTGAATAAAATAAAGTGTTTTCATAAGTCATGTTTTATTTATTTCCTCCAGTAACTAATATCACTGTGACTTGTAAAGATTTCAACTTATTTAGAAGTCCCAATGTTTTTTTGGCGTATTGTCTTAAATCTTAACAATATAATTTTGAATAGTTACTTCTCAAAGTTTTTAGTATTCTTATCTTAGACACGTAGGCTAATGATTTGTTTGGTTCACTGATGTTTTACCAAATAATCATTTGACAAACTATATCGTTTTACAAACTTTCATTTCGCAAACAGGTACTTCCCGCCGGATAATTTTATATTTTTTTGTGGTCAAAAGTCCAACTTAACCTAACCTATTTAATAGCCTATGCAAGTAATGTAATATGTAACGGTTTAAGCACAAATACATTTTTGCGTATGAAAGTTTGTAAAACGATATGGTTTGTCAAATGATGATTTGGTCATAAGTCGGGATACCGATTTGTTTACTCTACCATATGTATGTGAAAAAGCAATAAATTTAAATGAAGGCCAAAAACGTCAACAATGTTTGTTACTCCTGAAACGTCAGAATTTGATAGCTGTCAGATGGCTGTCAGAATTCTACGCAATTAAAAATCAGGGTTTAGAGTCTGGCAAACGAAAGCGTGGCCTGAAAAAATGGCAGCACTGTAGTGTCGTCCCTTTTTTCTTAGATTGATTTGAAAGGGATGACACTACAGTGTTGCCATTTTTTCAGGTCACGCTTTCGTTTGCCAGACTCTAATATTTGATACAATTAAGACGTGTGAGTAATCCTCGGTCTCTGTGCTCGATGCCGTGAAAATCCACCTCGCACTTGACTGCTTTTCTACACTAGTAATACTACATCAAGAATGTCAACTTTCTAAGTCAACCTATAGGCATAGGCCACTAAAGGTTGTCTATGGAAAATTATACTTCGCTTAGATATTCTTGATCTGTATTTCTCTTTAAAATTTCCTTGCATACACCTCGGAAATAGATCAAACACGTTACGTCAAACTATGTTTTCAACCTGCAATGGGTTCTGAACCCGTAGGTGACGTTTTAATTAAATATAAATGTGATTATTTATATATTTAGGAATTTAAAACTTGTACATTTGTATAGTGATAAGTATAATATCCATATTTAAAGGTTTATTTTTAACAATATTTTTGTTCATGAGTAAGATATAATGTCCTTCGAGTACTTACCCGTGGCCGAAGATGAAAATGAAGAGCCCATAGAACTGCCACTCGAGGAAGATGGTACGTTGATGTTAACAACAGTGTCTGCGCAGTTTCCTGGCTGCTGCGGCCTCAGGTACCGACATCCGGAAACGAAAAACAATCGAGGAATTAGATTAAGAGATGGTAGACTCTATCCACCTCCTGAAGGCTGGGGCAATCACTTGTATATTTGCAGTTTTCCCAAGGAAAACAAACGTAAATCGGGCGAAAACTCTGAAACTTCTTCAATCAAGAACAAGAGAAATGATAACCTTTGCTCTGATCTAATAGTATTAGGGCTGCCATGGAAAGCTACTGAGATAACTGTGAGGGAGTACTTTGAAAAATTTGGTGAAGTTCTAATGGCACAATTGAAAAGAGACGCCAAGACTGGCATGTCCAAAGGGTTTGCTTTCATACGTTTTGCTTCATACAATTCTCAGATGAGGGTGTTAGCTCAAAGACATATGATAGATGGGCGCTGGTGTGATGTGCGAATACCGAATTCTAAGGAGGGCTCAGTCAATTCTATGCCCTGTAAGGTGTTTGTTGGCCGCTGCACTGAAGAATTAACTGCTAACGACTTGCGAGAGTACTTCTCTCAGTTTGGGGAAGTGACAGATGTATTTATTCCAAAGCCGTTTAGAGCATTTAGTTTCATTACATTTTTGGATCCAGAAGTAGCACAAAGTTTGTGTGGTCAAGATCATATTATAAAAGGTGTTTCAGTGAATGTGTCGAATGCATCTCCAAAGCAAAACAAAAGCGGCTCTAATCAACGCAACTTACCTAGTAGAAACTATGAAGAGGGTCACATGCACTCTGCGTCAAACAACAACTCATGGAGCAACCGCAGCATGGATATGGTGAATATGCAAGCACTGGGCATGTCTGGGCAACATGGGCAGACTGGAGTGGCGGGGGGCGGTGGACAAGGTCAGGGAGGAAACATGCCACTTGGTATGAGTGGACTTCCAGTCAACCAAGCTTTGGTAGCAGCAGCCTTGAATCAGGCAGCGGGCTGGGGACTCATCAATAACATACCGTCGGGAGGATCAGAGCAAGGTGCATTTGCTGGTCCAGGGTCATCAGCACAACAGGCTCCACCCAACTTCCTCTCTTGGATGCAACAAGGTAACTCTGCACAGGGACCTTCTAGTCAGTGGGGGCAAAGACACCAGTCCCAAGGCCACTCTGTTTGATCCAATGTATGAATTGACAAGCTCATGATAATCTCTGTGATTGTAGCGACATTTAGATAATTGTCATTGGTTTAATGGGTTGTTGTCTGCTGGTGAGAGATGGTTTGCTACTAATGTTATTTATTTGTAATGGAATTGCTTGTGTTTTGTTGATGTTCTTCAAACCTTTACTATTATAATATGTATTTATTTGTGTTTTTGATCCAACACATAATTCCATCAGTAATTAATTACATAATAATTTTAGTAGGTTGATAGCCATATTTTGAATTATTACACATACTCAATTAATACATATTTACTTAAATCAACATCTTTATTTATGAAGTTAGGCAAAGGTTAGTGCTAGCCAGATGTCTACATCAATATTGTTGTGGTGTGAAGTCTGGTTGTCCTATGAAACTTTTTTTCCTCAAAACATTATAAATTAAGAGTTGGAATTCAAAAGGTATTTACCTAAACTTAACTTTTCTTAATCATGCCACATATTGGCTGTTTTGATTGTGCACTAAATATGCTTCACGGTGCCAGCTAGGAAACATTACTGTTTGATAATAATAATAACACTATTCTGATTCTGCATTGGGAAAGCACAATTCAAGTATCTGCAGTTAGCTGTTCAATTGAATATTGTTGGATCTGTGTTTGCCATCCTGCTGAATCATATACATTGTAAACTTGATTGGAGCCCTACTCTCATTACTTTTGTCCTTTGTGCAGTTGTTATAGATATTCTTTTGGCTGATTAGCAAAGGCTATTATTAATTTGTACCTATTCATTTTGGTATATATTGCAATCTAACTACAGTAGGGACACCGAGTGATGGCACTTGACACATCTGACAATAGTGTTGTGAAATACTCCATTTAGTTAAATACGGTCCACGCTAACGGTACCTCTGAAGACTCTTCTGCCAGTCACACAATCGACTCACGAAAACACTCCATTTAGTTAAATGGAGTGTTTCACAACACTATTTTCAGATATGTCAAGTGCCATCACTCGGTGTCCCTACTATAAGTCTGTTTAGGTTTGATACTTCATTTATATTGTAATTATGTTACAGTTAGGTGTTACCTGTGCTTTGTACATTAATAGGTAGGAATAATCATTAACAACAGACTGTTGAAAGTTCATACATATAAAAAATAGAAATCTATTGAATTGTTATCATTGTTTATCAAATAATGTTGTTTATTAAATTATTATGAATGCTTCCTTGTGGGGAATGTGGTAATTAAATCAGATGTCTATTTTTTATGGAATAAAAATATGGTTTGAGTATTTTTGTGATTAAGGAAAAGCGGAATTGTTGTATTGTATGGGTAATTGTTAATTCACAACTAGAATAATCCAAGTTTAACTACAGCTGTGTATATAAAGTAAGGACAAAATGAAAGGATGCTTGTACAAAATTTCAAGACTGTAAAAATATTAACAAATGAAAGTCATAAATTCTAATATCAAATGTTATTTAACTAGTACCTTTTAGAAAACAAGCAGCTTTAATGATGACATTGAGAGAAGTAAGACAAACAATCAATGGCCTTTGTGGCAATTACTGTTACCAAAAAACATTACCCTCCATCTTTGGCAGTTGGGTAAACATTGTAAAAATGTTAAAAGTTATCTATGTTCGAGTACTATCAGTGCAGTAATAGTATAAGTATTTGCACGCGTCTCCGTCCGCATAGAATTGGATGCAGGTACTTTAATTCTCTGCTCTATGTATTTATTGAACCACATTTTAATGTTGGATTTAATAAAACAATTTGAAGCCTTAAGACGATAGTACTCGAAAGTAGTATTTGAATGGGCTCACTGATATGATCATATAAAATATGCTCATTTTAAATTTTTTTTTGTAAGGCACATCACCCACATTGTCCTGAGTAAAGATTCTCGTAAGCAAGGCAAATTTATAAGACTTTTATATAAAAAAGAAAATAATTTTAAAGTGCTGTTTTTCTAACACAGCACCCATACATTTACACATTACCATACATTTTTTTTTTTTTTTTACTGAATTGCTGCAGCCTGTTGCGGCGGTTGCACTCGAAAATATTTTAGCTCCACTGGTCACCGCGTCATTAACTTGAAAGTTGTACTTGTCAATTTTGAGTATAAATTGCGGCGGTTAAGAAAAAAATATGATTTTCCAATAGGTTTATTTTTTTGATTGTAACCCGCTCTTGACGGATTGCACCGTTGTTGAATGACGGAATGACGGTAGACAGGTATCGATTGTGGTTTCTGAATATATTGTGGATCTACAATTAGTGGGCCTATTGCAGGTGATCGCACACGTGTCTTATCCCAGCCGAACGAGTCGAACGGAACGAATTTTAGAATTCTATATATGAAATCTTAGGAAACCTCGCACACTTGCCCGCGTCGAATCCTCCGAATCTGGAAGAACCGCAATTGTGCGAGGTTTCATAAGATGTCATAATATACAGAATTATAAAATTCGTTTCGTTCGACTCGTTTGACGCGTTCGGCTCGGATAAGTGTGCGTTCACCTTAATGTTGTGTGGTCGATGGACAACAGTTGTCTGCCTCAAAACGTCACGGACGGTAATACCGAACTGGTATTCGGTTTCCGGGTGAAACACGACGTATTTACGGGCTAAGAACACAGAAACACGTAGGCTACCTACCTAGCCTTTAACGTACGGTAACGGTACGGAGTAAGAGCGTCAACGGAGTAAGTGCGACAAACCATATATTTTTTAGGAAATATTGTTGGTTAGACGGACTTGTCCCGTAGGCGCACTTGCCCCACCTTACCTTACCACAAAGTACTTAGTCTCCACTTGTTCAGCATGGTCTGACTCCAAATGGGAGAATCGCGCCGCCTTGACTTTCGTTTGAGTGATGTGTCTAACTAGTGTTTAAACTTGAAGCCCGTTGATTTATGGGTCTTGTTGATATTATAGTTCGTGGTCGTTTATAACTCTTAAAAGTAATACAATGTTCGGTTCCACCGTTTTATATAATGCAAGCCGTACCCTCTTCAATATAATGTAGCGTACGTACCTCCAACACCTACCTATGCCCATTTACAGAAGATTTCAAATACCTACACACTAAACTACTATATTGACGTAAAGGATTGAGAAAAGGGCGAAAGTTTCTAGGACAGCACAAATTATTTGTGTCCTGCTATAAAGTATTTTCATGCTTAAGTACGGTAATGTGTAAAATCTAAATATATATATTTTGAATTTAATAAATAAGAACTGTAGTGTACAGTTTAGATAGGTACCTAGTACCTTCCAAGATAAAATGTCGTTTATATTTATTTAATTGGGAAAGTAATTTTGTACTACGAACTTCTACAAATGCAAATTAATGCTATCGCTTTGCGTCATCGTCAGGTATATGAATATAACCGAATAGGTACTTAGCCTCTATCGTAGTATCAATGATAAAAGCAATATCTTGGATTTTATTTCTTCTTGCGAGTTGTTTTCTTGGATAGGTATGTTTTTGCTTGGTTTTGTTTGTTTTATTAACTTATTTGACCGTTTGTTGTTTTGGTTCTAATTTATGCATGTCGGTATAAGTGTAAAAATATATGTCGTGTTACTGTAGTAGGTACATAACGTATTTAAGGTAATGTTATTGTGACCAATGAAACAAAGTTGAACCCATTCTACAAAAAGTCAATTGATGTTATGGAAATCAATATTCAGTAGTAACTATGAAATTTGAAGATATAGGTATATAAAAAGAGTAACGTTTGTATCATGTGTAGTCGCGTGCCTCGGGACAGGGAGTCGTCTGGACAGGAGGGTGATTATGATTACAGTGGGAACCCAGCTAAACAGAGTGATTTAACACGTATTTTTACGAAACAAAATTTGCCTTTTTGCAGTCTTACTTTAAATAAATTACTATAGTATTAATACTAATAATCTGACATATAGGTGCAACGTTACAAGTCAACCAATTATTTATAATAATATGTAGGCACTCATAGTTAAAACAATTTTGGCCCTCTAGATTCTGATATGATGTAATTGGCTAATAGCCCCAAAGCACACCCCTGACTCTGCAAGTGGCCCGTCTACCGTGCTACATACCACGCTCCGACCAATGACGCTCCACGTTAAATTGGCGCTGATCGTTTACTAAAGGCAGGTTTAGACAGGGCCAATTACCGTCTCCAAATTCGAAGCAAGTCAGTGCTGACTCGATACTGACACGGTGTAAAACGATTTGGAGACTGACGCGACAGCGCTGCACTGACTCCCAAGTCAATTTACACTATGTCAGTATCGAGTCAGCACTGAGTTGCCTCGAATTTGGAGTCAGTAATTGACCCTGTCTAAACCTGCCTTAACTTTTAGCTTTTACTTAAATAATTGGAACTACTTTTTTGATGAGTGTGGTAACACCCTAAGATTGTAAACACAAAAACGGTTTTTCAAAGACGTGAAATTTTTGTACTTAGTTTACTGTTCTGGGATTTTAAGTAAAGTCGACTATTATACTCATGTTAGGTCATTTTCGATCAATGTGGAAACGAGATTCTGTTAGAGGAAATACCTATGCTTGTAATACCTAACAATAAGTTTACAAGGCGCCGATCTTAAAGACAACATACCTACTTACGTGGATATGATTTGTTGATAGTAGATTACTTACATTAAAATTTTCGTTGAATTGGTATTTTAATTAAAAAATATTTAGGTAAGTATGTCATTCCGAATTTTCATGTTTCTTAAGACTGGGCCGAGCTCACGCCGCGCCGGATGTACAGAGGTGCCCTCATTATCTACTATTATTGTGTTTTCTAATAAACTAAAGTATTGTATTAAAATCGAAAAGTGTTTTGTTCTTGCCCAGATGAATAGACAATGTATACCTAGGGTGTATAACATTTAACCTTCGTGGAGTCAACTTAACCGAAACGGGTGGAAGCTAACTCGCTCATAGGTAATTGTTATTAAGTTATGTCATGAAACCTATAATTTGTGTATTAATTTCCCCAATAAAAAAAACAACATCGATTTCAAGATAATAGGTACTTTCGTTTATTATAAAACACATTAATAGTAATGAGACTAAAGAGGGTGCCACTGGACGGTCGGCGTTTGCTCAGTGCTGTCAGTCGTTTAACAATATAATAATCATATCTTATTCTCATTCGACATTACCTAGAGCTCGCCACATTGGTAGACGATGGCCAATAATATGTAGAGCTTTAAAGTGTTTGTTGAAGTCATAATATTAATACAAGGTGCTGTTGTTATAGCGAAAATACCTAACTTCTGCTGTGTATTTATGTTGCTGGCTGTACCTAATTGACTTAAGTTATCGTGTAAACGTTTGTAATCACTGAGCACGAGTAAATTATATCCGCCACGTTAAATCGTTTCGTGTTCGTACTCAACATTGCTGCCTTATTCCCCTATAAGCGATACGTTTTTCGTAAAGCGCATTGTTGTTATGCCCTAAATCTCGCAGCAACATTTAAACGCAATGGCCGTAAATGCTGGGCTGCCCCCACATAGCATACGGTACCGAATTAAATCTTCGGTGAAGTCCGGTTTCAAACAGTTGTAATGAGACTAATCGCCACGCTGCTGTCAAGGACGTCCATCCATAATGCTCGAGGACATAACGTCAGCTTATTTGGGCAAAATTATTAAGGAATGCCTATTCTGGTTTGTGGATTGTTAATGTATAGGTAATGCTTACTAACAAGAGGTGCGGATACCTAAATAATAGTTTCACACATTATAAAAAGTACAGTCAGCTACTATAGGGAAATGTAACGACCTAGTTTTTAAATGCTATTTTGTTTCGTCGATATTAAACCTACGTACCTACCTACCTACCATACTACTTTAAATACATGTTGTCTTACACCCTAGATTATGAGCTATCATAATGAAATTTATGCACTTTTGAATGTCGTAATTTTGCTGCCGCGTGATACTTAGATTACATGCTATATGTATAACATACCTAATTATGTGATTGCTACAGATTCGACTTTATTTACATATATTATACATTGTAATTTAAATGTGTGAATAATGACTCCATGGACACTAATAAATGAAATACAATTTATTTAGCGTTACATTGTTTTTTTTTTTTTATATACCTACCTACCCCGAGTCCCTTTCTAACTTTGATATCTAGGTGGTTTTCAAAAAGAGTGTAGGTACTTAGTTATGGGCTAAAATTAAGAAACGGTAACTTTAGTTAGTCATGTGAGCTCATGTGGGTACCTATCGAAAAATATATTTACCGCTTATGACTCTTATGAGACACATGGTGGTATCTCAGACAAAACTCCTGTAGCAGGTTCGACCATATTACAAACGTGTGAGGATTGAATTTACCTTCGTTTATTGAATCGAGATACCGCCTATTGGCGTATGAACATAGGCATAAGAGTATGACTCATTTTCATTACTCAAATGACTAAAGTTACCGTTTCTTAATTTTATTCGTTAGCTAGGTACTTACACTTTTTTTTTAAATCCACCCATTTGCATTTTGTGTCTTCCATACGAATATAAAATTAAACTAACGATGGTTTTAAGTAGGTAAGTACCTAACGATGTAACGATACCAATACCGACACCGATCGACAGGCCGATATATCGGCATCGCCGATTTAAATACAGCCGATAGGTAGGTAGGTAAGGTACCACAGTTTGAAAAGCACGCGGAACGAACGAACTTTAATTAGGTACCAACATTGATTTACTTCTGATTTGATTGCTGGATAATTACCAAAATAAATGTTTTCTTTGATTTTCATTTGGCATGTTTCGTTATTTTCAATTTAAATTTTTGACACACTACAAAATCGAGTGTCTATTTAACATAGGT
Organism: Acleris emargana; assembly: GCA_927399475.2. NCBI lineage: Eukaryota > Metazoa > Arthropoda > Insecta > Lepidoptera > Tortricidae > Acleris > Acleris emargana. The sequence goes on from OV656837.1 coordinate 12,922,964, forward strand.
ACGTAAGTTTTATGCGTATGAAGTACATCATTCTTTATTGACTGGGTTTATTAACTACCTACTAAGCCACTGATATCGGTATCGTCGATTATTTACTTCGAAAATCGTTATAGGTATCGTATCGGAAAAATCATGTAGGTATCGTTACATCCCTAGTTTTAAGTAAGTACTTACCTACTGTTAACGATTTTCTAATAAAAAAATAGTTTGACTTTAAATTGGTAATACAAAATCAATGTGTTACATCATCATGTCAGCCGAAAGACGTCCACTGCTGGATATAGGCCTCCCCCAAGGCTCTCCATCTCCACTCAGACCGGTCTTGTGCTTTTCGCATCCACCGCTTTCCCGCGATCCTTACAAGGTCGTCATTCCATCTTGTTGGACGCCTACCCACAGCTCGTGTCCCGGTCCGCGGACGCCACTCAAGAACCTTCTGACCCCATCGGCCATCAGTCCTGCGTGCGATGTGCCCCGCCCACTGCCACTTGAGTTAAGCTATTCTTCGGGCGTCGGTAACCTTAGTTCTCCTGCGGATATCATCATTTCTGATTCTGCCTCTAGCCCTCTGAGTGACCTTGAGCTTTCTTATGAGGCCTATTGTTAGCGCCCACGTCTCGGATCCGTAGGTCATCACTGGCAACACACACTGGTCAAAGACTTTTGACTTCAAACACTGCGGTAATTTGGACGAAAAGGTGCAGCGAAGCTTCTCGAACGCTAACGCTGCCCAGCCGAGTCGGATTCGTGCGTGTTACATAGGTACATCTTCCCTAAACTAAGCCCCTCTCCTAAGTCTCGTGCTGCTTATTGAATTAAGTATATTTTTATTATTTTTTAAATTAAGAACCTAGGTAGGTAAGTTATTTAATTAATGCGAGTGGTGTGGTGGGTGACACAAGCATTTTCCCCAAATTCTTTCATATGGCAACAATTTTACCAATAAAAACAGCTGCACATTATGAATAGGTACATTTGCAGTCGCTATGCATTTCGTGTTACCAGCTAGTGATATTTGGAATTTGATGGTTGAGGTGATTTCCTCGTTGAAACTGCAAAACCGCGTAAGTAACATTTTAAGTAAGGAGCAAAATGCACCTTTTTAATAACATAATAAGGTTTACTTTGCTCTATCATAAATTGGTTAGTCACGCGGTTTTGCAGTATCACCGACGATTTGAGACTTCGTTGTCGGTCTGTATGTCACAGCAGGTGCAGGAAAATGTGTCAAAACGCACAAGAACCAATAAGAAGTAGTAATAAAAAAAAATAGAAATTTTAGAAATTATACTTACCTATGACGGTGCAAGACAACCTACATAAAAAGTTTCGATACATTCTCCAGATTCTCCTACAGAAACCGTGTCCCCTAGACAATATACACTTTTTACATATTTTTCATGACTAAGTTAAATATTAAGTATATAGGCTTATAGTACTGTTAGGCGATGGGCTTGCAACCTGTCACTACTCGTAATACGCTGGTAAACATCTTGGCCTGTTTGTGCAAAGTGTGGTTGCTGCATTATCTTATCAACAACTTTTTGAAGTTGTAGGTAATTCTGTGGCTCTGCCTACCCCGCTCTGGGATTACGGGCGTGAAGGTATGTATGTATTATTATTAAGTTATTATTAAGTTATTTAGGTGTTTAGTTTAGGCCAAACATTTTTATGTGTTAGATAGTCCTCGACCCTATAGTAAGCTTTAGGGTAAGATGGGGGAATGGCAGTCAGCGGGCAATGCCGGTCACGTCAAAATATAAAACTTCCAACAACATTATGCAATCGCTACTAGTGTCACCATCTAGTATGCGGCCGAGTAAACTAATTTACCGAGCGGCGCCATTGTCTTTCGCGCGCAGTGAGTGTGACAGCTGTGTACAGGTTCGGACGTGTTTTGTTGTAATAAAATCGAAAATTTGATGAAAGGTAAGCTTAAAGTGATTTATACCAATTAATATCTTTCTTAAAGTTAATTACTGTACGTTTGCAAGTGTATTGTATGTACTTGTTGGATTTTATGAAAGTTATTTACATTTTTCGTGACTAAGCAAAAAAATACCGGTAATAACCCAACAGTAGACCGGTATTACCCGCATTTGCGGGTAATACCGGTCAACGAAGGGTTTCACAAAATGATCAATAAATAAGAAACCCGTAATATATTGATAATGTATTTCATATATATCAATAAACTACTATATAAGCTATGTAAAAAGTTAATTTCCGATACCGTAAATCATAAAAATAAAATAAAAAATTAATAATTGCTTAAGTGACCGCTATTCCCCCATCTTACCCTAGACATCAACGACTTTTTCAAGTAGGTTTTAAGTACTGGAAATGGTAACTTTAAAACAACGTCAGGTAATTTATTATAGAAAAGGATGCATTGACCTACAAATGATTTATAAAGTATAAACCTTACGGACACGAAATTTTTCAATAGGAATTTTATTTTTATTTCTTGTAGGTATTCAAATTATGTTATAACAATTCTTAACAAAAGAGTCTTGATTTTGAATGACATAGGTACCTAAATAATATTCAAAAATAAATTGTGACGCTACTGTGAATATATTAATTTCTTTCATATTCATATTCATATTCAATTTATTGCATCCATGGTATTTACAAAGTTCTTAAAGAGTAGTATAGTGCTAAACATGGACCCTATTAGGGTATAGCAATCTTAAAACTAAATAAAAAATAACCTAAATATAACAAAGTAAGTTAGTAGGGTAAACTGACCTATTTTTGGCCGCCTACCGATTATTGGCCCCTTGAACTTTAACGTAAGGTAATAGAGACGATAATTCAACAATCACTAGGTGCCAGTAACTGGTATTTTAGAGGCCAGTTACTAAGGGTTTTACCCTACTTACCTAATACATTAAAAACTTATAAAATATAAAATCAAGCTCTCTTTAAATAGTAATCTTAAGGAATCACGGGAGTTTAGATTATATGCAGAACGAATGGCTCTTTTTTGCAACACGAATATAGCACAGAACAGATCGTCGCTTAAATGCTAAACGGCCCCATCACAAAAAAAATAAAAAACTATTTTATGACAAAAACGAGTTTAAAAACGGTAAAATTTTAATATTACACGAAGACACCTATCAATTTTGATTTATATACAACGAAATCACGCAAATGCCCGTTTGGAATTTTAAACTTTCGCGCCTAACTTCAGAGCGAAGCAGCCATTTTGTTAGTTGCGCTCTGGCAGTAGAGGCCAATAGAGGAATAAAATACGCATCCGTTGATTATATACACAATAGATATAAAACAAAAAAACTTTCACAAAAATTAAAAAAACATGTCGAAAACTTTGATTATCTCTCCTGTAAAAATGTTCACTTTTGACATAAGGCCGTTTAGCATTTAAGCGACGAGATAGGTACAGAAAGAAATCTACATACAAAGTGCGCTCGAGCAACGCACACATAGACACCGCTCACGGACACGATATCTCCACAGTATATAAATAAACCAGTAAAGTAACTAGGCCTACTTTTCAAGATAAATACCTACGCTCCAATTGAGCGTAAGGGTTGTCCACTAACATTTTGTAAAATTGATAAAAAAATCTTGTTTATTGTATCTCAGCTAGTTAGTGCAAAATCGATACGTGTGATCTGCGACAACAAAATCCGTTGCAGATTGAGAAAAAGTAGCCGCCATCTTTAATTTTTTAGTTATTCAACCGATTGCTTCCAAAATCGATATCTGGGGGGGGATGTGCGTGGTCTCCGACAACGAATTTGTTTGTTGTTGGTTGTTGTTTTTTTAGCTTCTGAAATATCCGATTTTAGTTTTCTTTTCCGTGGTGAGTTCGATGTAAGAGATTTGGGTGTTTGGTTTGAGCACTGTGGCTCGCTAAAACTGTTACGTTTTCTTCTGTCTGTGTACATATTTCTTTCAACATCGGAGTTTCAGTTGTCGTTTGCACATCTCTTTTTGTACGTGGAGAGATGGTAATGAACTCGTTTTGAGCTTTTTGCGATGCGTTCCCTGCAAAATATCCTTAGCGTCAAAATGTGTTTCGCAAACGGTATAGTTTTGCGGCGGCTTGTTCAGCAATTCTTCTCGAGATATTAAGCGAAGCCATTTGGAACGTCTGAAAAAGATAACAAGATATCATGTATTTACAATAAAAGCCGGTGAATAAAATATAAGAACTGAAAGCTTACAAACAAAATCTTTTAATTTAATTCATACCTCAAACTCTTTTAATTTAATTCATTTTTTTTTTATTCAAGTGTCAATTTCGAGAGTTAGGACCACACAGATCTCCGGATATCGATTTTGGAAGCAGGCTGTTGAATAATAAAAAAAATCAAGATGGCCTCTACTTTTTCTCATTCTGCCAACAGATTAGTTGTCGGAGACCATACACATCCCCAGATATCGATTTTGGAAGCAATCAGTTGAATAACTAAAGAGTTCAAGATGGCGGTTAATTTTTCTCATTCTGCCAACAGATTAGTTGTCGGAGACCATACACATCCCCAGATATCGATTTTGGAAGCAATCGGTTGAATAACTAAAAAGTTCAAGATGGCGGCTACTTTTTCTCATTCTGCCAACAAATTCGTTGTCGGAGACCACGCACATCAACAGATATCGATTTTGGAAGCAATCGGTTGAATAACTAAAAAAATAAAGATGGCAGCTACTTTTTCTCAATTTGCAACGGATTTGTTGTCGCAGATCACACGTATCGATTTTGCACTAACTAGCTGAGATGCAATAAACAAGATTTTTTTAAATTTAAACGGAAATTAAACGATTTTTAAATTTTTACTTTTGCAACACGTCAGTCATCGTATTATAAAAAGCATTTTATTTAAAAATATTTTATTTATTCTTACCTTTCTTTGAAGAAGCCGAATTCAAACAACCGTATACCACGCAATACTTTTGTGGCATCTTTCTCAAGAACGAACGTAAAATGCGGAGGAGCCCATTCGTCTCGACGCGACACACGCGACTGACAGCACCGCCAAATCCTCTTAGCGGTCTCGTAAAGACGTGCGTCTGTGTGAGTGCGTCGTTTCGAGTGTTTGTTCGTAGCTTCTTTACTGGTTTATTTATATACTGTGATATCTCGGAGTAGTTGGGACGAGTGCGAGCGCGAGTGCCGTCCGCTTGACACGCGTCGCGTCCGTGGACTTTTTTGTGCGATAATTAGGTATAATGGAGCAACAAAAAAGAAGTTATTATAACTGTTCAGTGGACGGTTGCTTAAATTCCACTTTAAACGGTGAATTGTCCTTTTTCAAGCTACCAGTGGCTTCAGAGAGGTAAGTAGGTAGGGGAGACCGGGGACAATTGAAACGATTTGACTTTGACTGCCTGTTGCCGTTTTATTTTTAAAGTTAGAAAGATGTTTGCCATAATTATTTCAAGGTTAGTTATCTGGTTCCTAAATAAAGTATATTTGGTAAGTCTATCATTAATAGTTATTTTACAATAATGTAATAAAGAGAATGGGGGAATGTGGTTCAATTGACCTCACACCGTTGTTAATTGAAACACTATGTAAGGTCAATTGAAACACCGTAATATCTTTGACACAATGAAAGTAATGTTATCAGTCCTACTCGTTTTCATCGCTATATTGGTATATAATACGACCATCAAAAGTTCACAAGCATAACATAAACATATCGTCATTTATAAGCATCAGAAAATCTCGATCATCAAACGCAGATAAAAAAAAATATATGACTTGTAGCTTTCTTTGTTGCTGGCTACCTTATACATAAAGCTTAATAGAAAATAGTTTGAATGTTATAATAAGCTATAATGATATGGAATTGAGTTAAAAATACATAATTATACTACATACAAAAATGCTTGTTTCAATCATAACAGTGTTTCAATCATAACTTAATGAATGGATAAACTTGAAACGTCGGGATTTTAAATAATATACACAATATAATCGGTTAAGATCGTTTTATTATAAAACAAAAACAGTTACAATAAAAATAATACCACGGCTACTTATATGCCGAATTAAAATAAAATCAAAAACGTAATTCCTCTTGCATGTAGTTGTAACACATCAGCTGTATAGACTGTTCGACATTCTATATTTGAAATTTGACATAAATTCCATTCTAGTTTTGTACACATCTTCATGCAAGAGGAGCGTTACTTAAGTTTTTCACCTATTCGTCAGAATGATAGTAAGTAGTAGGTACACATACCGGACTAATACCAAAAGTGGCACCTATATCTATACTTCTATAATATGAATATGAATAAAGTAACTCTGTCTAGTGGTTTATTTATCCAAATCACGGGCAAAAGTTAGTGTAGGTATAATAATTATTGACCATGAAAGAAATCATTATAAAAAAGAAGCCATTTGCGCAAATTCATTTTCACATTTATTAAATAAAAACATGCGTCAAATACAGAACCACCTCATATTTAAAGGCGACTATATTTGGGGACGATTAAAACGCCAGGACGAATGAAACGTTTCAATCGTCCACACGCAAGTTGTTCCTACCATCCCCAAATCAGTTTTTAATTCAAGGTCAAATATTAAACGCAAAAACAACTCGAACACTGATAATTGGCAATAATAAACATTCGTTAATTTATCACAATCACGCTAAAATAGTTAAATCAGTTAAAATACAAGAACAAACAAAGTTATTAACAAATATACAAGATGAGAAATACTTACTTTTGACCGCGAAAAAATTAAATCGCTCCGTGACACCGCTGCGTTGCTCGGTCGCTCGCGCAGCGCGCTCTACTGACCATAGATTAAGATATGGCCGGCGGAGTCCTGAGTGTTGCCGTGTTGCGTCATACTCGTAGGTATTATAGTTTTTGAGAAATTTGACTTGTTTCAGTCATGACGTGTTTCAATTGGATAGCGTTATGCAGAAAACAGCCATCTGACATTTTCTCAAAAAACTACTTTATGAACTCGGCCAACTTTTTACAACATTCTGAATTTTTGCCAAAGACAGCCATGGTAATATCTTGAACAGATACGGAGATATTAAAGGGTAAAAAACAGTCATGAACTTTAATAATTTAGTAAAAAACACTCATATTATGGTTGAAATAACCTATCTTAGCACAAAGCAAAAAAAGGTATTTTGCAGAAAGCAACCAAACAAATGGCTGAGTTGGGCAATTTATTTTTTGTAAGACGTAATGCCGTTTTAATTTTTGCAAAAAGCATCCATGAGACTTGGCTGACTTTTACTTTTTTTTCTTGTGGAATATGAGTTATTCTTTCATCTCAGCTAGCATATTTGGCTGGTCTCAATATGATACGGGAGAAATTTGGCTGTTTTCATTATAATATGGGAGATTTTTGTCCGTTCCAGACTTTTTGAAAAGTATAATATTTAGGCAGGAAAATACAGCTCCAATGAAATTGTGGTGAGTTATGTCGAGGGTATTCTGGCAGAACCGGATAAGTGCACAATATTTAATAATGAAAAAAGAGCACTTTTAGTTTTGAGTGGTCATAGCCTTACGTTGAAGCATAATAATATCATGATATCAGTACTTGCAGGTAGATATGGTATCTAAAAAGTTTTCGATACATTAATTTACCTAATTATTTCCATAATTGTAGATAAAAAAGGAAAACTTCGAGTCAAGGTAATGCAGTTATTTCGTTTTACCTGAAATTCCTAAATACGATGTAAATCCCTAATAACGCAAAGTATTAATACCTGATATACGTATAATTTATCACTGTACGACAGTGACTTACTTTATGTTAAAATAACTGAAATAATCTTGTTTATAAAACGGTAATAATTCAAAATTGTTCAAAGTTATCCGTTTTTACATGTATTTTTTCTGAAGAAATCTGTATTTCAAAAACAAATAACTGATATTTCTTTAATTATTATAATGCTTTTAACAGCTTTACACGTCGGTGCAATGGTAATCATTACATTACATTACATTACATTAAATCACGCCTGTTTCGCAGAGGGGTAGGCAGAGACCACTTCTTTCCAGCAAGCAAGCAAGCAGAACCGACTAAGTGAGCTTTATCTGCTTTTGCAATTGAAGTGGAACATCAAAATTTCATTTTTTGTAACATGCAAAACATAACAAACACATTTATTCTGTTCTGCTTATAATATAATTAGTAAATAAGTAACAGTGAGTTTTAACAGTGAGAACCAAATAAAATCTGATATATTGATTTGCCTGTAAATTTAAAATGAAATCATTAATAGTTTGTTTTTGAGTAAAGAGAGTAAATGCTTTTATTTTATTATCACTATATTTTATGACTCATGTTGGGTAATAACAGATTATATCTTTATTTGCTATTAAGTTTAAAGGAAAAAATGATAGATAACTGTTTTACACTGAAAAACAAACCATAGTAAAAGCTTCTGCAGTTATACGGTTCTGCTAGATAAATAAAGCAGAAAAAACTGAGTATGCCTGTGTATGCAACTATTTTTTTTTTAATTTTGCACTTATTCTGTTTTGCCAGAATACCCTCGATGTTGGCGGCGCGGTTCGCAAGCGCCTGTATGAACAGGTTTGATTAGTTGTCACATCAGCGCTGCGCGTGTCGTACAAGTTTTGTTTATGTTAATTCAATCGATGTTTATGTTATAAGATCAGTTTCTTATTTTGTTTGGATCTAAGTACTCAGTGTCGGTGACTAGTGTTCTTTGATGATTCGTTTCGTATTGTTCCTTTGAGTCAATATGAAAAAAAGTTCAAATAAACTTTGGCGTGGGAAATACTTAGTTAATCCATCACGAGGTAGAAAAAGGAAATGTCCTCAAAACAGCGATGAACGAAAAGCAGCCCGCAATAAAAATGAAACATATTATGATTACAAAAAGAGGGTTGTAGTGCCAAAAAATTCATAGATTTTAAATGCAAGTGTAAAAAAAATATCCAAAACGTTGTTCTTACAGACGTCCGAAAGAAGTTTTTTAGTAAATTTTGGAGTCTTGGCAATTATAATTCTTAAACGAATTTTTTAGGTGTTTTTGTGCATGAGTCAGTTGCATTTAGACAGACTACTGGGAAAAAACCAGCAATATGAAGTTTGTCGAGACATGTTTTGCCAAACATTGAAAATCTGTAGTACGAGAGTTAACAGTAATGCAGAAATTACATTCACGAAAACCTTTATTGGACCAGAGGGGTTTAAAGCAAGCGGGAAAGAACTGTATTACTGATGATCGTAAACAAGATATAAGAGAGTTAATTGATTCCATTCCATTATATACTTCTCACTACTGCAGAAAAACATCATCTGCAAACTTTTTCAAACCTGGACTCACTTTGGCTGCAGTATACGATCAATATAAATAAAGAACAGGGATAACTCCCGTTAGTTTTGCCTTTTTTAAAGAGTTTTTCTATAGCAACTATAATATTAAAGTAAAAATTCTAAGCAAAGATACATGTAATGTTTGCGATGGATTACGTGTACGAAAAATTAACGCGGAACGCCGAGGTCAAGATGTGGAACTTATAAAAGATAAAAAGAAGGCTCATTTAGACCTAGCTGAAGAGGCAAGACGTAAAATGAAAGCTGATATGAATATGGCAAAAGATCAAGCTGATGTGGAGTGTCTCACTTTCGATATGGAAAAAACGTTACCTTTACCGAGACTTCAAACTAATTTGATCTTTTACAAGCGACAACTTTGGCTTTATAACTTGGGAGTGCTCAGTGCAAAAACAATCAAAGTTATTGTTATGTTTGGATTAAGGGACAAGCTGGAAGAGGTGCCCAAGAAATAGGTTCATAGGGATTTCAGTACAGAAGAATATGACTGTATTGATGTACAGAAGAAAATACCCGCACGGAGTATTTCTACTAGAACGAGAAGGTCTGCTACTGACAATGTTGTACCTAATTCCAATGATGAAATATTATCATTTTGGAATCTTTTAACTAAATTGTGGCCAAATGGCAAGCCCCAAGTTGAGGGACCTCCAGTCTATAAGACATCTGATACCTGGTGATGCTCAGCTCTTTTATGGTACATTAACTGGATCTCCTAATGTTTTGGCGGATGTTGACGGATTTAATACAAATTTGGACGTTTTGTTAGAGGATGAAGCCGTAGAGGGTTAAAGTTATATTTCAATTAGATTGAAAGTACATTACTTATGTTCCTTTTTAATTAAAATGAGAAGATATTTTGTTATTTCTGAATGTTATTATAAAGCTTTTTAGTACAAAATAATATTTTTTTCACCTCAGCAGCTCAAACAAGCAGGTTTTGCTGCTTAAAAACAGTGAGCAAAATTCAATTTTGCTGCGAGCGTGAGGCAAAGTAGCTTTTTAATTATTTTTTTTAAATGCCGTGAGCAGTGCTGGGGCTATTTACAACATTCGAAAAAATTTAACTTCACTTTGTTCTGTCACTTTCACTTCGATAGGAAAAAAGCGAGAGATAGAAACAACTTGATTCGAAATTCGATTTTCAAATTCCACACATAGTAGGCCCAAAAAGAAACGCACGTTCGGATGCACACATAACCGTAAAATTGCAAATAAAACTATCTGTTAAAGTTTGAAATGTGTTTATTATAACTATTTTCTACGATCATTTTTTTTATTTAATGTTTTGAAGACAAAATTAATGAAAAATAAGAAGTTTATCATGTATCTACATAATTTTGTTATTGTTTTAGCAATCTTTGATTTCGTGACATAAACCGCGGGGGCAGTTTCAGAACGCATTTCAAAAATAGCGGGATTATTGTACTTGTTTAAAAAAAATGTTTTTTGTTGCTTTTCTGTTACGCTACGTCTCGCGAAAAATATCTGAAAGCTTATGATATTTTTATGCAATGGAGACTTGCAAATGGTTCCAAAACTTTTTCGGAGACTGTACTGTTAGCGTATTTCATAGAGTTATCACAAACAAAGCAACCATCAACAATGTGGAGTATTTACTCAATGTTGAAAACAACAATAAAAACGAAGGATGATGTGCACATTGAAACCTACCACAAACTCATTGCATTTTTGAAGAAAATATCAGTAGGGCACAAACCCAAGAAGTCCAATTTTTTTTCAGCCGCTAATGTTCAAAAACGGCACGGCGGATGGAGGTCGAATATGGTTGCGGAAGGATATATTGAAGATTCACTTGAAAATAAAACTAAAATCTGTAAGCGTATCATAGAGAACATAAGTTTGAAACAGACCTCAGATCCTTGGTCTCGCCCATCTACTTCCAGAGTCACAAATACCGCCACTGAGTCACCTTCTTTCCATATCCTTCCCCCACAATCCAAAAGTGAGGAAGCCGAAACCATGAGCTGGAAAGAGACCTCAGATCCTTGGTCTCGCCCATCCACTTCCAGAGTCACTAATACTGCGACTGAGTCACCTACTTTCACTATTGTGCCGTCACAATCTACAAGTGAGGAAGCCGGTGAAACTATGAGCTGGAAACAGACCTCAGATCCTTGGTCTTGCCCATCTACTTCCAGAGTCACAAATACCACTGCTGAGTCACCTACTTTCTCTATTCCTCTGTCACAGCCCACAACAAGTAAGGAAGCCGAAATCTCAGCCTCATCAACTACTCAAACTCAAGTTTCTAAGACAACAATATCGGTTCCAAACAAAACTGTAACATTTAACTTGCAAAACTGCAGTAATTTTACTTTTAACTTTTAATTTTTGAAATTGTTGGTTTTACAAATATAGATACATGTTATTTAATTTTTATCATATTGTTTTTTTTCATGTCTTCACTCAAAAACAAAAAAAGCCTCTGCTTCGCCATTCCGTTGTGGGTTCATGTCACACCTAAAATCTTCAAGCTTCATCTGGCATGTCTCCTCTTCGGGGTAGTAAAGTATCAGGCCACAGCAACAAATTGCTGGAAAAATCTGTTGCCTGCTTAGGAACCTGAAATGTATACATGGTTTTAAGACTCAGTTAAAGAAACACTTGCAGTTAAGGGAACAGTAACTATTAATTTGGTTCCAGTCAGATACCTGTTTTTATGTCCCACAAGCATTAAGTAGCATGATGTTAGTAGCTGTTTTTCTTTGTTTGAATTTGTTCAAGTTTAGAAATCCACGTCTTTTGTTCAATTTAATTTATTTTTTGTAGATTATGACTCCACGAGGCTGTCAATGATTCCGTCAACGTAACTACTTTAGCTCATAATCTGCCCCCGTCGCTTCAGAACCTGAAATGTATATACATAGTTTTAAGGCTCATTAAGGAAACACTTGCAGGAACGCGAAAAAGTCGAGAAAATTTCAGACATATGAGACTACCTAGTTGCAATTTAGTTCGAATCACGTATTCACATACCTTTTTTTATGTCCCACAAGCATTCAGGAGCACGGTGTTACTAGACGTTTTTCATAGTTTGATACTCAATTTGGTTTTCATGGTCCTTGACCTACTTTTGCTAATTTGTTCTGCGTATTAAACAAATGTAATGTAATGTAAATGACGATGTAATTTTTGTTAATTTGTCCGCCATAGCCAATAGCCATAGAATAGACAAGGCCTAATTAAAGCCACAGACTACATAAAGCTGTATAAAGTTGTGTTTGCACTACGGCATTATCAAGTTGAGTGACAGGTTTTATCTGTTTCATGTTTATTTTTTCCACTTTTTATTTTATTAGTATTTTGCTTTGCTTGTGATTGATGCATATGCGATCGTGTCGTTATTTAGTCGTGTATTCACCAAATGGTCACAACGGAAGACCTGCGTTGGCCCTACCAACTTTGCTCTCTTGTTGAACAAATAACTATTGTGTTCAACTGTTGGTGCTCCTTAGATTTAATAACGCATAAAGTCTTGTTATTTCTATTGCATTATTTTTAAATGTTTTTCTTTAAATATTGTAAAAATAAAGAAGTTTCTACTTTTTTTTGTTTTTTTTTTAAATCAGACAACATCTATATACCTATATACGTGTATGAATTCTTTTATTTATATTTCTATTGAAAAGACTGTGTTAAATGATATTTATATACAGTTTATCCAATAATTTCTTAATCTTGTCTGTTTCAAAACAAATATTGTGATCCAAATTTTAAATATGCAGAAAACAGCCAAGTTAGTTGGCCGCTTTAAGTGAATTATTTTTATCTTACATACAGTATTGAAGAATACAGCCATCCATTAAAAACGTTAATATCTTTAAAACGGAGAACGTTTTTTAAGATCCCGCTATATATAATAAAAATATAGCATCAGTTTAACAAAATTTTAATCATAACTTTGCCGTAAACATCATAAAATTACCGAAATTTACCGATGAAACTTTAAACACTTATAACTCCGTTTCAACTTCACATCAGTTGGCTGCTTACTGCATAACGCTATCCAATTGTCCCCGGTCTCCCCTACTGCTTGTATTTCAATGGTTCGTTTTAAACTTACACAGAAGAGTTAGGTAGGTAAGCGCCCCGCCCCGGCCCCCGAAGAATATATTTAAGATCGATTTAAATAATAGTTTCCTATTTTGAATCAGTATAAACGAAGTACTTAACTATATTTTTGTAAGGTAAATTCACGCCACCTTACGTAAGTTGAAAACATGTTTTTTTGTTTGTGTAGATATTGTGTTGTTTTTAGTGTCTTTTGATAGGTTTAGGTCTAAAACGTGTATGGTAATGGAAATTGTGTAACTAGGGTAATCCGTTTAGAAGTTATAAGGAATTTTCGATAATGAAAATTGACAAACGTAAAATTTTGTATGATTCTGCTCTGTAAACTTTTTGTATTGTAATAGGTAGTAGGTAGGTTTATTGTTTTGTTTTGTAGGATAAGTTTTTTGCTATTACGGGCTATAGGTAGGTACTGCGGGTTTGCATTAGCCCCTCCAGTCACCCCCTCCACTTTAATATTAATTCGTCTGGTCGGTTATTTTTGAAGTTACCTACGGTATTTTTAGGGTTTCGTACCCAAAGGGTTAAAACTGGACCCTATTGCTAAGACTCCGCTGTCCGTCTGTCCGTCTGTCTGTCACAAAGCATCTCATGAACCGTGATACCTAGCTAGACAATTGAAATTTTCACAGAAGATGTAGGTATTTCTGTTGCCGCTGTAACAACAAATGCTAACAATAGAATAAAACAAATATTTAATGGGGCTCCCATACAAGAAACTTGACTTTTTTGCCGTTTTTTTGCTAGATATTAATAACGGCAACAGATAGACACTTGAAATATTCACAGAATATTTAGTGGTATATTCACATTGACAATAAATGAATATTTCAGGGCTCCCATACAACAAACCTGATTTCGTGCGCGAGTCCGACTCGCACTTGGCCGGTTTTTCTAAAGATAAAGTTATATCTTGTTTCAGGCGAACTGAGTGGTTGAGATTGATCCATAGAGAAGATTTAATAGATTCAAGTTGCTTTCATGTTCGTGGGTGTGAAGCTCATTTTAGTCCCGACTGCGTTATAGTAAATTCAAGACGAAAGTTGTTAAAAAGAAATTCAATTCCACAACTCCTACCATTACCGAATAATTTTGCAAATAAAGGAATTTAAGCAATTATTGAAACAGCCGATGTAAATGTAAGTGTTTTCCACTAGCTTACTGTAAACAATTGTACATGAGAATGCGAATTTATTATACTTTAAAATATAATAATCGTGCATTTCGATCGCCAATGTCGAAATCGTCGCAAGATATTTTCTGTGACAAATTTGTAATAAAGGTAACAATGTCATTAAATATTTTATTTTGTTATTGTTCATTTATATTTCCATTCTTCCCGTTTCATTCTCAACAATAAATCAAACGACTAGATACGAGTGCCACTACCGCGATAGTTTTTTGTGCATAAGCCATAGTTGACAACCCTAGAGCGACCGCCGAGCGTAGGTATGAAAAGTGAAGTACATACATGTGATTTACTTCTGTACTTATCTGTTCTGTGAATATAGTCTGTATGTCAGCAGCTTTTCCCCAAATCAGAATACCGTAAGACATACATAACACTATGAAAATAACTATAATAAACTAAGCGAGCTGTCTCAACATTAGTAAGTTGCCTGATTTTCCCAACAGCATAAGCTGCCGAACTTAATTTACCTGCTAGTACTGCTATATGGGGACTCCATTGCAAGTTTTTATGTTTAGTTATCCGGTATCCCTAAGAAAAGCGCCTTATCTACGATTTAAAATACATCATTATTATTAAACTTAAATGGCAGTGGGCGGGGCACGGCACATCGCTCGCTGATGGCCGATGGGGTTAGAAGGTTCTTGAGTGGCGTCCGCGGACCGGGAGACGAGCTGTAGGTAGGCCTCCAATAAGATGGAGTGACGACCTTGTAAGGATCTCGGGAATGCGGTGGCTGCGAAAAGCACAAGAGCGCTCTGAGTGGAGAGCCTTGGGGGAGGCATATGTCCAGCAGTGGACGTCTTTTGGCTGACATGATGATGATTTTTAATTGAATTCAATCACCGTATTGAAGAGCACGCATGCGGTTAGGTACTTGAAAAACAATCTATACAATGTATACCTAAGGTCCCTTCATCACTAAACTTTGAAGGATAATAATTATGATTTCTCACTAAAAAAAACGTGTTATTTAAATTGTATAAAAATCTAAAGTAAACTTTAGTTTCTAAACTTTAATATCGTACAATACGTAAAAAAAACGTAAATTTTCGTCGGTGAGATTGCCAATTCCGCTATGTGCATTTTAGCAACTTTTCAGGAGAGACAAAAACTGATTTATTATATAATTGGCGACATAGGTACATACCTTAAATATATGTCGAAATAGTGTTTAAATATTTAAGAAATATAATTATTTAGAATAAATAATAATTCATACATTACAAATGAAGTAATTTTTTTTTTCTACTTTTTGTACACATGTGTATTGGTTTTGCTCTTACTAAATAAAGACATATGTGTTGATCATGCACACAAAGGAATTGAGTATTCATTTATTCAAGGATTATTAGATTTAGTTATGTGTTTTTGTAAATAAAACAACAACAATAATGTGAGATCAATAATTTGTATTCAAAATACAATAATTAACATTTATCAAAATTAAACCTTACCTATACCTAATTAAAATTAAAATAAACAAACTACTCCGTAAAACCTTCAAAAAAATTAACTATCATCAAGTTGTAACATAAAAACCTCTTCTAAAAGGTATAATATATATTTCGGAGATTAATTTGGATTACGGTTGAATTCGTCAGCCATCGTGTTTTTTCTGTAAGAGAATCAGTGCGCACAACCGGCGCGGTCGGTAGTCGAGAATCGAGTGTGCCGGATGGACACCTTCCGACTGACCGAACTACTGACTCAGGGAAAACGTCAGTCATTCATTCATTCACTCGGTCGTGAACTTCTCAACCCACAGGTCTTGAGTAGCTCTAAGAAGTTACAATAGATTACTTAACTGAAAGGTTCGCACGCTTTCCAACACATGGCGCTGTCTGTAGCAAAACAAATGCCATCACTCCGACATATAAATCTTTAATGTAAGAAAAAACGGTTTATAAAAACTTCGTGAGAGAAACAGAAAATAACATAATAATAAAGTTATAAAAAATAGAAACAGTCTTTGGTTCCTTAACAAATAATTGGACTTCAATATTATTAAAAATGCTTTCCCATTGATTTTCCGATATTTCACCACAGAGGAAACTTCTAGCCGTTTTTGATGTGGCACCGTAGGGACAAGACTTATCTTTTTTTAACCTCTTGGTTTTCTCAACAAATTCAAAAGTGCAATTCCCATTTACGCCCTTTACACGTTTTCAACCGGTATACTTTTTTCCATTTAGTCTTTGGTTCTTATTAAATCCTTTACTTTTTCTTTTGCTGTAAATCTCAGATACGTCCTCATTGTCACTAGATACGATTTGCGGTTCCACTTCTCTTAATTCACCACTTATTTCATCCAGAATACTGATTACTGCAGCATTATCAATTCCGGTGCTAATAGTCTAAGGTACAAGACGTCCCGTTTGTTCATCTAGCACTAAGTTACAATTTGAGAGTGCAGGACTTGGTGATGGAGATCTCGAACCATTAGCATGGTTACACGGGATTTCAATCATCTCACCCTGTGTTTTTGTTCATAACACAGCTTGTGAAACTTCAGATGAACTAGCTCCTACAAGTGACTGTGGATCTTCTATCACATCAAAAGAAACATTTGGATCAAATGTGTCTTTGCAAATTTCTTCAATGCACGTACCTATTTATAAGAGTGGAAGTTGGGGAAACTAGAGCACTTTGATCTTGACATATCTCTTGGTAGGAGTTGAAATTCAGCATAAGACTTTCAATATTATTAGGGGGATCATTTGTGTTTTGAAACTCATTTGGGTTATGGTTTGTTGGATCATATGAATCAGATATAAATCTTTCAGAAGTATAATTTGGGTCGGGTTCATGGCTACTTATTTTTCCTGTGCTAAGATCAACTAACAACTTAGATCGCCAGTGTTTGCCTTTTATAGACATGTCTTCGTTTTCTTTTATTTTTGTGGCCTATCTGTAAACAAAGAGGTAATTACAGACGTAGTGAATAATCCTTTCCCATTGTTTTTTGTCGGATAAGTTCGTATTTATCTTGCTGTCTCAATTAGCTTCAGTACCCATCAATAAGGATGCTGAGAAAGCAAGATAAATACGAACTTTTCCGACAAAAAACGATGGGAAAGGGTTATGCACTACATTTATAAGTAAACTAGAATAATTAAAAGTAACGAATAGCTGACGTAGAAGGAAGGTTTAGTTTAAAAGGATTACTTAAATAAAAGAAAAGAGATGAACAAATAAATATCAGGGATAGCCAAACACAAATTGACCTAGTCCCAAACTAAACTCTAGGCTTGTACCTACTATGGGTACTAGACAACGATAAACATACTTACCAAATAGGTCAACCACTTAAATTTAACTCAATTTCTTCTAAAGTACGTTATGATAAGTATCTTAAGCACTTTCTTATATCGATAAATCCACAATAACAACAAAAAAAACACAATATCAGGGGACGTGTGGGAACGAGCCACCAACAATACAACACTTTAATTATACCTACTATAAAACTTCCTTGGTAAGGTATGTTGGGGTAAGAACGGATCGGGTCAAGATCGGTTAATTCAATTTTCTACTAAACTAGAAGAGATTTTCGATTACTGGCAACCCACCTGCCTACGCCACCTTGTTGCGCCCCACCCCACGCCTCAGTCAGCCGCGTGGCTTTAAACTTAAAGTGACAGGTTATGTGTGGCAGCCAGAAAAACCGAAACAGTATTATTTGACGAGTGATCAGGAAATCCGAACTTTCCCGTGGCTACGTATCTCAACAACCACGTCAGTTTGACCTGTTTTTGTGTGTTACTTGTGCATATTATTGTTATAATACTTGTTTTATGTAAGCTAGAACTACGAATAACGGCTAGATTAGGCTGTACGATTTAATCCGACCTTCGTCTTGCGGGTCAAGATCGTAGATCGTATGCCGTGGGAAAGTTCGGACGTGGTGCCCGTTTTAAAAAAAAAACTCGCTTGTTTTTCAAGTATACAAAAACATTCTGAACTTGTAGTTTTGACTGTAAAAGAACGGATATTTATTTTTATGAGCCATACGCGTAACTGCACAGAGTTCGTTTTTGAACATAGTCCGATGTTACCCCGAGTACGTCCGATGTTTCACGTTGAAAAAAATATACAATTACTAACTTTAGACCCATATTAAACAAAAACCGTTGCATATATGAGGGAATTAAAAATATCTATCGAAAATATATTTCATACTTATTTATAACAAACGATAACAATTCAAGGAATCGTTAGAAAAATAAATCCCGAGGGCTTACCAAAGTATCGAAAATTAGTCCGATGTTACCCCAACATACCTTACCTAATTTTACTAGACGAATTAGGACCGAAGAGGTATTCCTTATATTAAATACAAGTAGGTAGTTAGCAACACAAACAAAGTTAATTTTAATATTAGATACTTAGGTACGTAACCCTATAGGTACATTGAATTATTTTTGAGTGTTAGCAGGCCTGTGTCACTCCGCGTGTAGGTATTAAAAACATACCTCCAGGCGCCGGCCACGGCGGAAGGGCCAATCTAGTAGGCTGCCGCAAGCGAAAGACGACACACGTATAACCACGTATAACCACGTCTAACTTATTATGAACCGTAGTACAGTGAATTAAGGCCCATATTTCCTCAAAAAAAAATTAGAAGGTATGTAAATGAACACGTGCTCGACTGGAACGCGAGCTAAATTAAATCATATTGTCTATCAGATTGAGTACATATTTCTTTGAAAACCGTTGTGAAGTAAAGCTTCTGTAACGCTAGTTACTAGTTATTATTCTGTGGTGTTAGGACTGAGTGTAGGTAGATACCTACTCTATACTCAAACTGTTTAGGTACTTAAATAAATGTCAACAAACCAAACCACGTGGCTCTGATCACCAGCCAATCAAAACTGTTCCGTCGAGCTTTGACGTATCAATATTCGGCTACTATTGGCCGACCAACTATGTCACGTGTTTTTTTTGTTTACATTTATTTAAGTACCTAAACTGTTTGAGTATAGACTAGACTCACAACTCTCACAAGGTCTTTGTTAGTGTTTTAACTACCTACCTACTTGTATTTAATAGACGAGGAATAAGTACCTACTAGTCGGTCCTATTTGGTCTAATAAAATAACGTAACGTAAGTTACCTACTGTATTGCAAAGAAGTTTACTACAGATAAGGAAGCATTGCAGTAAAACTAAAACTAACTAAGAAATGTCAATGTCAACTAGCAATAATTGACAATATCATCAATTTATAAACACCTTTATGATAAAATACCTCGTTTTACTTACCAAAATCCAAGAAACTAGCGAAATAATGTTCTCTAAACGAAGTTCACTGGCTCACTGAGCATTATTTTCACAGCACTGACACTTGATACTAAATGCACGCATGTGAAGCGGCGGTTATCAATTTTTTGAACTTTTTGACAACCAAAACCCACAAGTGTTTTGATACAATACTGTCACTTGATACTAAATCCACGCATGTGCAGCGGCGGTTATCATATTTTTTGAATACGGTTTGCAACCAAAACCAAGAAGTGTTCAGATGCACATGTGTCATTAGGTCATTACCATTATTTTTCGGACCAATATCACAAAAGTGTTTTGTCAAAGCCTGATCCAAGTCGAATTTGCGTATGCGGGTTTTAGCATTAGGTGCGGAATTCAACTCTAAATGCAAATCAATACAGATCAAAAAATCGAAAAAATGCACATAACGGAATTGGCAATCTCACCGACGTTTTGTTCTTTGTATTTCAAAATTCTTAATATCTCGGAAACTAGATTCATCCATAAGGTCCCTTTCCATTGAGAACGTCACATACTTACCAATATTTTTTTACAATTGCATGTGGTCACAAGCCTAACCTAACCTTATTTAACCAGACCATGTACATACAGTGGTGGACATATAATTAGAAACAGTACATAAAACTTAGGTAAACACAGAATGAACTATCGTTATGAGTAAAAATTATATTGATTAAATCACTATTGACTATGCCAGAATATAGCCAATGAGTTAAAAAACTCATAAAATATTTAAAAAAGTAAATCTGTTCTATCTTTAATTATTAAAAGATTTTAAAAATCATGATAGTTGAATTTCTATTACTGGCCGCTTGGACAACTAATTAGAAACAGGATCCATGGTTCGTTCCATTTTTGAAACTAAAAAAAAAAACTCTTTTTACGCTTTTTCTGTTGTTTCGGCGGCAATTAAACGTCAATTTGGAAAATTACGTGAATAATAAGTATTGTTAAAAATGGGTAAAAATAAGAGTTGTGACGAGTCAACCAGGCAATTAATCGTTAAATTACATTTAGATCGAAAGTGGACTTATAGAAGAATTGCTAAACATCTAGAATGTTCTGTGAAGAAAGTTTTCAACGCTATTGCTCATTATAAAACTAACGGAACTACTAAAAGTGTTGTTAGAAAGGCTCGTCCAAGGAAAACATCTCCCCGGGAAGATTCGCAAATAATACGTGTAGCTAAACAAGACCCGTTCAAAGGCTCCAACGAGATTAGAAATGAAGTTTTTTCACCTGATGACCAAAGGAACATTTCCTCGAAACTGGTACGCCGCAGATTAGTGGAAGCTAAATTGTTCGGGAGGGTTTCTCGAAAGGTACCGCTTCTTACCAAGCAACACCGAGAGTAGCGATTATTATTTGCAAAGAAATATCTTAACTGGACCGTACGAGAATGGAAAAAAGTGTTATTCTCGGATGAAACAAAAATAAATATGGTGAATTCAGACGTCAAACGCTACGTTAGACGTCCAATAAACCATGCTTTTGATTATAAATACACCAGGAGCATAGTCAAACACGGCGGTGGTAATATTAAAGTATGGGGATGTTTTTCTGGTTGCGGAGTTGGACCCGTCCGTAAGATTCAAGGTATAATGGATCAATTTCAATACAAAAACATGTTAGAAGAGACAATGATTCCCTACACCGACGACCATTTGCCTGTGACCTGGATCTTTCAGCACGATAACGACATTAACGACCCAAAACACGGCCCGCAGTGTTAAATCCTTTCTTAGTGAGCAACGTGTTACCATGTTAGACTGGCCTGCAAATAGTCCCAATTTAAATCCAATTGAAAATTTGTGGTACGTCGTTAAAAAAAAAGTCTCCGTTAAACGTAATTCCAGTCAAAATGAACTTTACGAAGCCTTTGTTGAAGCATGGAACTCGATCCCACTCGATAAATGTATGAAATTACTTGAATCAATGCCACGTCGTTGCAGAGCCGTCATTAATAAAAAAGGCTATGCAACTAAATATTAATTGTTAAGAAATTTAGTAAACCAAACATTATTTTACATAAATAATTTGAAATTGTTGACGTTGACACGTTAAAACTTTGATTTTTACCTCATTTCTTTAGTGTTTCTAATTACTTGTCCATGACGGATGGTACTGCAATTGTCGTTTAGTTGTTTGTACGTAACTAAATATCTAAATGGTAGTTGTAAACTCGGATATTTATTTGTTTTTTAATTAATTATAAGTTGTTGAACGTATTCTATGCATTTTGTTGTTTTATTTCCAAAAACAAAAGTTTTACGGCAATGTGCCTTGTATAATGTGAAATACGTCGCAAGTGTTTCTAATTATATGTCCACCACTGTATATATATATATATACAGGGTGTCCCAGAAATAGCACGTCACAGTGACACTGGAGATTCCCCAGCTTCAGATGAACCTAACCAGTCTAACATGACCTCAGTAAAAGTTGCACCGTTTTCGAGTTATACCAATTTAAAGATTTTTCCAATTTTTCACCTCTTTTGACATTGTAAGTGCTCGCATTTACTGGGATAGCTTTAGAATTTAGTTTTTTTTATTTGTGCGCGTTTATGAATAGTTGATTAAGATGATAGAAGCATTATTATGTCATTTATGTCAATAACTAATGTAAAAGTTGGAAAAATACTGTAATGAACTTGACTTAAATTATCATCAACATAGTAATTTAAACTTTGAACACCTGCCATTACTTTTTTTACTACAAACAAAATGAGCAAATAACTTTAAAAACATGCGTATTTTATGCAAATTCTAAAATAGTATGACACATGATATCTTAATGCATAAAAGTAGGAATTCGTATGACATTTGCCAATATGGATCCTCGGAAATCAATGCTGATCATCTAAAAAATTATCTTGTACTCTACGATATCTCATTTGTTTGTGCTCCTTTGAAGAATATGATTGATTTTTGGTTGACCTTGGTTCAAAGATAATAAAAAACAGGTTTAATTTTCATTAGTTTTTACAATAAATGTTCGAATTGTTTCCCTCCGACTCTAAGGCACAAATGGCATCTTCGAATAAAATTTCGGTTCTAATAAATAAAAATAAATTCTAAAGCTATCCCAGTAAATGCGAGCACTTACAATGTCAAAAGAGGTGAAAAATTGGAAAAAATGTTTAAATTGGTATAACTCGAAAACGGTGCAACTTTTACTGAGGTCATGTTACTTAGGCTGGTTTGGTTCGTCTGAGGCTGGGGAATCTCCAGTGTCACTGTGACGTGCTATTTTTGGGACACCCTGTATATATGTACGTACAGTCGAGTCGATACGTTCCCAAGACGTCAACAATATCTATACACCTTAATGCTATTGGCAATAAGGTCCATGTATACATGTATGTATGTAAACTCTTTATTGCACATAAACAATTACAAGACATGTTTGCATAATATAAATAATGTACATAGGCGAACGTATCCCATATGGGATCTCTTCCAGTTAACCTTGGAGTAGAAAGAGCAAGGACAATGCTGAAGGATAGACAAATTAACAAAAATTCAGGAAATAACAAATAGTACATACAACAGAGAAATTGGAAGAAAATAAAATATCTTCCTTAATAAGATACATACCTAAACATAGAAATAATATAATATACAATATAATACTACCACACATACGTAAACAACAGTTAAAACCTACAACAGAAGGATCAACACTCAGGCTCATCCTGTTTATTTAGCCACAACTTCTTTAATCTTTCCTTCAATGAACCGACAGATTTAGATTGCCTCAAGCACGATGGAAGCTCATTCCACAATTGGACAGAGTGTACCGTGAAAGATTTAGCATAGGTATATTTGACGCGATGGCTGTATAGATATTAAATTAATGGTTAGGTTTAGGTAGGTAGGGCTACAGAATTACCAACAACTCTAAAAACTTGTTGTTAATTCTGTACTTAACCTCATTTTGCACAAATAAACAGGCTAAGATGTTCACCAGTGTATATTAGTGACAGTTTGCTAGCCCATCGCCTAGCAATACTACAAGCCTTTATCCTTTATTCCCTTAGTCGCCTCTTACGAGTTCCACCGGAAAACAAGGAGTGGTACAGTCAACAGCATAAATAAGTGATCATTTCTGTACCTTGTCGCTTTGGATCGTTTCACAATTTTGTATAACATTTCAAACACAACGTTAAAGTGACAAGGTACAGAAATGGTCACTTATTTATGCTGTTGACTACTATTCTAAGCCGGCAATCAAACGGGCCTAAATAACACGCAACATAATGTAACCTATTTAATGTGTACATAGGTACCGTAAAAGCATACAACTTTGTCCGCTTTTTGAAAATATTGCTCTCTTTTCACGTTTATCTTTACTTTTTGAATGACAAGTCTGTACTACTTACACTTTTGCATACTGTTCTTGGTGTCTGTTAAGAATCTACTACAAAATACGTTTATTTATTGGTAAAAATGCCTCTCAAACTGATCGGCAAAAAACCTTTTTTACAACATTGCCCACTTTTGTATAAACACTAATAACTTTGGCATTGTCGACTTTATCATCAGCTTCTTTAAGGTCTATAATATACAATAACTATGACCTCATTGTAAATTTTCTCGAAGATTCTCCACCTAACTTTAGTAGACTAAATTGTATTGTGAATCGATTTTGTGACTCCTTAATACAAAAATGAAAGTGAATTAGGGGTTGTCAACTTTGTTTAAAAATAACCGTTAACATGGTTTTGAAATCTCAAGTTAAAATGAGACACATACAAATTATTAAAATTATAAACATTTTTATTAAAGTCCAAAACCCAACGGTGCTTCATGAATTCATGATAATTATGATGAATAATGAATGACGTTTTACATAATTTAGAACGAAAATCAACTAATCAAATAACGGCGAGCATTCAATTTTGATATTTGTGAGAGGACTGCAAGGTTTATTTTAACAATATAGGGTAGGACTAAGCGAAAGTCCTGGCACCAATAATTAACCGTTTAATGCCATAATAGGCAAGAAAAGCCTGTGGATTAAAGGAAACGATACCTATATTTCTTTTAGTGCAAAAATTGGTTAAGTTTTCGTGTCAAAGGGTTTAAGTAGGGAGGGACACGATGGCTGAGATACGCGTCATACTCGTAAACGGTACTACAAGCCTTAATTCCCTTAGTCGTCTATTTGTTTGAAACCCTGACATTTGCCAAGTCCTGCCGTATTCCTGACAAAAGCCCTGAGATTCTGACAATGCCAGGACAAATCCTGACATATTGCGACCTAAGTTGCGTAGAACACATTTTCGAAAAAACCCCCAGGCCTTACGTAACGACGACCTAAGAACTTTCATGTTTTTAGCTTGAGTGGCTTGGGCTGTTAGTACCTGCCTTTATTATACCTATGCATAAAATACTAGTTGGTGCTCACGTCACGACTCCGCCTAGGGTTGCCAGGTAGCCAAACTTAATAGCCGGACAGACCGACCAGTTTGGCCGGACATTTGGGTAAAAATGCCGGACACCCTAAAATCCCTACATTATTGAGGATTTTTTTCCTATCGAGAGCGACCGACAGTCGACGTTCGCCTGCGCTCAGCCACGCTCGGCGGTCGCTTGTTTGCAAAATGTAAAAAGCCGAACAAGCCGGACACCGTTTATTTTGGCCGGACACACAATCAAAAAGCCTAACTATGTCCGGCTTTATCCGGACGCCTGGCAACGCTAACTCCGCCCGCTTAGAAGCCGTTTATCGTCATTTTCTCAAGATTAAAAAAAAACATACGGTGTGAAAAGAATGATCTACGTTCGTCCCCGCGGTTCAAGCTATTTCCTTACCTATATACCAAATTTCATTAGAATCCGTTTAGCTTTAAAAGCATGTACCTAAAAACAAACATACAGAGTTACATTCGCATTATAAGTACCTACCTAATATTAGTATGGAAGTATGAATATGGATTTAGATGGATGTAAAGGAATCTACTGTACTTACCGTATTTATTTTAAATTAAAATGGTATTCTCGCACCGAGTACTTTCTTTCATCTATAACACCAACCTATAATATAATATAAGTATAGGTAGTTCAAACAACACGTTTTGCTTTTGTTTTCGCGTTCCCTCTCCGAACCATCCGAAACTTGAAACGGGCCAATAGGGAACCCATTCTCGCCTGGACTGTCGACGTGTAAGGACGCGTGCTAATCAGTTTGAACTTGGAACGTAAACAATGGACCGAAATGTACTTAGCGACTATGGCAGCGGCAGCTCTGTCAGCTCGACGGGATCGGTAAGTGTTTTTATTTTCTAATAATGAAATCGCTAATTAACTTGGTAGGTATATTAGCAGAAATCTTGTTGGTTTTTAGTTTACGAGAAATAGACGGTGAGTTTTACTCGCCTTAATAATCTATACATAAATAGGTATACAATGCTTTGAATGACTGACTGACTGACGGATCAACGCACAGCCTAAACCGCTGATCGTAGGTCCGTATTAATAAACTAATCTCGCCTGTAATGCTCGTCTTAAGATGCGTCAAAAATTACAGTTTTCTATGACTACGTTTACTTTGACGTACCTACCTATCTTGTGACGGGCATCTCATTAAAGACGAGTTTATTAATAAGGCCAGTAGAGAGTAGAGACCTGAAACTTTGAGGGTGTGTTCTTTGTATGACTTGGGCATCCGTTAAGGATTTTCCGAAAATCTATCCCTAACGCGGGGTGAAAAAGGGGGGCAAAGTTTGTATGGGACAGCGTTGCCAGATATTTTCTGCTAAGTCGGGATTTTGTAACTTTTTGAGTGATAAAAGCGGGATTCTTTCGTCGAAAGCGGGACCTAGTAAAAAAAAGTATATGTATAGGTAAACGGAAGGATTAAAATATTTATCTTTTTATTTGCGTTGTAAATAACGTTTACGTGACAATAAATAGCAAAAAAAGCCATAGAAAATGTACTTTCATAAAAATATAATATTGCGCTGCACGCACGGTCGAGTTATCCCCGAAAAGTGCGACTGAGCCTGACATTTAATTTTGATTTAAAAATCTGGACGTATGGGACAACGTGATTCCTTGGTTCAATGTTGCTTCAAATTTTAGCATAAACATTCTGCAACAGAATTGATGGAAGACGAGTTTTGTATTTAATTTAAATTCACCCCTGACGGGGTTAGAAAGGAGTAGAAAGTTATTTTAGGGGTGATTTGCTTCGAAGTTGATATCAACACTCCTTAGCGCTTTAGATTTAAAATACATTTTATTTAGACACATGTTTGAAAACTCAATCCGATTTTATTCAAAAAATCTAAATAATTATAAAAAAATACTAGAAGACTATAATAGAAGAAGCTGACTGACATATCAACGCCCAGCCGAGCCCAAACCGCTGGGTCCGGAGTTATTTCAGCACGTAGCTTCCTCGGTTATGAGGTCTAGGGGTTCACTCACTTAAGAAGCGATTTTTGGAAATTCACCCCCTAAGGTGTTAAAATAGTTAGAATAGTAGGGAGTAGCGGAAAACGAATTTTACGCGTACGACGTCGTGGTGGGCGTCCTCTAGTAATTAATAATATTGTTTAGTGGGTGGGTAGATGGGTACTTCCTTAACTCGCAGAATAACAACTTACTAGGTACTTACTTCCTACCTTCTACCTATCTAAATAGTGAAATATTAGTACTGATTTATTTATTTTTTAACTTCGTCGCACAATAGTATATTAAAGAATATAAGTAGGTAAATGTCATTTACATTTATTATTTACATCTTTAATATTTGAGTACCTAGCTTAGTTTTATTTTAATTGAAAACAGTTTAGTTTTAACTTTTAATTGTAGTACGTACCTATAATTTATGTAATCTCGATAGTTAGATAACTACCTAGATCATATCATACATTTTTGCTATGTTAGGTGAATAAGTTGTCAGAATTCTGAAATTTCTCAAATTAAAACACTGCAGGTAGGTGAGTGACGACACTGACGACTATTTTACCTATATCATTGTGTGACGAGAAGTCTCTAGATGACAAATAATGATTTCATTTATTGTAACTTAAAGTAGGTACCTACTGCCTAGTGTGTTAACTATTCTAGGTTTCCTTAATTTTATTATATTTATTAATTATGAACCCCCTGTCGCAAAAAAGGAGTGTTATAAGTTTAACCGCTATTTAGTGTGTGTGTATCTTTCTGTGGTTCCATAGCTATTAAACGGGTGAACTAGTTAAATGAAAATAAAATGTCTCTCTTACCATCTCTTATAAAGTTAACTATGTGTTTCTAGAAAACTACCAAAAATCCATAAAGCCGTTTAAAAGAGCTCTGGGCCTCTATCTAAAGCGAGTGAGCTGCTAAACATTACCGCCTTTACGGTTACGTGTTATGGAATTAACTCCCGGCCGCCATTAATGCTAAATAAATAACTGCCGCACTCAGAGACGTCAATTAAATTTAATGCTTGTTTAAAGTTGTTGCTGACACATTCTCTGTTATAGCAATAGAATAAGACAACACGGCACTAAACAAGCATTAATTTTAATTGAATTCGGAGTGCGGCAGTAAGAGCTATCAAAACGTTGACAGTACCTTAACACGTAAAAGGCGATATTGTTTTATTTGTTCAGAACAGAGGTTCAGATCCAGATTTTAAGTAATACGACAAAGTCCTTCCAGTTTTAGGAGCAGAACAATAAAATTACACAGTAAACATTATTCAT
The DNA here is from genome assembly GCA_927399475.2 of Acleris emargana. Lineage (NCBI taxonomy): Eukaryota > Metazoa > Arthropoda > Insecta > Lepidoptera > Tortricidae > Acleris > Acleris emargana. The sequence goes on from OV656837.1 coordinate 12,951,568, forward strand.
GTTTTTAAAGAGACGTTGCTAGCTGTAGTCGTATTGTTAATTTGGAGAAGTTTAAAAAGCTTGGAATATTTTTTTTATGAAAAATTTAAAAAGCCCCCGACTCAAAACATCATTTAAAAACCTCTAAAAAGTATTGGCCCTATAAGTTTCATCAAATCGTTGTCATTTTTTTAATTATAGGTTAGGTAGGTAATAATTTTTGATACAAGTGTCGGCACGTAAATGAAATAAATAAATAATATAAAATACCCCAGCGACAGCGGTCCCCGTCGTGGCTACCTACCTATAATTAAATTACACGTCAAACTTATTACACCCCTCTTTTTTGCGTGGGGGGATAAAAAATAGACAACGATTTGATGAAACTTATAGGGCCAATACTTATTTATTATTTTTTACAGTGTTTTGAGTCGGAAGTATATAATTAAATTACATTACAAAAAACAGGGTCTTGCAAGAAATGGCGGTTCAAATTTTGAATTGAGTTAACTAACCGGTTAATTAACCGTGTCATGAGCGGAACCCTCGGTGGGCGAGTCCTACTCGCACTTGTCCAGTTTTTTTCTTAAGGGTTTTCGTCAGTCTTTTCATTACGTCATACGTAACGTGATACGTTACGTTATACGTGGTTGTCAATTTTTGTAAGTCATATTTGTAGGTAAATCGTATGAGATGTAAGTTGGATGTAAGTACAAAAGCGTTATACAGTATGTTACTGGCATGAGGGCATCTGATTTAACTAACGATAATATGTTGAATAAGTAATTATTTGCAGGTATAATTAATTCGAAGTTAACTAATTTAACGCCGCAATTCAACTTCGTATATTTTAACTACCATCAACGTATAGGAGCTATGTATAAGTATCGTAATCAGTATCGTTATTACTTGGTACAAGGCATACATTAGTTTGGTACAGGGGCAAAACATAGAGAGTTATTAATACTATTAGCTTGAATACCGTCGAGCCTATAAAAAATACATATAACTTTTTCTTTTTAGAACTTAATAAGGAATATTTTTGTCGGTCACTCTTTTTTCGAATCTATTATAGTCACAGAAATAGGATTCTCATAGAAGGAACTTAATGAGAAGCACACTTGAAACTTATATCTATCGCATAAATTTTACCGCATATTAATAATGAGTTAGACAAAGAGGTATAATAAGCAGTGCTTTTCTGCTTAAATCGGCGTATCAAACCGGGGTCATACTTGAGACCGCCGCGCCGTGGTGTCAAAACCCGACTAATTTAACCTCGTAAGGCCCAACGTCCTAAGTTTAGGACATTTGTCAAAGTGACTTTTGACTTTAGTTGACCGACACAAGATTCTTTTTCCAACTAACGAAATTTGACGTGGGCCTCACGAGGTTAAAATATATCAACTTATGGACATATATATATAAGAGCAATCTCCAAAGAAGCTGCGGGTATTGTCTTTCGTTGTTTATTACTCTCGCATTGCTTTCAAAATAATAATATCTACGCGGTACAATACAACAAATTATAAATTTCATTATTGAAACGATGTTATAATTAATCCACAATTAAAATTCGTAATGCGCTGCGCATGCGCTGTCCTGGGATATAAATCGCGCACGGTATTTAAAAGGAGCATCCGAATACATTAGTTTTCACAGGCAAGTCGACTTTTGTTATTAAGTTATTCCTGCAGTGTGCCTTTAAAAGCATAGAATTGCAGAACAACTATATATTTAGTTGAATATTGGTAAATACTGTAGGTACTAACACGTCCATACTTACCGATCGATACGATCGTGGTACGCGTAGCCGATCGCAAGCAACGTGGATCGCGAGCGATCAGATAAGGCGCGTAGCATGATCGCTTCTACCAACTTTTTGCTAGTTTTAGTCTAGAGTTAAACCGTTTAATTTTCACTTCGATTCAGTTTTTTTTTTTTACTTTGTACTTTATTTTTCAAGTTCAAGTAAGTACACGGAACGTAACGACCGATAGCGATGGGTTTTTTAGGAGTCATACATAACATAAGTTTCAAAAATTCTAAAGTTGCTTATTTCTTGCCTGTGGGAATAGATAGACACAAATGTGACCACGGTTTGAACCGCTTTCAGCCGGCCCGCCCGAAAATGATATTCCAGAGTCCGGAGCGCGGTTTAGACTGGCGCGTGGAATGTGATCACAAGTATCACAACACTACCGTTTTTCCTTCAGACGTAACAAAAATGGATCCCCGTTTAGTCGTTGCGTTAGCTGGAATCGTAGTTGGTTTCAACTGAAAAAAAACGGAAAATGTGGGTTAATCAGAATATACGAAGATATGGACATTTATCATTGCTAAGCGAATTACGAGAGTATTAACTAGAAGATTTTAAGAATGACCTACGAATGCATAGTGACATTTTTGACTCTTTATCAGAAAAATATTGCCTGCTTCACTGCCTAGGCAATAATGTACTATTATTTAACTCCAGCGATATGCGCTCACGCCACTGTTATGTTAAGGATGCAACTGCTAACCGCCAACCGCCCCGCCCCGCGCCGCGTCGCATTTTCACGTACGATTCAGAACGAAGATTGGAACGGCGCGTGGCGTTTACCGCGGTCCGAACTTTACGTGTAAAGGCCGCTATCAAGTATTGAATGTTACGCCGCGCCGCTCCCGCAGAATAAAGCCGCAAACGCAAAAAGAAAATTTTACAGAAACAATGTTAAACCGAAAATCCTCATTAGCTTTTTGACTAAAACAACACATGTTTGATTTTAATACCATTCGAAAGCGTATTTATTTTCAAAGTTGTATAAAGAAACTATTTTTGAAACCATTGAACTATTTAGAAATATTGTTAAAAAACTGATTTACCAAAAAGTACATGTGATTGAGGTAATGTCATTTTGCAGCTTCATTCGCCTCACTTTTGCCGCTTCATCAAATTGGCATTATTGTACTGTATCGCAAACTCTTCTACGCGCCCAAAGCGCCGAACACGCGTGCCCAACCGTTACTCTAATTTCGCGCTTTAATATCATGCGAGAGCGAGACGAGCGACTCCTCGAATCGGCGCAGCAGCGCCCGCGGGAGCCGCTTGCCAGTTGAACCGACGCGCCTCACACACTCGAACTGCGCTGACTAATTTTTCGTGTTTGTTTTAAGTATATTAATAGTTATTGTGTTTTTTTGGGCATTTCTTTTAACGTCGATTATATAATTTGTTTAACTCAAAGGGGTTTTGTTATTTTCTTAATATCTACAATAAAATAGCGTCCCAACTGCAGGCCCGATTGCCTACAGCTTAAATAAACTATAAACTCAGTGAATTGAACATTTACAACTACATTTATAATTAGTGAACAGTATATTCATTCGACATGCCGCATAAACGAGAATCTTTGAACGAATCGCAAAATGCGCAAGCCAGTGACAACATTACGATGTCGCAGGATAACTTCGCGGTTCGATCTACTCTCGACGATCCAGCAAACCCAAGCAGCGATGTGTGACCAGGTTTTCCAACGGCTGGAGCATCTATCGTCATTCATTGTCAACGACAGCTGCTGACGGCGCTGTGTCCTTCGATATGATTTATATTATAGCCTACTTACTCTCTGACAAAATAATGACAAGAGTTCAACGAGACGAGTTTAATTCCTTCAACGAATTACTTACGAAAGCGCACAAACTTGAAGAATCATTCCGCGATGGTAACAGAAAATCAAAGCGATGTGCTGCTGACCTTCCCTGCCTACGAACGTGGTTATAATTATGAATGACGTTTAATGTTTTGTAATCAAATCCCATACTCTTCAATAATTTAGTGAAGTATGACAAGCAATATGGGAAAACAGCACCGTCCTTGGTCAATTGTTCATAAATCATGGCCGCAGAAGGAGATACATTTTGTCTATAAAAATCGTGAATGATCCTCACAATGACGTCTTTGATAAATCTATCAACTTTTTCAAAATTTTCTTTAGTTGTTTTGTTTTTATTATGATCCTTCTGACCGTTGACACGTGACGTTTTGTTAGAAAAGCTGTACGCTTCAAAGCTCCACGTTTGCCTGTTTCTGCACAAACCTGGCCATACACGTCCAAAATAGCACATTGAGTTGCAGGGTGCAAATGCTTCCTCGGTGTCCGTGGAACCGAGGGTGGACTAGGTCTGTTCACTGAAGATTGCCCTGGGGTTTCCCATGGGCGGAATGGCCGAAACATTTTCGCTTGATCAAAGTCCGTAAACACAGCTGCGGTCGTTATTCAAATCTCTCTGTCGCACAAAAATCCAAACAGTATACTATCAAAATCCAGGGTCACGTAAGCAGGTCGTCAAGTTTTTAACAATATCGAGCAGAGTACTTATAAAAATAACACGATGCACACGATGATGTTATTAGAAACCGACTAAAGCCTGATTTTTAACACAAAGTATCAAAATAATATGAGTGCCGTATTGCCTCGGGGCGGTATATCGTCCTACACTACCGAAACGTAATATCTAGAATATCAGTGACATTAAATTTGAACCTTAATACTATGGCGATACTGTTTGTTTTTCAATATGAATGTTGTAGTGGCACGTGCTAACTCGGTACCTAGCTAGCGGCTTTACGATAATAGAGACAATAGCCTTTGTTTGAAAGATTAGGGCTCGAAGCGAAAAAATCACCTGGGAAGATTATACTATACGAAATCTGAAGCGACACGCAGCGCCGCGATAACGCGCGCGCAGGCCCCGTCTTTGATGTCCACGTTAGTGCCGCTAGCGCGCACGCCGCCTGGCCGCGCGCCGATCCTGTACCTACGCAGAGCGTCGGGTATCAAAGCGCCGCGCCGCCAGCAACGGCCATTTTTCCCGTATTGTAAACATTATGGATATTCGCGGGATCAGTGCCGTAATTTAGCGGCCAAAGGTGAGCCAAACAGCTGATTCTAATCTCTTATCGTGTTACAAGTGTGGTGCCAAATATGTCTCGCGAGAGAACTGTAAACAGTGTAACAATAACAATACCGAGGATCAATGTTTTTATAGTTTGCACTCGGACATTTCGCGTCGTGATTGTGTCGTCGTGTCGAATTCAATTCATTCTCAAAATAATGACGATGTTAATGTAATGTACTTACCTATAGTCCTGCATCCACACGACGAAATAATAATAACGTTGTATTGTAATGGTAAGTATATTCGCTATGTATGGTATGACGCTACTTATCTTGATGATATTTCAATGATCTCTGAAGGTTTTGACCAACACCTCCAGGATCTTTGGGTTGTTTTCAACCGCCTCCGGGAATATAATCTTCGGTAGAAATACTTTTGCCATTTGGCTACGGAACCCTAAATACTATTTTTAGGGTTCCGTAGCCAAATGGCAAAAAACGGAACCCTTATAGATTCGTCATGTCTGTCCGTCTGTCCGTCCGTATGTCACAGCCACTTTATTCCGTAACTATAAGAGCTATACTGTGGAAACTTGGTAAGTAGATGTATTCGGTGAACCGCATTAAGATTTTCATACAAAAATAGAAAAAAAACAATAAATTTTTGGGGTTCCCCATACTTAGAACTGAAACTCAAAAATTTTTTTTTCATCAAACTCATACGTGTGGGGTATCTATGGATAGGTATTCAAAAATGATATTGAGGTTTCTATTATAATTTTTTTCTAAACTGAATAGTTTGCGCGAGAGACGCTTCCAAAGTGGAAAAATGTGTGTCCCCCCCCCCGTAACTTCTAAAATAAGGGAATGATAAATGTAAAAATAATATATGATGTACATTACCATGCAAACTTCCACCGAAAATTGGTTTGAACGAGATCTAATAATTAGTTTTTTTTTAATACGTTATAAATCGTAAACTGCATTTTACCTTTCATTCAATCAACTCAAATATAATAAAGAATAAAGAAAAACATTTATTTAGATGTATAGTTGTACGGAACCCTACGTGCGCGAGTCCGACTCGCACTTGGCCGGTTTTTTGTGAAAGAATTAGCCATTTCCATTTTATTCTTTAATTATTATTAAAGGATCATGGGCATTTATGTATGGAAATTGGGTGTGGCACCAACAGAATTGAAACAGATATATTCAAAATGTTCTTGTTATTTAAAACATAATTTCTTATTATGGCCGCAAATACCTAGCTCACCGGAGAACAAAAATATGATCACTTGAAAACAAGACATATTATAGTCCATGGAAACTTAGCTAATATATGTATGTATAATAAAGTGAAGTATTTTCTTGAAATCGAGAGTTGATTTGTCGTACAGTAGGTACACAATTTATAATATACATAATACTTAACAATCAACCTTCGTGTAACTTTTTTCAGTCAAGTTACTTAATCGAAGGTTATGTTGATGATATACCTAGTTCTACGAGATACTTTGTAATCTTGCGAGTAACGTGTTGTTACGATTGTTTTTAAATGACTTTTATTTAGACAAGTTCTGTAGAAACACGAACACGACAGTGTTGTTTAATATATTTTTATACATCAAATACCCAGTTATATAATTAACTGTCACAATATTATATTAATTAGCCAAAGTTTCTATGGACGATATATCTTTTGAAGTGCCCATATTTCTGTTCTCCGGTGAGCTAGGTCTTTGCGGCATTATTAAGAAATTTGCTTTAACTAATTCCTTTTTAATAATATAGGTTTCAATTCTGTTGGTGGCACACCCAATTTGCCCATGATCCTTTAAGTTATTTTGTACCTAGTCCGGCCGTAACTTCTGTTACTAATGTTGAGGCAAATAAAAGAATTATATTATTATATTATAGGCATCTTTATTATTTTATTTGTAGACGTAAAAAATCAGAAGCTCAATTAATGTATATTTTGAAGACCAAATAAAGAGTCGCCGCAATTTCCGAGACAATCTTTTAACATTCACAGCCGGCATCGATGAAATTACGCATGACTTTTCTCTAAATTTCAGTTGTTGAAAACGCCTTAAGTTAGTCTTTGTTTACCAAAGAACTTTTTTGTTTAAGCCCCTTTAGTGACGGATACGGAACAAGGCATAGGACCAGGGTCGGTACGGATCCGGAACTAGGCATACGAAAGGTTAATATTGTAAAAATTCCTATCTCTGGGTATGTTTAGAGACCAAAATTATATTTCTTAACAAGACTCGATTCTAACTAATGAATGAAGGATGAGACTTGGTGTGTTTTCGTATTGCTGCTGTCCTCCGAATTCATGTGAAATCGTAAAGTCGATTTTATGAGATATCAAGATTGACCGGTGTACAAGCGGATCTTTAGTTGCTTGAAATGCATTTGTATCAGAATTTAAAGCTAAAAATCTGATCAATATGTCCCGCAAATTTGAACTCTCTACAAGAACTCTTACAAAAGTGGTGGCCGTTATCAGTATAATCGTCGTGCGTAATTTGAACTATAATTTCGATTCCCATTTGGGACTAGAAAGTCCCAAATGGGAATACTTCAAGCTCGTACCTCAAATAATGGCAATTGCGGCAACTTGCCGCCGGACTGTACCTTATATTCATATTTGGGTTACGCAAGTATGACCACGACTCCATTTTTCGCAATCAGCTCAAGTGTCTCCCAATCCGTGCTCGTCGTAACTTTCATATTTTAAGTCTCCTCTTCAGCATACTTTCCAAGCCTTCGCGTGTTACCTTAAGGAGCGTTTCAATTATTTTAATTCTGTCAGAGCTTCCCAAAACCTTCTTTTGTCAGTCTCCTTTTCTTCCTCTAAGTTACTCCAATACTCCAATTCCTTCACAATCCAGGTTTTAAGGCTATGGAACGCTTTGCCAACAGAAGTAAGGCGTAGGTACTCAGGCTATTTTGATTTTTAAAAGCAAGCTAAAAAAGGACTATTATCTATCGCTTCCGTAGTTTTTCTAAGATTTCCTTTACTTTTATTTTTACCATCCTATGACATATTATTACGTGTGTTATCTTTGTTTGACTGATTTCTAGAATTTATGTATGTATATCACTACATAGTATAAAACAAAGTCGCTTGCGCTGTCTGTCCCTATGTATGCTTAAATCTTTAAAACTACGCAACGGATTTTGATGCGGTTTTTTTTAATAGATAGAGTGATTCTTAAGGAAGGTTTATATGTATAATACATTCCACGCGGGCGAAGCCGCGGGCGGGTCGCTAGTATTATATAGATGTATAATAATATCGCACCTCCGGTAAAATAGCGTTCTAACTTGAAAAAATGAGATTTTGAGCTAAATATGCAGAAGATAGCCAACATTTCATTTTATTATCTCAAAAAGAGTCATAACTTTAGTGCGGCTAGTTTGCGAGAGATGGCGTTTGTATCATTTTAACATTGTCAATCTGTTGTATGGGGCTCTTCGCGGGTGGGTGGTCTCTTTTAGTATGCCATTTGAAGTTGTGACGGGCGGACGCCAAGCCCGTGCAAAATAATGTGATAACACTGATAACACGAAATAGTGCTGTTTCTTTTTACAAGTAAGTATCTTTTAACTTGTTTTTTTTTAATGTAAAACAACGTCCTAAGTTTAAATGTAAAGAACTATGTTTGATGTTATAACACTATTTTTTTTCCTCCAAAAGATATCTCCAATACAGTTTTATTTCGAAATGTAACACTATTTTGGATAGTTGACAGTGATTTTTGCATTATCCGTGTACATTAATATATAAATAAACCAAAATGTTACAGTATATGATTAAAATAAAGATTGTTTTATATCAACAGCAGTTTTTTTTATTAAAATTAATTAAAATTCCTTGTAAAATAGGGTATAAGTCGCAATTTCTTTAAGAATATGTTTAGACTCTTAATTTCACCTCATAAAGCATATAGTGAGTTTTAAAATGGTATATAACACTCAAAGTTATTTTAAAAATTATATGCAGAAAATTATTTATTTATAAATATAGCGACACATTTTGACGTAAGTATACTGAAAATTACGCTATTTCAAGTTAGAACCCAATTTTATCGGAGGTGCGATATGTATTTAGCGTGTATTTAGTATGTATTTATTAACTCATTAACATGTAGTTAGTGTTTATTTATATACATACATACATACATAAACTCACGCCTTCATTCCCAGAGTGGGGTAGGCAGAGCTAAAGAATTATATGTATGTATTATTATTTATTTATATGTAGTTTATATAATTATATGTAAGTAGTTTTTACAATAACAGAAGTGTTTCTTGTAGTTTAGTTTGAGTTCTGAAGAATTTAGTTTACACCGCACCGCCTGTCATGTATTTTTGTCTTTTATTATTTCTCTGCCCGTGTGGTTGCCGGGTTAGAATAGTTCCACTCCATGTCTTCCCGTGGATGTCGTAAGAGGCGACTAAGGGAATATAGGCTTGTAGTACTGTTAGGCGATGGGCTTGCAACCTGTCGCTAATACGCTGGTAAACATCTTAGCCTATTTGTGCAAATTGTGGTTACTGAATTGTCAACAACTTTTTGAAGTTGTAATTCTGTAGCTCTGCCTACCCCACTCTCTGGGATTACAGGTGTGAAGGTATGTATGGAAAATATCGCTATATAGCGGTAAGACCTCCTGTTGTGTACCTATAGTTAAAATGTACTGTTCCTTGTTTTGTTATTTTGGTGTTCAATAAAGAGTATTTGTATTGTATTGTATTGTAGTGGATAGTAAAAGTAGCGTCGTCGGTTTGTTCGTAAGTGTGTATGAAGACCCGACGGTAGGGTCTTAGAGTGATATTTGCCGCAACATTGGCCTGTGGGTTGGGTATTGAGTCGACTCTTAAGGTATCAATATATTATAGTTAGTTAAAAAATATAGGTCCATAAACAAGAAACTAACAAACAAACACATCTAAAATATTTAGCGGTAAAAAATATCCTTGCATTTTTTTGATACTTTAAAATTTATCAGAATTCGCAAGTCGCAACGTATGCAGTAGCTAATTTTTTTCTTTTTTCAACTTGTTGTCGTGGAATTTGGACTCATGGCCGTCGCGCACCCAGCTCCGCCCGGCAAGGCCGGAGACGATGCACGCGACGCGCTCGCACACCTCCGCCGACCTGTTAGATTGTAAGTCTACCCACAGCTACCCACCAATTTAGAATATTACGTCGCTTAGGCTCTCCGAATATTGTAACCACAAGATATTATGGTTCTATGTATGTATTTCTCTGTCAATTGTGGACTGGTTTGATAGAGTATAATTCCGAGGCGGTCCCCGATATCTGATGAGAGGACCCGTGAGGAATTGAGGGAACTCTTCAAATATTAGAGGCAATCATATAGCGACTTTAGTATTTTTAGTAACAACCTTTGCATTCAGAAACTATCATTTGGTGAACTGAAACTGATGATGAAAACCACAGATGGCCACCGCAACCCCTCAACGGTGCCTATTTCAAGGGTGGCGGTAAGATATCTCGACTAAGATCCTCGATTAAGATAAGACTTAGTTGAGCAGTTAATTATTTAAATAATTATGACTAAGGAAAGGCTTACCCCGTTGATGCACTTGCCCCACCTGACCTTATGACTTTCCCGCGGCGCGGCACGCGGTGGGCTTGAAATGACTTAAAGTTTCATGTCAACTAAGAATCGGGGAAAATTAAATAAAAAACCGTTATTGTGTTTTAAACATTTATTTTACAGGGATTCGTTTGCGAAATATAAGTTTTATAATTTATAATGATATCATTTTTGGAAGTCATGTCCCCCCCCCCCCTCTTTTTAGCTAAACCTACGTGTTTGGATTACTTTTGACAATTGAATAAGTTCAATGCTCATTTATTTCAGTGATGGTCAATCATAGCACGCTGGCAGCCATGATGGAGGATTTTAAGAGGAACGGGTATGACTCTCCCTACAACCCAGAGGAAGACAAGATGCCCAACCAATCAGGTGAGATATTATCTTAAAGATAACAAAATTATAAAAGATGTTTGTTTCGTAAGTAGGTCGCATTGGCTCCAGCCTTCGGAAACCTGGTTAATTTTATTAACCAGCTCGTCAGAAACGCCATAGATAGGTACATTTTAAATAGAGCATTTTCATTTCGATTCCGCTCGAACAGGATCGATATTCTATGATCAAAGAGCAAAATAAAACTGTTCGTGCTCGAAATATCGGTTAATTTCGCTCGCTAATTGGTTCGCACCGCCCTCGTTTTCTCAAGTTTCCTACCTTAGCTAGGCTAGTCCAGCCGGCGATATCATTTTAGTCACGACGAACAACTCAACTCAACTCAACAAGACAACTGCAGGAAGAATCACAAACCAAAAATACCTACTAGGTAAATCCCAGCGATCATAACGTTCACGAATCGATTCCGCTCCGAGCGAGTGTTTACGAAAAACCTGGACACTAACTGCCACCAACTCGCTAGGCGATTCCATTTTGTATCAAAATCAGAGCTCTTGGCAGTTAAAGTGAAACATAATTAACCGGTATTTTTCGAACTGTTCCCTCTCAAGCCCTGACGGGCTCTTTTACACGTCCAAAATCTACCTGCACTTTTCAATTACCTTTCACAAATTGATCTATTTCGTCCATTCCGATACATTTTGACCATGTCATCATTTCTAGGGTTCCGTACCAAAACGGTAAAAAAGGAATAATTGAAGAGGGTCTAAATAGAATGGGGGGTTGAAAAATGAAAGAGGTTTGATTATAGCAAATGGGGTGTCATATGAAAGGTCTTCATCTGCACATTTAGAAACTATATATATTTTTTTAAATCCGTGATGTACTTTTCCATTTATAGCCAAAAAAAATTACCTAATGACATCGAAAATAAAGTTCATAACAAAATGAGTTTGTTTTGCGGTTACCAAGCATATTATCTTAAATACGGAACCCTCGGTGCACGAGTCCGACTCGCACTTGGTCGTTTTTCTTGCGATTTAGGGTGCAGCCTCGTGGTCACACCAGGTTGTCATACCACTACTATTCGACGGAGCCCTGCCTGAGGCAGGGCTTCTATTTCTGAGCGATTTGCCCTTCGGGCATCTAAAGATACCTAGCGAACCTAACCTACCTACTTTTGCGGAATAAAAATGATTTCTGTCGAATTTCCGACCAAAGCGAATAGCAGTGGTGTATCAACCTGGTGTGACCACGAGTCTGCCCCTGCAATTACTACAGAATAATGCTATTTCTTATGCTAATACTATATTCCATGGTATCTTCTCGGAAACGTTCGTATTTGTCATGCTACTTCAGTCAAGGCGGCCTGACGATCGTCGTTGATTGTCAGACAACCATCGTAATCGTAACAGAGGAGATTTTTATCGAACGGTCGATCTCTAACTTTCGTCTTCTGTAAACTGTTGGTGTGTGGATAGTGACTAGTCGTACGGCTACTGCCGGCAGGCACACATCGTTTAATGTCGGGCTGTATAGACTTTTGACGGCAGGCAGGCCAGCAGGCCAGACTACAGATAAACTGTCAGTCTGGGTAACCCTTAAGAACATGGACTACCTGTGTATCATAGCGCAACGTAAGTAACAAAAACTTATTGGTATGAGTACCTACATGGTAAAGAAAATAGTATTTTCAACCCAAGAAGACGCGCCCCACGTTGGGCTATCCCCAATTTACTTGGCTACCACTGGTAACAAGTGAGATTCTCCGTCTGTTGAATGTTTGTCCCCTATCGTTATACTAGTTAGCTGGGGTTACTGGGGCTAACAGGGTTGGGAATACTTGGGAGAAAATCCCTGTTGTTATCGTGATGTTAACAGGTTGGAAAATAGCCTCCCACGTCACATGCCTTATTGCAGGGCTTCTGTTAGCCAACGTAAATTCTACTAGGGAAACCAGAATTCAACATTTTATGTCTTAATCTTTACTTAAGTAAGCGCAAGCGCGCTTACAGTGTAGCGAACAAAGGATTCCAGTTTTCCCCACATTTTTATAAACATGAACTACCCAAGTAGCACACTGGGTGGGAAATAGCTCGTATATCATATCTATTTAGATACTTAAGTGAAATATATAGCCATGACTAAGTTCTATATAGGTGGAAATAACCCTTAGGCAACCAATATAGAACCACGGGGAGAAAAATTGCAGCTTATTTTTGGTTCTATATTGAATCCATAAGAGATCTCACATTACCTTAAGTGGCAATTAGAACTATGGGTGAAAGTTATGCGCAGTGAACGACGATTATTGAACGAATGAATAATAATATTTCAGTTCGGTCAATGAGTGATAAATGGGACGCCAAAGTTCCTTTGAGTGACGTGGCAACAATTAAGTCGGTAAGTTTTTTAAAGTGAATGTGATCTGCCATTTTAATTTTGGATTTATACATCTGTTTGGTAAGTGATTAAAATTCACGTTCAGGCATTGAAATAAGCACGAAATTCTTGCGAATGCTTTTTTACCGTGAAACTATAGTATGGTTTCTTTGTAAATTTCGATGCGCCTTTGATTAGATCAGGAATATTTAAAAAGAGAGTGTTAAATCATATAAGGAATTGATACTGATAAGAACTAAAACTGTAAAAACCTGACCTAATGATTGTAGGTTACGTACAATGTTAAAGTAACATCGTCACAACTATCAAAAGTCTATGATTATGCGTCAGTGTGATAAAATTCTGTTTAAAATAAATCATTTTCAAGGACTCCAATTTGTAAACATGGCGAAACAAAAAAGATCTTACAGTGTTTATTTTCACTTATTTGTTTTCTATTTGAAACTATCAGGTCTGAAAATCACTTATTTGTATCTTGCGAGTGGCACAGCAGTGAATGCTATGCCCTAGAGCTTTTGTGCTGTGACACTAGCGGCTTGCGTTAAAGCCTAAAACGGCACAGAGTTCGTGCTTCCTATAAATACTATGGGAAACAGCCGGCCGTGGACGGAGTTCCGTTTTTGGTGTAATTAAAAACACCGGCCACAGCCGTAATGCCATATCACGAGGGTCTTAGTTTACGTCTCTCGACGTACTGTCCGTGAACGTGTTAACATTGTTTGACAACACTTATAGCTTTAAACACAACTCAAAATTGTATATGACTTCATCTTGTCACTTGTAGTTGCTTAGGAACGTTTTTTGTTTCCACTTTATTACATGGTTGGGTAAAGTCGATTTTGCTACTTAAAGTTGCATGCAGGTTGTAATTGTCACTGAATAAGAAGCAATAGTGATATATAAGGCCCTAAAGTAACTTATAAGCCACTTTTATATATAAGTGGGAACATACCCTTATTTGGAACTTTTAATTCCAAATGACTAGTATAATAGAGTAGTGTATCACCAATAGTGGCTAAAGAGATAATTTTACGGCCCTTTTGGAAACTAAAGTGATTGCAACTTTAAGGCCTAGAAGGGTCGTAAAATTATCTCTTATATATAAAAGTGGCTTATAAGTTACTTTAGGGCCTTATATATCACTATTGCTTCTTATTCAGTGACAATTACAACCTGCATGCAACTTTAAGTAGCAAAATCGACTTTACCCAACTATAAGTAATATAATAAAGTAGAAACAAAAAACGTTCCTAAGCAACTATAAGTGACAGGATGAACTCGTATACAAGTTTGAGTTGTGTTTAAAGCTATAAGTGTAGTCAAACACTGTTAAACCACTCATTTAGAACATAAAGCTATAAGATAAGCTGCAAAATTCACTAATGTGCTGCTTGGGTACTGACTTAAACTTTAAACGAAATCTGAATTGGCAAGGCAAGGTCTTCTCCCCGAACTTTAAAAAATCTCTGTTTTCAGGTAACCTTATTGGTATGGGTCCATCTAGCGTCTACCTGCGTCAGAAGTCATGGCCCGCACCGGAGTCTACTCCAGCGCACCGCTTGCCGCGACCGAAATCCGAGTGGATCCCGTCTGCTAGCGCCGCAGCATTTATACCACATAAGAAGGTCTATGACGGTCAGTATTTCTTTTTACAAGTTTACTTTGCTGTTTCCTATAAACCGACTAATATAGAAAGTTCAATAAACTATGAACTCGAAACACGAATTCCATACTGGTAGTCTTTTATCCACCTCGAGCTTTTTCCCGTTTCTCGAATGATTTTGACCATGATCCCAACGCTATACGCCATTTGCTACAAATTCAAACAATTGATTATCATTTTTTTAAAAATAATTTACTTATTCTCCATTTCAGATATTGACCTTTATACGTCTATGAAGCAGCTGGATACGATTTCGGCGGAACAAGTGCGGGTGCTGAACTCGTTGCCGAACGCCGTGGTGTACGGGTTGCTGCGGGACCTGGAGCAGGAGCGGCGCGAGCTCAGAGCTAACAGCAAACGCCTCCCGGAAGTAAGTGCCACGGGTGCTACGTTATAAATTTAACCCCCTCTAAAACAGAAATCAAATTGTTCAACAGGAGACATTAATAATGGTTTATTTAAAATGTGGACTCTGAGGAAATGCCTCTCTCCTAATAAAGATCAGCCACTGCTTGATGTCTTCGTAGAGCTACAAGCTTTGAATATTTAATGCCCGGTTTCTAAACAGACGTTGCATTTTGTTAGTCAAACTTTGCGATTACCTACACCAGAACTAAGTATTACAAAATGTTTATATAAATTGCGTGGTTCTGAAAACCGCACGAGCCCATTGCTGGACGTAGACTTAACGCACTTTGTTGGCAGGAGTGCCGATTTTGCAAAAACAACGGTGAGGGCGAGTCGTATTACAAGTCGCACGCGCTGAAGGACGCGAGCGGGCGCGTGCTGTGCCCCGTGCTGCGCAAGTTCGTGTGCAAGCGCTGCGGCGCGCGCGGCGACCACGCGCACACCATCAAGTACTGCCCGCTCAGCACTGACGAAGGTACTTTCAATTTCGTACTACCCTCCCCAATCATTGTCGAAGATTTAAAAAAGAATGATTACCTTTTGAATGAGATGAAACCACTAAAGTCTATTATGAAGTATGACAAGTAAAACTCCTGATTATAAAATAACAAAGAAATATTTCACGAGATACATGGTTTAATAGGAATATTTCATGTATATTTTAAACTAGATATAGTGCGGGTATTTGTGACTTTAATTGGGTTGGGATCGCATTTTATGCATAGATAAAAACGAGAGATTCGTCACCTTGAACTACCAGGTACACAGTACTGGCAGTACGCACTTAGGGCACGTATTTGACATATAGGCGCTACTTGACGAAAGCGTTCGACATCCATTATTTGCGACACAATTGCAGAACGCGTGAAGTCGTCGGCGATGATGCGCAGCGTGCGGCAGGCGTCGGGCCGGCGCCGCGCGCCCGCGGAGCCGACAGGCAACTACGTCGTGTTCGGCGACACGCCGCCCGCCGTGTGGCGCGACTACTATTGCGCGCCGCCGCTCGACCCTCTGTGGGCGGACTTGGAACAAAAACTTACCCTTTAGACATAGGAGAACTCTGGGAAATTACCCCTAGAATTCACTATTTGAAATAGCTGTTGATTAAGAGTTATTGTTGAATTATAATTAAGTCCTGTTACTTCTAAGTAATTGACATAAAATAATTAAGTGAGTATTTTGAATGAATGTCATGTATTTTTTTTATTATGTATGGCTTCCATTCATATTTTGCCTGGTTATATTAAGTGACTATAAGAGATTATTACCAAATTGTTTCTACCTATTGAAATATATATATAGAAATGTTGATTAGTTTTAAAACGAGACTTGAGATACGATTACTTAACATAGTTTGTAAGTACTTAATCGCTAAGCGACTGAAATGAAGACATTCATGTTGAATTAATTGTTCTGAAATTATCATTAGAATAAAAATACTTCCTACAGTTACTGTCATCCACAACATCAATGAAAACTAAAATCACATTGTCAACCAGCCTCAACCAGGCCCTCGCGGCCTTGGTTTGGGCAATGATATTTTATCTTCAATGTTGAAACATTGCAACTGAAATATTACTTAATTAAATCAATTTTTCAAGGAGTGTTAATAGCCTCAAAAAAATCTTCAATGGAATCTATGTACAAACTTCATTTTGCCAGAATTGCTACAAATCGTACCCACTTATGAACATGAGGAAAACATTATATTTTCTTGCAGTGTTCTTGACTATCAGGGTGATCCTATATCTATGCAAATAAACTGTAATTTTTAGTAAAATTCTGTAGTCATTTTGCTTATACATATATGATCATCTTTACTGAACATAAAACAAACTGGTGCGTGCACTACTTATAATTGGATTATTCTATCTAATGATTTTACTAAGGAAGTAGGTACAATAAAGTTGCTGATCCGTAGAGTACCTACCTAATTTGATAACAATTCATTGATTATTTTATAAGTTTATACAATAACTATCACGTGTAGTATTAAAATCTACTTATTGATTAAGTTAATAGTGACAATTTTTTCTGCTATTTCTTAGATATTGTTTTTTTGAAATTGTTGATTATTTTATATTATAACAAATGATGTATTCCTATTTTCAAGCTTTTTCAATCATTTTGACTTTTTTGGTGTTGGTGTCTATTGGGTGCTATAAATGAATGATTAAAATATATTACCTACTTATTTCATTATTGTGAATTCGCACCAACCATACCTACCTACCTAATTCACGGCCCGTTGACATCAATTGATAACAGAAACTTTTTTAAAAGGTGTTCTGAAACAATCATGCTTATAGAGATTTGTCTCAAAAGCACACCACCTACTTATACATATATTTTGTTATTTTATTATTAACAGAGAAAATACATAAATACATTTTCTGTTACTTTCAATCTGACCGAGCAAACGCTTATAATACTGTTACGTAAGTACGTGGGGTAGGTAACTGATAGAAATGCACGACTACACCGATAGTCAAAAGTAGACTTTAATAACGCATTACGCACTCACTTAAACCGTTACAAGCAATAATCGCACTATAAACTCCGGATACTCAGATGATCGCTCAGGAATTCTAAATAAAGACTGAATCACTCGCAACGATTGAAAATGAGACGCCTTATCCCATCGGCGTAACAATACATTTTTTTCTCAGTTTATAATTAGTTATTAAAAATAGTTCGAAAACAAATTAGTATGCTTTTGAGATAAACCTAACCTAAGCATGTTTTATACGAAAAAACCTTTAAAAAAAATATTTTCTCATTTCAATATTTTCAATGCCAACATTGAGGTATAAGCCATAGGCATAAGAATAAATAATAACACCACGTAAAAACGAATCTCCTTTACCCAGGCCCAAAATGCCGCGCTTTTAAATTTAGTTTTTTAGATTTACGTAATAATACTTTTTGATGATATTAAGATTATCTCCAGAAAATAACATTGCTTATGTGGCGATTAATCATCTATAAAACACGGAAACGAGCCTATGAACAACCTTTAAAATAATAATTAAGCTCAATAACTTTTATAGTCTGGGATCTGGCGTTACTTTTTACGTTCCTTTCCAGTAATTTGTTTTTTTTATTAAGTTGAAAAAGCTTTATTACAAAATACTATGCTATTCTTACGTATTAATTCGTTTTAAATCGCGACACGCGCGGTGAAGCAAAAATGTAACCTTGTATTTTGTGCAGTGAAAATGATTAAAATTATATAATTTTTGCTTATATCATACTTAAATTAATTGGGATTGATATGGCATTTAAATTAATCTTAAAAAATGAATTGTTATAAAAATAAGAAAAAACACGGTGACAAATGGAATTTGTTTCATTGTGCCCCACCCGTGGGGGCACAATTAAATGGGGTTAAGTATGTACCTACTTAAAAAAACCTTCGTAAATTATACTGAAGCTGATACCTCTAAATGAACAAGTTAGTTATAAATAAATTAAAATCGTTTTACGACATTTACATATAACTTAATTGCTAATTAAGTAACTAGACAACGCATACAAAATAAAGTGAAATTAGGTGCATAAGGCCACATAGACCTGTGGTAACTGTGATTCGCCAAGGGCAGACGAGACGATCAACGGGCAACGGCGGATCGAGCTAAAATCCAGCTTAAACACAAACTCGACAAAATTGTTGATTATATCAACCCATATAACTATTGGAACTGGCAATTTAACGAAGCAGTTGGTTTCAAAATGTTTAGAACACAGGCAGTGACGTTTATTCTACGACGGATGGCCGCAACCCATTTTTCCCTTACAAAACTGTCCTCCGGAAATCTATGATAAAAGGTAAAGAATTTATGAGGTCTAAGTCCAATTGGGTTCCATCTCCATATTTTTTAGCACTATTAGGTATATCTGCCGGTAAATGTATAAAGCATTCAAAATAATACATTTTGACGTTATAATTTACAGATATATGTACCAATATTTCACTGCATATATAGTTGACCTGCAATTCTACGCTTTTAAGAGGATTGTGAATCGCCGCTAAAATCGCATATCTAGCTGTCAAAAAAAAAACCATACAAATTTAGCTCCGGCCATTAACGTTTTTCACCCCCTTAATTAAGTCCGATTTCCAGGATTTTTGAATAGGTATGATGTAGTTATTATAAAGAACGTGACTAGGCCTGTCCGTTTTTGGTTTTTGTTTTTTTTTAATTTGTTTAATTCTAAGAAGCATTTGCGTGGAAAAGAAAACGTACAGACATAGTTTTCATGATATCTACAACATAGGGGATTCTCTTGGGGTTTTTGACAAGATGGTGTCGCTTTCTGAATTGTTTTTATTGCATATTTTGTTGTTTAATGTGCAGCATTCAAATGTGCAGTAGATATAATGAATAAGGTCAACCGGGGCAATTGCGTCAATGGGGTAAATGCATCTTTCAAAGAATAAAACGAAATACGAAATGTTTTAAGCGGTGCTGCCCTCTCATAGAGTAGTTAAGTACTATTGCCCACAACTAATCAATAGATGTCGCCCCTATCTACGTATTTTTCGTTGAATATCGCCATCTGGTTTTTGTCACTTTTTTGGGTCTCTTCACATGTGACAGGGGGTCTGCCAAATCCGAGAAAATCATCGAAAACACCTTCTCTTTCGATGTGTTTTAATGGTGAGTATTAAGTTTTTGAATTGATCAATCTATTGTATTGTTTATTTTGTTTTTAAATAGTTTATTTTTGCCAGAATTTAACAATGAAAAAAGTAAGGTTATATTTTATTTTTGGTGTAAATGCGTACCACAGAGTGGGGTTATTGCGTCTGATGTGACGCTATTACCCCGAAATCAGTGATTGTAAACATTTTTTGTATGATTTGTTTTTTAAACGAATTCTAAAGACATAAAAGTTATAAATACGGTAAGGTCAACTGGGGCAATTGCGACATGATTCTTTTGAATGTGTTTTTATTTAATTATTGCTCATTTAGTTATTAATAAATTACCTCAAAACTTTTGCCATACTATGGAAAATTTTATAATTTTTTTTATTCACATTACAAAATATTTAAATTTGATTGATTTCCGAACAAAATTTTAAAATTTCTGAAATTCGAGAAATCACGACGAAATTTATGTAAGTGGGGTAAATGCGTTTTTGTTAATAAAATCTCAATCAGATACGTTAACATTAACGTTATTTAATCTTAACATGTTGAATGAGAAGTACCGATTTCTATTGTGTACTAGACATAAAAATATGGTATTGGGTTGGTCTATAAAATCTATTAAACTAAAGGCTGGGGGAATTGCGTTAATTTTATTGAATTTAAGACTAACGCATTTACCCCGTTAAAGAATGCAGAGGTCGGCAACTTAGGGTAAGTTAAATTCATAGTAGAGATATCAAAATATTTTAAATATTGTTTCCTTGCTAGTCAGCCCAAAACCATATTTTTCCAAAGTACGTAAACCATGTGCTAGTTTTTCCTCATTTACACTATCTATTACAGTGGGCTGTCCTCGAGACTCCTTTACAGTACCTCTTCTTAATTTGATTCTGTCCACAAGTGTGGTACGAGGTATATTATACTTTTTTGAAGCTTTGTAGACGTTTAAGACACCACATTTAATTTCTGCTAAAGCTTTTCTTAAAGTGTCTTCGTCATATTTCGGACAAGTTTTTCTTTTATAAGTACGAGCCATATCGAAACGTGGTCTGAAAAAGGAAAACAATAGTTCAGCAACTTTCGCGTCGCCATTTCACTTAAAGTATTAGTTATATTCCTAGGATACCAGTTTAAAATACAATAGGGTATTTGACAACAGTGAAAATAAAATGTATTTTCATTTTAAAAAAAACAGATAAACATAACGAAAATACTAGGAAAATATCAATCTTTCATTTATATTTGCTATTTTAAGATTTTTAAATTCATAAAATCCAACAATAAGGAAGTTGTTTGATTGTGACGTCAAAAGTTAGTAATCCTATAAATTCCATAGTAACGGAGCGTTTTTAATGTTTCATAAAAAGAAGTCGATATGACTTTAGTCAAATAAGTAATTCAAGTTTGTACACGTATCGCCTTTGGAAGGATTGTTCCAAGAAAATCCCATCTGGTCTTCGTAAAGTTGTAGCTACATCGCTTCACGGAGGCTAGAGGATCACGTACAACGTTGCCTTATGATCTTATGAATCTTATGATAGTAATGTTTTTTTTGATATGTAAATGTAAAATATAAACTTGACATTGCCAGAAATGGTTGCTCGATATTGCGACCGGTTGCCATTAAATAAATAAATAATAATAATCTGCAACATATGCAAAAAACGTAAAAATCCGACTAAGTTTAAGGGTAGAGAAACGTTTTCGCATATTGTATGGAAATTTTTAGGTTCACAATATCCTCTTAAAGGCACAAAATCACTCCAGGAAAAGTGCAGGAATAGCTAATTAATTAATAACAAAATACCGACTTGCCTATGAAAGCTTATGTATTCGGATGCATTTTCTTTAAATACCTACTGTGCGCGATTAAAATCGCAGGATAGCGCATGCCATTATGAATTATAAATGTGGATTATAATGTTTCAATAATGAAATTTAGGTATAGGTAATTTGTTGTACCGCGTAGATGTTATTGTTTTGAAAGCAACGTGACAGTATTACACAACGAATGACATTACACCGCCGCTTCTTTGGAGGTTGGTCTAATATGTCCATAAGTTGATAGATTTTAAATTAGTAGGGTTTTGACACCATGGTATTCTCAAATATGACCCCGGTTTTATACGCCGATTTAAGTCGAAATGGGCTGCTATACACCCCTTTGTCTAAGTCATTATCAGTGATCGGAATTAGGTGAGCCAAAATACCTATTCTTCATAATATAGAGTGGTTACAACCGGGTAGAAAAAATCATTTATTCTTGAATACCGGGTATTCGATATTCATCCGGGTATTACTCGTAATTTTAAACATCCATGTAAAAAACGTTAAGTACGGGATGAAGTACGTTAATCTAAAAGTTGTAACTAGTTCTATACTCGAAAACGTAATTAAAGTCCAACGTGGGTTGCCAGTAAAATAAAAAATATTTGCGTTAGTATATTTCCACTTTTTAAAAGAACGTACTAAGAATATTTATTTATTGGTAGTTTTAAACCTTCCATTAAAATAAACAAGTTAATTCAAGTTATTTACACAAATACAAGATGGCCTATTAAATATTTAACCAAAGACGATTTTTGGTAGCCAAACTGTTATTGCACTTGTAATACTTCAGGTCTTAATAACATTTGGTACGATAAATAAGCAATTGTTGTTAACAACGTTAGATGCAATTTAAATATTACATGCGTTTAGCTATTCGACAAAATAACAGGCCAAAAGTGTGTAGCTCGCTTTATAATGACAATCATTGCCCATTTCACCATCCATGACAACATGGGGTCCATGGGTAACTGTAATTCTGTCATTCTTATTCGACATCTGACGTCTGTTCCGAGTGCTCGAATGTATTGTATTTGCTCCGTGGTGATTTTGTTTTTTGTAAAGTTTGTTTTGTTGAGTTTTCGTTTTTTGTTAAGTTTATTCTCAGTGTTACTTTCTGTTGTTGAAGTGTGTGTGTTGTACGGCTTCTTTGCATACGTATTATACGTAAGATGGAACCTCAGCCGGGACCATCAACTGAGAAAGAAATTCTTTCACCGAAAAAGAAACGGCCCAGAACAGGAATGACTGTTTCTGAAAAAACAATGGTCATGAATTTACAAGTGGAAGTCTCTTTCTAACTCCTTTTGCTAGAAAAAGAGTTCCACTTGTAATTTGTAAGTTGTAGCTTCGTGAAACGGGCCACAGGAAGAAAAAACATTGAATGCATATTCCCTATCGTTAAATATAACTTTTGATTTTGAAAATGTTAGCCATATCTACAAATTTTGTCAACAATTTGATTATCAATACAAAAAGGTTGCCTAACTCTGAAATGTTCGATTGGCACTGACATAAGTGACTTTGACACTTATGACAGTGACGTATCTGTCGTAGTTTTTTTGGACTTTAATTACGTTTTCGAGTATAGTGGTTTTTAAAACTTCAAAGGGGTCAGTTCAGTCAGTGTAATTATTACATATTTCGATATGTTTCGTCCTTGGGTAAAATCACCTACCACTGTGCCATGTGAAAATAATAAAGACAATAATTATACCACACACTTTTTCCTTCTTTACTTGTAAACCTTATGTCTAGCCCTTTTTACTACAAACTAACATAAAAGACCCCGTACTTAACAGTACCTAAAAACGACTACGTACCGAATAATACCCGGTTCCTATACAAGAAAAAAAAACTGCCCGGTAGTTATTACTCTATATTATGTCCTGTTGCGAAGAATAGGTATTTTGGCTCACCTAATTCCGATCACTGGTCATTATCAATCTGCGTTATAACTTATGCGATAGATATACTTTTGTATGTATGTAGGTATGTAAAACTCTTTATTGCACATAAAAAATTACAAGACATGTTTGCATCAATATAAATAATGTACATAGGCAAGTATGGTGTGGTATGTTTCAAGTGCGCTTCTCATTAAGTTCCTTCTATGAGAATCCTATTTCTGTGGTTTCAACTCGAGTGGCCACCGTCACGTCACTTGTACCCACAGACTACCAAGGGATACTAAGTCCAAATAAAAATAGTTTATTTGTTGTTATCTGTGATAGACATGTTTATTATTGGCCCAGGTTCTCCTCTTCTTGTCGTCTATAACATGAATAGGTGCGACTACTACCTATTCGATAGGCGTGCAACCCGCTCCGTGCACCCGCGCGACAACGGAGGCCCTAAATTCTACTTAATCTTATAGTACCTAATAATTTTATGCAATAATTGTAGAACTGTATCATTTCCACATTCTCTTGTTGACGATCACGTTTAAATCCATACACAATCACGATATCCGCAGCCTTGTTTACTTCTTTTTTATTTAAGGTGGTTACGTACAGATTTCGCCAATGTAAATGGAATGAGAGTATAATACGTAGGTAAATAATATAAACCAAAAGTAAAAGTCGGTCAATGTTTTTCGGTCATTTTCATATCTCTCCCTCACGGTTTCCGAATCCAGCCATGCGATGCGATGATTTTTGACGTATGACATAAGTGTAATCGTTGCCATTCAAAGAAATCCGTTGGTAATATTGCTACCGATTGCCATTAAATAAATAAATAAGCCATAGGTCATAAAACTCATAAATCCGTAGGTACCGCGTAGGTACAGTCAACAGCATAAGTAAGTGATCATTTCCGTACCTTGTCGCTTTCAATGGTTTCACAATTTTGTATAACATTTCAAATAAAACGTTAAAGTGACAAGGAACATAAATGATCACTTATTTATGCGGTTGACTGTACCACCAAAGAGCATAATCTCTACGTTCAGCCGATTTGTACCGATCGCTCCTAGAAACTGACAGTAGATACTGTAACTAATTGCCGTCTGTGCTTGCCCTTTTCCTTTCCCAACAATCCTCTTCAAAGCTATTAAATATCAACTGGCTAGTTTTTTTCGGAATTACTCATTCGAATGGTTTGGATGATGTAGGTACGCCAAATGAACCTCATAAAGTAGGGCTTATAATAAATTATCAGTGTTTATGTAAATATAACAATTAAATCGATTTTCCAAATTAAATAATGATATGATTTAATACCTAAATACAATACATGGAACCTCAAAGAAAAGCAGCGGCCGGACCCATGGCGCCGAGTAGCATGAAAGAAGCGCGTAAAAGTTCAGCGGTGGCGAACCCCCTCAAGCCTGTGGCGCAGCAGAAGGAGATAGTCACCGTCCACACAACCGCGCCGCTCGTCGAGCGCCGCCACAACCCCAGTGAACAGCACCAAATATATACCGGAGGAGTGAACATTTTGCAGACCATGTAAGTAGGCTGTGGTGTCGGCCTAAACTTAATTGGGCGTTCATTAACTAAATTAAAACCTCAACTACGAAAAAGATACCCTATGAGATACCTCTGCACTCAAAACCAAATACATTAATAAACCGGTGTAAATGCTAGTCGATTTCGCGCACCCAGGGTTCCGTATCTATACATACCTATAATAAAGTTGTAGAAGAAAATAATTTGTACATTTGAGATATGAATTTATAAATACTATAGGGGCCTCAGAGTGAGCAGCAGGACACGTTTCTACAATGTTTAGAGTTGGTGTCTGATTGTCTGTTTAATTTTGTTTCTCCTCGCCTCAATTGAAAACCACTGAACCAATGTTAATGCGGTTTTCGCTAAAAGGTTTCAATACTTATACGGTGACCAGGTTTATATATAATAAAAAACTAAGAAATGATAGTAAAAGGGGGAAGAAAGGGGTCAAAGTTAGTATCGACAAAAGTTACCGGATTGAGCTGGTCACTTGAAACTTTGTATAATTACTCTTCATAACTAATTAAACTATACCTATTTCAGGATTTTTCGATTAAAGTTAAAACAACTCAGAAATATTCAAATTAGTCCAGTTATAGGTATTTCTTTAAAACCCTATTTGAGGGCCTTCGATTTATTTAATTGATAACAGATATCAAAGTTTTATTCTCCGTTTATTACATAGAAACTTAATTCAAGGATTTTTAAAAATTCTATGTGCGAAATGTTATAAACAGGCAAAATAAATTATTCCAATTGTAATAAATGCGCCCCCATGATAATGTGACATCAAAGAACAGGACCACCATATACCCTTCCCATGACTGGAGCGATCAAGACAAAATAGCACGTGATCATAGATTAACGTTACAGAAGCAACGTTGTGACTTGTGATTGAAACTAACGGTATCACGTTGTTGTTAGAAAATACATAATGAAGACAATATTTGGACCATCAATCACCTATTTTAACTTTGCTTTGGTTTTACAATGTTAGGGTGCCGTGTATTTTTCATATTTTTTATGATCCGAAACGTCCTTGGCATAACATTATTTAGCACTAATTTCACCAAACGATGATAACCACTTAACAGACGATTAGAGCGATACCAGCTGTCATAATGTATGTACTAACAGTCGATTAATATTGATTAAATTTAACATCGATTGATGAAATCGGTACTTAGTATAATAGTTATTTGTTCAACAAGAGAGCAAAGTTGGTTTTTGCTGCGAGTGATGATTTTGAATCCCGAGTAAGCGAAGGATTCTATTATTGAATCACGAGCGTAGCGAGTGATTCTAGGTTAGGTTAGGTTAGGTTGCTCGCTACGCTCAGGATTCAAAGTTACGAGACGTAAAAAACTTTGGTCTCGTGTGAGACATACAACTTTTCACCTCAGCAGCGAGAACAACACAGCGTGAAGCTGGTAGGGCCAACGCAGGTCTTCCGTTGTGACCATTTGGTGAATACACGACTAAATAACGACACGATCGCATATGCATCAATCACAAGCATTTTTGCAAAATACTAATAAAATAAAAAGTGGAAAAAATAAACATGAAACAGATAAAACCTGTCACTCAACTTGATAATGCCGTAGTGCAAACACAACTTTATACAGCTTTATGTAGTCTGGGTTTAAAAAAAACCTAACTTGGCCTTGTCTATGGCTATTGGCTACAATAATCCCGCTATTTTTGAAATGCGTTCTGAAACTGCCCCCGCGGTTTATATCACGAAATTAAAGATTGTTAAAACGATAACAAAATTATGTAGATACATGATAAACTTCTTATTTTTCATTAATTTTGTCTTCAAAACATTAAATAAAAAAAATGATTGTACCTACTGTATAAAATAGTTATAATAAACACATTTCAAACTTTAACAGATAGTTTTATTTGCAAATTTTACGGTTATGTGTGCATCCGAACGTGCGTTTCTTTTTGGGCCTACTATGTGTGGAATTTGAAAATCGAACTTCGAATCAAGTTGTTTCTATCTCTCGCTTTTTTCCTATCGAAGTGAAAGTGACAGAACAAAGTGAAGTTCAATTTTTTCGAATGTTGTGAGTAGCCCCAGCACTGCTCACGGCATTTGTTTTTTTTTATTAAAAAGCTACTTTGCCTCTCGCTCGCAGCAAAATTGAATTTTGCTCACTGTTTTTAAGCAGCAAAACCTGCTTGTTTGAGCTGCTGAGGTGAAAATATTATTTCGACGAATGTTGAATAATGACATCATAGAAAACATATCGGTTATTTTCCGAATGATAATTTCGTTTCAAAATTTCGTTGATAGTTTAAAAAAATCAGTAGGTACCTACCGCATAATGTAACCCTAATAACGTAAACATTTTTAATTCATGAATTTATTTCAGGACCATAGAGTTCCATGAATTGTTAGTAATATAATATTAAATATTATTCTATAGAACAGCTACTACCGCAGGGATAATGGCGTTTCCACGTGAAGTGATTTCGCCAGTGTCAAGGTTTATATGAGTATAAAACAATATAGCAATAAAACACAATCCAATCTTCTCTAGGAAGATTGGGGGCAACGTTGTACGGTGATTTGTAGGTCAGAGGTCAAGATAGTTTTAACCTCTGCACCACTGCGAGTCCACTTGAAACGAGAAGAAAGATGCCAGATACACGAAATAAGTCCAAGTCTTCAATCACTGTGCGACACAAAGGCATAAAAAGTACAAATCACTATCAGAAAAGAACTTTGAACACCTAATTACCAAAAAATTAAAGTCTAAAACAAATTACACGTCCGCCATCTTTTAACGTTGCAAATGGCCCTCATAGGCTTTGTTAATTCTGTTTTGTTAGTCTATGTCAAAAGCACCGGTGTCAGATTGACGTTGACAGCGTTGATATAATATCCAGATTTTAATATTTTTTCCGCCATTTTCAAGACTTATTCGAAGCGTATTTATTGTTTCTACTGATGTAATGGTAACGTATTTAATGCAAGAGCGGTTATTATGATCAGTTGGGAAAAAACGGGCAGTCATTTTATTTTTCAGCGGTAACAAAAACGGTTAACGGAGGGTAATATAAAGAAAATTGGTGGGTTATTTAATATCACTTCAAACAATACTAAGGAGTAAAAAATCTATACATAAAAACATACCGATTATATTACTGTAAAAAGAAAATACATTTAACGTCACTGTAGAAAGAACAACATATTTGAGAAAAAATACTTCAAAGGCAACCATACGAGGGATGCCTTTTAAGTTCTGTCGTTTGGAAAAACTAAAGATAATTTAAGTGTTCAATGGTATTTATTGTTTTTCAAAGTAATCACCGTGATATACACTTTTTCATTCGATCGAACCTGTGTGGTTGCCGGGTTAGAATAGTGCCACTCCATGTCTTCCCGTGGATGTCGTAAGAGGCGACTAAGGGAATAAAGGCTTGTAGTACTGTTAGGCGATGGGCTTGCCACCTGTCACTAATACACTGGGAAACATCTTAGCCTACTTGTGCAAAATGTGGTTACAGAATTATCAAGAAGTTTAAAGACTTGTTGGTAATTCTTTAGCTCTGCCTACCCCACTCTGGGAATGAAGGCGTGAGTTTATGTACGTATGTAAAAACGCAATTGTCTGCGGGGCGGTGTGCGAGCTAGCATTATCGTGGTGCAGTACTATAGGACATCTTGGGTTATTTTTTCGGAACTCGCCGATAACTTCTGGTAAACAAACAGTGGTATACCAATCAGCATTAACTGTTTTACGATCTTCGAGCACGATGGTCGCAACGTGGCCACTTTTCGCTACAAACATGGCGACCTTTTTTTTCGAAGTGCTCCGTGAGCGTGTTACTTTGGTCGGTTTTGGCTAATCTTGAAATACCCAAACAGTCGACTGCTGTTTGGAATCCGGTTCGTAGGCATATATCCAAGATTCGTCACCACTGATAATGTCATAAACGTGTTTAGAGTCTCCTCGGTAGAATTGCCGCAGAGTTTTGCGACACCATCTATACCCGGCCCGGCGAACCTTGATCCCTATGACATTGACAGTTATTCCTACGACACAACCTTGTAGTGGCGTCACCGTTACATTAGAATCGAATTGGAGGCTTCTAAAAATGGCATTTATTAATTTTAGGTAGATTTATGCCATTACAATGATATTCCGTTGGAATTATAACAATTCTTAACATTTACGAGAAATTATCTCAATCAGACTTTACGTTTACGTCCTGCAGAAGTTACTTCGTTTGGAAGATATCGACAAGTGCGGAAAGTATCGATAAATAAATGCCGATAATCGAAACGAGTGTACATAATTTATAATCATTTAAGTTATAGGTGCTGAATGTTAAAAAAGTTACATGAAATTGTTTTTATTTCACTCAAATTTATAATTATTTCTGGGGACACCAGTTTTTGTTTTATTTAAAATTAGGTTTTATTAGTAGGTATCAGTTTTCATGTGTGATGTGTGTGTGTGTTCTATTGAATAGAATGGAGCGCAGCATACATACACTCACGATTGTATACCCAAGAAAATAAAAAAAATAACCATAGGACAAAACCAAATAAAACAAAACCTGTTCAGCGATCATTTATTTATATATTTATCTATATCCTATTTCATAGTTACTCGTCGAGAGCAAAAGAGTAATAGACGAAGTTCGAATAACGGACTTCAAACTAGAGCACACGTTTACCAACGTGGCTGAATGCAAGTCACGCCTTTACCTATAAAAAAGTTAAGTTACATCGATACGACCCATCACTAACATAAACTGTCATAGGGATCAAGGTTCGCCGGGCCGGGTATAACGCGAGCCGTTTTTTGGTCTTCACTAAGTAAATGTGGTATCCAGGGTGAGATCAATCTTTTTACACCTAAGTGATCATGCGAAATATTTTGAACACTGGTCCCTGAAATGCTTAATGAAGCTTCTATCTCACGGTATGTCGCATGGCGATCTTCGACGATCAGTTGCCGTACAGCATAATTGACAACAATTAATTTTGTGCTAAGGTAGTAAAATAAAATACCGTTTCTAGATTTTACACTGCTGATTACAGTAAAAATATCTTTGGATTTTTTTATGCAGTAGTTTTTTTTATATTTAGGAAAAACAGTAAAAAAAGTTGGATTGTGAATGTTAGGAATACACTTATAGTGCCCTTAGTCCATTTATTACCAAAGGAATTCAAAAAAATATACAACTGTCATGTTGTCTGACGGATTACTTGATTCTAAGGACACGCTTTCGATTCTACGCGAAACAGTTTATTTATTTTAATGGCGTCTACAAATTACGTAATTAATTAAATTACGCAAAATAACAAATTTGTGAACGAACGGCAGCGAATGATTGACAAGTGAGTGACATGACATGACAGTCAGTTCTGTTTATGTTTAAAGTTACTTTATTTTTATTTTATAGCAGGCTAAGATCACGACATCAGTATTCCTAACTTTGTATATACGGTCTTTTTAATGACTATTTCTTTATAAATTATTAACGACGAATTTAAGTTAAATAAAGAAAATCCAAGAAATACGGGTAGTCTAATTTTTAACCAGCTATTATAAACGCGAAAAAACAATAATGCTTTTTTTTTTTAAATGTTGTCAATTGACAAAATTCATTTTGTGCTAAGGAAGTAAAATAAAATACCGTTTCTAGATTTTACACTGCTGATTACAGTAAAAATATCTTTGGATTTTTTTATACAGTATTTTTTTTTTATATTTAGGGAAAACAGTAAAAAAAGTTGGATTGTGAATGTTAGGAATACACTTATAGTGCCCTTAGTCCATTTATTACCAAAGGAGTTCAAAAAAATATACAACTGTCATGTTCATTGTTTATCTGTCTGACGGATTACTTGATTCTGACGACACGCTTTCAATTCTACTCAAAATAGTTTATTTATTTTAATGGCGTCTACGAATTACGTAATTAATTAAATTACGCAAAATAGCAAATTTGTGAATGAACGGCAGCGAATGATTGACATGACATGACAGTCAGTTTTGTTTACTGTTTAAAGTTACTTTTTTAAATTTTATATCAGGCTAAGATCATGACATCAGTATTCCTAACTTTGTATATACGGTCTTTTTAATGACTATTTCTTTAATAAATTATTAACGACGAATTTAAGTTAAATAAATAAAAACCAAGAAATACGGGTAGTCTAATTTTTAACCAGCTATTACGCGAAAAAACAATAATGCTTTTTTTTTTGAAATGTTGTCAATTGTTTTCCTGGGTTACGGCGGTTTTTGGTCGGCCTATCACTAAGACTGGAGCAACCACGTTGAAATTCCAAATTCTACCAACGTTCCACAGTCCGGATGCATGGTGCTTTATTATTAAAAACCATAGTCAGCTCTTCAAAGCACTTAAAACGCGTTAAACCACTTTTACAGTTATAAAAAAATATCGCACGTAAATTTTCCTTCGAAATTTCCATTTGCACAAGTGACTTGCCAATTTTGAACCGACGATGTACTGAAACGATTCGGCCGATCTCGAGACATTCTTTCGTTTTCAAATTCTAAATTCAAATATTTTAAGATGATACTAGTTTTCTTTTTAATAATCACGGGAATTTTGCAAACGACAGATCTTAAAAGGTAGCCCTCGTAGAACTTTTTTCCAAAGGGTTCTTTCCTTTATAAAATTGTTTTTAACTTTTGTAGAAACAGAACACACCAAAAAGATCACCCGGTTATATAACCCGTAGGTATATAATGTTAAAATATTGTCTATGTCTGTCGATGTGTCTGTCTTCTGGGCGCCAACAACTATAATCCGGCTGACAGGCCTATAGTTCATTTATTTTAGCATGATACAGAAAGAAATAAAGGTATTTTATTGGGCACGTTACACGCAACATAATAGTTATACAAAAATATTGCTCCAAAACGTCTTTTTTGACTGCTGCTATTTCACAGTAAATATTAAATGAACGTTATAATCTATTGCAGCAGTACTTTAAGTCATATTCGTTAATATTTACATTGCGTTTTTTATTTTTGTTGATTAAATTTACTTCAATTAGAAACGTGGTCTATAAAAGACCTAAAGAAGCAGGGGTTACAAACCTGTGTTAACAAAATAACGAAACGTCTAAGCATATAACTCGAGTAAATCAAATACTATCCTGTCACCTGTCAAATATAGCGAACCTAGTGAATTTTAAATTGATCATTAATAACGCCACAGTTTGCATTTTTTGACAGATTGAACGTCACAATGCCCTTATGTGATGTCTCATGTTATGTTTTGTCATTTTCTCCTGAGTTCGAGAGCGTGAGCGTTGATATTGTTCCATAGTTTGTTTTTGTTGTGAGTTGTTTGTTGTTCATTTCCTTGTTAAAGTTGGCAGCTGCTCGTTTAGTCAACATCTCTAATCTCTACCCTACTTGGTAACTCTTTAGCGGAGAAACGATGACACTTCATCCGGAATAGTCAGTCTTAAATTAGGTAAATCAATTAAGTATAGCAGTTAGAAACCAATATATACATATTCAAATAGTTTTATAGTTAATTTTTTATATAATATCGAGATCGAGACCCAATGTTTTGTCCAACACAAAAACATTAATGACCATGGATCGGAAATTCGGATCGATATTTACCTAAAGTTGGCAAAATCCCGGAAAAAGATAGGCAAACATGGCGTCGGCTTCTTAAAAATATTATTTTAATAATTTAAGTTCTGGGATTTTGGGATTCTACAAAACGTTAATATAATAATTACTTTACATGTAGGATAAAACGTTCTGTTTTGCTCCTATAAATTCGTTAGGTTAATAAGTTACAGGTAAATTAAATAACATTTGGTTAAACACATACATGGAAAATAACTTCAAACAGTTAATATAAATAAATAATTATGAATTAATGCCGGTGTAATTTATTTATTTTGAAATCCCGGAAATATTATATAAATTATATGATTGAGTCCACCTCCATACAACTGAACAACAAAGCCGGCGCTAAAGTATAGGTAAATATCGATCCGAATTTCCGATCCCTGTTAATGACACATGCACAGATACAATATATTGAGTGCATAGATTCTTATTAATTCTGCCAGCGAGTATTAGAGTTGACGACTACTGGTTCTTTTTCTTTTTTTTTTCTCATCCTAAAATAAATAAACTATAGAGGGATGCAGATATCTATTAAAGTTATTACTTAATTCGGTTGGCCGATTGTTAGTGGTAGGTCGCCCGTTTAGAGTTGGAATTGATAAACGGTGTTAATATTGGTTTCCATTTCATAGCTATAGTTCTGATGCTTGATAGCATATCGGCTGTGCGGTTTAAAAGTTATTGACTTTCGATTTGAAACTAAGGGCCGCAAATCATTATCATGGTTTAAGAAAGTAAAATAAGTTTCGTCCATGTCAGTCGTCAAATTGATTAAAAACCGGGCAAGAGCATGTCTGACCAAGCTCAGCGTTGGGATTCTAATCCGTTAGGTATTACACAATAACTATTTGAAAAAAAAGTGCACTAGCAAAAGTGTACCTAAGCTTCATGGTACTTACGTCCTTTTCTTGAGAACCGCAGATTTTCGGAAATAACTCAGAAACGGTATATCCGATCATATTGACAATAATTTTCTTTGAAAATATTTATTAAATGTCAATGAAGATTATCGAAATCTACGAAGATGAAGTCGCGTGCAGAAGCTAGTTTAAGATAATATGGTTGGATAACGCAAAAGAAAATACTCGTTTTGTTATGAAGTTTATTTTCCATGAAAAAAGGTCCATTTTGACTAGCCTAAATTTTTATAGGTAGTTTTTTTTCCGAAAATTTCTGAAATTTGACTACTTAATTTTTTTTCACTTAAAATTTCAATAATTATCTATAAATCAGGATTTTTTCCACTAGGTCGGTGTTGGGTGAATGTCAACGTCAATGTTGAGAGGGATCCTGTTCGACGTAACTTTATAATATTTTTCTATTTAACCAAGTCCTTTTGTTGAGTGCCTTAAGAATTTTAGTGAATTTCGTTTTTTTTTAAATTGTATTTTTTTTTTTGTAATATTACATTGATGCAATGAATAAATAAACTAAAATTAACTAAACATTTACAATTTAAGAGAGGCACACAAAGAGATCATGTGCTGCAAGTTCACGGAGGATTGTTATGACGTAGCAGCGGGGTTCACGGACGGGACGATCAGGCTGTTTAGTTGCAACACGGGCGCGTGCACGCACGTGCTGGAGGACGACGAGTGCCGCTCGTACCCGGGGCCCGTCACGGCCATCAAGCACCGGCCGGTCAGCGAGGCGCACCCCGTCACCCACATGTTGCTGGCCTCATGTAAGTTTATCTAAACTTAACATTTATTAGGAAAAAAAAAACTACAACCCTGGTGTTCACCTATTCTTAGCTAAAAGCGAACTCGTGATGAGAGAAAGGTGTACATCTAAAATAAGAAAATATTGTGTACATAATTTATATACTTATGTTATATATTGACTAAAGTCACCGTCAATAGAACTTGCAAAAGATGTAAACAAAACCAAACGAACCAATTCACCATGAAAACCAAATGATAACTCGATAATCACGTACTTTTAATATATTTTTGTATACATTATACTTATTATAAGCGACTCATCAACTGCCATACGATCTAATAAATAAACTAAGATCAAGTGAGGTCTTTGCAATGATTACTAGATCATTATTTTCATCTTCTCTCTTTCTCTCTTTTTCTTAGCCGTTCTCTACCATATTGGTGTAGGAGTCCCTGCAGTTTTCTTGACGTCGTCTTTCCATCGCATCTGTGGCCTTCCTCTAGGCCTCTTTTCTCCCCAGGGCCTCCAATCTAAGGGCCGTATTAAAAAACTCATCTTGGCTGAGATGCCGGTCTTAAGATACGTCAAAGTAAACGTCAAGCCATAGAGAACTGACATTTTTGACACATCTTGAGACGAACATTACAGTCGAGATCAGTTTATTAATACGGCCCTTAGACCGCTTTGCCCCACGAGCCATGTTTACGGGCTATGTCCCGCCCACTGCCACTTCAGAGTTGCTATTCGTTGAACGGCGTCGATGACCTTACTTTGTTCTCTGAGCCACGTGTTGGTCTTACGGTCTCTCGGCGTAGTTTCCCACGAGCTTCCTCTCTGCTTGCCTCTGAGCGACTTGTATTTTATTGATACTCTCGCTAGTGAGGACCCAGGTTTCCGCCATTACAGCGGAACAGAAAGCCAGGTAGTTTGACCAATGCAGTTTACCAGTAGATACTTACCTATGGAGCATTATTTTCATCTTCTTATAGTGCCTCTCCAACTAGTGAAGGTTGGCAGTCAGCTCCGCATATTTCTCCCGGTCTTTGGCGAGTTTGCACAGCTCCGCTGCACTTGTGATTCCAGTCCATTCTCGAATGTTTCGCAGCCACAATTTCTTTCTGCGCCCGACAGCTCTTCTTCCAGCAACTTTGCCCATCATTATTAATTGCAGGAGTTCGTATCTTGAGTGCCTAAGCACATGACCCAGATAGGCCACTTTTCTCCTTTTGATGGTCTGCATTAGTTCCCGTTTCCTAGCAACTCGGCGCAGAACTTCAACATTGGTCACTCGGTCTGTCCAACTCATGGCCAACATACGTATAGACGTAAGTCCACATTTCAAATGCTTCTATAAGTACGTTTTCGGAGTTGCTGTTTGAGGGTCCAGGCTTCACATCCGTACAGAAGTATGGGCCATATAAAACATTGCAGTTGACGAATGCGCAAAGATATTTTGAGGCTAGATATTTTAGGATATTTTCGGGTGTCTATCATTTTATCGAAATTCCTGTCATCGAATTTCATCTCTAGTTTAATTTTTGGAGTGGGTAACACACTACTGTGATTATATAATGCTAGGAAATGACGCGACTGGATAAAACTTGCAAGGATAAAAACACGAATGTGAAAATATACCACCGGAAAAAAAACCACTGTTAATTATCACTTTCGGGAAAAATCGCGAAAAGAAAATTATCTTCAAAGAAAAAATGCGTTTGGGAAAGTCATCTAACAAATCCTGTATCCACCCCTAAGCCAGAGACGCACAGAGAGCAGAGGCGGCTTGTTCCCGTACTAAATGTCTCCGCCACCTATGCTGCGATCTATACACCGTGCCCGGGACGTACCCGAAGGATTTTAATAACAAGTTCGTGTCGTATAAAGTAAGCTCGTTTCGGTGTAGTTTTCCAGATATGTCCTTTTTAATAAAAAAAACTTGTTACGAAAACTCTGGTGCAACAGTAGGTACCGTAAAATGGGGTGACTTTAGAAACGCGGGGCAACTTTGATAATTTTTTTAATCGTCGATTTTGTAGAATTGCTAAGTTATTATTTAGCTCTTTCGCGCAATTACTTTCATATGTCTCATATGAGAGCGCAAAATGTTGAAAGTTGAACTATTTTCAGACAATTTGGATTTAAAAACTTCGAAACAAAAAACCCCTAATATTTGGCATGCTTCAGGGGTGACTTTGATATTGTGATATAAACACAAGGATAATCAAAGTAGCCCCATTTCAAGAAACAAGATTTTAGGATGCGTAATTATTTTTTTCTAATAAGCCGTCTACCGTAGTCTGCCTCAAGCTGCTTTAAGTTACTCCAAATAAGTAGTCGCTAATATGATATTTTTAATAATTGATTTAACGATTAAATGCGGGAGGTACAGTAGATTTGTTTTTAAAATTAATCAATCTAACCCCATTTTACGGTAAGTACCTTATAATTGCGGCGTTGCTACTTTTAAGGAGAGTTGTCATCTGTTTACATATCCCAAGTAACTAATTCAAATAAAACTCACACGCACAACTCATCCATAACTTATACAAATTATGGTTTATATTCGTCTGCACCGTGGTCTAAACTTGTTGCATATTAATATGACCCTCATAAGATTGAATGAATATGACAAGTAGATATGCTAGTAAGTGTCATTGTCATTGTTTACATATCGGTTGACATTGTGAAATATTTACTTGCAAAACACAAAAAAGATTATAGAGATTAAAAATCAGTAACTTGTCCTTTTAACCCTCAGTCAAGAATAGCTTTAGTGACGGACATGTGTGTACCTACAAATGGGTCCCACCCACTCGTACAATAGAATATAATATAATCCAGCATCGCGACAGACCAAATAAGCGACCGAGGATGTATCCGGGATGAACACCTTTGTTCAAGACTGGAGAGAGTGTCCAAGATAATTATGGCCAGAAATAGAAACGGAGGAACGCTTAATATTGCTTAGCAGTGACATAACAACCACATTGCGAACCACGAATATGCAGGACTCCTTTAAGATGGAGGTTTCAGGTCTCCTATGTGATACAGCCCGACGATTAAAATTAGAACCTGTAATGAGTTCTAAAGTTATAGTTCAATACTTTATTGGAACATTGTAGGGAGTCACAATACAAATTGTTTTGTAGACAAAATCGTTTTACTTACTAAAGTAACACTGATTAAAATCAGTGATTGCATTATTATTTATTTGGTGTTAAATGATACAAGCTGCAGTTTCTATAGTTAAGTATTTATTAATTATTGCTTATAAGTGATTTTAATAAAGTTCCATTCACGAATCTTAGTTTTCATCGAACTTGGGAACGTAGCTCAGAAGAAAAATATGTCACAGGGAAAGGCCCAATAGCTTAGTCACCTGGTGGATTCATTTGAAGATTGCTACCTATAATTCGTCCAGTTCGGTAGCGAGCGAGCTTCGGCGGAGGCCTCCAACTTAAAGATTGACCACAGATTAAATTACTACGTAAATGTGACCCACTCGTAGTTACACTAAGCTCTGCTAGTCGTAACATGTATTAAGTGGGGCCGCGGTAAGTGAGGCTGGATAGCTGTCACCATTACTGCAAAAGGAGTGAAGTACGTACCACCACTGATACCAACAACGGTCACCATTTTTCGTTTGGCGCCATCGGCGTCGGTCATATCGGTATTACATTTATCATGCGAATAAATACTTGGATCATCAACGAATTGTTAACTCGCAACAATTAAAGTGCACCATCACTTTAAAAGTTGCTATTTATTTTATTTACGATAATGTACAAAAATAATAGGACCGGATGTTATGTGCCGATTTGTGTAAAAGTCACATGTAGGTATCTGAAATACGGTGCTTGTGAAACAAGCCTATAAATTATTCAGCATTTATGAATGAAACTTCTGCTAAACCCTGAGGAGCCCCCTACTTTGAAAATCGAAGTTTGAAGTTACGTTAGCTCCATCTCTTTATCTCGATTTAGACACGAATGATGATGGTACAGGGATGTAGCTAACGTAACTTTGAACATCGATTTTCAAAGTAGAGACTCTGTTTTGAAAGAATATGTGCTTATTAGGCTAACTATACGTTAAAATCTTCTTATTCATGTTCATGTCACAGTTTAGTCTCTTTCTTCGATTAACTCTTCCAAAATCACAAGAAACGGACAAATTACTCACATTCATAAATCATAACATAATTCATAACTGTCAAGGGGATTTCCCGTAAACAAATGCTAATTTCAATTAAAGCGTTGCCAGCTTGTCTTTAGGATTTGTTTCCTCAAGAAGCGAAAATACGAATATTCCATTTAAGTAACTTGAAAAAAATTATATGAATATTTAAAATAGCCGAATT
The DNA here is from genome assembly GCA_927399475.2 of Acleris emargana. Classification (NCBI taxonomy): domain Eukaryota; kingdom Metazoa; phylum Arthropoda; class Insecta; order Lepidoptera; family Tortricidae; genus Acleris; species Acleris emargana. The sequence continues at coordinate 12,990,486 of OV656837.1, forward strand.
GGACCTATGTTGATATAACATTTTTATTTTCAAATTAACTCAGGAACGCTATTAAAATCCTTCGGGTAAGTCCCGTACAGTCAGCTGCAGAGAAAATGATAAGGATCGTTGTTTTTCAAAAACCTGTTGTTAAATTTATATGATTTTTCGGTGAATTGAAGATTTTACTATTGTCTACACATAAACTCAAAATGATTTAAATCTAACCACAGGTTTGAAAAAAATCAATCCTTACCAGGGGGTATCCTTTTCTCTGCAGCTGACTGTACCTAGTGTACTTATTGGTACAGGAATTCATACCTACCTAATTCGCCACGCCTTGGGAAGACACCGAAGTCATTTTCAAATAATACTTCAGCGTTTGCGGCTTTAGTTGCCGACTACATTCTTCAAATTCCTCTCCACCACTGGAGGTTGGCAGTCATATATTTGCTACGTAGTTCCCCTCTAATAATTTAAAGTAGGTAAACCTAAATATTTTTTGCCGTATTTTTTAAAGATGTAAATGGTTGTATTAAATGCTGGAAATATGAATATGACCAATGCTTATACACAATAAGGGAGAAGAGGCAGACGTTGGGACTAAACTATCATCCACGTAATACCAAATTCGTGACTTATGGAGATGATGACAAGCTGAACATGTACGACGAGGAAGCGCAAACGCAAGAGAGAGCGTTCTATTCAAGGTAACGCCCATGAGGAATGTTACTGTCTTGTTTCTTGAAATTATTATTTAATTACATCACGTTTCTAACAATCACAGTCAAAGAAGAGGTATCATTGATGGCCATACTTCGCGCATATTTGCATGCGCTTTTAATCCAAAATCACATCACGAATTAATATCGGGCGGCTGGGACAACTGCATCATGTGCTGGGACGACAGACAGCCGTACGCGACCCGGCACTTCAGTAGCGTCCACATGTGCGGGGAGGGAATCGACTTTGACAAACCTGGGAAACAGGTAACTGATGAATTCGAAACCGAATCGACAGGCGTTTTAATAATTATATATTTAATTATTTAGTTTCTGACATGTTGAAGACAATTTTTTCTAACACGGGACAATCTGGCATAAATTGACCTAGTCCCAAACTAAGCTCTTGTGGTGCTCCTGTGGGTACTAGACAACGAAAAACATGCTTATAAATAGAGAAATTCACACTTAGATACATAGAAAACACCTAAGACTCCGTAAAAAATACTCGTGCTTATCAAAAACATATTTGCCTATACCGGGCATCAAACCCAAGACCGCTAGCTTCGTAGGTAGCGTCACTAGGCTAGGCTAAAATTATGTCTCATATACAGGGTACCTATCCCATAAACCGACGTCAACCCGTTTAGGGCTGATAGTACAGCTAAAAAGCTATTGATTTAACCCGTATGTATGTTCAACGATTTTTACTTGTTTCGGAGATATTGATCATTTTAATTGTGAATTTTTGTAGTTTTCCTTTATGCCCGGGTCACGAAATATACTTGCTTATATTAGCACTATTATTTCGTGCAGAATGTGGTTACAGAATTATCAACAAGTTTTTAAAGTTGTAGGTAATTCTATAGCTCTGCCTACCCCACTCTGGGATTACAGGCGTGAAGGTATGTATGTACGTATATTTTTTTTTTTATTGCAGAAGTTTTTGAGGGAGGGTTTTAAACCAATTTGCCCGTATTTTTTAAATCAACTGTCTATATAAAATATACTTAAAATAATGACCTTTTTAATTCACCCTTTGACCTGATTGCAGGTTTTAACCTGCGCCTGGCAAGAAAAGGACTGCATTCAGCTATGGGACTACGGCTCCTGCAAATTAATAGAAACTATCGTTCCTGACACTTTTGATTCAAAACTGTACTGTGGCAAAATGGTGCCGCAAACTAATCTGATTGTGTGCGGCGGATCAGACGGCAATATAATACGTGTCGTGGACATCAGTTTAAAAACAGTAAGTCTCCGCTGCTAAATAATACTAACCACTAGAAAGCATACAATGGTGTAAAGCCTACGCTTCTCATGTAAGCGAATGCGGTTCCGTACTCAAGCTAGAACTCTTTACTTATAGTTTTGTTTCGCCATGTTGGTCTTCTTCTTCTTCTTTCTTTGCCCCCGCGGCGACTTGAACAGCTACTACCGCGGGGATATGGCGTTTCCACGTGAAGTGATTTCGCCAGTGTCAAGTATATCTAAGTATAAATCAATATAGCAATAAAACACAATCCAATCTTCTCTAGGAAGATTGGGGGCAACGTTGTACGGTGATTTTTAGGTCAGAGGTCAAGATAGTTTTAACCTCTGCACCACTGCGAGTCCACGTGAAACGAGAAGAAAGATGCCAGATACACGAAATAAGTCCAAGTCTTCAATCACTGTGCGACACAAAGGCATAAAAAGAACAAATCACTATCAGAAAAGAACTTTGAACCAGTGTTGGGCAAAAAGTAATTGAATTACAAATTATGAATTGCAATTACAGAATGTAATTTATATTACGAATTAAAATTATACATGTGTAATTTCTAATTGAATTACGATCAGCTCTGAATTTCAAAATGTAATTTGTAATTCAATTAGAAATCACATTTTGTAATTTTAATTGGTAATGCATTACTTTATGAAATTAAAAATTACATTCATCTAGGAAAGCATTGTCATTGTTTTTATATATAGTTCATTAATTTTAGGATGAGAAAAAAAAAAGAAAAAGAACCAGTAGAGTCATTCGGGGTAACAGCACGCAGTTGGTAAGAGTACGCAGGGACCTGTTCTCCGACTAGGTGGGGGGGGGGGGGGGGGGGGGCAAGGTGCATGATGGCTTAAAACAGTGGCGCTGGCATGGCCACTTCGGAGCCAAAAGCCGCGTGAGTGCAAAGCAAGTGCTTATCGAGACAGATCTCCGTGTTAATTCAAACTGATCATTTCTTTGTTTTGTGTGTTGGGGAAAAGTGTGTGGGAGTCATATGAATGCAGTTGATCCAGTAAGTGTTTTACATTTATATTGTTCGTACATCGTAATATACATTACAGAGCAAACATTGTTTTTAAAATGTATTGAAGCGTGGATGGGGACCTATCGTTTTACATTTTTGCTGATTGGGGTAAGAGTACGGGGTCAAAAGTACGCACGCTACGAATATGAAAGCTACTATTGAAGGTTACTTAAGTAATGTTTATTATTTCAGATTATAGCAAAATGCCGCGAAATAATAAAAGAAATGCTCCATAACGCGCCTTGATCTCAGATGATCAGATAAAAAAGCCAAAGAGCTGGTTTAGCAAGGATCTAGTCAGAGACGCGCCTCAGAAAAATTGGTATAAGTGAATTAAGTTCTCTCTAATTATATGTCTAAACTCTAAAGTTCCTAATTATATCCAAATAAAGATCTCAAACTTTAATAAATGTTGATTATACTGGTAACCTGCATTTTATTATTAGTATTATGCAGATTTCTTGAGCTGCGTACGTTTACCCCGCATGCGTAATTTTACCCTTAAGCTTGCGTAATTTTACCCGCATGACGGGACAAGAGTACGCGGTCGGATCATGTTGCTTTTTTGACATGTACAACGAAATCTCATAGAATTTGACCGTAAATCTTCTTAATTAATGGAAATATACAAGATTTCCTATGAGCTTTATATTGAATCAATTTAAAAATCACACTTGTGACAACTTTTTGAGACCAGAGAAAATAAAGTGCGTACTCTTGACCCGAATGACTCTAGTCGTCAACTCTAATACTCGCTGGCAGAATCAATAAGAATCTATTCACTCAATATATTATATCTGTGCATGTGTCATTAATGTTTTTGTGTTGGACAAAACATTGGGTCTCGATATTATATAAAAAAAATACTATAAAACTATTTGAATATGTATATATTGGTTTCTAACTGCTATACTTAATTGATTTACCTAATTTAAGATTGACTGTTCCGGATGAAGTGTCATCGTTTCTCCGCTAAAGAGTGCGGTAGTATTGTAGAGATTAAAGATGTAGACTAAACGAGCAGCTGCCAACTTTAACAAGGAAATTAACAACAAACAACTCACAACAAAAACAACTACCTATGGAACAATATCAACGCTCACGCTCTCGAACTCGAGAGAAAATGACATAACATAACATGGTCTGACATATCACATAAGGGCGTTGTAACGTTCAATCTGTCAAAAAAAGCAAACTGTGGCGTTATTAATAATCAATTTAAAATTCACTAGGTTCGCTATATTTGACAGGTGACAGGATAGTATTTGATTTAGTCGAGTTATATGCTCAGACGTTTCGTTATTTTGTTAACACAAGTTTGTAACCCCTGCTTCTTTTTAGGTCTTTTATAGACCACGTTTCTAATTGAAGTAAATTTAATCAACACAAATAAAAAACGCAATGTAAATATTAACGAATATGACTTAAAGTACTACTGCAATAGATTATACCGTTCATTTAATATTTACTGTCAAATAATAGCAGTCAAAAAAGACGTTTTGGAGCAATATTTTTGTATAATTATTATGTTGCGTGTAACGTGCCCAATAAAATACCTTTATTTCGTTCTGTATCATGCTAAAATAAATGAACTATAGTATGCTACTATATTTTTGCGGGTTTTGATTCAATATAAAATTATTATATAAGGAACTTCCTCTAAAAATTAAGCATTTTTTTGTCATACTTGTTTAAGTTTAAAAAACTTATGTTAGTTCTTATATTCAACTTCGGACGTGTAATATCAATAACCAATGTCCTAGCCGGAGTGCACACCTACCTGCATCGCATGACGCATAATATACCTGGGTGGATCAACTTTTTTCTGTTGTTATTCTGTCCCGTAAACCAGGAGACAACAGTGATAGAGTTTCTTAGAAAAAATGTTATAATATATTATACCTACTTCCAGCACACTCAGGAGAAAGGCCATAAAAGAATGTAATTTCCAATAAAACAGTTTTTTAGTGTACTTATATCCTTTGAAATCATAGTTTTAAAGAGTGACCCAGGAGACGTCACCATGGCAACAAGCTACAAAGAAAAGTTGATTGACCCACCTGACATGCTGATCCAAATTATCTGTTATTACAACTACTTTATATAACGTAATTGCGTAATTCAATTACAAATTAATGTTATTTCAATTAAAAATTACCAAGTAATTTAAATTTAATTTAATTCAATTGCGAGCGTAATTAATTACAAGCAATTGCATTAAATATATTTTAATTTGTAATTCAATTACAAATTAATTGAATTATGCCCAACACTGCTTTGAACCCCTAATTACCCAAAAATTAAAGTCTAAAACAAATTACACGTCCGCCATCTTTTAACGTTGCAAATGGCCCCCGCCATGTTGGTCAGTGTGTCCGTCCATTGTGTCAGTCAAGTCAGTCGTGTCAATTATAACAGCTAGCTTTTAAGATTTCACCTTCTACCTACAATTATTTTGTGATAATAGCACTATTATTTGGTACCCTGAGAGATAGATAAATATGCACATTACATAAATTTAAAATTTGCTAGTACAATTTTGAAAAAAAATATGTTCCGAGTCCACTAAGCCTAGGCTGTCTTTAAACCGGAGTTTTCCTTTATATTTACTATGTATTTAAGTATATTTTTCTCTATATAAGTATTTATATCGTTGTCTAGTACCCATAGTACAAGCCTAGAGCTTAGTTTGGGGCTAGGTCAATTGGTGTGAGATTTTCCCCTGATATTTATTTATTTATATTTCTCACTTAAGGCGACGGGGCGGGCAATTGACCTTGCTCATTCGGCCAGACGAGTAAAGTTTTAATACGCGCGCCATCTAACAAGTAAGCTCTGCGATCGACCGCATAATGCTGTTTGTCAAACAGTCAGGCATGCATTTACCGTTAGATGGCGCTTGATTAGATCGACCAATATGATACACTTGTGTTTTTCTAAATACTATCTCAAAAATAGCTTTTAAACAAATAATTAAATACATAAATAGTTAATTATTTAACACGTAAAGGTTTTTTCATGAATAGCTGGCACGAATAGATCAATGAAAACTTTGGTCTACTAGGATTGTGTGAGTGCTATCAGTTAGTTAATACCTATTTCGAACCAAAAAATTAATTATTTACATACTTTCATCCCCCATTTAATCGTTTCGTGCCAGCTCTTGTGAAACGATCCTTACGTGATTTGATTACTGATTAGGATTACTATACCGGCGGCTAGCATAACTTGCGCGCGTCATGTTTGTCGCTTTCTAACTATACTGCGTCCAAGATAACGAGTTAGTACTAGAAAACTGAGAACGCACGCGATTGGTCAGTGAAATGAGTCACAAATACGCATCAGATAGGTTTACATGGCGGCCAAAGTTCAGTCAACATCTGTCTCTCGTACGGTGCGGACGCGTTATACTTTCTTTCGATTTGGCGATTTTTTACGTTTACCTGGCTTGTATACTGGATTGTTATTATCTGCATAACTTGTGACTCGGCTTGTTTATTGGACTGTTTTCTACTTAATCTGCGACTCTATATATAATTTATATAACTATCCAGCTACCTCTTTTTAAACTTTCCTTAATGATGTTGAAATAAAAAGGTAATAAAGATAATAATTCCTCGCTTTATTTGGGAAATGACCGCATTAACAAAAATATTACTTACATAAATATTCCGAACGAACGGCATGTAAGCCTGCCCAAGCATAGAGGTGCAATTGTTTACGCCCACCGACCTTCCTTTGTCCCTTTCATTTGCATACAAAAGTGCAACAGAGAGAACGCTATATTAACTCGTTATCTTGGACGCAGTATAGACAGACGCACTAATAATGGCCGAACCCTATATTCAAACCATGGATAGATAGGCTTACTTCGGATTAAAATTTGACACATTTTGTAAGGGCAAATGTCAAATTTTAACCCGAAGTAAGCCTTAAATGTCCGCGGTTTGAATATAGGGTTTGGCCGTAAGTGAACGAGAAAAAACAAGGTGTGCTAGCCCGTACCCGACAAGCATAGGGATTAAATTGTTTCAATAATACTACTTTAAATGTATTAAAGTATTTTATTTTCAACGTGGTCTACGACAAGGCGGCGATTCGTCGAGAATTTCGGGTTGGGGTATAGCAAAGGGGGCGCAAGACTTTTTTTTTTTATGGAAGTGGTGTCATTATAACACCTATTTTTTATGATGCTATCGTATAGAAGACGCTTAAATAAGCGTGTTTTGTATAGGCAACTTTTCTCTAAACTTGATATTTACCGAGATATTAGGGGTTCAAATGTCAGTCATTTTGAAGGGATCTGGGACTTAGAAAATTTTGGAGTAGTGAAATAGATGTTAATATAACCCTCATTTTTGTTAATAAATCCTATAAATCATGGTAAAATAAGCATGTTTTGTTATATAAACTTTTTTTCTCCGACCAATATTTACCGAGATATTGGGGTTCAAAGGTCAGTAATTTTGTAGGGCTAAAATTTTGGAGTCGTGAAATTGATGTCAATATAACCCCTCATTTTTGTTAATAAATCCTATAAAACATGGTAAAATAAGCATGTTTTTTTTGTTGTATAAACTTTTTTTCTCCGACCAATATTTACCAAGATATTGGGGTTTGAGTGAAGTGGTGTTATTATAACACGAAGTTTTTATGATGCTATCGTATAGAGGACGCAAAAATATTGATCATTACCGAGATATTGGCTCCTAAATGGACATTTCCACACAAGTCCGAATCTAGGGCTCTCGCTGGTTAGGACGCGTGCCGACACTGCGCGCCCTAGTGTTTTTATAGAGCCGGAGGCGCGGAGGGAGAGCAGCCCTCGCCCGCCATGAAGCTGCGGAGCCGAGCGAAGTGACCGTGCGTCGTCATGCAAGGGCGGAAGGACTGCTGTTCCCGCAGCGCCGGAGATACGGAAAATATGGATCGTAGGAAAAAAAGTGAAAGAGCAAAATATGTTTCTTTTAGCATGATTTACTGGATTCATTCATAAAAATGTAGTGTTATATTGACCTAAATTTCGCGACACCGAAAATTCCCAGTGAAATAAAAAAAAAAATTACCCCCTCGAACAACCCCTAAATACCTATATATAGTTGCGCCCCCTTTGCTATACTCGTATAACCGTATAACCGTATCTCACCGCATAAAACACGAAGTTCAATGTCAATAACAATAGGTAACAGATATTATAATAACAAAACAAATAATTAACACAACAGAAACAAAACCGAAACATTCGAACTGTCAACCAAACCAACGTAACGTCGCTTTCATCGCTTTGTAGTTTTGAGTACCTACCTAGTTATAACTATAACTTTTACGATTTTTTACTGATCCAACGTGAATGCTAGTTCAAATCCATTATCTAACACTAAAATCAACTTTTATTCAAAACAATTTGTTTTTTTTCTTTATATAGTTTTGTTTATTTTTTGAGTATTTTAAATTCTTATTTTAGTTTGTGTATTTTTTTTTGGCCACATTCAACAAAAAGCTTCAAAACGCCTAGTCATAGTTTAAGAGCAAACATTTAGTTCATTGTTTCACTAGGAGCACATAGGTTTTGAGTCTATAATCTGTAAATTCTTATTAAAGCTAATATATTCAAGTTGACGCAACACATTAAATCCGTAAAAAGAAGTGTGGAAAGTTTGGCTGCAAACTAAATCGCCCAGCCGGAATAAAACGAATATGAACTTTTTTTAAACGGTTCATTTAAAGTGGTATATAGAGCTTACTATCAGTTAGATAACTATATTAATGAGTCAGAGCAAGACTTGAGGATATATATCCTCAGATTATCATCATTTAAAACTACCACTTCCTATATTTTTCCCAGTAAATTTATCCAAAAACAACTCGATTTCGTAATTTTGCCCTACCCTTCGCCTTAAGTAAACTGATTGACATTAACACTTGTCTTGTCCTCAGACAGAATGTTCTATTCGCAAAAATCCAGGTGGGATATATGGTTTCGACTTTGGAACAATACGCCGCAAAATGAAAAAACAAGAAAAAACATTAAAAAGAATCAGTGAACTTGAGAATGTACCGCGCGTCGCCTTCGTCACCGGAAAAAGGCTGCAGACTGTGGACTTTGGAGGAGCAGGCTCTTGAGGCATTGTGCAGTTTACAACGTAGCGTCAAGAAAGTTCAGTCTTGTATGCGACTTCACGAAAGCTGGCACGAATAGTGAATTACTCTAATATCGCCGATCGGCCCTATCGTTGTGCGTTTGCTGCAGAGTATACAGAGGCTGCTATATTGTTTGTATGTTTTCATACATAAGTATATGTCTGCGTAGGGGAACACCTTAAAATTTTGAATTACTTTTTTTCGAATCATCATTTTTCCGAAAGCTATTTTAGATTAAATGCATAATACGTTTGGTAAGGTTTCATTTATAAGCCTTAACAAAAACAATTACATTCGGAATTATGAAAAGTCGGAATTATGACTCTTCGGAATTATGTAGTGTACCGGCCTGCGTAGATCTAGTCCAGAACGGTCCCTGTGACGTGACATATATTACGTGTAAACAAGTGCTTTTTCTGCAAACATGTGGTGAATAATCACATTTAGGAGCACTTTGGGGATTTCTCGAAAAGTGGATTTCTCAAAACGGGGATATCGCAAAATGTGGAGTTCGCAAAACGGGGATTTCTCAAAATGTACACTCAGGTAAAAAATGTGTTGATTATGTCGCACGCTGAATTTAGCCCTTATTCCTCGTCGTGCCACCAACTTGTTCCACCAGTGGTACGACGAGGAATGAATTTAACAGAGTCGACGGAGCTCCACTTACGCGGAGCTCCTATTTCTGGGTGGTTTTGGCCCTCCGGGCCTGCTGCAAAACTAACATAACCTAAACCTACGATGGCTACGATGACATTTTCACCTCACTTACATAATTATATTAGTTATATTATGCTACATGAAATACAAACAATCGTATTAGAGCTGATTGTACTTTATATCCCCGTTTCGCGAATTCCCCATTTTGAGAAATCCCCGTTTTGCGAACTCCACATTTTGCGATATCCCCATTTTGAGAAATCCACTTTTCGAGAAATCCCCAAAGTGCTCCTAAACCAATAATCATACATACGACATCACATCTGAGACCCTACTTCGAGCTCCATCCCGTTTTTCACGATTTATTCTCGAATGACGAGTGACAGGGATGGAGGTAACGAAACTTCGAATTCCAATTTTAAAAGTAGAACCTCTGGTCGGAAAAGTTCGTATTTACCATGGTACAATAATATACTTCATGGTATTTACCTATTTTGCTTTCTCGATAGTCTGATTGACGGGTAGGTACTGACAGAAATGAGTGCGTTAGCATTATCACTAAAACGCGTACCCTATTAAGGACTAAAATTAAGAAACACTCGTGACGATTAACTATAACAAAGTTTAACTTCCGCACTCAGAGACGTCAATTAAATTTAATGCTTGATTAAAGTTGCTGCTGTCACTTTCTTTGCAATAGCAATAAAATAAGACAACACGTCACTGAACTAGTATTAAATTTAATTGAAGTCTCTGAGTGCGGCACTAAGTTCCTTAATTGGGGTTTAAATGCCCATAAACACGAGTTTTCAGACCAAAAATACGATGTGATTATTCACTCGCCTGCCATCACTTTAAATCAAATTAGGGGAACAGGGGACTTCAGGTTTTTTGTAGGTGTATATGTTCGCGTTTATCTCGAGAACTATTGCATCGGGATTGCGGTTTTCCCATGGCCAAGCCGCTGGTAGGTACTTGCTAAAATATATGAAGGAAAAACCTTGGTTTAAATATAATTGGTTCCTTAATGTTTATGTATATCGATTACTCGCTTCCTTTGCTATATCATTCCTAAGTTTTTTTTGTTGGGCCGTTTAATCTCTCGAATGGCTTAGCACTGATTATAGAGCTCAATTTTCATTGAACATTTTTCATGTTATTGTGTATGTATTGCCTTATTTTTTTTAATTCAATCCCAATCTAAATTCAAATTCAATAGTTTATTGCATATCACATTACAATTCAAGGTGGAACAAATAGGAAATAGGCATACATGTGACACCCTGCAAGGGCGCCGCAACACGAGCTAGCACAGCACAAGCAGCAACAAAATGTAAAGAGACATGAACTGCAATGTTTTACCGCTTAGTATACTATAGGTTAAGAGTTATTAGATACCAGCTCTGAAAGACGCGCTTATAAGTCGCGTAACAGGAATAAAAAATAGGCAAATAGGTGTAACTTCAATCAGTCCATGTTTTACCATTACTGTGTATGCTTATTTGATCTATTCGTGCAAACTCTTAGGGAACCTATAATAAATATAGGGTTCAATAAATTATTGTTTTTTTTTTTTTAATTGGTGTAAGTATTAAAATAAGGAAGGGATTTTTATAGAAACTTCACTTAAAAGTTGTACATCAGTTGTATTGAATTTATTTTCTTTTTTAACATTTTTCTACGCACAAACAGCCGTTTAATACAATTTTACGTGATCGACAAATACACTGTGATTTCATTTTGTAAACAGTATATAAAACTCTACAAAGATAAAATATCGAGTTTGGCAAGAATTCATAATAAATAAAAAACATAAATACTTCTACATAGTATTATATACAGGATTTGAACATCTATTATTCGACCGATTCAAGTTGAGCCTCGTCAACGGGTGGGTCTTCCCGTGTTGCAATTGTTTTTTGTTTTGAGCTTTCGACATCACAGTTACCACATTCGAATAGTCCAGCGGCGCGATCGACACCACGGTCGGCGCGATGGGCGGGCGGTCGGCGCCGCCGCGCACCGCGCCGCAGAACGAGTTGCGCAGCGCGCCTCTGCTCGGCTCCGGCGCCGGCCGCGGCTTGCTCGGCTCCGAGACCGACTCGCACCGCGATCTGCTCGGTTGGTCGTACCTATCGACTAACACTTTGACCGACACGTCCTCCCCGGCGGGCGGGGAGGTCGGGACTCTCTCCCTTCCCTCGGCTGTGGAAGCGCGGCTTCGAGACTTCGAGCGCTTCGAGGAGTCCGTCTCGGAGCGGGCTTCGAATTCCTTTTTAAGGTTGCTGACGAGGCCGGCTCCGGAGACCGGACAGAAGACCGCGGGAGCGGGGGCTCGCGGCGCGGGCCCGGCGGCGCGCGGCAGGTCCCCGTACGAGGCGCAGGCGAGCCGGCGGCGCCGCAGGCCGGCCCGCAGCCACGTGTCGGCCGGCGCGGACGCGGCCAGGCGCCCGCTCCACGTGGACGCGCCGCGGTCGCGCGCGCGCTCCATGCGCGCCGCAGTGCTCGCGAGCTCCTTCAGTATGGCACACGTTTCGTTGAACTTGCGTTCGTTAGCGGAGAGGTCGGGCGCGGCGCGGCGCGGCTCCGAGAGCTCGCTGATGATGCCGAGGTCGGCGCCGGGCTTGGGCGCGGCCGGCGCCGGCTCGGGCCGCGCGCGCGTGTCGTGCGAGCCCCCCGACGAGTGCCGCGGCAGGTCGGGCACCACGGCGCTGTCGAACGAGCTCCACGAGCTCTGCCGGCTCGGCGCCGGCGCCTCGTCCTCGGTCGTTCTTCTCTCGTCGCCGTCGGAGTTTCGTTCGACTAAATTAGAAAAAAGATCACTCATTTTTGTCTTTACGTCTATGATACCACTGTCACTTTTAACTATATTATCGTTCCCGCTCTCCTCGCCGCCTCTCTGCCAGGTCTCCCCGGGGTCCCACGTGTGTATTTTGTCAGCGTCGCAGTCCGAGTGGGGCCGTTTGGGAGTCGAGTTCCGCAGCGGGGACACCGGCGGAGGTCTGGCGGGCGGCTCCGCGGCGGGCGCGTCGGGCGGCAGGTCGGCGCCGAAGTTGAGCCGGTGCAGGCGCCGCGCAGCGTCGCGCCGGTCGCCGGCGGCGGTCTCGATCTCGTGCACGATGTGGCGCACGCACGGCGCGCCCTCGCCCTTGAGCCGGATGATCTGGTTGGGCGACACGCTGTAGCTGCCGTCTCCGTAGGGCATGAGCATGTGCCGCGTCTCGGCGGCCAGGTTCTCGAGCGAGAGCGAGGTGGGCGGCAGCAGCGCGGCGCCGAGGCGCGCATCGGGCGACCAGGAGCGCGGCCGCCGCGCGCACGAGCCCGTCAGCGCCAGCACCAGAGGCGTCGGCTCCGTCGCCTTATTCTCGCTCTTTGAATTGGATTTCGGTGCCTTCAGATTGGTCTCCGATTTAGATCTCTGCAGCTTCTCTTTATTTTTCATGGCGTCGAGTATTCCCTGGTATGTCTCGAGTTGATTCAAAAAATTATTGTTCGGCTTTATACAGCTCCTTTTCGCCTTGACGTGTTTGAGAGCTTTGTCAAAATTCCAATTGTACGCCTTCATGGCGTACGCGATCACCACGGAGGCCGATCTGCTGATGCCCATCTTGCAATGAACTAATACTTTTGAACCTTCGTTTCTGGCTTTATTTATGTATCTGAATGTGTTGTCCCAATGTTTAAGTAAGTCAGTCTTTTCGTCATCATACACTCTTATATTTTGGTAATCGAACACACCAGGGAAGAAATTATCTATTTCTCGTGTAACATTCAATATGTGCCGGACTCTGAAAAAAAAAAAGTATAATAAACAAAAAAGGGGTATAAAGGGAGACCTTCCTATATCGCTTTCTATCTATATCTATATTATTTCAACCCTCCACGTATGGGGCTCAGACGTATGGAGCGTTTACGTAGTTCGGTTGTCAAAACCTGTCCTCAAGGTTTGACAACCTCAAGAACTATGGAGTATTTTAGAAGTTAAGTTGAGCGATCGCATTAGCTCCAAAACTAAAATAGCTGACGTAACCATAATGACAGCTATCATCCTTAAGTGTAACTGGGACAGAAACATGTCTTTTGGCCAAAGTACCCTGGATACTAGGTCCCACATGATCGGATACGACGACGCGGCAGAGAACAGCGAGATGGCGAGATGAGCTCGACGCCTTTCGGCAAGATTGGCGGGAGACTGCCCATATCCGAGATACGTGGCGAGGTGGGAAGGGGGCCTTTGCCCAGCAGTTGGACATCAGTTAATAATAAATAAACTGGACAAACAATAATTAATTAGCATTTTTTTTTGTGTACTTTTTTCATCCAATATATCCCGGTCCTACTCTGAGGACCGACAATAAACTGATCTTTACTGAGATCCCGCCCGTAACAGACGCCAGCAACAACCGTTTACTTTAAAGTATCTGTCATCTCATCCAAAATTAGTTACTATTACGTCCTCAAATTCGCATTTAGTGATTGGATTATGGTGTAAGTAGTCTCCCGTTGTGAAGCAGATGATATACTACTCAAAACAAAATAGGTGCCACGGTATATTCTGCATACAAAAGAACTGTTTTCGGAGAAGAATTATTATAACAAATTTTAACCTGTAAGTTTTGAATTTAGTATCATTCGAAAGCGTTTTAGTATCATTGTAATGCAGTCCTGTTGCAGTTGGAGCAACTGCAATACGACGGCAATAGAACAGGCCCACTATTCAACACGGTAAAAACCATATCGTGTTTGATCTGGTATCGTGTTGTCAACGTTTTGATAGCTCTTATTTACTTGACAGTAAAGGCGGCCGGGTGAAAAACGATACCGAAACAGATCAAATACAATATTGTTTTAACGGCCTAGAATAGAGGCGCTGTATTGCAGTTCTGATACAGTTGACATAACTGCAAACCAACCGTGCAGCCAATTTGCAGTTCAAATGCTGTCCGTCTGAACCGACTCTTAGGGCCAGTACACACGGACATCATTTCAACTGCAACCCAGCTGCAAAGTGGCAGCTCCAGGGCTGTTCTGATGCAGTTGGTGCAACTGCATCGAAACTGCAAACCCATTGCAAACAAACATATAAAAAAAGTTAAATTCTCCCAGAGTTGTTTTGTTTTTCTGCAATTGCCTAACAAACGTAATCAGTAATCACCATGACCAACTTTGCAGGGTCAATTAAATTAGAGCACATAGCCGTAATAAAATCTTGACCAAACAGGGAGAAAATATAAAATAACCTAACGCCCTCGCAATCGCAATCGTTTTAATTTTGAAATTCGAAGGGGTGTCCGCATACAAAGTGAACACAACTGTTCCACTTTGAAGCCGATTCCGTTAAAATGGCTACTGATCCGTTTGCGCAGAAATTTTCATATCCTGTCGTTGCTTTTCAACACTTCGTTTTTGCCTCACTCTCCCTCTTACCTTTCCCAGAAGATAGCTACACGGCGAGAGGTTCCCAGAATCGCTTGCGGTCGAGTGCTAACCTCTCTCTTGCCTTCCCAGCCCATACGTCTAAAGCCTACTCCAAATCCTTCTCAGTGCACTCTGTCAGACTGTGGAACCGGCTGCCATCTGATATTAGGAAATCGCAATCGGTCGCATCTCTGCAAGTAAAATTGAGGACATACTGGCTTGACTCCTTATAATTGTATAATGTCCTTTGTTTTAATGTATAATATGTTTATTAATACAATTACAATAAAACTAAACTAAAAACATTATCACATAAATAAAAACTAAATTATTAAAAGTAAAACTAGTTAGTTATAAGTATGCTAAATAAGATTAAATTAAAACTAAAAAAGAGAGGGCCCCCGTGGCAAAGTACCACAGATGCTATTCAAAGAGGAAATGCTGCCAGCATCTGTGGTACTTTGCATGGGGGCCCTCTCTATTTAAGTTTTTATTTAGTTTTAATTTAATCTTATTTAGCATAGTTATAATTAGTTTTACTTTTATATATAAATATATGTACAGTCAGCTGCAGAGAAAAGGTACCCCCCCCTCATGATAAGGATTGTTTTTTTTTCGAATACCTATGGTTAGATTATAATGATTTTGAGTTAATGTGTAGACAATAGTAAAACCTTCATTTCACCGAAAAATCATATAAATTGAACCACAGGTTTTTGAAAAAAATCGATCCTTAACAGGGGGGGGGGGGGGGGTACCTTTTCTCTGCAGCTCTCTTTTTTTAGAGAGCAAACAACCAACAATTTGCACAATTGTGCAGTCCGCTTGCAGGTGTCGTGCAGTTGGTTTGCAGTTTCGATGCAGTTGCACCAACTGCATCAGAACAGCCCTGGAACCGCCACTTCGCAGCTGGGTTGCAGTTGAAATGCTGTCCGTGTGTACTGGCCCTAAACGGCCACTGCATGAACTCTTGTTTGCTCTCTGGGTACTTATGGTAAAAAACCGCGGTTTAATCTCCAGTAACAATATTTTGGAGTACCACATCTGGATATTCACCGCACGGCGAATTCTGAAGCGGTGTCAGCATTTGCGGCACCCATCTTGCACTAACATTTCACTCTTTAGGAATAGACCAAGATGTTTACCAATATATTAATGACAGTTTGCAAGCCCATCGCCTAACAGTACCACAAGCCTATATTCCCTTAATCGCCTCTTACGTCGTCCACGGGAAGACATGGAGTGGCATTATTCTAACCCGGCAACCACACGGAACATACGTATAATATATATTAAAAAAACTATTTATACATATGTGTACATATATTTATATATAAAAGTAAAACTAATTATAACTATGCTAAATAAGATTAAATTAAAACTAAATAAAAACTTAAATAGAGAGGGCCCCCATGCAAAGTACCACAGATGCTGGCAGCATTTCCTCTTTGAATAGCATCTGTGGTACTTTGCCACGGGGGCCCTCTCTTTTTTAGTTTTAATTTAATCTTATTTAGCATACTTATAACTAACTAGTTTTACTTTTAATAATTTAGTTTTTATTTATGTGATAATGTTTTTAGTTTAGTTTTATTGTAATTGTATTAATAAACATATTATACATTAAAACAAAGGACATTATACAATTATAAGGAGTCAAGCCAGTATGTCCTCAATTTTACTTGCAGAGATGCGACCGATTGCGATTTCCTAATATCAGATGGCAGCCGGTTCCACAGTCTGACAGAGTGCACCGAGAAGGATTTGGAGTAGGCTTTAGACGTATGGGCTGGGAAGGCAAGAGAGAGGTTAGCACTCGACCGCAAGCGATTCTGGGAACCTCTCGCCGTGTAGCTATCTTCTGGGAAAGGTAAGAGGGAGAGTGAGGCAAAAACGAAGTGTTGAAAAGCAACGACAGGATATGAAAATTTCTGCGCAAACGGATCAGTAGCCATTTTAACGGAATCGGCTTCAAAGTGGAACAGTTGTGTTCACTTTGTATGCGGACACCCCTTCGAATTTCAAAATTAAAACGATTGCGATTGCGAGGGCGTTAGGTTATTTTATATTTTCTCCCTGTTTGGTCAAGATTTTATTACGGCTATGTGCTCTAATTTAATTGACCCTGCAAAGTTGGTCATGGTGATTACGTTTGTTAGGCAATTGCAGAAAAACAAAACAACTCTGGGAGAATTTAACTTTTTTTATATGTTGTTGAAAGATACATAGCGGCTAGTATTTTTTTTTTTTATCAAATAAAGGTTTAAAGATATCAATACCGAGAACTTATTCCAAGCTCCTCATGTACATTTTCATATAATTTGTTGATACAGAAAAATATTTAAAGAAAACATGATTCATTAGCTACAATTAAAATTTAGGATTGATTCCTTTTTCGGAACATTGCTTTTTAGACATATTCCGTTTTCGACATATGCTTGTTTCGGCACATTCCGTTTTCGGCAGAAATCATTAAGTATATACAACAAATGAAATGAATCATAGGTACATTATTTTTATTTTCAAGACATAAAATATGATATAAGCATATGAACTTAGATACCTAGTTGGTTATCATTAGAGTTAGGACTTTCGGTGGCAAATCGTGGTTCTAGAATCCAAGGAGTCGCTGTTTCTTATTTATTAAAATACATACTACTTTGATTTTGACCTTCAATATTTAAATATTTCAAAATTCATTAAACCGCTAAACCAATTTAAATTAATTTTGTAATAAAGGATATCTCTGCTGTGAAAGAGTTAAAAACAAGCAAATATTAGTAGGTATAGAATAACCGAACTGAATATGTACTTAGTTCGGTTCACTAATGTTTCACCGAAATACGTTTGGCCGAATGAGTCGTTTGGCAACTGTTTCATTTCCCAACCCGCTTATATTACTGTAACTGTAAATATTTCAGATTTTAAAAAAAAAAGCTAACGTAACCTAACCTATAGTCTACACAATGGTACAAAAATAAATCCTGAAATATTCACAGTTACAGAAATATATGCGGGTTGGGAAATGAAACAGTTGCCAAACGACTCATTCGGCCAAACGTATTTCGGTCAAATGAACGGACCCCACTTAGTTCATTTTAAAATATGACCATACTGAAGGTCAAAATCAAAGTATCATGCATTATAATCAGGGATCGGAAATTCGCATCGATATTTACCTATACTTTCGCGCCGGCTTTGTTGTTTAGTTGTATGGAGGTGGACTCAATCATATAATTCATAATAAAATTTCCGGGATTTCAAAATAATATATTACACCGGCATTAATTCATAATTATTTATTTATATTAACTGTTTGAAGTTATTTTCCATGTATATGTTTAACCAAATGTTATTTAATTTACCTGTAATGTACGAATTTATAGGAGCAAAACAGAATGTTCTTAAATGAATCCTACATGTAAAGTAATTATTATATTAACGTTTTGTAGAATCCCAGAACTTAAATTATTAAAATAATATTTTTAAGAAGCCGACGCCATGTTTGCCTATCTTTTTCCGGGATTTTGCCAACTTTAGGTAAATATCGGTCCGAATTTCCGATCCCTGATTATAATATAATAATTATGAAATAGCGACTCCATTGATTCTAAAACCACGATGTGCCACCAAAATTCTAACCCTAGTTATCATTAATTACCTAGTTGCCCAATTATTTTAAGTAATCAGTGTAGGTACTGTTTTTGTCTTTTATTTTTATTAATTCAAATATTATATTTTACTAATAAATATTATTTTATTTTATCCTCGTGCCGCCCAGGGCAAAAAAGTTGTTAATCGAAATCAGTACATAGATATATATATAAAAAGTTTAAAATATGATTTTTAGAAGGTCTTTTAAAAGGCCTCTGGGCGGCAGGAGGTTATTACGCAAGCAAAGTCACAAGTATTTCATAGTATAATTTATTTACAAAAATGTGCCGAGACAAGAATATGCCGAAAACGGATAATGTCCAAAAAGGAATGTGCCGGAAAAGGAATCAATCAAATTTAGGGGTTGAGTTTTTATGTCCATTGGATGGAGACGAGAACAAAACTTTTGTTAATGAATATAGAACATACCCATTTCTCTGTAATTCTTCTAAGTTGCTCGCGTTCCACTCGGAGCCCAGATAGACGTGTTCGAATATCTCGGTGGGCGCGTCCATCTGCCCCAGGATGGTGAGCATCTCCTGGTCGATGAAGGACTTGTACTCGGCGAGGTCCATGTCTAGCTCGTCCTCCAGCCGGCCGCGGATCGCCTTGCTCGTCACCTCGTCCAGATCCACGCTCATCATAATCTCTTTGAGAGTGCAACGAATCACGCGTTCCGTTTCGTCTCTTTCGCGGGGCCTGAAAATTTTTAATGTTTTTTTTTTAAATGTAAGCAACAACATCAGCATATTGGGTATTTATTAATAAGTAATATAGACCAATCCTTTCCAAAATATGAGTGAGAAATAGGTGATGGTGTAGTAATCGGTTTAAATAATTATGATAATTAACTGTAATTTTGATTAATCTCTTTTCATGCAAGTAACACGTTTAATTAACACTTTGGCCGACGTCCGATCGGATTCGAGGTCAAGAAATGAGGTCTAGGCGTTTGCATGCATGATAATCTATTACATACGAACGACTCTGCAAAACACGCAATTGCTCTACACAGGAAGAGCGTAGCAGTTCTCTAAATAACGTTCTTACGTAACAATGCAAGTGTGAATTCTAAATTTATGTTACAAACGTGTAACGTATGTAACGTATTTGTGGCACTAAATACACTTGAAACACGAACTTGCAAGAGGGCTTTTTTGCAGGGCATTGTTGCATTTTGCATTCAGCAAGTTGCCTGAACGATTCAACCTGCAAAGCGGCGTCGCGCCACGGGATGTCTACATCCGTGAGCGGATCTAGGCTAGTCCTTTATAAAGGAAAAGAGACTAGTGTCGCTATTGCCTAACGCACTCGCAATCGCAATCGGCTTGAATAATGGTTTTCATTTTGTATGCAGACAAGCCTTCGATTTTCAGAATAAAACGATTGCGATTGTTAGTGCGTTAGGCAATAGCCCCTCTGATCTGATGTGAGGTAGAGTGGGTTTAGGGCTTTGTCTACATCGATAGTATCGAGTGAAACGTCGACTCACTTGAGTCTAAGCGAGTCGGGCGAGGGCGGGCGGCGCGACTCGATGCAGTCCATGGCATTCCACTCGTTGAGGCAGGAGCGGTCGGAGTCGACGCGCTGCTCGTAGTAGGCGCACCAGGCGTGCGACGCGCCGCCCGAGAAGTGGTTGAGCGCGCGCGCACGCCCGCTCGTGCGGTGGAGTGTTTGCAGCGCCGACCTGCACATTGTCACCCCACTACTAAACGTACATGCTCAAAACTTAACTCAAAGCCAAATTTTATGATCTTTAGAAAAACTATTTTTTAGAACATTTGCTCAAAAAGTGGTACTATTTGTAGCCGCTCGTTCCCATAAAACCATAATTGCAAAATATCTAATTGCCGATTTACCAGTTTTCTGAAATATGAAATACCCAAAATACCAGACTTACTTTTTACCGTGTTTCTTTTTATATCGGATTGGCAAATCAACATGTTTTCAAAACATCATGTTCTCTTTAAAACCGAATTCCCATAATACCAGATTTTGATAACACTAGGCCGGCAAAACACAATGTACTTGAAACACCCAGTTTCTTAAGCTACCAGATACTCAAAATATCAGATTGCCAGTTTACGTAATTCCCAACACACCAGATGCTGATCATACTTGATTTCCGAATGCCTAAATTCCTAAAACACCGGATTTTTACTTTGGTAGATTACATAAGTACGGTTATACAACAAAACCAACCGTAAATTTCAAATTTTTATTGTCAACTATTTATAACTAGGTACTGAACTTTATCATTAGCAAATGGCAAATGCAGTCTATGAATAAAATAATAAGTAATGAAAAAAAAACATTTGGTGAATTCAAAATATTTACACAAAAACAAACACATACACATACACACACATATACACACACATACATTTATATACACATTTTATAACCGGCTTCAAAAAAAGGAGGTGGTTCGCAATTCCCCGGAATCTTTTTTTACGTACTCGTATGCAGAGATGTACAAAATACTTTTCGAAAAGTATTTAAATACAAAATGCAAATACTTTTTTAATATAGTATTTCAAATGCAAGATACAAAATACTTTTGCCTTTTGTATTTAAATACTAAATACAAAATATGTATTTTCAAAATACTTTATTGAAATAAAATACTTTATGGTAAAATTACTGGTTTTCTTTATTTATTAAAGATTTTAAAATCACAAGCTCTTCAAAAAGAGCATCTGACATGTTGCGTCTGTGTGGACGCATAATCATACCACCATACGAAAACAGCCTTTCCACTGGTGCTGAACTCAGGAGACAAGTGTTGTACCGTAAAAACACTTTTTTTTATATTTGGATATGTGTTGTTTGAGGATTGTCAAGAGGGGTCCCTCATATATTATTGGTCAGGTTTTATATGCGTTTTGTTTCATCTGTCATTTTGCGCATAGACTTTCAAAGCTGCTGCGCCACTAGTGGCCATTTTTTGTTTTTACTGAATCGCGGAATGCTTTAGAAAAATGAAGCTAAGAATAAAAAAGTATTTTGTATTTTACAAACCATTTTACAAATACAAAATACGTCTCGAATAGTATTTCAAATAAAATAGAAAATACTTTTAAAAAAAAGTACTTAAGTACAAAATCCAAAATACGTATTTTGTATTTTGTATTTGTATTTTAAATACAAGTATTTCAAATATGTCACAACTCTGCTCGTATGTTACCTAATTAAGGTAAATGCACCGTCAAAAGGAGGGTTATGTTTTTCGAGCGTATGTATGTATGTCTATTTCTGGGCACGCTCTGCAGCCTAAACGGCTTGACGGATTTTAACATAAGAGGTGTCATTCGATTTGTCTTAGTTGCCGAAGTGACATAGGGTACATAATATTTCAAAAGGCGTCCGCGGAAAAAATAATGGAGGGGCATTTTTTTTTAGTGTCCGACCGAAGTTTCGGTTTCGGTTTCGGTTTCGGCCAATTTCGGCCAAAAAAGTGATTTCGGCCGCAGTTTCGGTTTCGGCCAGACTCCGGCCGAAACCTTCGGCCGGGCCGAAATTGCTTCGCGGCCTCTCGCGGCTCTCGCATCGGGAGCGCTCGGCTTAATTCGGGCGCGCTCGGCCGGGTAGGTATAGGTAATGCATCGGCGGCCGTCCCAGCCGGGGCCACCGACAGTATTCATATTCATCCCGTTTGTGACGTTTGTTTGTGAACCACGTGGCGCGCGAGAAAATATGGTGAGTGTTGTTTATTTATTAAATTATTATTTATTTTTTAGAATCTGTTACTGCATTTTATGCTGTGATTAATGAACGATACGTTTGATATTAGGATTGTGAATTTAGTTTAGACGTGATAAGAATAGGTTGTTTGTTTTGAATAATATAATACCTATGCCGCGAATTAGTGAAGTCTTGATAACTGCAGTAAAATAATTTAAATAATACCTTATTAAATTAACCCTATTACTATCCCTTACATATGTAGGTAGATATGTTATGTAGAGTTGATTAAAATTTAATTATTTTATATTAATGTAGCATGAATGCTGTGATTTCTCTTGCAATGTTTGACTTTGTCACACGAGGTATTATTCTAAAACTTTGTTTAAAGATCACTGATTACAGTGATAATACTATAATTTATGTAAAAGTTGATGTATTTTTATGCTGTGATTTATCTTGCAATTTGTGATTGTGATTTACTTTATCCAGGTATTATATTAATTAGGTAACTTTGTTTCAAACTTTAAAAATTTGATTTTATTTGGTTTAAAATTTCATAGTTTGCCTCTAATTATATCTATTTTCATTAAAAATAAACGTTTTTTATTTTGTTTAACTAAAACGGTAGCTGTTCTCATATAAGAAATCCTTGCAATAACCTTTTCCTTACGATTTGTACAGTAATTTTGAATAATTTCATAAGTCTTCAAAAATTTCGGTTTCGGTTTCGGCCGAAATCAGAAAAAAAACGAATATTCGGTTTCGGTTTCGGCTAAAAATCGTGTTTCGGTCGGACACTAATTTTTTTATTATTATTATGACAACCTCGGAAGCTAGAAACATTAAATCTGGATTTGCTTTTGTAACGTAAAGATCCGAAAAGACGGGGTTTTTTGAAATTCAAACACTAAGTAGGTGAAAGAGTTTTTTTTTAACCTTTTTTTTGAATCTTGGATTGAATATCTCTGAATAAAATTCATTAGACATGTATTTCAGCATTTTTTACAACTCATCCCCAAAAGAAGAGAAAAGGAGTGACAAAGTTGGTATTTAACGCAAACGAAGTCCTGAAGCACCTGACCGTACTTGTTTGATATTTGATATTCTGGGGATCTGGTGTTCTTCAATCTGGTATATCGAAAATATGGTTTATCTGAAATCTGCTCTTTGAAAAATCTAGTATTACATGATCATGCTAAGGCGAGATCAAGTTCTTTCGAGAAAATTGTGTTTTCCTAATCAGGTTTGTAAAGTATTTCAGTGTTTTGAGATTCTTGTGATTTCGAAATTTGATATTTTCGGTATAAGGTTTTATAGGGAACATGGTGTATTGAGAACATGGTATTTTATAAAACTGATATAAAAAGGAACATAATATATAAAAATACTGGTATTGTGGGAATTTAATATTTTGGTAAGCATGTATATCGGCAATTAGATATTTTGCAATTATGGTTTAAAGGGAACGAGCGTTTGTAGCTGCATATCGTGGGGAAAGTTGGATTTTTCGCACTAGTGTTTTTAATTTTCCTTTATTTACCCTTAATTTGTCAAAATGCGCTGGGATTTTTTATAAGACTAAGAATTAAGTAAAATTGACTCTTTTAATTAAATTTATTTTAGTTTCATTGCCATTTTTTTCGCAAATGTATTAAAAAACGTTATGTCATTTAGCCTGACGTTTCCATACAGTTCTAAATTACTTAACCAAATTTAATCTTTAATCTAGATTTAGCTTATTGCTTCAAAAGGGTATACTTTAATTAAACCAGGACCCTTATTGTACATTTCCATTTCCCGTATTGTTATATTATTGTTAGCATTACGATAGTTCTAATTATTGTGACAGTAATGGCGGCCGAGTTGTTAACGGTGCGATTTCAATAGTGGCATAAACGCAATGGCATTAAGCCCCAGGCCATCCCAGCCAGTAATCATTTTTAAAAGAATACATTTTCCACTAAGACTTTTCGTGATTATTTATACTATTTTCAAAGTATACACCGTGTTTTTTTTTATTTACGATAACTTTAAGGGAACGTTCTTTAGGTCAAATAAAGTTAATTTCCCGAAGACAGACAAATGATAACTGTAACGGTCTTAAAGATATTTAATTTTTAAATTTAATCAGTTAATCACGTTGAACTGGTCTAAAAGGCTCTTGAATGTCTGTGTATGTCACGCCAACATTGACGTATTTGACACTGACTATGAGTTAACTCTAAAGGCCCTTTTAGAATGGTCAAAGATACAACATTTAATTACTATGTTCTAAACAGAAAAAATTTTTTTTTGCAATATTTAAAAATCTAATCTACCACTTAGTTTCTATGGATGTACCTAGTTAACGTAAATAAAAAAAAACACTGTGTATATATAGAAATATTAGAAATCAGATTGCATAAATAAATAACAAGCGGGAGGCTCGACGTGAATTCTTTACCAGGTTAAGGGATATACATATGTATCCCACATAGTATATTGTATATCATAGTCCGGTTTCAACTTCAAATCTCTTACAAAACAATATATAATTCCAAATATTTATAATCTTTACTGTAACAACATTATTTATTAGGCTTTAAAACACTCGTGTGATCCTATTCTGAAACTCGCTGATGCTCGTTTCATAAAACCAAACTCGTATTTTAAGGCCTCTCAATATGCATACGTTGCATAAACTACTGTTATGTATTTTTTTAGTAGGGATCTACAAAATAGGTAAACTTTATTAATAAGGTTACATTGCACAAATTATGAGATTTAAACTATATAAATATATATACACCGTGTTTTTATTGATTTACGATAACTTTAAGGGAACGTTCTTTAGGTCAAATAAAGTTAATTTCCCGAAGACAGACAAATGATAACTCTTACGGTTTTAAAGATAATTCATTTTAAAATTCAATCAGTTAATCACGTTGAACTGGTGTAAAAAGCTTTAATTGTGTGTGTACGAGTATGTCACGCCAACATTGACGTATTTGACACTGACTGTCTATTAGTTAACTCCAAAGGCTCTTTTAGAATGACCAAATATACAAAATTTAATTACTTTGTTCTAAACAGAAAACATTCCTAGTAATGTGCCGAAGTTATCGTAAATCAAAAAAAACACGGTGTATATATATAATTAATATATCATTCCTGAAAATATGATTGATTTGATGATCTTCATTCAAACAGCTAAATCCCATAATGTATATTGGCAGCCGTTTGAATTCACTTGACCAGTGATTTGTGACAAAATACGAACACTACTTATTTCAGCGACATAAAACCAAACAGGTCGGACAGTTTTTTGAAATTTTGTAGATTTTGAGGGTTGTAATGTAATTTAATCCTATTCATACTGTGCTAAATATTCATACATTTTTAATATGACTAGAATTAGGATGTGGGCTGACACTATCCCATTGCCTTGTTATGAGCTTCTGACGGTATAGGGTAAATATCGCTGAGACGTTGTGTCAAAGATAAATGAATCACTGTTTGAGATATAATGTATGTATTTTATAATTTACTAGCGACCCGCCCGCGGCTTCGCCCGCGTGGAATGTATTTTATACATATAAACCTTCCTTAAGAATCACTCTATCTATTAAAAAAAACCGCATCAAAATCCGTTGCGTAGTTTTAAAGATTTAAGCATACATAGGGACAGACAGCGCAAGCGACTTTGTTTTATACTATGTTGATAGTGATAGTGATAACTGAATACCAAATAAAATAATAAATTAATGTAGGTACAATATTACCAAGACACGAGTACTCCTGTCTGGTTCTTCTGGAAAATATCTGGAGAATGATCCAAGGATCGATATCGGAATAGAATGTAATAAATTTGAATTTTGGAAGATTTAGATCGAAATGTAAGAGTGGCCAGGAACGCAAACAAAAGAGGTCGTAACAACCTCCTCGTTACAAGCTTATGAGTTTGACTATGTGGGATATTTTCTGCCCATAGTCCGGTTAATTGTCTTGTCGTATCAGGTAAGTAATGAAGTGAATGAAGATCATGAAATCATATTTTCAGGGATTGATATAATGTTTTGTAGGAGATTTGGAGTTGAAACCGGACTATGGCATACAATATACTCATACTATGTGGGTGACATATCATCATTAGGGTTACATTTTTTATTATTAATAGTAATTATTTTATCGAAAATTGCATTAATAGGATTTGTTTTATGTGGATTTTTAATCACATCCCATGTATTTCTTTTTTGCCCGGGCTAGGTATTTACAGTTAGCTATTTTTTGAGCCTGGTTTATACATTTTTAAAGGAGTTCTGAGTACTATTGATATTGAGTTATATTAGTTGCAAAAGCATTTTGAATTTTTATAATATTTAAAACGTAAGCACCTTTTCGTTTTTACAGAATTTTTAATACCTTTTGTACACCAGTTTGAAGTTTTTGGTCTAACTACATGTTTACTTTTGTCTATCGGGAAACATAATAATATATGTATAACTTGAAGGCTAAGTAGTATACATTGGGCCATGAAAACTCATTAAGGCAATTAAAGGTCAAGCCATATACATATGTATTAAAATATCAATCTTAGGTCGGAAATAATAAATTCCAAATTAAAATAATCCATAACCCTACATTGCATACTGTTCCACATATGGCACAACCAAAATATTTGCGAATTGTGACAAAAGTCAAGTTGCTAACGACATATCACATTATAGTTTTATTTCTCAAAAAAAAAAGTCATGCATTGTAGGGTTAAATACTAACGTAGTATTTAGGACACTCGACGGGTTAAGGAATTTTGAAACATTTTCCTGACTGTAGTCTCTTTTATAATGGTACCAAAACTGTTTTATGCAAGTAAAAGTAGTACCTTGTGCAGTCTCATGATCTGACAAACCCAGGTTGTGAATTTCACTTTGGCAGTTAGGGATATTAGACATTATTTGGTCAATATATGAGTTTCTGCGAGTAGGAGAAGTAATGTGCAAAATAAAGTTATTTACCGTTGAAATTTTTGTGAGCTCGATCGAGCTTTTTGTTTTTTAGGATATCCAAATAAAATCTCCGGCAATAATAGATTTGCCTCGCGTCTATAAATTCTATAATTCCTATATAGAACAGCGATATATCTCCTACTGTCTCCTTCATTCATCAGTAGCACTCGACACCCTAACGCGTAAAAACCAGTGATCCGCCTGCTCCGGCTCCGATTCGATCAAAAACTACTTTTTAATGTTTAGATGTTACATGATTAGTTATGTTTTGATGGAAAGTGACATTAATATACTAGGCAATGGCATAGATTTGCAAATCAGGTAAAACTTGTACGCTATTGAATCCAAAATGTCTACGGCGTGTTCAAGGCCTCAAATTTAAAAGGTAGGTACACAGTGACTCGTGAGCAGCGGTATACTTTTAAAAATTATTGTATTTAATTAAACATCTCACTCAAACAACAAAGAAACAATGTCTGAATAGGTTGGTATCTAAAATCTGATCTCAATGTGATTGTAACTTTTAGGTGCTAGTTATATACATTATATTATTTCCAAGTAGGTATCGTAATCCGAGCAAAGCACGGGGTGGGTCGCTAGCATGTAAATAATATTTTGAAGCAATAAACTGATAGTTTTCCAAATATATAGGTAACCCAAACTACTCTTTCATTAAATACATGTTAGACACTTCACGGATACTGGCAAATATAATGCCGTCTTGATTTCATTAAATTTCTAAATAACCGATTATTTTTCTCATAACCTTATACCGCCAAAATTATCTCTGAAATTTGAGTGTTATTGTAATTATCAGAAAAAACGAGGAAAGTAAATTTTTATAAATAGATTCCTTTGTTCACTTAAAGTGACATCGCAAAATACCCCAAATATTGTCGAAAATCTACCATTTATTATATAAGGAGTGACTTTTAGTTCTATTTTTTATATAGGTTTATAATTTCGGTCTGTAATACTTAAAAAAAAACAAAAAGAAGCTGTGCATTTCTATTAAAAACTTTAAATTTATGACGGAAAATATATTGCCGTTAACCACCAAAGGGTTAAGCAAGGTAATGTTTCATATTTTGTAGTTACAATATAATGTTATATAGTTAATTGACAATAGTAGCCTCACCTAACCACTATTAGTATGGACATTTTATTTTCCTTGTTATGAAATCAATACCAGGAACTTTAGCGAGAAGCAAGGACCGGACCCAAGTCAAAGTTTCTCAATTTTATTTACGGTCTGTACTACTATTACTAACCCGTCGAGTGTCCTAAACACTACGTTATTATTTAAGGATTATTTGAACTTGGAATTTATTATTTCCGACCTACGATTGATATTTTAATGCACATGTATATGTCGTTACGTTCCACGGGTCAAGTTCAAGATGATCGTGATTCTTTGGTATTTATTTTCTTATAGTATCTACTGTATAATTTAGAGTAGAAATAGATTTTAACTACACATTTAATAGCTTCTCTAGTTCTCCAATATTGTTATGAATGTGTTAGTTAAACCAATTTTGTATTAAATATGAAAAATTATACAAGCGATACAACTGCTTCACATGAGTTGTTGTAATGTTTACCATTGACAAATAGTATAAATTAACGAAGTGAATATATCGAGATGAATAAGTTGATTATTAATTAATGAACGACTTGTTTAAAACAGTAGACAATAGCAATAGTATATCAAAATATAATTTTCATCTTCGTATCTAGGAATTACGTGCTAGTAGCCACATTTGAATAGCTTCGTTATAAACATTCAGGTCAACGTTGACTGTCTACGTGCTATATTATATACATGCAATCATACCCTAAACATGTTTTACTACGAGTCGTACTCACCACATGGCTTGCACAGATACGGGCTTGAATATGTGTTGTTGATTACACACACATACGCTGAACCCTCTGCGGACAATGAATACTTAATTAGTTATTGTTCTATACTTAAAAGTACGCAGTAAGCTAAATGACTTCAAGTTAAAATGGGCAGTGTTTGGCAACACGGCACCGTATTTGAAAACACCACTAAGTTTCTGCGTTCGTATCTGCTTATTTTTAAGGAAACAAGTTTGAAATAAACTTTACTGTTGAGTGATTTTGTGTTTTTTTAACATAAAAGCAACATACGAATAGTGTGCTAATATGATGTGGACCGCGTGATAATTTGGTTAATTACGTCTGTATTATCTATTTATTTCTTATAAATTAATAAGGTGATAATGAGAAATGTTAATCAATTAGTAAATAACCCTTACAGAGATCGCAAATATATAATGTATCTTGTTTTAATCGACTTTGAGGTGGATGTAATGTAATTAATAACATAATAACGAATGAAGTGCAAAAGCAAATAATATTCATGAATTATATAGGATTCAGTTTTCTGATTTACAATTTCTTGAAATTCACGGATGGTGAAAACAAAAAGCGCAAAACTGTTTTATAATAGGTCTGGGCAACGTTTCACTTACCCATCGCCGTCCAGCTTAATGGAAGTGTCAGCCAAGACACGGAGAACCAGGCCAACAGTAGTGCGCTCGTTGCAGTCGATCCCCAGCAGCGCCGCCTCGTCGCCGTGGCACACCACAACCAGGTAGCGTCTGCGGCCCGCGTGAGCGCTCTCCAGTTTCACCGCCTGCCAAAACCACCTTGCTCATATTGAGGCTCAACCTAATTTATTATATTTAAAATGTTCCGTTACTGACTGCCTGGTACAGTTTTTAAATATTATTATTACATAGGTACCCAAAATATTAAAACCGGGTGAGGGGGAGTAAAACCGAGAACAAATTGCCCGAGTAGGAAGACACAGACACAGGTTACGGACGAGAGCCATCCCTTGATAAAGACGTGAAACATAATCAGCTTACTATACATATATCTCGCAATGCTAGGCACAGGCCTCTTCTCATGATGAGCTTGCTTCTGGGCTTGCGAGAGGTATTATGCCGCATAGTAAACGATTGCCTAGACGACGCAATCACGTCTATTTAATCAGTTAAAGTTAAGTGATTCAGGAAACACGAAAGTTATTAACTAGGTCTGCAACCTCCTGTAACGCGGTCACTTGGACAGTGCTCAAATAAGGCCGACCGCCTAGAAGGATAAATTAAACTGTTCAATTTGAGCTACATCATTCATTTAGCGCATCTCAATTACCTTCGACAAAAGGATTTTTACTCTGATCGGATGTTAACGGTTATTAACTACCGAGGCAGTTTCACCTGCAAGCGTTGGATATACAAAGCGTTTAATCATTTAACAAGAATATTTAAACATTACATTTACTTTACAAATATTCTTAATATGGGCGATGTAAAACTGGCGGAGGTTTATGCTTTTTTTACTCATTAAGTAACAATTAGAATGGTTTTAATTGGGTAGGTTACCATTTTAAGCGTTTCCTCGGGGCGAAGCAGGTAGAACATGGCCTGCAGGTTGTGCTGGATGTCGGGCTGCGGCTGCGGTTGCGGCGCCGGTGCCTGCACCGCGCGCCGCCGCTCGCAGCCCGCAAGCACCAGCGCCGCACCCTTGTTCGCGAAGTAGCACTCATTGAGGCTGGAACACAACAATACCACCGTTCCATGACATACTCAGGTTTGATATATGCGGCATCCACTTTCACATGACTGCAACTTTGGTCAACCTTGAAATTTCACCGAAAGCTTTTGTTTCTACTGCTGGGTACATTGGATAAGTAAGATTAGACATGCAACCCTCTAAAGGAGGTCGCGGAGTGAGGCTGCGAGGAGGACGCCCTTGCAGCTCCTCTGCAAGCCTGAAAAAGCGAGGTAGCACTACGCGGATCTGCTACCCCGCTGTAACTGGTGTCCAAGCACAACGGTCACGCGATCGGCGTGGTTTATTATAACATAGGTAAGGCCTGAGGATAAATATGTTTTGACGAACGGCAAACGAACTAACTAGGTGATATTCGGAAGAATGCAAACCCTCCCGCGGACCTCTTCAGGTATCTACGAAGCTGAACTAACGCAGCCCTTAAGAGGATTGTGTGTGAAGCGCCGCTAAGATCGCGTAGCTGTCAAAAAGATTACATACCAATTTATTTCCGGCCCTCAACGTTTCTCACGCCCTAAATCAAGACCGATTTCCACGATTTTTGAATATGTTGTAGTTATTATAAAGTACTAGGTCTGTACGTGCTGTTATTTATTTTTTAATTTGTTTCATTCTTAGAAGTATTTTCGTGCAAAGTAAAACGTACCGACATTTTTTCATGATATCTAGAACATATTCAAAAATCGTAAAAATCGGACTAGGTTTAAGGGTAGAGAAACGTTTTCGCATTTTGTATGGACATTTTTACGGAAAGGACGGTATGAAACAGAAAAAAGTTGGGTGATATTTAATGATAATTTTAATACGTAGGTGTATGTAATGTTGAATTCTGCTATCTCTTAATTATATGATTATCGCTTGAAATTAAAGTAAATTTGGAGAAAAAATGTACGGTAATATTTTTTAACTATAATGAAACCGCGAAATGTATGAATGACGCCATTTTTAGTAAAGTTGCGGCAATCGGCGTTGAGACGGCGGCGGGCGGCAATCGGCGGCATTTAACCTCCCTTTCACCCGCCTCGACACCGCCGTTGGAGGCCCGACGCGCTGGCTGGCCCACGGCGGGCTTGCCTCGACGCCTCCGGTCGTGTTGCAACTGTGACTCACGACTCGAGCTTCCCCACAATACCAGTTAAATGCAGTTGCATTATCACACGATGCACCGCGCCAGGACGTATAAGGCAAACCTCGTGGTGGCGTTTCGCGTAAATATTTAATAATTTTCCCAGTCAATACAGTCATCTTACGTCGGGTTTGTTGATAAGACAAGTAAAAGATTGGAATTTATTTTTAAAATTAATTTTATTTTAAAGCAAGACAAAAACAAGTTACATGCCATGACAGGTGGGGTGGAACTAAATAATATAGCAGCAGTTCTTTGGTATAAATTCGCGATCAGCGACTCGACTCTTTTTTGAGAAATGTAAAATAAATATAATTTTTCGTACCCGCAGACGTTAGCTTATTGTCCGTTTTCCGCCTGTAAAATGATGAGACAAAACTCGAACCAAGATATATGGAAAAAAATTGCTATTCGTATAGGATATAGGATAGAATAAAATTATCTGTATCGAATAGATATGTTTAAACAAACCACGTGTTTTTTGGGAAAGCGTAAATGTTGTTTAAAAATATAATCTAAAGTTAGCTACACAAAATCGTGTATGATAGCAGCTCGAGATTTTGTGATATTTTTCAAATGTCTAGTTGCAATAAAGCGGCAAGGGCGGTTGCTTTCAAGGTTCATTATAAATAGCAGCGGCGTGTTGCCAAAGCATTGCGCGCCCTCATATAGCCCCGCGGGAGCGCGGCCGCGCTTCGCTTGTTTCATCGCTTTGCTTTACCCAATTCGGTGCGAGTTCCAGCCAGCACCGAACCACGCGGCCAAGGCGCACTGGCGCACTCACGCCGGCGCCGCGGCGACTTTCGCTTGTCCTTTTGAACGTGATAGCTATTTAAATTGCGGCTCGTCAGCAAAATGAAAACTCCAATTAATATCACCTTGTAATTTTAGGGACAAAGGTTACGTGACAAACCAGAAACTACAGACGATGCAACATATTAACAAATTAACAGAAATTCCTTGTTTATTTAGAGGATTAAGATTGTACGGCAAAAGAAATGGATAATCGTTTTAGGGTTCCGTAGTGAAACTAGGAACCCATATAGTTTCGCCATGTCCAACCGTCCGTCCGTCCGTCCGCAGCCTAGCTCAGAGACTCTTAGTACTAGAAAGCTGTAATTTGGCATAATTAATTACACATAATTAGTCACGTCAACAAAGTGGTAAAATAAAATCTTGCACGAAGCGCTAGTAGATTCACTCCATGTTACCGACGTGTAAAAGAGCCCTCATGTGGCCAATTTACTGAATAAAAATTTTGAATTTTGAATTTTTGAATTCTTGAATAAGTATATATTTTTTACTTTCCCTTTCTACGTAAAGTTCGGATGTTTTTTTTTCTTGTCTACTCCATAGTGTGGGCTGTAGTTAGATAGATAGAGCTAATTTTTGTTAGAGTCAAGAAAGTGGAATAGGAAAACTATCACTACTAAGTAGACTTCAGTGGTTCTTGAGTTACGGTTTAAATGTTTATACCTACCTAAAACACATTTGCGGTGTTGGTAAACTGACCGTGACCTACGTGGATGTATGGGGATAACAGTTTTTTTTTGTTTTTGAAATGTTTTTATCGTTGTCATATTTTGTTAATTGTGTTATGTTATGCATGGTTACTTACGACTTTATAGTTCCTTTTTTAGCCTAGTACTTAGCCTGTTAAATGTGTTAGTGTGTTATTGAGCCGCATCGGCACAAATGCGATTGTTTTACGCAAGCTGAGTTTGCCTATAATTGGGTAAACACCCTGTCACTCTTCCCTATACATATAATTTTATAATTAAGTTAATGGTGTTATATCTGTTGGCGAACCTAATAAATAAATAAATAAATAAATAAATAAACAGTTTTCCAACGGCAAAGTTTGTTGCGAGGTCTAATTTGTTTGTAGTAACGGCTTCGGAACCCTACACTGAGCATGGTCCGACATGCTCTTGCTCGGTTCTTATTGAATCTTTATGATATCTACAAAGTAATATTTCAGTCATTCAAAGTTATTTTTTACCCCCACGTATAATTATAATCATGTTAAAACAG
Organism: Acleris emargana; assembly: GCA_927399475.2. Lineage (NCBI taxonomy): Eukaryota > Metazoa > Arthropoda > Insecta > Lepidoptera > Tortricidae > Acleris > Acleris emargana. The sequence goes on from OV656837.1 coordinate 13,024,792, forward strand.
CAACCGTCACAATTCAGTAGATATACATCATTGTTTCATTGATTTCGTTTCAATTAAATTCTTCGTACGAGTAATCTTAGTAGGTACCTCCATAGAGTATGATATTGGTTTTCGTGCAGTATAGTGACATTTTTTAATCTTTTATGCAATTGTACTTGGCCGGTGCGGTAGCGCACTTCAATTTGCGTCATCTGAGTAGAATTATTCCGGAACAGCAATTACCGGGAAGAAAAGCGAGACGTGTTTATTGTTGGGTATCTGTTTGTTAAAGACTTGGAAACTTGTAAACGAATTAGGGTATAGATACCAGATAGGATTTGAACTAAATTTAAACACTAGACTAGGTAAATGTACCTATCTACAGATTTACCGCGATTAAATTTCCATCACGTTTTGAACTGGTTGGCGCAATCATGTACCTACGCGGCAAGCGGCAACGTGCGCTGCGTAAACAAACAAACGAACATACCTACCAATATGCCGAGTCTCACAGGAAATATATTTAATTGATAGCTCAATTATATGAACAATGATACTTATATATCTTCCTGCTGAGCTGCCGACCATATTGATGTATGTGCAGATTTCCTTATACTGAAAAGCTCGTAAATATTATCTCAATCATTACAAGAGTATAGTTTATCAAATAAATTGTCATGTAAACAAACCGGCGGTGATGTAATCCAAGAATCCCGTTAATATCCTTGGTCTTGTTGTGGAGTTTCCCAATTGGATAAATCAACATTTCGCACCTTTAGAACAACAGTGACCTAATTCACAATATCAGCTTTCAAACTTCAACTCTTAAATTTATTATTATAGAGACCTAAATCGAAATTTAAAATTTCTGAATTAGGTCACTGTTGCTCTGAAGGTGCGATTTATTAAATTGTGAAACCCCATATGATAGTTATCCTGTTTACCTTATCAATTTAGGATCCGGAACTAAACAATTCCTTATAAAAATGCAGTAGTGTGCACCAAGTAGGTATAAAGAATGACGTGTAATTTTAAATTTAATAAGTTACTGATAATTTCTGTAGTTACAAATACTATCTTGAGTCAAGATTCAAGATGAAGAAATAGGTTTATCCTAACTCAAGATTTTAAGACGACTACTACTGTTTTAATGCTATATTGTAAAAGTGAAAATAAGTTTGGTTTGAATAAAGACATTAAAGGTCAAAAGGATTATTTTAAGAGAACTTTCCGAATGAAAAGCCTAAAATTTAATGCAGGCAACGTAGCGATCACCGCTATTTATAGGTAGGTATATTCAGTACATTTATGTATAAAGAAATAATAATATCTATTATGAACAAAGCAAAACAAGCCAACGACACATCCTAAACCTAATAAGCGATTTTAATTTTATAAATGACTTTAATTAAGAGACACAGGATCAGGATACAGATTTAAATTTACTTTTGTTTACGATCATGTTATTAAATCCCCAAAATACTACACTACACATGTATAAAAAATAACTACTTTAACCAGTAAATAACCGAAGAATAACAGAGTGCAGCCAATTAATACGTGTGACTGAAAACGTCGTCGGATTGATTACCTGAATGCAACCATTTGGAAGTAAGGCAGTTGCAATGCAATAAAGGTCACGAGTCACTGGTAAACTGTCAATGAACACAAAACACAGCTCTGGGGCAGGTTGACATAGTGTCGCGTTTAGGTGTGGGCGCGGCGGTGCGCATCCCGCGCGGCTCGGTGCGTGCGCGACACGCCACTGCGCCCGCGCGCGACCTCATGCCTTCCCTTTGCCGAGTCGAGTACAAACTGCCGCGTAAATATAGAAACTCGACGCAGATGCCACAGAACAGGAACACGCGCCGCACTCAGCAAAACGCCACGCTTGACGCGCCTCGGGGACTCGGTTAAATTATTGCCTTATGCGACCAAACACAAGCATTCCTAAAATATATTTTTTAATCAGAACGCAGCATTCTTCGATTAAACAGAAGAGTAGGAAACCAAGATTGAACGTTCCTGTGTAAATATAATAATAAAAAAATCAACTAATAAATACAAAAGTATTATATATTATCTTATAATATTTAAGTACAACTATACTAGCCTGTCATCACATCAGTAAAAGTTACTAAATTTAATTCGGATTGCTCGCTAATCAGCAACTAGGTTACTCCCTAGCCACTACTCATTTTATAAAGGCAAATTTCAATGTCTTATCTACATAAACATAACGATCACTTTAAGTCTGCCTGTTGTTTTCGAAACGAGATGATGATGAAAAATATTAGTTGTCAGTTTACAAGAAACCAAGAGATAAATGTTTCTCTTTTTTTTGGTCAGCTGGTTATTGAGATCCAGATTGCCAAGTACTGCCGACTTTAGCACATCCCCTCTCTCTTTCTCTCCTCTCCAGAGGGCAAAACCAGGGAGATCTTCCAAGGGTTATATGTTAATATTATAGGATCAGCAATTAATATTAGCTAAATAGCCTTTTTAAGAAGCTACCAGTAGCTAAATTTTAATAGTCACTATTTATGGTAGAAAACATTACGACAAAGAGTATATTAGAATTATATAAATGAAAGCCCCATAATAATCAAAGTGAGATTGACTTTATTTTCTAATAAGTAGCGACACGATACAATGCAACCGCCATTGCAACACACAGCATAGCACAGTCAAAGGTCAAACGTCAAGTGTGACAAATGACCACAGATTAAAACTAAATAAGATAACAGATTCCAATACCCTGCCTCAAGATCAAGTTTCTATTTTATATTAAATCTTTTATACATGAAAATGGCAAATGAACTTGAACTTGCATCTAAAAATTACTAGCAACATTGTTATCTGTCATCATGACGTTATTGTTTGACATTAACAAATTTGACAATTAAAAATCATAACCTCTAATACAATACAATATAATTATGTAACTCTTAAAAAAATTAAGTAATTTAAAACTTATTAACTTAGTTACATATAAACCATGCTTAATACAATCCTAGTAATTCACAAAAGTAATTGTGTTTAATTAGAGACAGTGACTTGGTAAGTATGTCTGCTTTGTTTTCATTAGTAGAAACATATTTTAATGTTAATAAACCTTTGTTTACAATATCTTTGATAAAATGAACTTTTATATCTATGTGCTTTGATCGTTTGCTGTTTTCATAACTCTCTATCATTTTTATTGTACTCTGATTGTCAATTGATAATGAACAAATTAAATTATTATCACATTGCAAATCTTTTAACACTTCTCTAATGAATACTATTTCACTTACAGATAATGCTGCTGCAATATACTCGGACTCTGCTGTTGATAGTGCCACGGACGTCTGCTTCTTTGAACTCCAGCTGACCAAGTTCCCTTGATGGAATATTGCAACACCACTAACACTTTTCCGATCCATATGTTCACTTCCCCAGTCAGAATCTGAAAAAGCCTGTAAGTAATTATTATTATTATCTTCTCTTTTGTAAACTAATCCTTTTTCTTTTGTCTGTTTCAGGTATCTCAGGACTCTCTTCGCAGCTGTCCATAGAGTGGGTGTTGGACGATTCATATATCTACTGAGAAATCCAGTTGTATATGCTATATCGGGCCTGCTGATTGTAGCTAAATACATAAGTGACCCTATGACTTCTCTGTAGGGAATGTTAGTTAATATTTCTTCATTTTCATTTATTTTCAGTCCAACTTCCATCGGTGTATTTGAACCTTTGCAATCTTGCATATGAAATTTTAATAAAATCTTCTCAATTATCTGTGTTTGTTTTATTTCCATACCACTTGTACACTTTGTTATTTCCATTCCTAAAAATGTACTAATATTTCCCATGTCTTTAGCTTGAAATTGTTCTTTTAACTTCTGTATAATATTCTGTCCATCTCCAATTATTAAAATGTCATCCACAAATATTAGTATGTATACATTTATTCCTGTGTATAAGCAAAAATCACTTAATGATTGTTTCAATCCATTTTGTGTTAGAAAGTTATTAAGCTTTTCATTCCAACAACGTGGAGCTTCTTTTAATCCATATAAAGCCTTTTTTAACTTTAATACTTTTCCTTCTTTTCTATTTTCTAGTCCTTCAGGATATTTTATATATATGTTCGATTTCAGTTCACCATTTAGAAAAGCTGTAGGTATATCCAGTTGTTTTATGGGTAAATCTTCCTGTACTGCTTTATTCAGAAATAATCTTACAGTAGTTATTCTAGCAACTGGTGCATAGACATTCTGAGTGGTCTCTTCTTGGAATCCTTTAGCGACCAACCTGGCTTTCTTTGTATTGTCTGCCTTTGTGCGGAATACCCATTTTGTGTCAATAGCCTTGTGACCCCTTGGTAAATCACTTTCTTCCCATGTTTTTAACTTTCTATGTGCTTCTAATTCCTGGTTTATAGCTTCTTTCCATTCTTCTTGTCCGATAGCTTTGTTATAGCTTATAGGATCATCTGATATTAATGCATATGCTATATTTGTCATGTCATAGTCGGTATACTTAGTTGGTAACTTTATCTGTCTTCTTTTTCGTTGCTGATTTTCGTCTTCTTGTTCTGTACTTGTATCTTCAATATTTGTCAAATCCATTGTGCTTTCTTGAGAATTTAAGTGTTTGTTTACTTCAACTTCTTCATCATGTATAATAGGATGTGTAATTATTTCATTTTCTTCATATCTGTAGTTCAACTCATCAAATTTAACATCACGTGACTCTATTATCTCGTTACTTTTAGGATCCCATAATCTGTAGCCTGACCCGCAATATCCTATCATGACCATTGGTTTTGCTCTTGGTTCTAGTTTGCTAGGTCTTGGAAAAATCATACCCCAGGCTTTGGAGCCGAAAACTCTTAGTTTCTCTAGGTTATGCTTGCCATACCAAAATTTAGCAGGAGTGTTTCCTTTAAGTGCTTTTGTAGGTGATCTGTTAATAGTATAAGCTGCACATCTGATAGCTTCGTTCCATAGATGTTTTGGTAGATTTGTCTCCAGTAGCATAGCTCTGACTCTGTCAGCTAGTGTGCGATTCATTCTCTCACATATTGAATTTTGTTGTGGAGTGTATGCACATGTAGTTTCTTGTATTATACCATTATCTTCATAGAATGCTTTCAGTTCTTCATTTACAAATTCTTTACCTCTGTCTGTTCTTATCCTTTTCACATTATTACCATTGTTCTTCATTATTTTAATGTATTTCATAATATAGCTTTTTGCTTCATCTTTTGAGTGAAGCAGGTGTACTTCCATAAAGTGTGAGTAATCATCAATGATTGTTAAATAATATTTTTCGCCATCTTTACTCATGGGTGTGACAGGGCCTCCAATGTCACAATAAATTAACTGACCAATAGCTTTAGAACGAGGTACTGGGTTTTCAACAAATGGACACCGACTTGCCTTTGCTTCCATACATATTGAGCAGCGTTCATTGGATAAAGGCAATCCAAGTATCTTCATGCCTCCATAATTTAAATGCCCCATTCTGCGATGCCATAAATTATCATCTAGCTTCTTAGTGAGCAATGCTTCTGTCTCATTTAAATTTAATTTAATGGTACACAACTTTCCATTGCATTCACATTGTATTTTTACTCTATCATTGCTTATTTGTGTGCCTTGTTTGTCAAATGTTACTGACAAACTTTTCTCATTTAACTTAATTACCGATATTAAATTATGAGATAATTTTTCTATTATAAGACAATCTTCTATTGTTATATTCACACCTTCATTTGATGTTCCTATTAGTTTCCCTTTCTTATTAGCTGATATTATGTTTCCGTTTGCTACTTGTATCTTTATTATCGGAATTTCCTGTACCTCTGTCATATAATTAAGATATTTTTCATTTATCATATGATATGATGCCCCAGAATCTATTACAAATAGTATCTCTTTTTCAATACATGTATTTTCTGCTGTATGAGCCTGTGCTGCAACAAATGATATAGTATTGCTGTTTGTAACTTCTCTCTCTTCTCCAACATTAGCAGCTGGTCTCCTGTTGTAGTTTGTCCCCCTATGACCTCCTCGTGGGTATCTTCTGTTATGACCTCTGCCTCTCTGATGGTTGAAGTTACTTGTTTGTGCATTCTTAGGACAATTCCGAGCGAAATGGTTTGGTTCTCCACAGTTATAGCATTTGACCAAGGTGCTTTGAAAAACATACTCAGGTTTTGTAGAACTTGTCGATCTTTGGTGGGTCTTTTCTTTTATTTCTGCATCTAGCAATTTTCCTTTTATAAATTCAACCGTGAGCTCAACATTAGACATCTCTAGTGCAGTTACTAGTAGTGGATATGTGTCTTCTACGCTCAACAGTAATTGACAAACTTTTTCCTTATCTTCAATTTTTATACCGTTTGACTCGATATCCTGTACCAATTTCTCAAACTTATTAATGTGTTCTTGAACATTGTCAGTTTTCTTACACTTTAGTTGTATCAACTGTCTTCTTAGGCATAAGCTACTTATTGTACTTTTTCTTTGAAATGCACTTTTTAGTTTTTCTATCATATCAAAAGCAGTTTTGGCGTCTTTCACATACTCCAAAAATTTGTCTGGCAATGCCTGAATAATTATATTCCGTGCTCTTGCATCTTGTTTTACTCTCTCAGCGTCAGCTTTGGTTGTCTCAGTTTCGATCTTTGATATTAAGTCTTTAAGGCCTTTCTCATCAAGTGCCATCGTGATTCTGAAGAGCCAGTTTTGGAAATTTCCACTCTCTAGTTGTGGTACTTGCATCGTTGTTGTCGTCATCGTTCTGATTTTTGGTTTCTTTTTGCTAAAATAAAGAACCACTACCCCGAGACAAAAAAATGATGCACGTGCGACTTGACTTTTTTTATGTCCGTCCAATTATACTTCCTACGCTGAACTGTGTCAATCTGACTTACTTTATCATAGGCTCTGGGCCCATAACCTATTAGAATTATATAAATGAAAGCCCCATAATAATCAAAGTGAGATTGACTTTATTTTCTAATAAGTAGCGACACGATACAATGCAACCGCCATTGCAACACACAGCATAGCACAGTCAAAGGTCAAACGTCAAGTGTGACAAATGACCACAGATTAAAACTAAATAAGATAACAGATTCCAATAGAGTAAATTTTCCTTTTTGAAATAATTTTACGCGGGTAAGTAATAGAACGTATAACAACCATATATCTATTACTCATAAGATATAAGGCGACTTTGTATAATTCCATTTGGTATAACACTTAATTGGTATAATGAACGAAACGTATAACAACAAATTATATAATTTCATAACTTATATCAAAAGATATAATAGTACATTGTGTATTGAGGTCGGTAAGTAAGGAATTACGATCGAGGCTCTAGTAGAAGCCCGAAGTCGAAGACTGAGGGCTTCTAGGAGCCGAGGTTCGTAATTCCCGTACCGCCCGTGAAACATACAATGTTTTTCATCACATTTGCGAGTAAATAAATAAAATTTCATTAATTGTTTTTGCTGCATGGATAATATCTGGCGGTGTTGCATTTAAATTACACTCATCGGACGATGACGACGACATTTTTTATAACTTTTTTTTGTCTTCAAATATAAAATGTAAATAACTATGAATTATAGCTTTAATACACAAGTTAGCACAACTATTATTACGAATTACTTGAACTTTTTTTAAGCGGATGGCGAGCGGACTCCACAGATTATACAAATGTTTCGTTCATAAACGTTAAGGGCAAATACTTACGTAGGTATACATACAGCCCTGAAGGAGTGTAAAAAAACGACGTTTTGATACAGAAAACTATTCAAATCGATTATTAAGAACATTAATTGAGTATTTAAGTAACATGTAGCGAGATTGCAATGAAATTCCTGTTTAAATAACATTTTAAGGCAATTTTTCAATTGCGTGTAAACTCTTTGCTTGAACTTGCATGACCTGTGTGCTATGGTATAAATTTAAAAAAAATTACTTACCGACCTTGGGTTTCATGGCAAAAAGAAAGGTCGAGGGTTTTATATGGGGCATTGCGGCCAAGTTAACCTGTATGTTTAGATACTGTTTACGTGCAAGTGTGATGAAATAATATTTTACATAACAGGCAAATGGATTCGGATTATCAAATAATAAATAAAAATAAGAGAGTTTAGCAGATAATAAATAATTTCCTGAAAAGGAAAGCTGAATATTCGGAGTGTGAGTTTCTCAGAGCAATGGCTTCAAAGTTGGAAAATAGGGTATGTTTGATTAAATACGTAAATAACTTGTTTGGTGTATCTTATCTGGATATTTAGATTTCACAAATATAAATATGAAAGTTAACAAAATAGCAAGATTTTCTCAACTGCTACAAAAAAAAGACCGAAGACTAGCCTTCTAACCTAACCTATCTCAGTCGCTTTAGCACAAGTTGCCCGCACCTGGTTGTCGCTGCATGTCCCTTTCTGTCTAGTCAGTAATGATAAAGACGCACTGAGCGACAAGCGAGAAAATACAACTCGTGCTACCCGTGCTGCCCCGGGCTATCTTACTTGGTCGCTCTGCTCGCTAGTTTATTGCCATATACCATGTTTTCGACCTAGAATGGCTCACAAAAACTATCTCAAAAAACAACGAGTATGAACAAATTGTGTATTTAGAGTTGTTTGGTGCTGCTGTCTTAGGTGATTATACTAGGCATGAACACTTTAGTCGCCTGTAGGAACCAATCGAATCTGCGTATCAAAGCTGCTTGCCAGATCTGTTATCTCGCTAGCTGTGTCCTATCCTATGTCCTTGCTTGGGAAACATACAATTGTTTTTTCCATACAAAGTGAAAAGTAAACACTGGGACACCTAGTATAGAGAAACTTATGAGAAAACTTTATGAGATTACTTAAAATGAATACTAAAAAGAAAACGGCCAAATAGGTTTAAAAACATCGCTGATTCGTAATGATTCTAATTATGTAAGATACCACTGAAAAACTCATGACTTAAAACATGAAATTAATGACTTTTCGTGATAAGGGAAAATTAAAAAAAAACAGATTAAAATGATCAAAATCTCCGAAATTAGTAAAAATCGCAGAACATATATGGGGGTGAATTGAAAAGGTCTAAATATCCTAAATCGACCACACTTCCACGTACACCCTGTACTGCTATACGGCGACCCGCCCTCGCTTCGCTTCGGTTAGTGTGAGTTTTCTGTAACACCGGTACAAAATCCAGAAATTATTATATACATAAAAACCTGCCTCTTAAATCACTCTATCTATTGCTAAAAACTGCATTAAAAATCGTTGCGTAGTTTTAAAGGTCTAAGCGAACAGACAGCGGGAGCGACTTTGTTTAATACTATGTAAAGAAGATAAAGTTTTGTATACAGTACCGGCAAATAATCTATCACCTTTGTTCTTTCATCTCATACGAATATACATACATACATACCTTCACGCCTTCATTCCCAGAGTGGGGTAGGCAGAGCTACAGAATTACCAATAAGCCAATACGAATATTACTTACCAAAATTGACAACCAATCAAGACCTTGTTGACTAAGTGTATTGCTATTATTCAATTCGTTAGCTGATTAAATAAGGTTCAAAATGGTATATAACAAATGTTTGTACCTATATGTACACAATGTTGGTACATATCGTAGTTTAAAAAAGTTTAGTATTTAAAAAACCATTGCCGCCGCGTTCATACTGAATTGACGAAATTTTTATGAATACCTCAGCAATGGTTTGTTAAATACTAAACTTTTTTAAACTACGATAATATGTACATACATACATCGTTATCGCGGGAGCAAAAACGATTTGACAGTAGTGAAAGATTATAACAAATAGGCAGAAACAGAAGCGACACTCGTATCGAGAAACGTTTATACTTACGAGTTCAAAATGTATATTTTTTCTATCAAATATCCTACCTTCGTACTTGACTTGATTAGTAGTACATATTTAAAGATATTACCTACGCAATCCTAACGTCAACCTCTTCAGTCACGTTTCCTGCTACTTTAGACATTTGTCATTCTTGATTGCTTTGATATCTACAAAAACATACAAAAATATATCTTAATTAAATTTAAGTGCAAATGGAAAACTTATAATTAAAAAGTTAAATCTAGTTTTGGAGGAAAAAACTGATAGTTTTTTTTTTTATTATTGTTGACACTTTGACTTATAGAATCGTTTACTCAGTGTAAGACGAGTTTGATTGACTGTTTCCAGCGAAAACTTCGTGCACGATAATGAAGAACTTCTTAGAGGCTTAGAATGTATAAGCAGAATATTCTGATTACAGTAAACAGACATTCTGTTATATGTGTTCTTTAATAGATTTGTTTTTGCTCCCGCGATAACGACGTATGGATACGTACCAACATTGATTGGTTTCCGTGAAAAATTATCTTACTGATGAAGAAAACCGAATCAAATTATTTTGCGTAGTTTAGGAGGAGTTAGCGAATATACAGACAGACAGGGTTCACTAATGTTTTACCGAAAATTGTTTCACAAATGTTCATTTCAGAACCGACGTTTCATATACTATTAATTTCACTTGTTTTACAAATGTATCCGATTAAAATACGCCGTTTAATAACTAATCATATACTCAGCCAATAGTAGACTTTAAAAACGTTTTGGTTAAAAACTCATTTACTTTAGGTACATACAGTTATTACACAAAGTAACATACATTACATCTACTACTAAAAAAAATCGGACCGGCCGTGGCACTCGTATGGTCCACTATTATGTATATGTGTTCACCGATTTCTCTGTCAATTGTGGACAGATTTAAAAAAATATGTTTTTGTTTGATAGAGTACACTTCCGAGGTCGTCCCATTGTCACCAACCGGGATCCGTGAGGAATTGAGGGAACTCTTTAGGGTATTTTATACCTATGTACAAATATAATATATAAAAGAAGAAAACGACTGGCTAATTGATCAAAGTACTGCCGGAACTGCTGTGCCTAGGGACTTGACATTTGGAGAGAATATTCCTTGGATATCCTAAAGGTGCACTATTATGGAATTTTTCAAAATTCACCTTCTAATTAAGGGGTTCAGAATCAGCCGTTATTTACATACAAGAAGTATTTTTTCGTTTTTGAAAGCGGTTTTTTGTTTTTGAAATCTTTTATTTTATTCTTATTCAGTACTAGCGACCCGCCCTCTCTTCGCTTCGATTTATGTGAGTTTTCTGTTACAAGCTTACATTAACCAGAATTTATTATACTTACATAACAACCTTCCGCGAAACAATATCTAACTATCATAGTTAGAACAGCATCAAAATTCGATGCGTGATTTAGGAGCTAGCGGATATACAGACAGACGCGGAAAGCGACTTTGTTCTAAACTAGGTAGGTAAAGATTAATGCTTGATCAAGTAAATATATGTTAGTACCTATTCTTAGGCATTCAATGTGTAGATTAAAATTGTCTTTCATAGTCGGTCATTGTGTTGTGTAGGTGTATTGCCATTCTAATGAATAGGACTTTAGAAAATATCAAAGGTTAAAGCAACCGAAAAATCACCCCTTTTTAGGGTTCCGAGGTCAAGGAGGGTTTACTTGTGGGAGGACCTTGTGTAGGGTCCGTCCAGGTTGGTACCACCGTCTTATCCATTAACGTACCGCCAAGCAGCAGTGTTCGCATTGTTGTCTTCCGGTTTGGGGATAAGACAGCCGGTGAAATGACTAGCATATAGGCATTCCATCTTAGTCCTCAGGGTTGGCAACGCATTTGCAGTTTTGTGAATGTGAATGTCTATGGGTCACAGTTTCCACTTACCATCAGGTGGCCTGTGTGCTCATTTGTCTTCCCATGCAATAAAAAAAAAAAAAAAAACTATTGTCCCACCGTTATAGTTTCGCCATGTTTGTCCGTATGTCTGTCCTGTCTGTGTGTCACAGTTACTTTTTCTCCGAAACTATCAAAGTTACAAAACTGAAATTTTGTACACATACTCGTACGCGGTGGCGACTTAATTAGGAACGCTTGCGTTTTTCTCATACAATTGTCTACAAATTGATGACAACAAATCAAAAAGTTATTAATCAATTTTATCTTTAGTTACACGACACTTATCGTCAACTAAAATACAAAGGTAATGTATGTACAATTTATGGGTGTTAAAAATAAATCTCTCATTTTATAAGGATTTGAAAACATATTTTTGGCGTTCATTCAAAGTTGTAAAAATTTGTATGGACAGACGCGTCAGCACTACGTTTCAAAATCCGAAAAGAAAAAGGTCCGTTTTTAATACTAGTCTACTGTACATCAGCTTGAACCTGCCTTGGTTGATGATTTAAGTAAGTTGTATTTAGCAATAAAATTGGTCAAGTATTTTTTGATTGGTTGTCAAAACTGAAAAGTCATATTTGTGGGCATTTGTATGGGAAAAACGCAAGCGTGCCTAATTATGTGGCCACCACTTTATATCAAGATGTTTAAACCGCGCAATAAGAACAATGATAAAAAAAGTATTTCAAAAAAAATTGTATCCTCTCGTATATATGTAAAGCAAGGGTAGAAATATGATTCTGATGGTTTATGGTTATCATGTGATATATTGTTAAATAGCTATTAAAAATTATTGCGTATGACAATTTTTGTCAATGGTGTCGGAACCCTAACATTGAGCATGGTCTGACTTGCACTTACACTTTTTTTTTCTAAATTACATCCCTGCGTACTATCTTTATAACAAGAAGTAAGTAGAATTAATATTGCACCCCTACATTGCTGTTAACACTTACAACCTAGAGGGGCATTGTTAACAGTATTAAGATTTTTATATCTCAAAATTTAAATATTTATTTCAAAAACTTCAACTTGAAATTTTTGCTGCGTGAATGTTTTTGGTGGTTTACAAAAGACTTAGGAACCAGAATGTCCACAAGCAAAATTGTAGCAATGAGTACTAAACCGAATTTATTTTCAGAACTGATTATGTCAATTAACTAGATATAGATAAACAAAGCCAATATTAATTGATGCTAATGTTGATATACACATTATTGCGTTGAAATCAGTAAATTAGTATACAGCAAACAATGCTTTCAAAAAACTGTTATTTTATTACCTACCTCTTGCTGATACAGCTTCCGACATCGTCTTCAGGGCTTTCACTTGATTTGGTTGCCTCATCCTGAAACAAGTAGCAATAAGCATAGATCACCATAACATGCTTGTCAATTTTCATTCAAACATTGTTAACAAAGTCTACATGATGGATACCAAAACATAAGACTTGATACTTACAATTAAAATAAGAAGGATACCACACAATCTGACATAATCAACTGACAGAATGACCAGCTTATTTTTACTAGAACTTTAAAACTGTCAATGTAATATGATCCTTGTGACAACCATATTACATTTTAAACACGTCCTATACCCTCAAGCAAAAAGCATATACAAAGAGGTATCTACTTAATTTAATTTAAAATAATTGTGGGGTTCTATCAATATATTAAATGAAGAAACAAGGCTTGTCACAGTAAGTAAAATTATACTCAAGCCAGGAGATGCAGTTTTTCCATAACTTGACATTATGAAGTAGTGGGGCATACACATGAAGACCAAGTGTTACACACAAGCTTGGATACAAATAGAGCCCCCCTCCCCCCTCCATTGGTGCAGGACATATGAGATGTCTTTTTTTGTGTATTTATACTTTTAGTCCCATCAGTCACATGTTTAAAGTATCAGTCATGGAAGGGCAAAACAGTCAGAAATTGTACCTCGCCTAGTAAAAGTAAATAATAAAAATATTCAATGGGCGGAATTTTCATAGCAAAAATCAAATATCAAGAGGGAGTGTTTTATCTACTATCGATGATTTGTTGTCACTTATGCCCGGTTTCTGAAGTCACTAGTTAAACCTTTAATAACTATTGATCCGTTAAAGTTATGTTTAGGTTAAACGACGTTTATCTCTTCGTGCGTTTCTGAGTGCTCTACGAACAGTTCGATAACTATTGACAGATAAATAGTTCCTTCCGCTGCCGCTAGATGGATCTTAATAGTTTGTCATACGTAGACTGCTGTTAATGCCTTAATTCAACATCAATTCCGGTTGATTTTTGTAAAAATAATAATTTGAGAAAACTTAGCCACTTTATAGTAATTAATAAATAAATGATAACGAAAATTAAAATACCTAGTTTATTTGCCAGTGGCTGTATGAACAAAAATTGACAGTTGATACTTCAAAAACCAAAACTTCAATCGTAAAAAACGTCAAATAGTTATGGAGCCGATAAACGGCAAACTTTGGTCAGTTAAGTTAAACCTAGTTAAAACGGAGTTTATCTTTGAGTCGTTATTCGGAAACGCAGTTGTCAAAGTTAACGGACCAATAGCGTTTACGGACAGATAAACCACCGATAAAAGTACTTCAGAAACCGGGCATCAGCGTAACATGTTTTTAGGTAATCAAATTAGACCTATGATAGGGAAGGTCTATTGCCGCAGTGGGACACTTTATAGGCTACCAAAAAACATAGACTTGTGTGTATGAAGGTTAACAAAATAATAAATCAATAAAACAGAAACTAGTTGCTTGCTACTACTAGTTGTGGTTGCTGGGTTAGATTAGAATAGTGCCACTCCATGTCTTCCCGTGGATGTCGTAAGAGGCGACTAAGGGAATAAAGGCTTGTAGTACTGTTAGGCGATGGGCTTGCAACCTGTCACTAATACGCTGGTAAACATCTTAGCCTATTTGTGCAGAATGTGGTTACAGAATTATCAACAAGTTTTTAAAGTTGTGGATAATTCTGTAGCTCTGCCTACCCCACTCTGGGATTACAGGCGTGAAGTTATGTATGTATGTATGTACAATTTACATATAATACCAAAACAGAAATGTTAAACAGTATAACTGCCAGAAGACTAACCTTAATTCAAAATAACAGTATCGAAATCTATATCTGAACTAATTATATTTTCTCCATCTTGTCTGTATGCATATATTTTGCTCCATATTTTTTTACAGTTTTTATATGTATTAATTAGGTTATAATCAGAGGGCGGAATTGTTCATGGCAAAAATCAAACGTCAATAGAGTTGGAAAGTTGAATTTTATCGACTTTTTCAGCTATCTATAAGTTCAGTCACCATTTACATTTCTGTCTTTAACATTACCATTTGACCTCTTTGATTAGATTAAAAGTAAATTGCATGGCAGTTAACTGTCATTTTTGCAACTAATTCACGTTTGTAAAAAATGGTTAATCCAAAAAGAAAAACAATTAACAAATGGATAAAGAAGTATCCTTGTCTTACTTACAACGAAAACCACCCAACAATATATTGCTCTAAATGTAAGGTTCACTTAAAGCACTAAAAAAAATTTGCATTGAAACTAACATAACGAGTAAAACACATTCACCTGAGTTTAAAGTAAAAGTAAAGAATGATAATAGTTTTTATCTAGATTTGATAATATTTCTCGTTTCTTGGAACATTCCATAGAAAAAAAAACAAATTTCCGGATTTGAACCCTTAGGTTGTATTATTGAAACTTAGGTAGTTTTAATAATCTTAAGATAAGTAGTTTTTAAAATTATCGTTTTATATTGTCTTTTATTTAAATGTTATTCCGTAATGTTCATATGAAGTCTATTATTGTTTGCTTATGGATTTGAGGTTTAGTTTTGTTAATAAATAAATATAGATACGCTAGGTAAATATAATTTCAGATTATTCGATAGTCGATAAAATTCAACGTTCGGACGGCTCAGGTCCGGAAGTGGCTGGAGGTCCACAACACCGCCGTGGTCCTGATTCAGGAGCCGTGGATCAGGAAGGGGGTCATATGCGGGCTCCGGAACATCGGAGGTAAGCTCACAGTACACACGGGACCGGATAACCCCCGGACGTGCATTTACACCACTAGAAATATTCATGCCGAACCCTTAACCAGTTTCTGCTCTAGAGACCTGTGTGCCATCAAGGTGCGAGGGGTGCAAAACTCCAGCCTACCGGAGGTGGTCCTGGCTTCCACCTACATGCCAGAGGCAGAAGACCCACCGCCACACGAAATGACGAGGCTGGTGACCTACTGCGAGGAGCATAAGCTGCAACTGATTGTGGCCACGGACTCCAACGCACACCATCCCCTCTGGGGCATGAAAACCGCTAACAACAGAGGTAAGCTTCTTCTAGAATACCTGATGTCAACTAACCTTAACGTCCTTAATACAGGCTCTGAACCCACATTCGTAAACAAACGAAGCAGCACAATCATTGACTTGACCCTAGCAACTGAAGAAACTTCACAATACATCATGAACTGGCACGTCTCAAAAGAACTGTCGTGCTCAGACCATAGATGGATACGTTTCGATATTCAGGTAAATACAATCGCAGAAACTCCTAGGCGAAACCCGCGTAGAACCAACCGCTCGCAATACGTCGAGCGGCTGGAAGGTACGTTGCCGTCTGAGGCCCCACTCCGAGTTGAGGGCTGCGAAGCGATAGAAAACCAGGTAACTCTCCTAACAGAGGCCATAGTAGCAAGTTATCATCACGCCTGTCCTCTCTCTAACCCACCAGCCAACCGCAACAGCGAAGGTAAATTTTGGGGCCCTGAGCTGGAGAGGCTCAGGAAGAAGATGAGGCGACAACTGAACAGAGCAATGAACACAGGCGCAGACCACGACTGGGAAATCTACAAAGCGACCAAGTCTGGGTACAAAAGGCGCCTCAGGTACCGGAGTACGAGCTCATGGCGTAACTTCTGCAACAACATAGAAACATGTTCACAGGCCAACATGGTAAGGAAGGTTCTCTCGAACCAGACCACGCACACCATGGGCTCCTTACGCAAGCCAGACAACACACTCACCAGCTCGTCAGAGGAGGCAGAGCGAGTCCTCGTGGAAACGCACTTCCCTGACTGCGTGATATCACAGTCGACCAGCTGGACGAACGAAGAGGCCCGTGGTAGGGACCACGGTAGACTGGGAACAGGCCCTCAAGGTAATCCACCCTCATAAAGTGAAATGGGCTATCAACAGCTTTGACTCCTTTAAATCACCGGGTCTAGACGAAATCTTCCCAGCCCTTCTGAAGTGGGGCGGTGAGCGTCTAATCGGGACTCTTGCCGGGATTCTAACCGCTTGCCTGGCACACAGGTATGTGCCCAGACGGTGGAGGGAGGTCAAAGTAATATTCATACCAAAACCAGGTAAGAGCGACTACTCAGACCCCAGATCCTACAGACCCATCAGCCTAACCTCGTTCTTATTAAAGACCTTGGAAAGGCTATGCGACAGGAATCTCCGGGAGAACTGCCTGGTAAACATACCAATGCACCCAAACCACCATGCCTACAGCCAAGGTAAATCGACTGACTCAGCCCTACATGCAGTAGTAAGCAAGGTAGAGGAAGCCATCAAGAACAAATCAATGTGCCTAGGCGTCTTCATAGATATTGAGGGAGCCTTCGACAAGACCAACTTCAACAGCATCACAGCCGCACTAGTCAGACACGGGGCCAACCCGATCTTGGTCGAGTGGATAGGTAATATGCTCAGCAAAAGGGTCATCAGACTCAATACAAACAACAACCAACTAGCACTGGTGGCAAAGGGCTGTCCTCAGGGCGGCGTTCTCTCCCCGCTACTATGGAATATAGTTGTGAACGAGCTGATCGCCAAACTAAATGACAGTCACTACTACGCGGTAGGCTACGCGGACGACATAGCAATACTAACAAACGGCACAGTCACCAGCACTGTATGCGACGTCGCACGCTCAGCGCTAAGCATCGTGGAACGCTGGTGCCTAACCAACGAACTATGTGTCAACCCGAAAAAAACGGAGATGGTATTGTTCACTAACAAACTCAACTTGGGAAACTATCAACTCCCCAAGTTGTTTGGAACAGATCTCCAGCTATCAAATGAGGTAAAGTATCTAGGAGTTATACTTGATAGCAAACTAAACTGGAGCAATCACCTCAACAACAAGATGGACAAAGCAACAATCGCTTTTTGGCAGTGTCGCAGGATGGTAGGTAAAACCTGGGGACTACAACCCAAGATCATCTTGTGGCTCTACACATCAGTGATACGACCAATCATAGCCTATGGTGCGGTAGTCTGGTGGCCACGCACCAGACTGTCCACTGTGGAAGCAAAACTACAACGACTCCAGAGACTGGCTGGTATGGCGGCCACCGGATGCATGCGGACCACGCCAACAGCGTCCCTGGAAGCTCTACTCAACCTACCACCACTGCACCTCTTCATACAGCAGGAGGCGGCGGCTGCAGCGGTACGTCTTAAAAATTTGAACCTGTGGAAACCTACCAGGTTACCACACACCGAAATATTCTACGAAGCGGTTAACGAGGAGCCGCTCATAGAGGCAGCTACCGACAGAATACCAAAACAGTTCATCTTCGACAAAAAGTACAAAATACAACTGCATGAGGACCCGTGGGAGGGCCTCAACCCCAGAGAGGTAAGGATATTCACAGACGGATCCAAGACAGAGTCAGGATCCGGAGCAGGTACTTTTTCAGAAGATCTGAACATACATATCTCAACACCATTAGGAGCCCATAGCACAGTCTTCCAGGCGGAATGCATGGGCATCATTATGGCAACAAAAGCGATCGAGCAAAGGAAGGTAAACGATCTCCCTATCCGAATACTCTCCGACAGCCGATCAGTTCTCCAAGCCCTACAGAGCTACACTACAACGTCAGGGCTAATATACGAATGTCACAACGCCCTTTCCAAGGTATGTAACATTAACCCCATCACCCTACAGTGGATAAAGGGACATAGCAACTCACGCGGTAATGATGCAGCTGACGTACTCGCGAGAAGGGGCTCAGAAACGGAAGCGATAGGTCCTGAACCATTTCTGCCCCTTCCGACCAGCTGGCTGCGTAACAAACTGCGCCGAATCACCAAGGTAAAGGACCAACACAACTGGAGCAACCTAAACACCTGCAGGCAAAGTAAGGAGGCCCTTCCGACGATCAATCCCGGATTGTCGCTTAGACTACAAAATCTCAAAAGGGCCCAACTCCGATTACTAACTGGAGCCATAACTGGCCATGCCTTATTTAACAAACACTTGTTCACATTGGGTGTTACAGACAGCCCCCTGTGCAGAGCCTGTATGACGGCGGAGGAATCCGCAGCCCACGTCATCATGGAATGCCCAGAGGTGTCAACATACCAGGCACGTCACCTCGGAACACCGAGGTCGTTACCAGAAGCCATCGGCAACACAAAGGGTCTGCTAGGCTTCCTGGTAGAACTGGGTTGGCAGGAGTAGCACCAGCAACCCAGCACGCAAAAAAGGCGCAAATATTAAGTCGTCGAGTTGCGGAAAATAGCCCGTTGCAACCTATAACCTATAACCTATAAAATTCAACGTTCCAACTCTATTGGCGTTTGATTTTTGCCATGAGCAATTCCGCCCTCTGGTTATAATATTTACTAAGTTTAGGCAAAGAAATTGTAACTAAGATTCCAGTTGGTCGAAATAAATGTTTTGAATTTGAATTAATGAAGAATCATTGTTATTTTCTCTACATTGTCATCATCAAGGATCGTTAACTGCGAGCGAAATCCATTGAAATGACGTATGACAACCAGTTAGGGATGGCGATGGTTCTAAATTGATGAACTAAAATATTATGTACTAAAATAATACAAATAAATATAACTGAACAGAAACTGAATCTCAGTGTAATGTTATTATTACAGTTAAATGGTAAATTTTTGTATTGTATTTACAATTTTTATCCAAAACTCTCCAAATTTTTCACTTGGGACAGTGAGTAATAATTTTCGCAAATACGATGGCGAAACAACTAACACATTTGCAATCTTTTTCCCATCATTATCCGTAGTTTCATAAACAGTTACATAAATGTATTTATTTTGCAATTCTTCCCGTATCATTTGCTTCTTGTTCTCATAAACTTTTGGCAGGACAGTCTGCCTTAAATGACTTTCACTTGGTATATGTACATTGTCACCATATTTACCTTTGCTACAATTTTCTAGAAATACTTTGAATTTGATGTTATTAAGACTCCATGGTATGTTACACGCAATCATCATTTCTAGTAAATCTTTTTCAAATATTTCTTTTTTTGGGCTTTTGTGCCGATCTGAGTTAACGTGTCTCTCAATGTTATATTTTGTTGGGTACATAATCTTTATGTTACAAGTTTGGCAGAAAATTTTTCAAACAGTCATATAACTTAACGAAGCTATCCAGATAGATTGAACAATTTGTTTCTTTTTTTACATGGTTCTTGCTTTTAATGTGACTTTCTAAAATAAATTTTATTGGTTTTAGTTTTTTATTACAATATGTACACAAAACCGATATATCTTCTTTTTTTAAAAACCTATGCTCTTCAAGAAGCAGTAGCTCCATTGTTACTTTAAATTAATTATTGTTACAAAACTATTTGAAAATGCAATAATAAGCAAACACAACCAGTACTTGACGGAGTCACATTGACAATCATGACAAGAACATACCTACTAGTTCGTAAATCTATTGACAATATATTTATCAATTCCAAGAAGTTTTAGTTTAATGTCATAGATAGCACTTATTACTTAATACTTATTAGTGTCTGGGTGACCTAGACACACATATTAATGATAAATAAACACATTCCTCCATACATATGAATAAGTAGCATAACTGACGATTCGAAAGTGCTTGTTTCTAAGCCTACTCAATAAATAACTTTTGCCTTTGACTTGACTTGACTGGGTAGCAACCCTAGTACTTCAATGGATTTCGCTCGCAGTTAACGATCCTTGGTCATCATTTAAACTGATCCTGTTTACATTGTAGATCCATTTATAAGATGAGAAAAAGTGTTCTACCTCAGTTGAAGTAACAGGAGCATATTTGTAATACTCGATAACACTGTTTTGGTTTTATTCACTTTTTGCTATATAATCGGCATAATCGCAAATTTTGACATAGTCCGGAATCCTATCAAGTAAAATTGATAATTGGAATAGTTGATAAAACGGACAGGTCAATCCCTCTTGACGTTGCTATGAAAATTCCACCCCTTGGTCATTTTTTTTTTCCCTGGTCATTTTTCATTAGCTTGAACTTTAACCATAATAATACCTGTTGCCCTGATTGCAAATATGATCAACAGTGCTAACACGTTATAAATATTTAATGTAAAAAAAGAGTAATTCAAAATGTTACTTAAGTACATATCCAGGTACTATCAGCAACACAGTTAACTGACCATTTGTGAATCTTGTGAATCTTGTGAATCTTGTCAACTAACAATAAGGCTCACTAGTGGTCAGTTAACAGTGATGCTGAAAGTACTTTCAACTAGATATACTTTTACAGACTACTCTGGTCACGAAAATAAATAAAATTGTACAGATATATACAGTGGTGGACATATAATTAGAAACACTTGCGACGTATTTCACATTATACAAGGCACATTGCCGTAAAACTTTTGTTTTTGGAAATAAAACAACAAAATGCATAGAATACGTTCAACAACTTATAATTAATTAAAAAACAAATAAATATCCGAGTTTACAACTACCATTTAGATATTTAGTTACGTACAAACAACTAAACGACAATTGCAGTACCATCCGTCATGGACAAGTAATTAGAAACACTAAAGAAATGAGGTAAAAATCAAAGTTTTAACGTGTCAACAATTTCAAATTATTTATGTAAAATAATGTTTGGTTTACTAAATTTCTTAACAATTAATATTTAGTTGCATAGCCTTTGTTATTAATGACGGCTCGGCTACGACGTGGCACTGATTCAAGTAATTTCATACATTTATCGAGTGGGATCGAGTTCCATGCTTCAACAAAGGCTTCGTAAAGTTCATTTTGACTGGAATTACGTTTAACAGACTTTTTTTTTAACGACGTACCACAAATTTTCAATTGGATTTAAATCGGGACTATTTGCAGGCCAGTCTAACATGGTAACACGTTGCTCACTAAGAAAGGATTTAACACTGCGGGCCGTGTGTTTTGGGTCATTGCTGAAAGATCCAGGTCACAGGCAAATGGTCGTCGGTGTAGGGAATCATTGTCTCTTCTAAGATGTTTTTGTATTGAAATTGATCCATTATACCTTCAATCTTACGGACGGGTCCAACTCCGCAACCAGAAAAACATCCCCATACTTTAATATTACCACCGCCGTGTTTGACTATGCTCCTCGTGTATTTATAATCAAAAGCATGGTTCATTGGACGTCTAACGTAGCGTTTGCCGTCTGAATTCACCATTATTTATTTTTGTTTCATCCGAGACTAACACTTTTTTCCATTCTCGTACGGTCCAGTTAAGATATTTCTTTGCAAATAATAATCGCTTCTCTCGGTGTTGCTTGGTAAGAAGCGGTACCTTTCGAGAAACCCTCCCGAACAATTTAGCTTCCACTAATCTGCGGCGTACCAGTTTCGAGGAAATGTTCCTTGGGTCATCAGGTGAAAAACTTAATTTCTAATCTCGTTGGAGCCTTTGAACGGGTCTTGTTTAGCTACAAGTATTATTTGCGAATCTTCCCGGGGAGATGTTTTCCTTGGACGAGCCTTTCTAACAACACTTTTAGTAGTTCCGTTAGTTTTATAATGAGCAATAGCATTGAAAACTTTCTTCACAGAACATTCTAGATGTTTAGCAATTCTTCTATAAGTCCACTTTCGATCTAAATGTAATTTAACGATTAATTGCCTGGTTGACTCGTCACAACTCTTATTTTTACCCATTTTTAACAATACTTATTATTCACGTAATTTTCCAAATTGACGTTTAATTGCCGCCGAAACAACAGAAAAAGCGTAAAAAGAGGTTTTTTTTTTAGTTTCAAAAATGGAACGAACCATGGATCCTGTTTCTAATTAGTTGTCCAAGCGGCCAGTAATAGAAATTCAACTATCATGATTTTTAAAATCTTATAATAATTAAAGATAGAACAGATTTACTTTTTTAAATATTTTATGAGTTTTTTAACTCATTGGCTATATTGTGGCATAGTCAATAGTGATTTAATCAATATAATTTTTACTCATAACGATAGTTCATTCTGTGTTTACCTAAGTTTTATGTACTGTTTCTAATTATATGTCCACCACTGTATATATATAACAGTTCAAAATATCACTAAACAAACTAGATTACAGCTGTTGCCTATAAGGTTTATTTTGCCTTAAAACTATAATAGATCAAGCTGTCAATTTAACAGACTGCACTTATCTATATCTTGTAGGTTACTAAATAACATATTGGGAAGAAACAATTTTATCACGTACTGCTGCTCTACTCTTTGTTACTCACCGTTTTCCTTGGTGTTTGTACACTCGAAGAACGTCGAATCGTAACTAGTGCCATACCACATTAGTGCAAACGAATCATTATCAAAGTAACACAATCATGAGCATAAAAGGTAAATTACTCCTCATAATGTTAGTATCCTCACTTGAACCACTAAATACTATAATAAATGTACATGTTTCACATTCTGGACAAACACTTCACCTAGTTACAATTCAGTAAATAATGATTTGGTTCGGCTAAAAATGCCATTCTGTTCTATTGTCTGAGGCAGAGCAAGGAGTAATTGAACGATACGATACGATGTTGAAAATAAGAAATAACTTCCTCCTGCCTGCCGTTCCTTCTGCAATATCCGTAATACAGACAGACAGACAGGCACAGCCAGACAGCCACAGATTATAATATAAGGGTCACAGATTATAAGGGTATGGTTACAGATTAGTTACTTAGAGGTAGCTAAAGAAATCGTAAACAGAGTATAGAATTCTCTCTCTACGACTGCAGTAGAAAGGCATTTTTTCATTTTTACCTTACCGCAAACATGCTCACTACCGCCGCCACTTACAAAAACCGGTCAAGTGCGAGTCGGACTCGTGCA
The DNA here is from genome assembly GCA_927399475.2 of Acleris emargana. Taxonomy (NCBI): domain Eukaryota; kingdom Metazoa; phylum Arthropoda; class Insecta; order Lepidoptera; family Tortricidae; genus Acleris; species Acleris emargana. The sequence goes on from OV656837.1 coordinate 13,048,740, forward strand.
CCGAGGGTTCCGTATTCAAGATAATATGCTTGGTAAGCGCTAAATAAGATACTCATTTTGTTATGAAAGGTCCATTTTGACTAGCCTAAATTTAAATACAGGTTTTCAAAGATTTTTTATTATTGTAAATAATGAACACTTTTATTTATTTTTCCCTTAAAATAGAAATAATTATCTACACGTCAGATTTTTATCAGATTTTTTGATTTATAAACTTTGAAGATTAAGGGGTGGCGAGTTTTTTTTTTATAATGAATTAAATCACTTTCTTCTTTTTTTGAGATTTGCATATTGATCCTTTTCATATCAACAATTACCCTTTGTTATAATAAAACCACTTTCATTTTCAACCTCCCATTCTAGACCCCATTTTAGTCTTTTAATGTAAAATAAAATAGTTAAATGATTTAAAAATCAAAAACCGCCATCAACAACGTAAAATATAACTTCTTTTAAAATGGTAAGTACCTATACTTGAAAACGTAATTAAAGTCCAACGTGGGTTGCCACTAAAATAAAAAATATTTGCGTTAGTATATTTCCACTTTTTAAAAGAACGTACTAAGAATATTTATTTATTGGTAGTTTTAAACCTTCCATAAAAATAAACAAGTTAATTCAAGTTATTTACACAAATACAAGATGGCCTATTAAATATTTAACCATAGACGATTTTTGGTAGCAAAACTGTTATTGCACTTGTAATACTTCAGGTCTTAATAACATTTGGTACGATAAATAAGCAATTGTTGTTAACAACGTTAGATGCAATTTAAATATTACATGCGTTTAAATCAAGCATAAATGTAAGGAATCCGAATTTGGCTTGTCATTTTGTTTTAGCTTATAAAAAATCGCCATTTAACAAACACCCGCCATTTAATGGCTTAACACACTATACCAGAAAATATTTTGTTTTGGGATATTTTAATGTTTTTGAATATCAGAGGCCCGTTTCACGAAGCTACAAGTTACAAATTACAAGTGGAAGTCTCTTTCTAACTCCTTTTGCTAGAAAAAGAGTTCCGCTTATAATTTGTAACTTGTAGCTTCGTAAAACGGGCCACAGGAAGAAAAAACATTGAATGCATATTCCCTATCGTTAAATATAACTTTTGATATTGAAAATGTTAGTCATATCTACAAATTTTGTCAACAATTTGATTATCAATACAAAAAGATTGGCTAACTCTGAAATGTTCGATTGGCACTGACATAAGTGACTTTGACACTTATGACAGTGACGTATCTGTCGTAGTTTTTTTGGACTTTAATTACGTTTTCGAGTATAATACGTTAGTCCAACTGACGTCAGCTGAACTGAAGCCGAATACGCTATTACGTAATCCCACTTCTTAATTGATATGAAGCAACGCCGCGGGGAAGTCATAGTCATATTTCAAATGTTCTTCGTTTGTAATTAGTCGCTCAACTATCTTAATCGAGATATCTTATCGCCACCCTTGAAATAGGTACCGTTGAGGAGTTCCGGTAGCCATCTGTGGTCTTCATCACCAGTTCCACTTCACTAAATGATACTTTCTGAATGCAAATGCTAGACTTATTACTAAAATCGCTATGTTTGCCTATAATATATGAGGAGTTCTCTCATTTCCTCACTGATTCCTTCATCAGATTCAGATTTGGTGACAATGGGACCACCTCAGAAGTATATTCTATCAAACCAAAAAAATATTATTGAAATCGGTCTACAATTGACGGAGAAATCGGTGAACATACATTTAAAAAAAACATACAGTGGAAGGTATAACCACGTCCTTTTTTGAAGAAATTGAAAAATAATTTCATTTTTTGTTTACTTAAACCAGATGTGGGCAAGCAAGTTGTACAACTATGCCAAATTTCAAGTTGATAGCATTCATAATTGCAGAGAAAACCTGCTGTGTCATACAGATAGACAGACAGAGAAACAAACAACAAAGTCTCACTATAAGGCCGTAAGGGTTCCTTTTTTTACCATTCTGATTGGGAACTATATAAAAGAGTAGAAAACATGAGAATATATCGACGAAAATAATGATAACTACCAGCAACTTTAGATGTCAAAATCTATATCAATCAATTCCATTTAAAATAACAAGATATTTATAAAGTTTTATCTTGAATAATATGCGAAGACAGCTTGAAGACAGTGATGACGGCGGTTAAAACGCCGAATAATCAACCCCGCGTAGTTAGGGCCGAAATTGACAACATTTCAAAAAAAAAGCATTATTGTTTTTTCGCGTTTATAATAGCTGGTTAAAAATTAGACTACCCGTATTTCTTGGTTTTTCTTTATTTAACTTAAATTCGTCGTTAATAATTTATTAAAGAAATAGTCATTAAGCTTCAGTACCGTTATTCGAAGCCTAAAATAATATTTGAGAGTGGCAACACTGTTTGTTGAATGACGTAGCGGTTACTGATTGGCCGACATCTCCCGCGCTATCCCCCCCTTCACAGGTTTCCCTTGTCTACCACCAGGGGGCCGCGGCGATTTAGGCGGAAAGCGCGGCCTCATCCATCATTGGCGTTCTGTTTGTCGAAACGTACGGTTAGCTACAAAAAATTGATTTATTCTTTTTGTAAGTACTGAATAATTTAAATATTTAACGGTTTTACCGTTCGAATTTTTTATATAAATTTATTTTACAGAATATGACGGACTCTAACTCCAGTTCAAACTCAAGTTCGTCATCAGAATCTGATGAAGAGCTGACATCCGCCGCGACTACGTCGCAGCAGCAACCGCCGGCTGCGCCGCCGTCAAAAAAGCCTTCAAAAAGGAAGGCCGGAAAGTCCAAGTCGGAAAGCAAAAGTAAGCGACGACGGCCTAATGATTACAGCAAGGCAATTCGCCTTTTATCTGAACAGGTCAGTGAGATCAAAAATTTTGTTGGGAACATGTGGCAATCGGCGGCCCCTATGGCTCCAATTGCAAGTTCTTCTGAATTAGATGACGTAGTTGACGCTAACGTGAGTGGTGAATTGTATTTCGATAACGCAGAGGAGCCGCCGACTTCCGGTGAAACAGTAAATGCTTTAAAATTATCATTAAACACTGTCTTAAAAGAACCAGCGATACCCAAATCCTCAACTGCTCACGTTAGTTTCATAAACTCGATCCACCATTTTGATTCCGAAAATTGGTCAAGTGTGCGTTATTCTGACGTGCAAAAGCAATATTGTTCCCAACCAGCCTTTACCGAACTAGAGTCGAATGAAGAAATAAAGCCCTTTGATAAGTTTTTGAATTTGAGTGTCATTGAGCGAGGTTTTGCTTCGATAACACTGGCTCTCATAAAACAAAGTGAAGCAGCCGATTCCGCGTTTGAGTCCCTGTTGTCGTGGTCTCGTTCTACGGTAGAGTTGTCCCCAGAGTCCTTACAAGATAAGCTAAAATAAGTTTTTATTGAAGGCAATTTTCAAAAAAAATCTTACGATTTAAAAAAAAAAAAAAAAAAAAAAAAAAAAAAAAAAAAAAAAAAAAAAAAAAAAAAAGATCCGTCTTGTGAACATGCACAGAATACCCACTTTCCTACAGCCATCGGACTGGCTCATAAAGATAGATTTGGCAAATGCATACTTCCACCTGCCAGTCGCAGGAAGTCACAAACGTTTCCTACGGCTGATTTTCAACGGCAAACTAATGCAAATGACATGCCTCCCATTCGGGTTGGCTTGTGCTCCGAAAATGTTCTCCACATTGACCAATTGGGTAGCCCAAATCCTAAGAGACAGAGGGATTCGCATCCTAGTTTATCTCGACGACTTCCTGTTAGCGAATCAGAACCCTCAAGCTTTAAAAAAGCAAGGTTTGGAGACTGTGAAGCTTCTCCAGAAATTAGGCTGGCAAATAAAATACGAGAAGTCAATTTTAAGCCCTCAAAGGGCGATAGAGTATTTGGGCATTTGTTGGGACCCGCATACCAACCTAAAATATCTTCCAACAAAGAAATGTTTCGATCTAACGCAAAGGTTAAAAGTACTACGGAAACGAAAGTCTGCAAACCTAAAAGAAATTCAGAGCATTGTGGGCTCTATAAACTTTGCCAGTTTCCCAGTCTTGCGTGGGCGCCTGAACCATCGAGCCTTGTTAAAACACTGCCAGTCCCTACTTTACCAGAACCCCCGTTATCGCTTTCCGATTCCTCAAAAAGCCCTAATCGAACTGAATTGGTGGTTTGCCAATGTCCACGGCAACTCGAGTATTCATCATCCCCCAGTGTCCCATTATCTTGTGACCGATGCTTCCGAGCTCGCTTGGGGAGCCCAGATAGACAACATGAGAATTTGGGGGAAATGGTCTCGCGCAGAGGCAAATATTCACTCCAATCAACGAGAAATGCGGGCCGTGCTATACGCCTTAAAAGGTCATTGTCTGTACCGGTCCAACTCATCGTTAATGATTCAGAGCGACAACAAGACCGTAGTCTCGTATTTAAGAAACGAAGGCGGGACGAGATCCACCGCCTTGATGGATCTTTGTTACGAAATATTTTATCTCCTAGACTTGTACAACATTTTTATCGAGGTTCATTACCTCCCCGGGAGATTCAACACCGAAGCGGATCAATTGTCTCGCTTATGTCCCGTAACCGAATGGCATCTCCTTCCCGAGATAACAGAGATGATATTTTCGAAATGGGGGACTCCTTGCATAGACCTATTTGCCTCTGTGACAGCTCACGTAATCCCCAACTACGTCTCACTGGATGTAACCGATCAGCAAGCCCAATTCCACAATGCATTCAGCCAGATCTGGGATTACCAACTGGCCTGGCTATTCCCTCCTCCGTTCCTACTCCCTCGAGTGTTAGCCCACCTGAACACCTCAGCAGGCACGTACTTGATAGTAGCCCCACGGTGGCCAAAAGTATTTTGGAGACCCGATCTGAAAAACCGATCAATAGCCCCCCCGTTTACCATTCGAAACCTGGATCGAGTACTGATAGATACAGCCACGGGCCAACCACCGCCCAAGGTCCAGGAAATGACCCTAGAGGTGTGGAAATGTGGGGGTGGGCTGAAAGTGTAAAAGATTGGTCGCAAGACCAAAATATTTTTTTACGTGCTAGTTGGCGAGAATCCTCCCTTAAAACTTACCAACCTGCCTGGAATAGATGGAGCTCGTGGTGCCAAAAATCTAAAGTAAACATTTATGACCCCTCTGGCTCGGATTTAGCCAGATTTCTGATAGACTTGCACCAAATTGAAGGCTTATCTTATGGTACTATTTTGGTATATAAATCCGCGATAGTCACACTTTGCGATCCTAATCATGGTATTAGTTTAAGCTCACATGTGCTCGTAAAGCATGCGTTAAAAGCTATTTCTAACATGGTTCCTAAAATAAATAAGGTCCCTATATGGGATACCGAAGTTCTAGTACGATGGTTACAAAGCCACCCCATTAACAATGAAAATCTATTCGAGTGCTCCAAGAGGGCCGCAATCTTGCTTTTGTTATGCTCGGGACGCAGGGTCCATGACCTTACCTTGTTAGCAATTGGCCCTGATAATTATTTTGTCAACGAAAATTATATCACATTTTGGCCAATTTTTGGGTCTAAAACAGACACTGCTACTTATAGACAGTCGGGATGGCGACTATTAAGAAATAAGGATTGTAAAAATTTGGATTCAGTATACTGGACTAACAAAGTGATTTCACTCTCAGCCGACAGGCGTAATTTGTGTAAAAGCAACTCATTGTTTTTAACTGTATGTGGTGCCCCTAAGGCAGCGTCGCGGACAGTTGTCGCGAACTGGGTCAAAAAGGTGCTCCTGGAGGCAGGCATTCGGGCCAGCCCCGGCAGCGTGCGTCCAGCAGTAGCCTCGAAAAATTGGGTTCAGGATTGTCCTCTAGACTAAATTCTAGCTCGCGGCAACTGGCGCTCGCTAAATACTTTTAAGAAATTTTATTGCAGAGAAATAGAACAATCTAATTCTGATTCGAGTTCTGTTCCAATTATTAGTAATTATTTTAACCCAGTAGATTACTAACCAATCTACATGTTATTCAATGTATAAAAGCAACTGAGGATTTTGTATCATCATGTAATATTGAAAACATTGTATTTACAGTAATACAACAACTAGATTCATTTTCATTAATATGTCATACTAATAATACAGAAATCATTAACTAACGTGACAAGTGATTGTTGTTATTTTTCTGGTTATATTTAGGTACTTAATGCCTGTATATACACGAATGTTTCATGTAGGAGGTTATCGATTAAATAAATGAAAGACATTTTGACAAGTGTTATATAGTCAATATATTTTATTTGTTTACAAATTGTGGTTTCTGTTCCAATAAACCTTCTTACCTCTTTTTCTTTCACAACGTGAATCAGTACCATTATCCTATAATCACAAGGTACATTTTGTTATTTCACAGTTTTCCATAGCGTACAAATACTCGCTATGTTTAGTGCAGGTGCACTCAATACTTGCGTCACAGTTTCAATTGTCACTAAGTTCAAAGATCACATTGGCGTCTGACCACCAGGCGATAACAAACAGATCTCAAATATTATTTTAGGCTTCGAATAACGGTACTGAAGCTTAATAGCAGCGTTTTACCTTACAATAAAACGCTTATTAAGCGAAATACCTTATTCGAAGCCTATACTTTTTATTTCTGCCTGGCGTAACTTTAAACTTTGTTTGCAATAAACCACATTTATTTTATGTGCCCGGTTGTGGGTAGGTTTTTTATTTATTTTTTGCAACCACAAACACCCTCACTTTCACTCACTTGCAGTTCACTTAACATGCATAAATTGTAAAATAAACATTGTTCTGTGTTTTATTGCAAGTCGTTTACATATTTAGTTCAATAAATATATCTTTGAGATCCAATGATGGATGAGGCCGCGCTTTCCGCCTAAATCGCCGCGGCCCCCTGGTGGTAGACAAGGGAAACCTGTGAAGGGGGGGATAGCGCGGGAGATGTCGGCCAATCAGTAACCGCTACGTCATTCAACAAACAGTGTTGCCACTCTCAAATATTATTTTAGGCTTCGAATAAGGTATTTCGCTTAATAAGCGTTTTATTGTAAGGTAAAACGCTGCTATTAAAAATACCGTATATACAAAGTTAGGAATACTGATGTCGTGATCTTAGCCTCATGTAAAATAAAAATAAAGTAACTTTAAACATAAACAGGACTGACTGTCATGTCATGTCACTCACTTGTCAATCATTCGCTGCCGTTCGTTCACAAATTTGTTATTTTGCGTAATTTAATTAATTACCTACGTAATTTGTAGACGCCATTAAAATAAATAAACTGTTTTGCTTAGAATCGAAAGCGTGTCGTTAGACAACATGACAGCTGTATTTTTTTTAAATTCCTTTGGTAATAAATGGACTAAGGGCACTATAAGTGTATTCCTAACATTTACAATCCAACTTTTTTTACTGTTTTTCCTAAATATAAAAAAAACGACTGCATAAAAAAATCCAAAGATATTTTTACTGTAATCAGCAGTGTAAAATCTAGAAACGGCATTTTATTTTACTACCTTAGCACAAAATGAATTGTTGTCAATTGACGGCATGACCCATTTGTTACCCTAAAACTCATAAAAGCAAGAAAACCTACAACCTATTAATTCCATATAATTATGTAAAAAGGTGACTTGAGTACCTTAAGAGTTTATTTTATTATTCGCAGTAAGTTTACAATTCAAATTCAAATTCAAACACAAAACCTAGAAACTTAAAACTAGATATAAATTGAAAATTATCAAATCAAACATTAATGACATTAATTTGCTTAGCCTTAGGAACTTAAGCCCTACTTTAATAATCGAAGTTCGAAGTTATGTTAGCTCCATCTCTGTCAATCGTCATTCGAGACTACATCGAGAGAATGGGACGGAGCTAACGTAACTTCGAACTGCGATTTTCAAAATAGGGCCTCATATACTTACCCATATGCGCGCTTTACATTCACGCGCGAACGCGTGAAAGTGTGAATGCGCGGACGGCGTTCGCCGGTTCACGCCTTGTTAATGCCTTGTTGTCGGTATTTTGACCCGCGTCAAAGGGCCTGCGAACGTGCGAACGAAACAAGGTTTCACATTCACGCGCAACTTTTATAAAATATTAGCCCAATACCACTAATACTGGACAAAATATTACAAACATTATTCTATTACGATGAATACTCGTCATCCACCATCCTCGTTTTCTCCATGTCTTATTCATTTGTTTTTTACTTTTAATGTCATTATATATATTTATATAATGACATTTATTTATTAATGTAGACCTATTTGTCAAGATCGTAGCAAGTGGAAAGAAGTGGTCTCTGCCTACCCGTCTGGGAAACAGGCATGATTTAATGTATGTATGTAGACCTATTTAGTTACATCGTCGAGCGCACGAATGAGCGTGAATGTCGAGCGCGCAATACATAATGTTTATAATAAAACTTAAATAACAAAAACATCTGAGTAATGAATGATAATAGTTCTTAATATTAATAAACAATAGGGAATATTCATGACTTTTTTTACAGCTTCAATAGAAGCTGATTGATGTAACAAACATTTGAGAATTTTTTTTTTTGGAATAGATATAAAAAAATATTTCTAGCAAATCAGAATTGAACTTGCAGTTTATATGGCCGACCTGTTACATGACGTCACTGTGCATATCGGATCTCTCTGTCTAATGGCTGTCTAATTTATTAGCAGTTTTAAATGTTCGTATCATCCGTATATCTTGGCCGATTTCAATATTATTTTCATTTCTGGTGATCTCTATTTCGGTATTTTCATATTTTTTTGAAAAATGCGATTTAAAAAATCCATGCATATTCCCTATTACCTACTGTTTGCCGTCGTCACCAAAAATTACTTATTGGTTAACCCTTTCCAACACAGCCGAGTATGAAAAGGACTACGATAATGGACCTTATGTTATTAATATTTTATTATGTTCGAATTATTTGCGTTTAAATTTAAATAATGAAAATCAAATGAGACGTTACATATAAAAAGTACAATGCAATAAGGTCGATTTTAAATGCTATAACCTTATTCTATTACAGTATCTACGGAGCTTATTTTTAATCAATTTACTGGCCTCAATGTTTTTAGTTTCGTGAGGTATTTTTGATATATTTTTTTTACTTGTCTGGCTCTAAAATGACTTATAATACCATATATACCGTACTCATATGTATAGATACTATCTCCGTCTCAAAGGTATATACGCAAAAATAAACAATTATCAAACCATAATTATCTCAAACACCTCACCCATAGACTGCCAAAAGATCGTGGCTCGCAGCTCGCGGCGATGACGACGTACGAGCCAAGACGGGCTGCGAGCAAAATCCAAACAGGTTTGATCGCCGACGAACTTACTCGGCGGTTTTTAAGTACGCGTACTTTTGATAATACACGAGCGAGTAAGCTCGCCGAGTCGTATCTAAGTACGCGTACTTACTCGCCTGTCTATCACCCCTTTAACACAACACAATTATTTATGTCAAACACCCTGAGGCCCTACTTTGAAAATCGAAGTTCGAAGTTAGGTTAGCTCTATCTCTTTCTCTTAATTGAGGTACGAATAATGAGTGACAGGGATAGAGCTAACGTAACTTTGAACCTCGATTTTCAAAGTAGAGCCTCTGTGCAAACACTTCACCCACAGAGCGCCAAAACATCGTGGCTCGCGGCTAGCGGCGATGACAGACGTACGAGCTAAAACGGGATAGAGTCTGGCAAACGAAAGCGTGGCCTGAAAAAATGGCAACACTGTAGTGTCGTCCCTTTTTTCTTAGATTGATTTGAAAGGGATGACACTACAGTGTTGCCATTTTTTCAGGTCACGCTTTCGTTTGCCAGACTTTACGAGCAAAATTCAAACATGTTGGATCCCCGACGAACTACTCGGCGGTTTTTAAGTACGCGTACTTCCTGATGAGTGACACAGTGACACACGGGCGAGTAAGCTTGCTGTCACTCGAGTCGTAAGTACGCTTCAAGTATCCTTCTATTCTATTGACTTTTTTCATTGCAAAATCTTAAATGAGTTGAAATTTACTTTATGAAATTAAAATGTTCTTTGAACAATGTCGAAACATGACAAGACAGGCATGTTACTTATTGTGTTGTCATATTGATTCGATTCAAACTGACTGTCATAAATTATAATTTTTTGCATTTTCATTATTCATTAAGCATAATATATTTTTCAAATTATCCAAAGGAAATAAATTTCCTTTTTTACATTATTATTACTTATTTTATTAGTCTTATTACGTTTTTGTTTGGTTCCAAAAGTGCGTTTTTTTTACTCTTTCAGCAACACTGACTTTAAAGCAAGACTAACATTTTTTAGTCATAAAATGAAGATGGCGCCACAACACGACACAATGAATAAGACGCGCGTCGAAGCGCTTACGTCGTTGATCCAGAGTCTATTATTGCTTAATCAAATGAATAAAAAAGCGAACCACCTCAAATTTTAATGTACTTAGTTGCCATGCATTCCAATCCAATACAAAATGCAAACGTAAGTAAATATAGCCAATCTTTTACCTACTCGACATTGGCAAATCCCATAGATTGCCATACCCCGAACGGGGAAGAAAAAAAAAAAAAAAAAAAAAGTAAATATAGTTTGCTGTGGTCTTGGCTTGGGTGCAAAGTTACAAACCTTTTTTGATATTTAACAGAAAATTAACTTAGATGAAATAAAATTCAATAATTAGGCGTTTCTCTAACCATTCTGTAGAGTCCAGAATTGTTATGACATCATTACAACTATACAAATATTTATTACGTCAGTGCGAGAGATTACCGCCAGACGCCTGTAAATATTACAAGTTTTCTATCAAACAGGTATTAATTTTGGTAAATTAAATTAAATCACGAGAGCGCATTGCATGAATCTTTTTGGTGATTAATATTTGGTTTTTTAAATTCATCCATATGAAATATAGTTATCACTGTCATTAATCATTGGACACTCATCGAAAAATAGCGAATTAACGTAATAAATCATAGGTACTTATTTAAAAGATATTTCAGAGTTTTAAACAACACAAAGTTGAACCTGACCCAGACAGAGTTAAGGAAATGATAGCTAAAAGTATTGAGGATGCCAAATGGATTGTAAATAAAGTAGGTTATTAATTATTTTGTTAGTATATTAAGATATAAACATCTTAGCCTACTTGTGCAAAATGTGGTAACAGAATTATCAAGAAGTTTTTGGTAATTCTTTAGCTTTGCCTACCCCACTCTGGGAATGAAGGCGTGAGTTTATGTATGTACCTATGTATGTATGTATATTACTTACTTTCCGATAAGTAAGTCATAAGTTTATTATTTTATATTTTCATTCTTTATGTTTCAGTATACTCAGAAATAATGGATGTTCAGAAGCCATCCTTTTATAAAATTGACAAATCATTTAACTTTGTTTTTGATAAAAGGATATACTAAATATGAGTGCATTTGGTGAGAAAATTGAAGACTATGAAATATTTGAACATTTAGGCAAAGGAGGATTTGCTCATGTATATCGAGCAAAATGTCGCAAAACAAATATATTTGTTGCTATCAAAATGATAGACAAAGCATCTATGGCAAATGCTGGCATGATTGGCAGAGTGAGACAGGAGGTCACCATACACTCTCGCTTAAAGCATCCAGCTATTTTAGAATTGTTCACTTTCTTTGAAGATGTACATTATGTTTATTTAGTCTTAGAATTAGCTCATAATGGTGAATTAGCACGACACTTTAAGCTAGGTACATGTACCCTTTCTGAAACAGCTGCTGCTGATATATTTAGACAGGTTTTAAGTGGAGTTGTGTATTTGCATTCCCACAACATAATACATAGGGATTTGTCATTAAATAACTTGCTTGTAACAAAAGAGCAAATTGTGAAGATTGCTGATTTCGGACTAGCAACGCAACTGAATGGACCTGATGAAAAACATGTAACCATGTGTGGAACACCTAATTACATCTCTCCAGAGGTGGCTTCCAGAGAACTGCATGGGTTACCAGCTGATGTATGGGGCCTAGGATGCTTATTGTACACTTTATTAGTGGGCAGTCCTCCATTTCACACCCAGCATGTTAAAACTACACTAAACAGAGTAATTCAAGCTGATTACAAGATACCAACATTACTATCTATGCAAGCTCAGGATATTTTACAAAAACTGTTATGCAAAGATCCAACAAAAAGAATAACACTTAAACAGATAATTGATCATCCTTTTGTGAACTGCACGGTCACTGCACCATGTGTTGGTAGACAAGACCTGTCAAGAGACTCTGGCTTTACCACTACCCTGCATAGCACTCAACACAGTAGTAAACTAATAAGAAATGAAGATAAAACAGGATCAGACTACGCCATTAGCCCAGATTATAATGTGCCTGTGTTAGTCACTAGAGAAATTAGACCACCCTCAGGGAATGTACTTGCAGGTATGCAAAATAATTTATCAGCTCATAGCATTGGTTATAAGTTCAAGATTTGTGGTGGAAAGGAAAATTTACCTACAGATAACCTTGATATTAGAAATCAAAATCTGCCTAGCAATGACTATGTACAAAATATTGGTATTACCTCAATTACTAGTGGTACATCTCTTTTAGACAATATTAGAAAAAATGATTGCAAAAATTTGCAAGATGGAACAAAATTTCAAACTGATGAAAATATTGAAAACACACCTAAAGTATGCAAAGTTAATTCCAATGTTTTAAGTGTGCCTCCACTATGTGCTGACAGATTGCCTGTAATATCACATAAGACTCGAAATGCTATATTGAAAATTGAAGCTACTGGTGTTATAGTTGAATTTATTAAAAGGAAAGGTAAAGATAGAGAAGAAAAAGTTGTTGAAATTTGTAAAATATCCAAAGATGGAATGAAGATCATAATTTATACAGTTGATAATAATAAGGATAAGCCTAGAGTTTTCAATGTTGAACATGAACCTAAGCCTGATGAAGTGTTTTCATATCACAATTTACCTCAAAAACATTGGAAGAAATATCTGTATGCTTCCCGCTTTGTTGATCTTGTTAAAGCAAAAACGCCTAAAATAACACTGTATTCAACATTAGCCAAATGTCAGCTGATGGAGAATGGTACTGATATGGATATTTTTTTTTATAGTGGGGAAAAAATAACTTATAACTCAGTTGAAGGGCTTAAGGTAATAGACAAAAATTTGAAAACTCATCACAACATTTGTGGAACTCCTGAATTGAAGCATTTAACTGATCATTTTGAGGATTGTTTGAATAGAATGAAACGGATTCAAAGTGCATTATCTTGTATTTCTGATGAATGTTTTCCTTTGATAATTGGAAAAAGACCAATACAATCCACTATGAATGAAGCATCACCTTGCCAGGGTTCTGTCAATGCAAATTATAATACTCCAATTTGGAACCTGGGCTCCTTCCACCGCACGGCAACTAGTTCTGCTCAAGCTCCCAGTGATTATATCACTAAATAATCAGTTGAGAAATCAGGAGCACAAATTTTGATATCTAATAAAAAAAACTATTGACTTAGTGCATCCAGAGAGGAGCAGTTAGCCTTTAAACCTAGGCTAATATTTTTAATAACATGACATGAGCACTTTCCTTTTTAAACTTATATTTCATATAGGTAAGTCTTGTTAGTTCACCACATAAACCATGTTGCATATATTAAACTAAATATGACACACAAGTGGCAGTCTTTGTATTTTTAGATAAGGCCCTCAAGAAGATTTTGTATTGATAATATGAATGTATTATAACCTTATAAACTTTTTCGTTTTTAAGTTTACCACACGCAAACCACCTTTGTTAAAATATTAATTAATATGACAAATATAGTGACTATATTTAGACTATAATATTTTTTATTGCTCTCATCTTTTCGATAAAAGTAGGCACAGCGCATACGTACGTTCTGATGCGTGTCTAACCGACTTAACCCAAATCCGTAGCGGTAGGTTGGTATTCGCAGACCGCCTCAGCTCAAGTGAAACATTGAAAAGTGAGCTTTTATTTGTGTTAGTACCAAATATATTTTTAAAAGTTAAAATGAAAACAAAAGACTTTCTCGCGACTCCTTCCGGCAATGACTCCTTCATATATTGTCCTAAGTTTTTGCTGGCGAAGAGCGGCTTCGGTTGGAGGGATGTTTTCTAGCTGTCTGTCCCTCTTCGTAAATAGATATTTTCTGCATTGGTTGACTGTTGTGCAAGGGCTTGAGATGAAAAATAAAATCTTGGGAGTCATTCTTACAGCTGAAGATAAGAAGTTCAAAGTTGCTAAAAAAAATGCAGTTATGAGTAATTTCAGTCGGGACAGAAGATGCAACCACGAAGAGGCCGATACTAGAATGGTACTTCATGTTGCTGACGCTGTGGACCGAGGACATAAAAATGTTATTATTCGTACTGTAGATACAGATGTGGTGGATGTACTTAGCAGTCTCGTGCATCCAAAAACCCGGACGAGAATATTTATTTTTTTAAGATGACAGGTGGCGGCCATCTTTGTACCCCGCCCACCCCGACTAGCCTCACGTTTCTTGTTGTCTCCCGGACTAGAAATGCTTAGAATTACTCAAGGAAGATATTTTATTAAAATCATAGCTTAATAAAAAAATATTGGGTTATGTATGTGAGTAGGGTTGCCAGGTAGCCAAACTTAATAGCCGGACAGACCGACCAGTTTGGCCGGACATTTGGGTAAAAATGCCGGACACCCTAAAATCCCTACATTATTGAGGATTTTTTTCCTATCGAGAGCGACCGACAGTCGACGTTCGCCTGCGCTCAGCCACGCTCGGCGGTCGCTTGTTTGCAAAATGTAAAAAGCCGAACAAGCCGGACACACAATCAAAAAGCCTAACTATGTCCGGCTTTATCCGGACGCCTGGCAACGCTATATGTGAGCGATGCATAACTTCCTTCAATACCTACCAGTTTGTTGGTTAATTTTATAGTAAATATTTTACGCGAACGATATATCAAATAATAATATACTCTAGAGCCTAATGGTAAACTCATTTTAACGAGATTTTCTGCTATTTTAGACATTACAGACGATGAAGCTATTTTCTATAGAAGGATGGGTCAGAACTAAGTCTATTTGGTTTCAATAGCCAAGATCAAAGTTTGTGTTCTCCAGGATCTGGAAACAAATCCCGTGAACATCTAATAATATTACTAATAATTAAGACCATTAATATCAAGCTTTGACAGAAACGACCGGCGCAGTCTTATACCCTTATAATCTGTGAGTCTTTAACAGATAAAAGTCAATGATTAAAGAAACGATTTTTTTTGTAACAGTGGGAGGCAAACGGATATGTGGGTTACCTGATTGATGGGAAGTGATCACCACCGCCCATAAACACCAACGACTCAAGAAGACTAACTCGTACATTGTAAACGGTGAGTTTAGGTCAATTTCATCGTGGTTATCGTTGATTTCAGGTGCCAGAACTAAGGATTTGACTACAAATTCCTCTGGTGCGGATGCAGGGGCTAAACGATCCATAATTTCACCACCAGGGATTTTATTTTGTTGAGTGTTGTTAAAAGCGGATCTAAACTTTCTTATATTTTCCCATACGATGGAAGCATTAACATTAGGACAAAGTGATCAACAAAAACTGAGCAGCTCTTTTGTGGACTTAGCTACTTGAAGGTAATTTTCAAAGCTGTCATCTGACATGTTTAAAAAGTAGGTACTGTTTATCTGCCTGTTTTCGTTGTTTTATGGCAACAGTGCATTCTTCATCCCACCATGGCGAAGTTGGTAACATCCCAGGACCACAGGTTTTAAAGGAAAAAAATCATTTGCTACTTCTATCATTATAAGAGCTGATAATTCACAACACTGATACATTTTCGTCAGTTACTTCAGGCAAATCCTGAACTTTCGCCGAAACGCGGATGACTCAACTTTTTTAAAGGTAGTTTTAAAAGGGAAAGTAATAAGCAGAGAGAAATGGTCACTACCGTACGTAGAGTTCATAGGACTCCAAAAGAGAGAAGATGCAAGATCTCGGGCCTGTTTTATAAAGCTACAATTTACAGGTTACAAGTTTCCATTTGACACCGCCTCGACCAATGATGACCATCCATTTGAGCAGTGTTTCCAGTTTAGACCCGTCAAATTGTAACTTAGGTATAGCTTTATAAAACGTACCCCAGTGTACAAGCCTGCCGGCTCGGGTGGATAATTAATTCAAGGATAAAATGGGTTTTAAGACCGAGTTAGACACTCTGGTTTTCACTTCGATTACGAGGAAATAAATTACATGAATGAGAACGTATGACTTGTTTGCAGCTTCTCCATACTTTGACGACGCGCTGGCCTAGTTGGCAGTGACCCTGCCTACGAAGCTAGAGGTCCTGGGTTCAAATCCCGGTAAGGCCAGGGGCCTGATTTTTAAACATATTTTTCAACTCTGCACTTTGCACTTTGCATTCTCAAAAATTTGAAAAGTCAAAAATATTCTTGTTTTTTAGACGTTTATTCTGCTTTTCACTTTCTTTTATTTTACAAGCCAAACCTGTTTTTTAAAGCTTCTGAATGCAAAGTGAAAATATAGCAAATGCAAAGTACAAATTGCAAAACTTTTCAATATTTAATTAGTTTCTGTTTTTTAAAGAATATTTAATTGAAAAGTTTTCGTTTTAATTTGCAAAATATCGTTTAATATTGCAAAGAGAAAATAGTATTTGCACTTTTCATTTGACGTTGAAAGTTATAATAACAAATACGATGATCCGCCGAAACCTCCTTAGTATTTTAGATAATGAAATTATTAATCAGAACGGACATATGTATAAGAGAAAGATTAATCATAAACCGAATTAATTTTAATTTAGTGATAAAACATTACGAAACTTTTCGATTAAAGCAATCTCAGGTGAGCTACATCCTGACATTTATACACCCTCATCTTGTGAGAAATTCGAATAGAGGTTTACCAGTTGTTGATTGAGTTACGAATGTTACGATCGAAGGTGGCAAACCAAGATCTTTTTTGTAATTTTAGAGCTTGTTATTTCCTTTAATGAATTTCGGTTTTTAATAATTCTATAGTCAGCTTTTCTTTATCTGAATCTGTGGTATTTTTGTGTATTTTTTCTTGATAACCTTCGATCAGCTGATTCAATATTTTATTCCACATAGAGCAACTTTCATTTCGCGGGTTACCAAAGGATTTAATTTTGAGAATAGTATGTCCTTCTCCTCATTTATTGAATTTAATAAAGATAATTTAAGAGCATTTGTTTCTCTTCTTTTATTTGACTTTTCCATAATTTAAGAGCATTTGTTGCTCTCCTTTTATTTTGCTTTTCCATAATAATTGCCCCCATAAGAGAAAATGAAACTTTTCACAACCGCGTTTCCCGCCAAAACTTTGAAAAGTGATATAAAAAGTGACAAAATTTGAAGAGTGAGTGGAAAACGTTTAAAAAACCAATAAACTTTTCACAACACTGCTCGGAAATATGGCCATAGATGCTCTTGTTTGGGGTCACAAAACGTCACTTATAAGGACAGACCAAGAATGTTTTTGTCGGCATTTGCTGATTGGTGGAGAACATTGTTGTCCAACTTTAATAACCAATGAAAATCAATCAATCAACTTTTGTGTCATAGCTCCTTAAAATGAAAAATTGGAATCGACCAATCATAACACACCATTTTGTTTCGTAAAATATTAGGTGTATTTTTGCTAAAAGATACACAGACTAAAAACTATGTCACTGCTTTTTTTTTATGTAATTCAATCTTGGTCCCTAATCTCGAACCACTAGAGATAAAATTACATGGGAGATAAGACGAAACAAATACAATAGTTGTCGTTGTAGAGTTGACATATTCATCTCGAATGTTAGTTTATTAATCTCGAAAGCCAAGAGAATAGGGGTCCAGATTTAAAAAAAAGTTATCTATGGTAAAATTGGCGATAATACATACAGCTTCTATTCTACTTTTGAAAAACCGACGCTATTTGACTAACACTATTTACATGAATTAAAATTTGAGTTTTGAATATGAATTTTTATTTTATTTCCTCTCAGTAGTTGTGAAAAGTTCTATGTCTGCCTCGGTAGAAAGTGCATTTTATGGACTCGTACACTAGAGGGCCTCAACTACGTTTCGGCCCTCTATATGACTCGTCCAAAAATCTCGTACTTTCTATCCTCTGCAACAATGTACCTACTATTTCTCTTTGCATTTTAAATGTCAGATTTGGAAAAATTTAAAAGTAAAGTGCAAAACCTCTACTCTGCACTTTTCACTTTGCATTTTCCAAAGACCTTTCATACTACTAGATCGTGCACCGAAAAATTTTTTTTAGCTATTATGAGATCTGTCTTCATACACTTAGGGTAGCTATTTCCTTATACGTGGTAGCTAGACAAAAGCCGGTCCTGGCGAGAGGGCTCCCGCTGGTAGTGTGTCCTTGTCTGACGTCTTGCTAGCTCGATTAATCATTGGGTTTGGTAGAAATGGTAGAAAATTTTACATTTTTCTTTTTTAAGATTTACCAAAATGAATGATTCATAAACTTTGGAACGTATTTAAATATTATACAGTTCCTATAATTAATAATCAATTCGTTGTATTTTAATAATAATTCATTAATACTGAGTAAGAGTAGTACTCAAATGTTTGGGCCTGGTAATACTAAATATAAGATGGCGGTTTGCTCATTGAGTTATTTGAACTTGTTTTGTTGAGTTTTGTGGATAAGTTCTAGAATATGGTGAATTCTTGTTGTGTGACAGGGTGTAACAATGAATCATATCCTGGTAGCCGCTTTTCTTTCCACGGGTAAATAAATCAAATCATTTAATGTAAAAATATACACAAAAACAACAATCGTATTCTTTAGGATAACCATGAATTTTGTTGATCAAAGCTTTTTTACAATATCGTTGTAGTAGGTAGAGTCTGGCAAACGAAAGCTGTCCACAAAAAAGGGCGGCAATTCAAAAATCAGCAGCTGGATAAGCTGGATTAGGCGATACTAAACGTAGTTGATATTATTTTATTTGTCAGAAATGTTAAATGATTGTTTCTATCTATCAACTCCGTTTGTTTAGTGTACAGACATTGATATCTGCTGCAGATATTTTGAATTGCCGCTCGTTCTTGTGGACAGCTTTCGTTTGCCAGACTCTAGGTAGATACCGACTGTTTTATCAATTGGGGATGTACCGGTCACCGACGGAGTGTACCAAAGAGACAAAACGACACATACATACATACATACCTTCTCGCCTATAACACAGTATATAAATAAACCGGTGTCCTGCCGTTTGACCAAAAGACATTTAGCAAAATTACACTTGACAAACAACGTCTTGCAAAAAAATGTTAAGTCAATTGATCATTTTACTACTAGTCATTTTACAAATGACTTATTTTTCCAAATGATCAACAGTTAAATTTACATTTTACGAGGAAGACGTATCAGGGCATAACCGACTCGGATAGGTTAGGTTAGAAGGCAAAGGCGGGAGCTTGGCTCCCGCCTTGGCCTTCGAGGTTGTTTTTTTTTCTGCCCAGAAATAGGTAAACTAATTGCTAAATGATCAATTGCTAAGTGAGTTTTGTAAGATGATACTTTTGTCAATTGTCTCGTTTGCCAAATGATCATTTGGTGAAACGTTGTTTGTCAAATGACTATTTGTCGATAATTTTTTGGTCAAACATTAGTGAACCAAATAAACCAGTAAAGAAGCTACGAACAAACGCTCGAAACGACGCACTCACACAGACGCACGCCTCTACGAGACCGCTAAGAGGATTTGGCGGTGCTGTCAGTCGCGTGTGTCGCGTCGAGACGAATGGGCTCCTTTGCATTTTACGCTTGTTCTTGAGAAAGATGCCACAAAAGTATTGCGTGGTATACGGTTGTTTGAATTCGGCTTCTTCAAACCCGGAACTTTCATTTTTTAAACTGGCTGGTGTTGAAAGGTAAGAATAAATAATATATTTGTAAATAAAGAGCTTTTTATAATACGATGACGTGTTGCAAAAGTAAAAAAATAAAAATTGTTTGCAAAATCGATATCTGGGGATGTGTATGGTCTTCGACACCTAATCTGTTGGCAGAATGAGAAAAAGTAGCCGCCATCTTGAACTCTTTAGTTATTCAACCGATTGCTTCCAAAATCGATATCTGGGGATGTGTATGGTCTCCGACAACTAATCTGTTGGCAGAATGAGAAAAAGTAGCCGCCATCTTGAACTCTTTAGTTATTCAACCGATTGCTTCCAAAATCGATATCTGGGGATGTGTATGGTCTCCGACCACTAATCTGTTGGCAGAATGAGAAAAAGTAGCCGCCATCTTGAACTCTTTAGTTATTTAACCGATTGCTTCCAAAATCGATATCTGGGGATGTGTATGGTCTCCGACAACTAATCTGTTGGCAGAATGAGAAAAAGTAGCCGCCATCTTGAACTCTTTAGTTATTCAACCGATTGCTTCCATAATCGATATCTGGGGATGTGTATGGTGTCCGACAACTAATCTGTTGGCAGAATGAGAAAAAGTAGCCGCTATCTTGAACTCTTTAGTTATTTAACCGATTGCTTCCAAAATCGATATCTGGGGATGTGTATGGTCTTCGACAACTAATCTGTTGGCAGAATGAGAAAAAGTAGCCGCCATCTTGAACTCTTTAGTTATTCAACCGATTGCTTCCAAAATCGATATCTGGGGATTTTTTACACAATAAAATTTAACGATAAAGCGTTCCGAACATGTCGTAGCAGACGAAAGTATTTTTCAGTGAGTAATTTGTAAAAAAGGTTAAAAGCAGCCAATAAATAAATTAGGTTTATTTATTCTTCAGTTTTATTTGATATTGTGGTAGTGCAGTCGCTAGGCAATCTGAAATGTATAACTAACGAAGAATAAAGACTTCTTGAAATGCTAAAGTTATGTTTATTACCTACCCAATTTTATCTGCAGGGGCTACTTTTACTGATTATGTTAACGGATTCGTTATCGGACATCACACAGATCTCCAGATATCGATTTTGGAAGCAGCCTGTCAAATAATAAAAAAGTTCAAGATGGCGGCTACTTTTTCTCATTCTGCCAAGAAATTCGTTGTCGGAGACCACGCACATCCCTAGATATCGATTTTGGAAGCAATCGGTTGAATAACTAAAAAAATAAAGATGGCGGCTACTTTTTCTCAATCTGCAACGGATTTGTTGTCGCAGGTCACACGTATCGATTTTGCAGTAACTAGCTGAGATACAATAAACAAGTTTTTTTTTCAATTTTACAAAATGTTAGTGGACAACCCTTACGCTCAATTGGAGCGTAGGTATTTATCTTGAAAAGTAGGCCTAGTTTCTTTACTGGTTTATTTATATACTGTGCCTATAATCCCAGAGCGGGGTAGGCAGAACCACAGAACTGCCTACAACTGTAAGAAATAAATTAGGTAGGTTAAGGTAGATAGCGTAGTTAGTTAGCATCAATATATCAGGATACTTACACAATCGTTTTTACAAGCAATTTATTCCGTGTTCTGTTTGGTCATGGTCACCTCATTAGAAAGGGACACACTACCAACGGAAGCCCTCTCGCTCGGACCGGTTTTTGCGCCGTAGTACACAGTCTAGTAGTATGAAAGGTCTTTGGCATTTTCAAATTTATAACGTTTATAAAACATAAATATGACTGAAAAGTGTAGAGTGCAAAGTGCAAAGTTGAAAAGTGCGTTTAAAAATCAGGCCCCAGATATTTGTGTGATGAGCGCGAATATTTGTTCCTGAGTCATGGATGTTTACTATGTATTTAAGTATATATTTCTCTATATAAGTATTTATATCGTTGTCTAGTACCCATAATACAAGCCTAGAGCTTAGTTTGGGACTAGATCAACTGGTGTGACATTGTCCCCTGATATTTATTTATTTATGATATTTACTTTGAAATTTTCATAAGTTTTAAAATAAAGTTCCTTGGATTTAAGCAGCTATGTCTGTTCAATTACATCTTTTGCATTTTTTCTATTAGTGTGTTAGGTGTGAGCATTATTTCTTCTTCTCTAATTTCCGTAACACCACAAGTTTTTCAAAGAAAACAACTAATAATAGTCCAAAATTACCATTACACCGTTACAACCGTTAGAAAATCAACGTAGGTATGGCTTGGCAGTATTGCGTTCCACCGAAGTTAAAAATCTCACGCTTAAAATAAAAAAAAAAAACAGTGGCGGGGAAGGGCCACTGTTTTTTTTTTAATGCAGGCACCTCGTCTGTCTGGCTGTAGGGCTTAATTGTCTTAGTCTAGATGAACACTTTATGTTATGCACTAATGCATAAAATGCGATATATGCAGCCTATACCCAGCATAAAGAAGGACTTTACAAGCATGCGAAGTGAAATAATAGATTGTACTTCTCAGAAACGAATAATTTTCGGCCAGGGTAGATACTACATGACCTTATTGGCTCCAAATGAGCTCTACTATGCCTCCTTAAAAGGTTTGAATAGAATATCCAGTCACCCTGTATAATCAAACACTTTTTTCTTCTCTTTTTTTCGAACATTAGTGGATCACTTTTAATTTAAACTTTTATTTTTCTTTCAACTAGCCAAAGCCAAGCAAAGTTGTTGAGAAATTTAATAAAGAACTACAATTAATTAGTCCACTCAAGAAGAGGGTAACGGGAACCAAGCTCTGTCCTTAATTATTGCTTTTAATTTTGATTTTTACGGTAAAGAAATAACTTCGGGCGATATTTGATTGATCAATATATAAAAATACATCAAGACAAATAAGTAAAACAGAATTGTTTTTAGGAAGTAAACAGCGTTGATGTAAATTTATTTCAGTAAACTCGATAACGTAATCAGATCTATATTTCAATCAATTCTTGTCTGCCTGTATGTCTATCTGTTTAAATTACTAAACTTGAAAAGTAAAACAAGAATTATTCATTCATTAATAATAATAATAATTGTCTTAGCATCAACTTAGTTACTATTTTAGTGCGAAATTTTAAATAGATTTGAAAAAAGAGATCATATGACAATTTTTTTTATTTTTTTTTATGGCATGGGAAGGCAAACGAGCACACAGGCCACCTGATAGGAAGTGGAAACGGTGACCCATAGACATTCGCATTCACAAGACTGCAAATGCACTGCCAATCCTGAGGACTAAGATGGAATGCCTCTATGCTAGTCATTTCACCGGCTGTCTTATCCCCAAACCGGAACACAACAATGCGAACACTGCTGCTGACAATGTTTAAATATCATAAATAAATAAATAATAGCCTCATCCCTAAACACCTATGTTAAAAATGTTTCTTTCTTTGTTTTAATTTAGCGACCTCTTAATAAAATAAAAGTTAGAACTAATCTAGCCTAAGTTTTATGTTAACAGAAACCCCTGACGCACGCATCTCCCGAACACCTAAAAGGTGAAGGTAGGACGGAGGATGGGGAATCCTGCGGATACCTAAACGGGAGAATGATTTTCCTCCTCCTCGCATGATTCACTTGTCCCTCGTCCTACACCCCCTACTCCCCCTTTTTAATTGTAGCACATGTTTATGCTAAGTTGCGATGGAAGAGGTCTCAAAAAAGAGGGCAGCGCAAAGCAAAATCTCTAGGCAAAGGAGTAAGCTTCAAAAAAGGGTAGCCCGACCCATAAAGTGAACACCACAGCCACACAAGTGGTCCAATAAGATCTCCGACCCAACCCTTCCATTATCGGGCAAAAGAAAGGAAGCCCGTAGCCTGTAAGCATGCATGCGTCAGGATTCCCACTTTGCGATTCGCCTAGGTTAAGCACTCCCCTCTCATTCCCCATTCCCACCCCCTTTTTTCTAACCCCGCGGATAAATAAACGGAGGAATTAACTTCTTCTCCGGCCTTTCAGCACTAGCTGGGGTAGTATCCGCAGGAGTTTTTAACTTCATTTATAACAAGGGGCATTGGTGTTTTTAGCCGGTGCGAGCCCTAGAGTGGGCTCTCTATTCCCAGGTGTCCGGAAGGGATTTTCATCTCTGCCCCTTTTAAATTTAATGTTCAATATCCTGCTAACAAAAGTCGACAACCAAAAAATAATAATGAGCATTTATACTAAATCCATGATACTGTTTTTAACGAAATCCTATATAAAAATAACAAATAAAGCTTGACTGGTAATTTCGGTGGGGCATTTGAAATTTTGGTTGACAAAAATGCCACCAAAATTACGGCGAAAAAGGTAATTTATTAAAACATGCATTACAGTCCTATATATATTAAAAGATTAACCTAAAACATACCTATTTAACGTACACACCACGCGCCACCGAATTTACTTTACAGGGTACCAAAATTCATCGCGAAAAAGACTTACCTCGCTAGCTCTAATGACACCCAGATCCACGTCCACAACTAACGGTCTTTTTAATAGACACGAATGAGATATCAGCAGGTATTTACAAGTCGTTTCGCGAGAGGTTCGGCCCGGGACAAAGACAAAGTGGTCTGCCTAGTTTTAGATATCAACTAATAATCTTATAACTAAGTTACGCGAGCTTGTTTGGACAAAAATGGAAGCAAGCAAGCAATTCGCATTATTTTGAAAGGTCAATTATTATTTTCTGAGAATTGGCTTACATTTGCATCATAATTATGTAGGACCTCGTGATATGACTGCTCTGCTGTAGAATGTAAAACCATTTTAAAATAAAAATAAAAAAGCCGTATTACACTTGTGTGACACCCAAAACTGCCCGTTTGAAAATTCACCCACTTTTGAAATAAATCTATACTTTCTGCTTTTGCACCAAAACTGGGTAGCCACCACGAAACACATACATACATACATACATACATACACTCACGCCTTCATTCACGAAACACTTAATTCGAAACTTCGGTTACAGAGTCCCTGTCACTCGTCACTCGTTACTAAATCGAGCGAAAGAGATGTAGCTAACGTAACTTCGAACTTCGATTTTCAAAGTAGGGCATCTGATACGACTACGTGAAAGAGTACCTTAATATTTTATTCTAAACGAATGCGTTAGACTGGCAACACACAATTAGACTCCATCTTTTCTGTCACGATGCCTCCTAAGAAGCAGCCCGAGAAATCCGGTACGTTATTTAATTTATCAGTTTTGCCCTTAAACATAGTATAATTAATTATTTAAATTAAATTATAATTATAATTCCTACAGTAAGTTTCAAATTTCAACTGGAATAAGTGAAGTGTTGTAATGTTATTCAGTTATTACATTGACGTTTGTGTGGCCACGCGGTTCTGTTTAATTTATCAATGGTTATCCACTCCCAAAAATGGTCTAAGGTTAGGCCGCATTAATAAATCAGTTTCATGTTGTGATAATTATGAGTTGAAATAGTTTTCACCTTTTCTTTTTGGATTAATGTGACCATTTTAGGTTACATACTTACCCGTACTAATTGCTAACACATTTTATTATAAATATATATTTGTCCAAATAATTGAACAGATTTTGTAGAATTTAGTGGAGTGGTGTGGTGAATTTGGAAACATCTGTTGTTGTTCTACTTTTCTAGTTTCTTGTTTTGTCTCCTGCCAAGGGAGCAGCAATTTTCTATCTGGAATAGCTTTCATGATCTTAAGTTAGTATTTGTTGACTATATTATTCTTTCGGCATAAATTATTGACAAAGTAATTACAGGGTCCTCTGGATCCAAACCTGCTGAGAAGAAGGCTGCCACGGCCAAAACTCCAGCTGCAGCTCCTAAAGCCGCATCTACCACAGCTGCGCCTGCTGCCAAGCCTGCCTCTGCTAAGACTCCTGCACCTGCTCCTAAGGCGGCAGCGCCGAAGTCGGCTCCAGCTGCCAAGCCTGCTGCTGCTAAGGCTGCATCGGCACCAGCTGCCAAACCAGCAGAGAAGAAATCCGCTGTGCCTACAGCCAAGCCTGGCTCTGCTAAGGCTGCTGCTCTGAAGACAAAGTCTAGTGCAAAACCTTCAGCCAAGAAAGCTGCGTCTGCTACTAAGCCAGCCAAGCCTAAACCTGCTGTGGCGAAGCTTAAGATTGCCCCTAAGCCTAAAAAGACTGGCATCAAGGGACAGAAGAAGGTTGTCAAACCTGTGGTCAAGGCTCTTAAAGCTCAAAGGAAGGTAAGATATCTAATCTATTAATTTATAATCTTTTATACTACTGCATAATATTAGTTGTCAGACCTTAATCAATAATTATGCAGACTTCTTTCATAGTTTGATAGGCACAAATGGCACTGTACTGTACAGTCGGTAGCAATGATATGTATAATATATGGTCCAACATTGGATTCCAAAATATCTGACACGTTCTTATTACTGCACTCAAAAGAGCATGTCGGATAGTTTTTAGTCCACTGTTGGATGATGTATTATTGCTGGTGACAGAGTTGATTATATTAATGTTTTATAGGTTCACTGTTTTTAGTACCAGATGACAGTAATGTTATGCTGTTCCTGACATATACTATAATAATTTAATATACAGGGTGATTGGTAGCTAGGTGCAAAGCTTTAAGGGGGTGATAGAGGAGCTCATACACTATCGATTTAATCCCCATGTATGTTCAGCAATTGTTATCAGATTGGATTTTTTTTCATTTTTCCTTATATCTGTGGTGAAAAACCCCTAAATTTGTGTATTAATAAAAAAAAAAGACTTCTTGCATGATTAGAATCACTATGAAAGAAGTTTTTAAAGCTACATGCTAAATTTCATTTCATTACAACTTTTTGAGTAAACACACAAAGTTTGTTTTTCCATACTAGGTGAAAAACAAACGCGGGGTTCTCTTAGTATGGAGAAAGTAACTGTGCGGTTGCTCAAAAAGTTATTATAAAAAAACTTATCATGTAGTTTAGCTACTTCATAAGAACTAGCTAACTACTTCATAAGAATGTGTAAATGAAATGAAAAATAATATTCCCCAGTAATTTCTACTACCTTTAAAGTATTTCATGAGAAAGAAAACTTTTAAATTCCATCTATAACAGAAAATCCGTTTCTTTTTAGGTTGTCAAGGGAGAACATGGCAAACGGGTGCGTCAGATACGCAACTCTGTGCATTTCCACCGTCCTAAAACTTTCGAGGCGCCTAGGCAACCTAAGTACCCTAGGAAGTCCCTGCCTAAGAGAAATCGGTAAGTACCTATTTTTCCTATTAATCTTTACAGACAGATAAACAAACACAATGTCCTTATTTGACACTTTTTTATATTACATTTTTTTGTTTATTATTTTTTGTTAGTTCTGTATAAACAGTCACAGTTTAAGCCTTAGTTGATGATCTAAAGATAATTGTTATTAGCAATAAAATTGGTAAAGATTTTTATAATTGGTGGTCAAAATTGAAAAGTCATATTTGTTGGCAATTGTATGGGAAAATGCAAGCATCCCTAATTATGTGACCACCACTGTATATGTACTTTTTTGTCAAATAAGTGTGAATAGATTTATGTCTAAGTAGGTTTGTGTTAATTTGTAAAGGTGGTGACATGGGCATGTCAGATTAAAAATATTATGCTATTAAAAGGTTACAATTAGTATTTCAGCAACCATTTAAAATGGTATTTTCAACTAGTTCATGTTGTCATGTTAAACCCATGGAACGTCATAATCATACTACTTTTGAGTTCCAAATTCAAAAATTCTTATGGACCACCGCTGTCTACAGAATGTATCATGGGTTGAAATGTACTTGTATTATTGTGACAAATGTATTGCATTAAGGATTATTCCAAGACAACATGAATCTGATTTAATGTTACTAATTGTTTCCCAAACGCAATCAAAAATCCAAAGAATTCAAATAAACTGCTACAAAGAAAGTGATTAACAGGTTCCCTGTTTCATGAGGCACATGTCCACTTTCCTAGTACGTCCATGAGGCACATGTTTATTACGTATTATATTATTTTTATCATGAACAGATAGAGCAAAATGTGGTTACAGAATTCTTAACAAGAGTTGTTGAAAATTTTGTAGGCCTACCTCATGATGGGAATGAGAGGGAGATGGGAGTTTATGTATGTGTATGTATTCATGAACCACATTAAGATAACCGATGAAATTACATAGGGCTTCCTATGGCAAGCTAAATCTGAAATGCTTGATAAAAACGGGTGTGATACAAAAAATAGTATGTATTTTCAAACAATCTTACTGAAGAAAAAAAGAAGTAATAGAGAGGAAAGAAACGTAATATTTTGCAGTCCTGTGTTAAACATACTAAACATAACAAATTTCACTTGTTTACTATTATTACAAATTCATTTATATATTATAGACAGATAAGGAATGATGCAGATGACAACAAATAACAAAAAATATTGTGTAGGTAATCAAATATATGCAATGGCAAGGCCTTTAACTATTTTTTTCTAAAGAGTTTTTATAACATTTTGTACGCAGAACGATAATATTTATTTCATAGAAGCCTTGTACAGACAAGAATTAATTTCCAGAATTGTTTTCATTAACATCTTTGTATGAGTCCGAGTATGTATTATTGTAAGTCAACATACTTGTTAAAGTTAATGATTTATTTCCTTACTTTAATAGATATAGATATAATTAATATACTTATCTAACAATCACTATGACAAAGTGTCATAAAATACTTGAAATTATGATAGAAGGAATACGTATCTTATACGAAACTTTACGAGGATTTAATGTTATACGTGTGTACAAAATTGCTTCAGGACAGGGATCCTGTTAAGTGTACAGTCTATTTTTTCTTACTTGAGCTAAGTAGTAAACAAATATGGCGTATCTTTAAAGTTTGACATTTTATAGGGATGGGAATAATGGAGTGAATGTATAAATTTATTTAGTGAATGAATGAAATGAGTGAAATACGTATATGGGTTGGGTTCTTCAATATGATTGATATAGTGAATTTGACAGACTACAATTGCATGTGGATACCTACTTATAACGATATTATGTACTCGATAACACAACACGCTTTATTATAAATATTTTATTCAGTCATCCGTAGATACCTATACACATAATAATAACTCTCACTAACTATTTAGTTTAAAAAGATAATTATATTAATTTATGTTGTTGTTGTTTTGCCGTGTGGTTGCCGGGTTAGAATAGTGCCACTCCATGTCTTCCCGTGGATGTCGTAAGAGGCGACTAAGGAAATAAAGGCTTGTAGTACTGCTAGGCGATGGGCTTGCCACCTGTCACTAATACACTGGGAAACATCTTAGCCTACTTGTGCAAAATGTGGTTACAGAATTATCAAGAAGTTTTAAGACTTGTTGGTAATTCTTTAGCTCTGCCTACCCCACTCTGGGAATAAAGGCGTGAGTTTATGTATGTATGTATGTATGTTTGAAATATTGTATATTAAAACCTCCAAACAGTTAAACCGTCACTTAATCATTAATTCATTCACTTCTTCCCATCCCTACAAATGAAATCCCAAACTGACATTCAGTTTTGATAATCTGTGAGAGACAGTTTCGTGGAAATTATTATTTTACACTAAATATGTTACTTGTAAGGATAACAAAATATGTTTAATTTAAAGCAATATTTAGTAGAAATGAATTCGTTTGTGTTTAAAGTAATGTATTTTAGTTATTGTGGTACCATATATTGAGTGATTCTTTCGGAATGTCGTGATATGTGATCGAGTGATGTTTGTTTACGTCTTAGCTCAAGTAAGAAAAAATAGACTAGCTGTTATTTTTTGTCTAGTATGTTATAACATTTTGATATAATATTGATGTATGTAAAACAGAACACTGATACAAAGATCAGATTCAAAGATTTTTCCATATTTTTTATTTTATTTATTGATACAAATTGTATTTAGTATCTTTTGTACTTTTCTTAAGTTTGATTTACATTGTAGTAATGATTTCATGATGATAACTTTGTGGGAATCTCATTGAAAGACAATGATATAAAAATACACATTCCTGATTTTTTTAATAGTATAATTTTTTAAATCTTAATCAATAATGGTTTTTGATTGTGACTTGAAAATTTCAGTATGGATGCATACAACATCATCAAGTTTCCGTTGACCTCTGAAGCAGCAATGAAGAAGATTGAAGACAACAACACCCTGGTGTTCATTGTCCACACCAGCTCCAACAAGCACCACATTAAAGCTGCGGTCAAGAAGCTGTATGACATTAATGTTGCTAAAGTGAACACCCTCATCAGGTTCGTTTAAATGTTTGATAACATTAAGGCGACGGGGCGGGCAATTGACCTTGCTCAATCGGCCAGCCGAGTAAAGTTTTAATTCGCGCGCCATCTAACAAGTAAGCTCTGCGATCGACCGCATAATGCTGTTTGTCAAACAGTCAGGCATGCATTTACCGTTAGATGGCGCTTGATTTGATCGACCAATATGATACACTTGTGTTTTTCTAAATACTATCTCAAATTCAGTAACGAATGTCCAAATTAGCTTTTAAACAAATAAGTAAATACATAAATAGTTAATTATTTAACACGTAAAGGTTTTTTCATGAATAGCTGGCACGAATAGATCAATGAATACTTTGGTCTACTAGGATTGTGTGAGTGCTATCAGTTACAGTTTATATTTCGAACCAAAAATTTAATTAATAATAAAGCATAGGGATTAAATTGTTTCAATAATACTACTTTAAATGTATTAAATTTTGACGTGGTCTACGACAAGGCGGCGATTAATCGAGAATATCGGGTTGGGGTAGGTATAGGTAGCAAAGGGGGCGCAAGACTTAATTTTGTTTTGATGGAAGTGGTGTCATTATAACACCTATTTTTTATGATGCTATCGTATAGAAGACGCTTAAATAAGCGTGTTTTGTATAGGCAACTTTTCTCTAAACTTGATATTTACCGAGATATTAGGGGTTCAAATGTCAGTCATTTTGAAGTGATCTGGGACTTAGAAAATTTTTGGAGTAGTGAAATTGATGTCAATATATAACCCTCATTTTTGTTAATAAATCCTATAAAACATGGTAAAATAAGCATGTTTTGTTATATAAACTTTTTTTCTCCGACCAATATTTATCGAGATATTGGGGTTCAAAGGTCAGTAATTTTGAAGGGCTAAAATTTTGGAGTCGTGTAATTGATGTCAATATAACCCCTCATTTTTGTTAATAAATCCTATAAAACATGGTAAAATAAGCATGTTTTTTTTGTTATATAAACTTTTTTTCTCCGACCAATATTTACCAAGATATTGGTGTTTGAGTGAAGTGGTCTTATTATAACACGAAGTTTTTATGATGCTATCGTATAGAGGACGCAAAAATATTGATCATTACCGAGATATTGGCTCCTAAATGGACATTTCCACACAAGTCCGAATTTAGGGCTCTCGCTGGTTAGGACGCGTGCCGACACTGCGCGCCCTAGAGTGTTTTTATAGAGCCGGAGATACGTAAAATATGGATCGTAGGAAAAAAAGTGAAAGAGCAAAATATGTTTCTTTTAGCATGATTTACTGGATTCATTCATAAAAATGTACTTAGTGTTATATTGACCTAAATTTCGCGACACCAAGTCCCAGTGAAAAAAAAAATTTTTTTCACCCTCTCGGAAACACCCCCCCGCCCCCAAATACCTATATATAGTTGCGCCCCCTTTGCTATACTCGTATAACCGTATCTCACCGCATAAAACAAAACAAAACAACAACGCCAAGGCCGAATTATAAAACCACTGCAGTAGGTAGTTACTTGTTCGCACGGAATAGTAGAAACGCAACTGATTCAATTCAACTGAAATGACAGTGACTGACCGTTGGGTGGGAGTCAAAACAAAGTTCGAAACATTCGAACTATCAACCAAACCAACCCAACGGTCTGGCAACGCCGCGGCCGGCCGCCACACGCCAAAACCCAAACCGAGCACGCAACGTCGCTTTCATCGCTCTGTAGTTTTGAGTACCTACCTAGTTATAACTACACAACTTTTATGATTTTTTACTGATCCAACGTGAATGCAAGTTCAAATCCATTATCTAACACTAAAATCAACTTTTATTCGAAACAATTTGTTTTTTTTCTTTATATAGTTTTGTTTATTTTTTGAGTATTTTAAATTCTTATTTTAGTTTGTGTATATTTTTTTGGCCACATTCAACAAAAAGCTTCAAAACGCCTAGTCATAGTTTAAGAGCAAACATTTAGTTCATTGTTTCACTAGGAGCACATAGGTTTTGAGTCTATAATCTGTAAATTCTTATTAAAGCTAATATATTCAAGTTCACGCAACACATTAAATCCGTAAAAAGAAGTGTGGAAAGTTTGGCTGCAAACTAAATCGCCCAGCCGGAATAAAACGAATACGAACTTTTTAAAAACGGTTCATTTAAAGTGGTATATAGAGCTTACTATCAGTTAAATAACTATATTAATGAGTCAGAGCAAGACTTGAGGATATATGTCTTCAGATTATCATCATTTAAAACTGCCACTTCCTATATTTTTCCCAAAAAAATTATCCAAAAACACCTCGATTTCGTAATTTTGCCCTACCCTTCGCCTTAACAGCTCACCTTGTAAATTCTACCAAATGAAATGAAATATACCTGTTCCCTATTGCACCTATATAAGACTGGCATGTTGTTGTTTTAAATATGATTGGCCTGTTGCATTGAACCGGGAACATTCTGTGCAGTATTGATGACCTGTACAGCAGTACGATGCCAGAAGTCAATGCTGAAGTCTTGACACATTACACAAAACTTGAAGTTTCTGAATAATGATAATGATGATAGCAGTAAAACAATGCTACTATTTCTCCACATGCAACAAATTCGTTTAGGATTTTTGTACTACTGTCCAACAATATTAAATATTCAGAAGCTTGATTTTTGTGCAATTTATCTGCAGTATGGAATGTAATCTTTGCTTTTAAGATGAGAGGCTAGAGAGATTTTATGAACTGTCATAAGGTCATAACCAGGGACCGGAACCGCTTACCATTTATAGGGTAGGTACTAGGTATATAATTGACTGGTTTTTAACATTGCGGTAAGCAGAGTTGGGCTAAATTTATCTTTTTAGGAATAATAATAAATCATTAATTTGAAATATCCAAATAATCACTCATTTGTTATTTTGAATTTATCTAGATGAGCTTTACTCTTATCTAGATAGATTAGTTAAGCTTTTAAATAAAAGACTAATGTTAGTAGTACAGTCATGTAGAGCTAAAAGTTCTTGGGCACAATGAAAATAATCTACAACAAAAGTAATGAATGTTTGGAAAATAAAAAATGTAAATGTAAAATATATGTGACCTTTTTAGGGTTCCGTAGTCTAACTGTTTTTTAGAAAAATAACGATTTTATGAGCAATGTATTTGTGAGGGTTTGACCCGACGTGACATTCTAACATTTATTTATCTAAGCTTACTTCAGTAACAAAAGAGGTTAACAAATAACTAAGTCATATATTTCTTTCAAAGCGGTTATTCTTTTAGTGGGTTATACTGCGAGAGGTAAGTCTTAAAGGATTTTATCAGGGAATGGGTGGTCGGGTCCCTGTATTTGACAATTGACTTTTCATCGAATATATTTTTTTATTTTATTATTTTAGTCAACTGGACACAGACAACCGTACCACGGGCGAAGAGGGTTTATTTGCGTTCAACTTTGTCCTTTACGGAATCTTTCCGAATTCTGGACACTGTTCTTTGTTACATAAATTGGAGTAAACTTTTGCCAGTGATACGCAAATTTAAAGCTGTACTAGACCGAAATCCTGATTATGAAACGAGAAATACCTGAAAATCTTACTTAATCTGAACATCATACCAAATAAACAAACCAAATAAAATGACATGTGGTGCTGTGTGTCTGTCTATATAATTTTATACAAACCTCATGCAAAATATAGTATTAAATATTTCTTTGTATTTGGTGAACCGTTATTTCTTCTATTACACAACTAACGATATCTTGAAAAAAAGTTTCTAATATTAGCAAGATTGCGTCAGTCTTAAGTTTTGCCGTTAAAGATCCGACCTCTGGACTGGTCTTGGGAAACCATTGAATACAAATTTTATAAATAAACATACAACATTGTATTAGGTCCAATTGCTCTTATTATATTGGTGTCTCAGTTGACTTCAGTATCCATGCGAGGTACTTCATTACAGGTAATAAAAAAGGGTGCAGACTCGTGGTCACACCAGGTTGTCACACCACTACTATTCGACGGAGCCCTGCCTGAGGCAGGGCTCCTATTTCTGAGCGATTTGCCCTTCGGGCCCCTAAAGATACCTAACGAACCTAACCTACCTACTTTTGCGGAATAAAAATGATTTCTGTCGAATTTCCGACCAAAGCGAATAGCAGTGGTGTGACAACCTGGTGTGAACACGAGTCTGCTCCTATAAAAAACCGTATATTTCGTAAATTTATCATAAAAAATGTGGTAGGGTTCTGTGATCTTGCAGTTGTTTTAATTTTTTCAACGTAGTTTTCTTACACAGTACATAATTATGGTAATATAAATATTTTATATGAAAGCACTAGCTTTTTCACCGCTACGTTTATCGTTTCATTTCCCGGGTCTAATCTAACTCTGTACCTAAATACACGTTGTTCTGTTTAAGTGTTAAACCTCGAAGACTGAATTAAAGAACCTTTACACTGTTAACATTAGTAAGGTTGTGAAGAGACAACATATAGAACATTATTAAAAAAAATGATGATAATTTTGTGGGAATCTCATTGATTAATAATGATATCACAATAACACATTTCTGATTATATCTACTAAGAGGAAGTACATTTACAAGGAAAAAAAAACCGTGTTTTATGCATGACTTTTGTTTCAGGCCTGATGGCAAGAAAAAGGCGTACGTACGGCTAGCCCGAGACTACGACGCGTTAGATGTTGCCAACAAGATCGGCATCATATAAGCGGATGTTATTCTATTATATTATAATAATAAAATCCTAAAATTATACCTAGTTCATTTTACTTATTACATACCCAAACCCATCATTTTATAGTTTCATTTCATCGAACGCTATTTTCTGCTATAACCATGATATTTTCAGGATATTTAAAACATTAAAAAAAAAACGAATGCGGCGAGAAGTGCCTTTTGATGAAATTAAAATTCTGCGCAATGGTATTTGCCGAGATTAATGTCGGCCTAAAATTGACCGAGATCGCGAGATTAACGAAATTCTTCACGAGCATGAATTCCGAGATCTCGAATCACAAAATCTCTTGAATCGATTTACCTTTCCGGTATTGTAATATCGAAACAAACGGAATTGATTTTAAATTGGTCCGTAGGTAGTATTACTAGTATTTCGAAGTTATCTGTGGAGTTACCTAGTGTGGTTTCAGGTCATCACCTTCACGACAGACTTCCGATTCCGATACTGGAAATCGTCCGATACTGAATACACATGTTTTTTTAAGAGGAATTCCGTTTTCGTCCCAAAAAAACACTAGGCAAGTACCTACTTATAATATATTTCATTCTGACGAAAAAGGAATCTGACCAATGTGTCTGAGAGGCGCGAGACAAGGCGCCCGTTTATCAAACGTTTGTACCTAACTTGTCTTACAAGCGGAAATCTCTTTCCAACAATATGTTTTAAAAAGAGTCTTTCACTTGTATTACAAGTTACAAGCTTTTGATAAACAGGCCCAAGTTCTGGCTCGTTTACTTGCAAAACTTTTCGTTTCGTGGGGTTTGATTTATTTATTTTTAACTGTCTGTTAGTCTGCAAAATGTGAAGCCGTCCATCAGACGAGACGTCACACTATACATAATACTCGTACGTTATGCTTTTTATTTTACGAAGCTACTTTAAACATTCTGAGGACAAAGGTTTCTTAAATAACTAAAATAACCTTAATTGTTTAATTTTCGTACATAAAACGTTCGTAAATAAATGAATAATATACTTGCCTAACAAAATTTGAATAAAAAGCGAACAAATCCACTAGTCAATCCTCTGCTGTAAGATTTTAAAATAATATTAACTACTAGTTATGCATGTTGTTCTAAAAACGCACAAGTCACAAATATACAGAACAGATAGGTACAGAAAGCAATCTACATACAAAGTGCGCTCGAGCAACGCACACATAGACACCGCTCACGGACACGATATCTCGGAGTAGTTGGGACAAGTGCGAGCGCGAGTGCCGTCCGCTTGAGCTTGACACGCGACCTCGCGTCCGTGGACTTTTTTGTGCGATAATTAGGTATAATGGAGCAACAAAAAATAAGTTATTATAACTGTTCAGTGGACGGTTGCTTAAATTCCACTTTAAACGGTGAACTGTCCTTTTTCAAGCTACCAGTGGCTTCAGAGAGGTAAGTAGGTATCTACTTGTATTTCAATGGTTCGTTTTAAACTTACACAGAAGAGTTAGGTAGGTAAGCGCCCCGCCCCGGCCCCCGAAGAATATATCTAAGATCGATTTAAATAATAGTTTCCTATTTTGAATCAGTATAAACGAAGTACTTAACTATATTTTTGTAAGGTAAATTCACGCCACCTTACGTAAGTTGAAAACATGTTTTTTTGTTTGTGTAGATATTGTGTTGTTTTTAGTGTCTTTTGATAGGTTTAGGTCTAAAACGTATATGGTAATGGAAATTGTGTAACTAGGGTAATCCGTTTAGAAGTTATAAGGAATTTTCGATAATGAAAATTGACAAACGTAAAATTTTGTATGTTTCTGCTCTGTAAACTTTTTGTATTGTAATACCTAGTAGGTAGGTTTATTGTTTTGTTTTGTAGGATAAGTTTTTTGCTATTACGGGCTATAGGTAGGTACTGCGGGTTTGGATTAGCCCCTCCAGTCACCCCCTCCACTTTAATATTAATTCGTCTGGTCGATTATTTTTGAAGTTACCTACGGTATTTTTAGGGTTTCGTACCCAAAGGGTTAAAACTGGACCCTATTGCTAAGACTCCGTTGTCCGTCTGTCTGTCACAAAGCATCTCACAACAATAAATCAAACGACTAGATACGAGTGCCACTACCGCGATAGTTTTTTGTGCATAAGCCATAGTTGACAACCCTAGAGCGACCGCCGAGCGTAGGTATGAAAAGTGAAGTACATACATGTGATTTACTTCTGTACTTATCTGTTCTGTGCCTGAACCCCAAAACAGGCGGAGAAAACAAAATGTTGTACCGTATCTAAAACAAAGACAAGTCTCTGCAAAAAGATAATTCGCCGCTCGGTCCTCTATTCTATATAATCTTGTTAATAAAGAAATTAAAATCTATCACCTAACTTATTATGAATGCAAAAACAAAATTTATGATTGGTTAAAAACCAAAAATTGTAGTGAAGTCGAGGGTTCACTAATGTTTGACCAAAAAATTATCGACAAATAGTCATTTGACAAACAACGTTTCACCAAATGATCATTTGGCAAACGAGACAATTGACAAAAGTATCATCTTACAAAAACTCACTTAGCAATTGATCATTTAGCAATTAGTTTACCTATTTCTGGGCAGAAAAAAAAACAACCTCGAAGGCCAAGGCGGGAGCCAAGCTCCCGCCTTTGCCTTCTAACCTAACCTATCCGAGTCGGTTATGCCCTGATACGTCTTCCTCGTAAAATGTAAATTTAACTGTTGATCATTTGGAAAAATAAGTCATTTGTAAAATGACTAGTAGTAAAATGATCAATTGACTTAACATTTTTTTGCAAGACGTTGTTTGTCAAGTGTAATTTTGCCAAATGTCTTTTGGTCAAACGGCAGGACACCGAAGTCGAGAACCTATTAAAAAACATTATCTAAAGTACAAAAAACAACCAATTTAAAAACAAAGAAATGTGAACATGAATTCTAAATAGTAATAAATAATAATAACAATAACATCAAAACATAAAACCCGGTAAAACACAATAAAACAGCAAAATCAGACACACACACACAAACACACACACAATATATATGTCACTGAATATGAATATAATTGTAAATTAATAAATTGTACTGAGTACTAACTACTTACCCACAAGGAAGAGCGGCTGCCTCTTAGCACAGGTATATTTTATACTTAAAAAGAGGTAGTCAACTACTGTAATTACTATGTAGGTACTTATGGAAACTAAATAAATGATTTGATTTGATTTTGACAGTGAATAATTGATATTACCTACATTACATTACAAATAAGAATGAGGAAAGAAAAGAAAGAAGCTATATCAACCTTTTTGTGGTATAAAACATATTATCCTCTCAAATATTTAACCTTATCAGTACCTACAATTTAGATAGCTAGGTTTTTTTTGGTGTAGCCCAAGTAGAAGAAAATTTTACGTACGTAGATCAATACGTAGATGCATATACCTATTAGGTACATTATTTTACCTACCCATTATATACTCACCGGCAAAAAAAACGGGTCAGAGTGCGTTTTTCATACTAAAGAGGCTATTTCAAAGCCTTGGTTCCTCGCCAGGGGATGCTTTTAGTAAAATCTGATGATGGATACCCCGAGCATCGATACAGGACATCCAGTGTCTAGGATACCTAACTGATTGAATCTGCGGTTAACACCGGAATTGTGCATGTTCAGAAAAACATCTAAAATGGCAATAAAACGTAAGGAAATCCAAATACTGACCCAAACTCTCTCGCTGATTGTGCGATAAGTTGGGTATCTTAAGAACTTTTGACCTATTGAACCTCAGAGTATCCACTATTAAACTTCACTCAAAACAATCTCAGGTACGGAACCACAGCTTCGAAATAGCCTCGTTTGTATGAAAAACGCACTATGACCCGTTATTTTTGCCTGAGTGTATATTCGTAAGATGGGTTCAAAAGCCGATATCAAATGACCTGAGCTGTGAGGCGATTCTTGATCGCGATCGAGATGAATTCCTATTCGGGATTCCGAGATTACTACATAGTTAAGTGACTATCGTGAGGTTTCTCTCTCTGCAGCCCTAACCACCGCACCGGTAGCTTGAGCCCTGCCCGCTGTCGCCGGCGGCGGCGGTCCTCGTAGGTTAGTATTGTTATTTTACTTTTATATTTGAATATTTATTGTAAAAATACATAATTTGCAGAAAAATAAGTAAATATATAAATTATAATATTAATAATATTTCATGAGAATTTCAAGCGGCAAAAATAATTATCCTCGTCCTGCCAAGTTTTTTTTAGGCAAATTTAACTAGCTAAGAATATCCTCTAAGATTTAATAAGGATACGAGTAAAGTTGTTTGCGGGAAGTTACATCGAGGAAATAATCAGAAGAAATCCTTGAACTACCCAAGCAGGTAAATTGCAAAAACGACCAATAAACAAGGCAAGTATACGATTATTTATCATTAGAAGATCATAAGCTACCACTACGAGTCGTGTTTGTACGTATGTGTTGTAAAAACAACGAATTATTATTTTTTATCAATAATCATTAGCAAAATTAATTATTTTTGGACAAACAGACAAACCGAGTTTCTTTTACATTTCCATAAACACTAGTTGTGTTCATAATTATGACAAAAGTATGCCTAAAAGTTGAAGGACTGAATTTACTTGGTTTAACTCACAGATCACAGAAACAAGGGAGATATGTTATGGGGGCGTGGTTCGTGTCGCCTCGATATGGTCAAACTGACCATATCGGCACGAGGCGTGTCAAGCGTTGACACAGTCACTCACTGAACGCTGTCAGTATAGAAGCTCCGTTTAAATGATAAAATGACTGTATGTAGCGTGAAAGTGTGCAAAAATCGAAATACAAACGTTAATATAAAATCAAAGGGCATAACTTACCACCGGTAAATTTTGTTTTTAAGCATTATTTATATTTTTAAATGAATATTTTATATTTGAATGGATTTCAGAGCGTAAGGTTGTGAAAGTTGTGTTGACGTGATTTCTATCGACTATCGATAAATGGCTTATTCTACAGCTATCAATAGAATTCAATGTGTTAATAGTTCTAGTTATTTATCACTACCACGACACGCTTAAAACAGAAAAAAAATAATTTTAACAAATTTTCACGTTATACAAAATTTAATTTTCTTTACAATATTAACGAACGACGAAGGACTCTAGCAATTCAAATATAAGTAGGCGAATCATACAATTAAGATAAAAATAAATTAACCAACCACAAAGGCAAAGGGCTCTGCGGCTCAGTATTGAGCTGTGCTTGCACACAGCGCTGATTGACAGCTCGCGCCGACTCACTCTTAAAAGGATTCAAGCCTGAAGGTTGGATGGTAGAGATTGCCCCAAGTATTAAGTCTATCTTTCTGTTTTAAGTAATTTGTACCATTTATGAAATAAAGTTTACATAATCAAGTCGGTAAACTACTGGTTTGTCCCAAACTGAGATCTTGTGACGTGACACTCAACCGAACCCATTTTATTAGTATATTTGTATTAACATCATAAAGTCCAAGTTTACAATTTAGACTTTTATGTACTAATCAAAACGAAAATCTTTAACAGCTCCAGAAAATTTAACCAAAGAAATTCGGCCATTTTTTTGTTACGTTCTAATATAGGTATCGTTCCAAATTTAAAATCTTATGTACTTATCCATTTTACGCAAACCGTATTCTTGCTAATAAAATATTATTATATTCTAACAATAATATATTAAGTTTAAATGATTGAATTGTATTAACCTAGTAGTAAAATAATAAAAATAGTACTATTTGCCTATAAATTGAATAGTACCTATATTAACGTTGCAAACAAGTTTGAATTGTTTATCGATATATTTTGAAACATTCCTTGTGGCATCCCTAAGTGGACGACAGGAGAGAAACGCACACCTCTTGAAAAAAGTATAACTAGATGTCGCTGTGTGTGGGTAGTCCTTAACCTGCTGAACATAGGGACTACGATCTTGGCGCCATCTAGCTCTGAGGAACTAATTAATTACTCGTCGCATAGATGGCAGCTAAGTGACGAGTAAGCGCTACCTTACGTTCAGTGACTGAACTACGATGGAAAAAAAACGATCTTTCAGCATTTTTCAACCTTGAGAACTTAGTATAAAGCTTAACTTTCTGCTACTATCAAAACTATGTTACGGCGTTTTTAGTTCGTAAGCTGTAACCAATTATGAGGAGGTTGTTTTTGTAGTAGTTAATAGAGCGTAAGCGTAAGACGCACACATGTTTAAAAGTGGCGACACCGGGTCTTGTACGAATTGGCGTTCATGACATATCTCCCTTGTTTCTGTGATCTGTGGTTTAACTTTAGGACAGAATTTATGAAATGAACGAACAAAATCCATTCGAGTTCACCTATTGGAATAGAATCTAAAACATGAACTAGGTACTAAATTTAATTCAAAACCAACACCAAAAGTAAGAGGGCTGATAGAGCAGGTAAAAAGCTATCGATTTAACCCCTATGTATGTTCAGAGATTTTTACTAGTTACGGAGATATTAAGAGCATTTCTAAAAAAGTTTATGGTTATGAAACTTTCCTTTTTTGTTACTAACTTTCTATGGTTCATGGTAACAAAAAAGGAAAGTTTCATAAAAATGTATGAGGACATTTTGGGAGACTATGTTATTTAGGCTTAGCTTCATTCACTCTACCAACCTGCATTTTTTTTTCGAAACCTGCGTTTATGAAGTCGTAAATGAAATGTACAAACTTTTTTAGAAATGCTCTTGATCATTTTAATCTGAATTTTTGTTATTTTCCCTTGTCACGAAAAATAATTAATTTCATGTTTTATTTCATAAGTTTTTCAGTGGAATCTTACATATCAGACCATAGGTTTAAAGTTTAAACCTATGATCCAGTTTACTTTAAAAAAAAATATTTTTAGGTAGTTAAGCACATATAGCTAATATACACTGTTAAACATCTTAGCCTGTTTTTGCAAAATGTGGTTTAAGAATTAACAACAAATTGTTAGTTGTTGGTAATTCTGTTGCTCTGCCTACCCCACTCTGGGATGAAGGCGTGATGGTATGTATGTATGTATGTAATCAATCACATATAGTCGGTTTCTCCTTATTTACTAGGTGTTCAGTGTTCGCTCTTCACTTTGAATGTAAAAAAACACTATATTATTACTTCAAAAAATGATTTAAATAAGACAGCCTCACGACACGACAGAAATAACTCTTTATAGAAATAGTGAGGGAAATGAACTGAGACAATACAATAATGACTGCAAAAAAACGTAATCATGAAGAATTTTCTTAAATATAGGTAAAGATTTAGCCCGCCGCAACTCCACAGGGAGTTCCATATTTATAGTCGGACAGCCTGAAGAATAATGTAGAATTTAGATGAAGTGGAGGGTACAGCTAAAATACATTTTTGGGAGCAACAAACCGACGTAAAAAAGTTAAAATGTTCGTTGAGATAACGGGGGTTGCGGGGTGAACAGAACACAGTATAACAACAAATTTAAGTAGGTTATTAAAATACAGATGTATAAGGAATGTGGCTAATTTACGTCAACTAATATTACGTTTCTTACGTCATGCGTCAGTGCGCGTTGAACGTCGTGCGTATCGTGACGCCATTTTGAACTTATACGAATTAATTATTTCCATTAAGCCACAGTAGGTACACCTGGGTAGGTAATATTATACCTATCCAAGGACGTCAGACTACTCTACTCGTAGAATACTCTAGAGGCCCTTAGTTTCGTAAAAAAACAACTCGATTCATGATGCGATTGACAAATCGCCGCAAGTGCTTGTTAAAACTGGAACGGAAAATAAACATGAATTACTAGATACATTTTCCCTTGAATTGGGATTTCCTCTCAACAATCTGTTTCTGCAACATCGACCAATTGGCTCTTGCGTTCTCCCATTACATCATAACTTGTTTGATGTCTGGGTGTTTGTTGACGCATTCTCGTCAAAAGGAAATTCCAGTTCTTATTATAAAACAGTGAATAATTACAAAGAGCAACTATTATTTTACCTCGATAGGTACCTTGGTGTTGTTTTAGTTTTTTTAGTAGAATTTATTTATTACCTACTTCAGATATTTTATGAAACCAGGCCCGGTATTATAGGCGGTAAAAACAATATCGTCTTTGATCTGATATCGTATTGTCAACGCTTTGATAGCTCTTATTTAATTGACAGTAATGGCGACTGACGTCAAAACAATACCATAACAGGTCAAAGACGATATCGTTATAACCGCCGGGAACAGAGGCCCAGGGCCCAGTTGGTGATCAGCTATTCAACACATTTATTTTAGGGTGACATAGTACAGCTCATGTCCGGCAAAACCTGTGAGTAATATACGACTAAGGTAAATGCAGCTATCAACGACCCTCCTAAGGCAATTTTGAAATTGATCATACTTATTAGGAATATTGGTAGCCGTCACAGTATTTTTATTATTTTTATATGGTAATATTGAATATTGGGTTTATATTTACCACTTTAAATGCTTCAAAATAAAGCATTTTCTTGTGAAAAAATATTAATAAAGTGGGCAAGTCGATTGTTTCTATTACCGACCCATAGTAACGGCTGTGAAGCTATTAACGTTTTTTTTGCAGCTATTAACGACTGTCAGAAAATAAAGAAAATCGAAGGCTGATATTAAGCATACAGTGGTATTAGATCCTGCCACTACTCCACCTAAAAGTATAACTAAATCCCTCGTGGGGTCCAATCTTGTTAGCTTAGTCTGCTAGACACTTTAAATTATATTTAAACGTCGGTTAGATAGCAGTTTTTTATAATAATCTCATACGATGAATACTATACTAGACTACTTTCAGAAAAAAACACTGTTATAAACCAAACTGTTTTAATACCTACTATCGCAGAATTAAGTAATCTGTTTCTTGTTGAAATTTCCCAAAAGTTTCAAAAAACGCAGAAACCAATGAAAATCGCTAGACATACACGGGGGTGTTTCTGATCGGCCTAGGCATCTAGACTCTCAATTAAATATATCATCAATTCTTGGACCATAATTTTTACACCAATATAAATAATATTACTTAACATGAAATACTTAAGTATACCTAATAATTTGTGTAGGGTCGCTAATAGTTACTCATTGTTGCTATTACCGACCCACATGGGTCGGTAATAGAATATGTAGGGTATAAAGATAAGATAAAGATAAAGACATTTATTCAGTAAGTAGGCCGCACGGGCACTTTTACACGTCAAGAATCTACCAGCGCTTCACAAGAGGAGACCACTGCTGAGAAGAAGCGCCGCAAGAAACTCAGCAGTCAGTCATTTTTTAAATATATTTAATATTACAATGGTACTACTTAGTCTAGCATTATATAAATCTATAAATAGCAAATTAAAAAATATTTCAAATATCCTGCGTAGTTTCCGCAGGAAAACACACCAAAATCTTAAGATAGAAAGAGAGAAAAGGAAAAAAAGAACTCCTACGTATGTGTATATAAGACGGTGCAAGATGACCACATAAGATTGATATGTTTTCCTACATCAACGGTGTCCCCCAGACAAGATAAAGATTTTGAATTTGAAAAAAACAAATAAAAAATATATTATTGATTAAGTTTCGGGTTTAGGCCAAGCATGTTTGTCTATTAAATAGTCCTCGATCCTATAATACGCTTTAGACATTAACGACTTTTTCAAGTAATTTTTGAGTGCTGGAAAGGGTAACTTTAATACTACCTCAGGTAATTTATTATAGAAATGAATGCATTGACCAACAAATGATTTATGTAC
Source organism: Acleris emargana (assembly GCA_927399475.2). NCBI lineage: Eukaryota > Metazoa > Arthropoda > Insecta > Lepidoptera > Tortricidae > Acleris > Acleris emargana. The sequence goes on from OV656837.1 coordinate 13,093,492, forward strand.
TTTACGGACGCGGAATTTTCGAATAGCTATTTTATTTTTATTTCTAGTATTTAAATTATGTATATCAGAATTTTTTGTGAAAGAATCCAAATTTTTTATAACATAAATAATATTCTCATAAATAAATTGTGACGCTACAGTTAAGATATTAATTTCCTTAAAAAGAACTCTTAAGGAGTCACGGGAATTTAAGTTGTAAATAGAACGAATGGCCCTTTTTTGTAACACAAATATAGTTTGTATGTCAGCTGCCTTACCCCAAACCAGAATACCGTACGACATAACACTATGGAAATATCTATAATAAACTAAGCGAGCTGTCTCAACATTGGTTAGTTGTCTAATTTTCCTAACTGCGTAAGCTGCCGAACTTAGTTTACCTGCCAGTACAGCTATATGGGGACTCCATTGCAAATTTTTATCTATTGTTATGCCTAGGAAAACTGCCTTATCTACGATTTGCAAACACTCGTCATTTAGAAAAATACTAGAATCTAACGGTTTAACATTAGGCAAAGCGAATCTAACACATTTAGTTTTCTTAGCATTTAGTAGCAAATTGTTGCTAGTAAACCAATTAAGTACTTTAACTAGTGTGGAGTTTATGCTACTGAAGTCTATGGATTTTCTGTCTACCTTGAAAATTAGTGAAGTATCATCAGCATAAAGTACAATATCACAAAGTTTATCTACTGATGGTGGCAAGTCATTTATGTAAACCAAAAATAGAAAAGGACCTAAAATAGAGCCTTGAGGCACACCTATTTTCACTGTAGCTCCATCAGATAGTGTTTTGTTTACAACAACTGTTTGAGTTCTATCACTGAGATAAGAAGACATAAGACTTATAGCTTTATTAGACAATCCATAATGTTCTAATTTTAAAATAAGGGTCGTATGAACCACGCAATCAAAAGCTTTAGAAAGGTCACAAAATATTCCTACTGCATCGCAAGATTGCTCCCAACTGTTATATATATATTTAATGAGAACAGATGCCGCATCAATTGTTGATCGACCTCTGGTAAAGCCAAACTGGTTATTGTTAAGTAGTTTATTTCTATTAAAGTGACCTAACATATCATTCAGAATTAGTTTCTCAAAGACTTTACTTAAAACTGGTAGTATGGAAATGGGACGGAAGTTCGTTATATCACTCATCTCACCCGATTTAAAAAGAGGTATGACTTTACTATATTTCATAAGATCTGGAAAGATCCCTTCTGAAATGCAATTATTGTAAATTAATGCTAGATGGGTTGCAATTACACCTATGATAGGAAATAGTACACTAACTGATGTGCCCCACAAATCCTCAGTCTTCTTTAAACTAAGCGTTTTAAATACTTTGACTATTGAAACTGAATTTATAGGGCTGAATTCAAAGTTTATATTACATTTACTGACATTAGTGCAAAGTAATGATTGAGCTTGAACCGCGGATGATTTGAGACATTTCGTAGTATTAATGGCTATGTTGGAAAAATAATCTTCGAATGCTAAGGCGACGTCTTTATTTGACGTGATTTGTTTGTCACCTGAGTTTAGGGTGACCTGATTATCGCGAGTTTTAGTTTTACCCGTTTCTCTATTTATAATATTCCATACAGTTTTTACCTTATTGTCAGACGATTTGAGTTTAAGACTAAGAAAATTTGCCTTGGCAGTTAAACAAACTTGCTTAAAGGTCTTTGAATAACTCTTAACATAATTTAGGAAGTCAGCGTTCTTATTGTCCTCCCTCTCTCTATATAGGTTGTAAAGCCTATTTCTACTTTTATGAATACCTGCAGTAGCCCATTCGCTAAATTTGGTTTTCGACCTAGTTAAAGTTTTCATTTTAAAATGGTTATTAAATTGATGCAGAATTACGCCAAACAAGTCATTATAAATACTATTACACTCATTATGTATGAAAGGTAACACTGATAGATTACTCTGGACTTTATTTTTGAATGATTCCAAACGATTATTAGTTATAGGTCGATATGTTATTGTCTGAGGTTTTTGATAAAAATCATTGACGAATGATGCCTTCTGACCACTATGGTCCGAATTAAAACAATTAAATATTTCTTTATCCAAGCATTCGCAATTACAAAAAATATTATCTAAGCAGGTTGCACTACTAACACCTATCCGAGTTGGTTCAGAACAGATTACCTAAATTAAAAGATTTAAATAAACTTAGTAACCTAGTGGTATTATTTTACATTTCGAGTAAGTTAATATTAAAATCTCCACAAACTATAATATGCTTCTGGCTATTACAAGCTAATTTTAACACATGTTCCATAGTTGATTCAAATGTGCAAAAATCAGCCAATGGTGGTCTGTAAATACATATTATTATATAACTTTCTAGTTCTGCGCAAGAAATTTCTACAATCCTTTCTACTGATAGCTTGACAATATCCTTTCTTTCCTTGGATTTAAGAGTACTTTTAACTATTATTAAAGAGCCACCATGAATGGCACATTTTCTAGTAAAATAACTAACTAACTTAAAATTTACAAAATCAAATATTAATTGGTCTTGTCTAAGCCAATGTTCAGTAATGCACATAATTTGTACATTTTCACTATCTAAGAACAACCCTATTTCTAGTTCTTTGCTGGAAAAACCTTGAATATTTTGGTGAATTAAATTTATACTCAAGGGTGTTTCCGCTGTCCTATAATTTAGTTTAAATTATGAGGCAAGGCACTATTGCCAAAATTGGCTTGCTGGGGCTGGGTACTACTATATCCATTAGGTTCAATATTATAAGCTAATAGGTCAACCAAGGTCAAAATATATTTCCTTGGCACATGAATTTTTTGTGATGTTAGTGTGATGGGCTTTAAAAATTTATTTAAATTGAAAAAGTGGTATTTACTATTGCAGGATATAGCATTATACATTATCGAATTAAATTGAGCTATTTTATGATTATAACTATATGGCATTCTTTGTGAGTATGGTAACGCACACAGTATAATTTTACCTATGCCATTCTCTTCAATTGTGTTAAGTGTTGACATTAATTTATCAACACTGTATTTATCCACACTAAGACCATTTCCTATTAAAATTACTAAAGTGGTGGTCCTGTCAAAACTTCCTTTTAAAAGTAATTTACATAATTGCAAAAGAGTTGCATTATGGTAACAGTAATTTGTAACCTTTGTTTCAATTTGTTATTGAACAATAAACCTAGTCCAGATCCAAGCTGGTCAGAATAAACAATAGTATTGTTTCTACTTATAATTTGTCTAGGGGACTCCTTAGAAGAATCAAGAGCCATATCTGGCTGAATCACCGCAGTTGGTGAAGTTCGTAATCTGTCACAATTACCGTAACCACTGTTCAGTAATGAGTTAAACCGCTCTTCATTTAGTCTACTTTCTTCCACCAATTGAGTGAAAGCCAGGATATGCTCCTTGACTTCCTTCTGGGTGGTTACATACTTTAAGGCAGTAACTTCAAGCTGGTCCTTTAACCTACTTATCTCAGCATCTAGTTTCTGAATATTTATATTGTATGTTATCCTACTGGAATCTAACTTTTCATTACAATGCCGCACTCTATCCTTCATTATTGATAATTCTAATTTCATTGTAGAATAGTTTTTTATACATTTTTGGCTCCTAATCAATTTCTGAGTACGCCTAATATAATTATTAATTTTAACATATTTCTTCAATTTATTGTTGCTGTTAAAAAATATTAATTTCTTACTGTCCTTATCGTTATTGCCTACCAGCTCTTGGTACAGGTTCTGTTTTGTTAAACTGTCAAAACACTGACGCTCTTTCCTTAAATAATTTAGTTCCTCATTAGCTGCGCCAAGTTCTTCCTCCAAGTTTGTGATGCGCTTTAATGCCACTTCATGTGTAGAAGCGCACTGATTGAAGGTATCAATCACAGACTGTAACTGCTATATGATATGCTGTATGATAGTAAAATGTATTACCGACTTAAGAAAAGTACATAATATTTATAATCGGTGGTTTCCTGACTGTAAAACAGACCGTGATTGATTGAAGTAATACAATACAACATTCAACTACAAAAACCAAGTTTTATGAAATTATGGTTAATTAATTATTGTCTCAAGTATATCGAGTTATGAAAAATGTAGTCATTTTCAATAAATTTACAACGCAAAAACAAGAAAACTACACAAATTAAGGTAAATGTCCCCTATTTCGGCATGTTAAGGATTCAGTTTGTTATTTTTTCTTAATTTTCCAAAACGTGATAGTACTTTGAAAGCTTTTCAGTGATGGATATTGTTATTTTGACAGTAATTTAATGCATTAATTATATCATTACAGATCGAACTTTTTTTTATATGAATTTATTTTTGAACCTCTTATTTGGCTCGTATTTCGTGATAAAATTTGGCTCTGCTCCTAAGTTCGTGAATTCGTGGCTCCTGGTTCGGGATAAAGTTTTCCAGGGTAAGCTATGTTAATTTCTTGATAAAAAAAAAACAAATAATTGACGGATTTACTTAAGTAAGGACAACATAAGAGTATTATTTAAATAAAAAAAAGATTTACTTGAGAGTGAGATCAATCTTACAGTTTTTATTGGTGCTTAGGTAGGTAATTATAGGTATAAGGTAACTTAATCATTAAAATTAACCAACTAAAACTTTAACTTCCAACAAATAAAAATAATTATACCTCTTTTTCATTTACAAAACAAAATAACACAAAATACTTAATATTAAATCTCTGTCCGATATTTAAAGATAAGATATTGCACTACATATCTGGTACTGAATAAACACCTCTACCTCACCTCACTAGGTTTTTTTTTTCTTATAATAAGTATGCTTATTCACCTTAAAAATGTAAACTTGGGTCACGTTCAAACTTGTTTTATGAGAATTGTAGTGAACAAAACATATACCGAAATTAGCTCAAACGAAACTTAATTAACCAAGTTATATATTTTTCAATTCACATTAAAATAACTTTAGTTTTTTATAATAATATATAAGCAATCTAAATGTTTGAATAAAATCCTTAATTCGGTAGTGTCACGAAATAAGGGACACACGAAAAATAACTTGTCCGCTACTTCGTGAGTCGAATTATTGCAATTTTAAGGGATTTCTATGCGTACATACGATATTTTCTTATGCCAAATTGATTCTGTAGGAACCCATACAAACACTGTTAAAAGTTTGATTCAAATGGACTTACCTTTGCTTTTCCATAAGCTTACGAAGTCGGAGAGTAAACCTTACGTCCGCGCGGAATACGCGCACACCGCTCAACTGTTTATGGCCGACTGACAGTTTGGAGGATCGTATTAATTTTAGTTTTGTCACTATAAAATAGGTACTTAGTTTCTTAAATAGATTAATAGACAGAGATTTAGTACTTATTTTTAATTAAAATAAATAATATTTCAGTTGCTTATTTTTTGCGCCAGAAAAAAAACTAACGAAATTACGTACTAGCACGAATTAGGGGCCTTTTACCTTATTGTATAACGCTAATAGATTTATACAAAGGCTGATTGTTTGTTATTATAATGGTTTATACAAATGCTTGGATAATTGACAAATTTCAACAGAAAAGATATTAAAACAAAACTCTACGTGGCGGCCATTACCGACTCATGGGTCGGTAATGGCTGCAACTAGTAAAATGGAAGAAGCTATCTCCGCCCTATTTTTAATTAGTTTTATGATATGTAGTGACGTTTTTTCAATTAAATGCATTACAAATTCGAGAATTTACAAGTAAATGTATACATAAAATACTACACGATAATTGTAGGTATCAATAAAATGCATTTAATGTCTTAAGCAGAAAAATTGGGTACTTACCTGCAGGAACAAGGGCCAGTACGACAAGACCTGCGTCCACGCCGGCCGCACAGAAACTGATGTATTTTATCTCCTTCTCGCACTGCCACGCACACTAACTTCAGAGTATCCGACGCTCAACGAACAAACGCGTGTATTTTATCTATTACCTGTGGCCTGTGGCTCAAACAGTCGCAGAAGCGTTAAAAATTATTCGAATTACACTTATGGGTCGGTAATACCTGCAGATTTTCGATGGGTCGTTGATAGCTGCGTTTACCTTAGTAGCCTCACCTTAAATTAATGTGATTTCCCAAAACTAAAAAACGCAACCATAATTAGTTCTCCTTGTCCTATTATAATTAATTAATGTACTTCATAAGGTTACATTTTGCATGTTATACAATGATTAAAAAAAAACACTTTCATAATTACTTTTTTGTTTATTTTTATTGGACTTTTATTAAATAACTTGAAATGTAGCATTAGCTCAAGAAAATTAATTAAAATAGGGGAAATAATTCGTGTAGTTTTGAAAATTGGTACATTTATACCTTGCAGTATCCAGATGAACATAATAAAAGTCCTCATGTGTAGGGGGTGTGCTGAGGGTGTAGGGGGGGGTTGAAGGTACCTTTTTTCAGATTTTTGCTCATATCTCTAACACCTGTACGAATAGCATTATGATTACTTCTGACAAAAGTTTCTACATAAAATTTCCTACAAATTTGGTCATATTTATTTTTGCTCTACGACCAATACTTTAGGAGCTACAGGGTGTGTAAGTTTTAACAGAGAGATAAAAATAGAGGATTTAAGAAAACGGCGTCATTTTTTCGTCATTGTTCATCATCACTTTCATTTTTAGTTTAGAATAAGCCAGCTTAGTCATCTGCCGACCCAATATAAAAAACCCCATGTCGATCTATTGAAAATTCTAAAAATAAAAAAGGCGATAATGTAAACAAGGGCCGAGCGTGCGAGATACCGTGAGTCCTTACTACGGCGGGCGTCACCGCGGTGCGGACCGCCGCATACCACTGAGCTACTCTTTGCCACTGAGGTTGAATTAAAACCCTTAGAATAATAATATTCTAAGTTAAAACCGTTGTTTCTCGTTCTCACCGCACCGTACGAATAACTGGGAAGATAGCTAAATCATTAGTTATATGAAATTACCAAATAATCAGTCATTCGTTATTTTTAATTTATCTAGATGAGCTTTATTCTTATCTAGATAAATTAGTTGGGCTTCTAAATTGAAAAAAAAACAGAAAAAATGCGGGCTGAGGGAATCGAAACACGAGTGGCTCCTAGAGATGCTGACTGTATAATTATAAGAACTGCCATTGAGAAAGCAGCAAACCATCCCGTAGTTGCTCTTGTTGGGGAAGATGTGGATTTAGTAGTTCTTCTAATGACTCTATCACCACCAGAGAAACAAATATTTTTTGTCAAGCCAGGAAAAGGAAAAGTGGAAACCAAGATATTTTCGTCACAAAATCTCCAAAAACTCTCCTTTTGTTGTGCTGTTCTTTTCCTACATAGTTTTAGCGGCTGCGACACAACCTCAGCAATTTACAGGATAGGCAAACTGTCAATTGTAAAGCTGTTTGAGAAAAAACCAATAATCAAGGATATATCAGCCATTTTCTATGACCCAACATCAACATCGGAAGCCGTAACAAAATCAGGAGAAACGATGTTTTTGACGATATATCGTGCGCCCACTACTCAGCTTGATCTTAACAGCCACAGATACTCGCTTTTTGTTAAATCCAGCACCAAGTCCAAAGCTGATCTCTCCTCTCTCCCCTCTACAAAAGGGTCAGCAAAATATCACGCATTACGAGTATTCCACCAAGTACAAGAGTGGCTGGGTAACGAAATGCCTCCTGAAATGTGGGGTTGGAAGCGAGGAGCTGATGGAACCCTCGAACCAATTACTACCACTGATCCTCCAGCTCCTGACACCGTGCTGACTTCAATTTTTTGTCGCTGCAAAAGTGGTTGCACTGGAAAATGCGGATGTCGAAAAGCCGGTATTTCATGCAGTCGAGTATGCTTCGGCTGCATGGGTTCATGTACAAACGGTGTACCTGTAGATATCATCGATGGCGAAGACGAAGATGTCGATTTAGAAGATGACGAGTGACATAATTAAGAGAAACTGATTTGCTTTTTCTATTTTTAATAAACAATTTAACACTTATTTCGTTTTTACTTCTTAAATCGTCTATATTTTAGCTACGTGTTAACTTAAACAATCTGTAGCTCCTAAAATACTGATCGTACAGCAAAAATAAATATAACCAAATTTGTAGGAAATTTTATGTAGAAACTTTTGTCAGAAATAATCATAATGCTATTCGTACAGGTATTAGAGATATGAGCAAAAATCTGAAAAAAGGTACCTTCAACCCCCCCCCTACACCCTCAGCACACCCCCTACCCATGAGGACTTTTAGTATGTTCATCTGGATACCGCAAAGTATAAATGTACCAATTTTCAAAACTACACGAATTATTTCCCCTATTTGCCCATATTTGGCTCAATTTGATCAGGCTACATTATGTGTTAATTTTTTTGTCATTACATTAAATCGCGACAGTTTAGCTTTCAGAAAATACATTATAGAGCATTAAAAAAAAAAAAAAACAAGCTTATTTATTTATTTATTTAAACTTTATTGCACAATACATATGTAAAAAGTACAAATGGCGGACTTAATGCCTAAAGGCATTATCTACCAGTCAACCTCATGGTTAACAGAGAATACATGGTGCAAACAGTGTTGAAAATGAATTAAATACCTACTTAATACTAAAATGTATAAAATACATAGATAATAATATGATAATAATAATATGCAAGCTTCGTTCCGCAATTTCGAAAAAAACTTAAATCTCAAATATCTCTGAAACGAATAATTTTCGGCCAGGTTACATGACCTTATTGGCTCCAAATGAGCTCTACTATGCCTCCTTAAAAGGTTTGTATCGAATATCCAGTCACCCTGAATATTGAGTCGCAGGTATTAAAATGTGCGCTCAGAATCGCCTCGCGTCGCGTCTCGGTGTGAGTTGACCCTTAGGGTGCGGCTCCACTGAGGCGGAGAAGAGAAGAGCGGAGCGGAGCTGTGCCAATATTAACCAACCCATATAGCCATTTTTGGTAGCCGTTACGTCAATTGTCGACACTTATGTGTAGACACTGATTGATTCTAGTAACACGTTTGGTAGCAGCTTCGTATCTGCTACGTAACCGCGACTAAAATTGGGGAAGAGTCGACACAGTAACTTTTGGTTTCATCGTTCCGTCGCTGTGTGGTAACAATGTTACGAGTTTGAAACCAGTTCGTCAGAAATCATTCGTTCATTCACTCTTTTAATGGAACTCGTTGAAGTGTCTGATGACGTTTTATTTTGATTTAAAAATATAAGAAGAGAAGCCATTACAAAAAAGTTTGATGACGTAAGTATTTGGTTTTAGTGTTTATTCATTATGGTTGTGTTCAAATCTTAATGGGAAAATAATTTCATCGTGTAATTTGATCATATTGGTTGAAATTCATCAACGCGCCATCATAATATCATAATTTAGCCAATTTAGCGAAACACATGACTGTACTGCGTATTATTTCATTATTGAATAAGTTTATACATTTAAAGATCTCTTGAGTTTGCATACACAGAATAATATATTTTATCAATAACAATAAATATAAAAGCAAGAATAACCATAAAACTTATTAATTATGATATAAATATGTCTTTATGATGGACAAACATTGCAGTCACAAGTGGTCACACAGTTACTAGATTGTGTCGACATGTGTCGACGTGTAACTTAAAGTAGTAACAAAGTTACTGAATTAACAAAATGGTCCCATGTACTTTTTTATTTACAGAGATTCTCAAAGTTTCACGAACATCGTCAATCATGCCGTTTTCGGTAGTTTTAACAGAAGAAAACTCGCGAAAGCTTATCTCATTCGTTCCGAGTAACTGGGTTCAAGGTAATATTCTGTTTTGGCCTAATACAAGAAAAACGCCCGAAATTGATCGATTCAGAAGAGAGCAAAGAGCACCTACCAAGGAATGGAAGAAAATGAAATGTGTAATTAAAGCACACGGGCTCGAAACCTTTGCAGAAGGGATGCAAATAGAAAATTTATTTGCTTCCTTTGAAGATACGGAGGACGAGGATGAGGCATTTAAGTCAGCGCCACCAGAAACTATAATATTTTTTCCTTGATTGTCACTCGATGAAGACGATAAGTTTGTTGAATGACCTGGAGAAATAATTAAAAATTTATTTTGTCATGATCCTTAAATTATTAATCACAACAACCAGCTAGGAATTCAAAAACTACTAGGTATTAAGTGTAATAACACGTACCTAATTAAAGCTATTTATTAGGAATTAAGTCCTACTTACTTGGGATTTTGTTGTGTACATTCTTTAATTTTGCAACTTTTCTGTAGAAGTCCGATGAGTGTTTGTATGGTTTTGGTTTTTTCCTTTCGTTTGGTTCACTCATGATTAAACGCAACTTTTGCTATAATTATCACATGGCAACCTTAACTATGGGGAAATGGGGACAGTATGTTGAGAATCTTTGGATTTTATGAAGCCTTTTTGTTGTCATTTACCGTTACAAAGTTCCGAAACATTGACGTAACATTACTACACTTCGCGTTTATTGTTTATAACGTGGTTACAGAGTTACCACACGGTTACTACACATTATTTCCTAGTTTGTAGACTAGTCACAAACTAGACGCAAAGTGTATAAAAATGTGTGATACAAATGTTTACGTTATGTGTGGACGCAACGACTAAACATAGTTACTAGAATTTTTGTGGTAGCATTGTTTATCAACTGTTACTACACTTAGAAACCAAACCCTTACACAGTCACAATGTGCCGGAGCAGTTACGAAACTGTTGTGACTTGTTACTGCTTTGAAAAGTCTGTGACCAAAAATGGCTATATGGGAATGGAATCTAAACTAACGTGCGCAAGGCGCGCTCGACGTGACCGCATGCGCCTTTTATTGGTTAATATTGGCACAGCTCCGCTCCGCTCCTCTCGTCTCCGCCTCAGTGGAGCCGCACCCTTAAGCTCAAAAAGTGACGAACTTTTTCTTACCGTGACTTCACGAATTATGCATTTTACTCACCGTGCCTACCTACCTAAGTACGAGTAAAAACTGTTTAACGGAAGAATAAGGTTCATAATTCTAAAAATAGATATCTAAGGGTGCAATTTAAATCTAGGTCTATGTTAGGTCTATTATGTATGTTATTTAAGTAATTAAGACGTTAATAAAATAATTTAATCATTCGGCACCATTCGGTACGATGCCGACCAAGGCTTACCCACGGCCACGTAACAATATATTTTATATAAACAAAAATAAATATGTCCGTGTAGGTAGAATAATTCGTAATTCGTAATACCTAAGTAGGTACCAGTGTTGGGCAAAAAGTAATTGAATTACAAATTATGAATTGCAATTACAGAATGTAATTTAAATTACGAATTAAAGTTATACATGTGTAATTTCTAATTGAATTACGATCAGCTCTGAATTTCAAAATGTAATTTGTAATTCAATTAGAAATTACATTTTGTAATTTTAATTGGTAATGCATTACTTTATGAAATTACAAATTACATTCATCTAGGAAAGCATTGTCATTGTTTTTATACAGTATGCTACTATATTTTTGCGGGTTTTGATTCAATATAAAATTATTATATAAGGAACTTCCTCAAAAAATTAAGCATTTTTTTGTCATACTTGTTTAAGTTTAAAAAACTTATGTTAGTTCTTATATTCAACTTCGGACGTGTAATATCAATAACCAATGTCCTAGCCGGAGTGCACACCTACCTGCATCGCATGACGCATAATATACCTGGGTGGATCAACTTTTTTCTGTTGTTATTCTGTCCCGTAAGCCAGGAGACAACAGTGATAGTTTCTTAGAAAAAATGTTATAATATAAACCTACTTCCAGCACACTCAGGAGAAAGGCCATAAAAGAATGGGTGTGTAATTTCCAATAAAACAGTTTTTTAGTGTACTTATATCCTTTGAAATCATAGTTTTAAAGAGTGACCCAGGAGACGTCACCATGGCAACGAGCTACAAAGAAAAGTTGATTGACCCACCTGACATGCTAATCCAAATTATCTGTTATTACAACTACTTTATATAACGTAATTGCGTAATTCAATTACAAATTAATGTAATTTCAATTAAAAAATACCAAGTAATTTAAATTTAATTTAATTCAATTGCGAGCGTAATTAATTACAAGCAATTGCATTAAATATATTTTAATTTGTAATTCAATTACAAATTAATTGAATTATGCCCAACACTGGTAGGTACCATAGATGATTAATAGCAACAGAAGTCATTTTATTTTCTGGAGATAATCTTAATATCATCAAAAAGTATTATTAGTATTACCTAATTTAACGTAAATCTAAAAAACTCATTTTGCAACAATGTTTACAAGTTAAGGAAAAACATAAATAATCGTATACCTACTTAATACTAGATTCGCTTCTCCGTGTAGTTATTATTTATTCATATGGCATAACCTCTTATTTAATGCTACTAAGTAAGTAGTTCTAATTCCTTTAGGAAAGTAGAACAAGTAGACACGACATTATAAATCATTTTCGTAATTTTAACCCATATCAATTACAGAACTGGGCGCGTCCATGCCTGGCCCACAACGCACTTGACCTTATTATAGTTCATTTATTTTAGAATGAGAAAAAAAAAAGAAAAAGAACCAGTAGTCGTCAACTCTAATACTCGCTGGCAGAATTAATAAGAATCTATGCACTCAATATATTGTATCTGTGCATGTGTCATTAACAGGGATCGGAAATTCGGATCGATATTTACCTAAAGTTGGCAAAATCCCGGAAAAAGATAGGCAAACATGGCGTCGGCTTCTTAAAAATATTATTTTAATAATATAAGTTCCGGGATTCTGGGATTCTACAAAAAATTAATATAATAATTACTTTACATACAGGATAAAACATACATTTTTGCTCCTATAAATTCGTTAGGTTAATGAGTTACAGGTAAATTAAATAACATTTGGTAAATCAATACATGAAAAATAACTTCAAACAATTAATATTAATAATTGATTATGAATTAATGCCGGTGCAATTTATTTATTTTGAAATCCCAGAAATTTTAGTAATGAATTCTACGATTGAGTCCGCCTCCATACAACTGAACAACAAAGCCGGTGCGAAAGTATAGGTAAATATCGATCCGAATTTCCGATCCCTGGTCATTAACAAGGATCGGATATTCGGATCGATATTTACCTAAACTTTGGCGGCGGCGTTGTTGTTCAGTTGTATGGAGGCGGATTCTAGTTTTAATTTATTAATACAATTCCGGGGTTTTTAAATAAATAAATTACACCAGCACAAATTCATAATTAAGAATTTATATTATATATTTAAAGTTATTTCCCTCGACTTACTGTTAATTAATTTATCTGTAACTCATTGACCTAACGAATTTTGAGGAGCAAATTGACGGAACGTTTTATACTACTTGTAAAATAATGATTATTCGCGTTTTTTATAATCCCGGAATCCCGGAACCTATATTATTTAAATAATATTTTTTAGAAGCCGACGCCATTATCGCCTATCTTTTTCCGGGATTTTGCCAACTTTAGGTAAATATCTATCCGAATTTCCGATCCCTGGTCATTAATGTGTTTGTGTTGGACAAAACATTGGGTCTCGATGTTATATCAAAATTTAAGTATTAAAATATTTGAATACGTAGGTATATATTGGTTTCTAACTGCTATACTTAATTGATTTACCTAATTTAAGACTGACTGTTACGGATGAAGGGTCATCGTTTCTCCGCTAAAGAGTGCGGTAGTAGGGTAGAGACGACATAGATGTGGACTAAACGAGCAGCCTGCCAACTTTAACATGGAAATGAACAACAAACAACTCACAACAAAAACAACTATGGAACAATATCAACGCTCACGCTCTCGAACTCGGGAGAAAATGTGCGTGACATAAGATCGTTGTGACGTTCAATCTGTCGAAAAATGCAAATTGTGGCGTTATTAATGATCAATTTAAAAATTCACTAGGTTTGTTATATTTGACAGGTGACAGGATAGTATTTGATTTAGTCGAGTTATATGCTTGGACGTTTCGTTATGTTGTTAACACAGGTTTGTAACCCTGCTTCTTTAGGTCTTTTATAGACCACGTTTCTAATTTAAGTAAATTTAATCAACACAAATAAAAAACGCAATGTAAATATTAACGAATATGACTTAAAGTACTACTGCAATAGATTATAACGTTCATTTAATTTTTACTGTCAAATAATAGCAGTCAAAAAAGACGTTTTGGAGCAATATTTTTGTATAATTATTATATTGCGTGTAACGTGCCCAATAAAATACCTTTATTTCATTCTGTATCATGCTAAAATAAATGAACTATAGGCAAGGACCAAAAAATTGGCCACACTAACTCACTCAATAAAATGTTCTATGAAACTTTTCCGTTGTGACACGAAAATTAGCCATACAATTGTAGGGATACTCTTCGTCACACAATGGACATTTTTCGATTTCGTTGTTTGTATGGTTAATTTTGCACGGTCCAGAATACTGTAGGTACATACCAATGTTCACTTTTTTGTTTGAATTGTGTTTTTAATTTTTTGCTGATCAAAAAGGGTTTGAGTTCCCGACTTTTGTAAGGGTCCAACTTTTTGGTCCTTACCCATTTGCCTTGGTTGTTGTTTAGGAACACAGGAAGATCTACTTTGGGACTCGCGTCACGTCTCCCGGGTACCGCGTACGGCAGACGATGTACAATGCCAATCATTTCGACATTGAGGATAATGGTCTATCTGCATCTACCAAATAATTCGTTGCTCGGCCATAATATTATTATGCAAACGCTAGTGGCGCAACTCGATATGGAGACTGTCTCTTCTTTCGACTGACACTACACGATACCACCTCACTAGGTAAGTATTCAATTAGGTAGGTATTTAGTTACGATGAAAGTGGTTTCATTTTTTGTAGTCACTATAGTCTCCTATAAGTAAACTTCCTTTTCGTAATTAATAAAGTGTATAAAATCAAATGAACAAACTTCTGTAGTCCCAAAAGATCTCATAAGCAAATCATAAATCTCGTAATCTCGTTAAGTATATGAAAATGGAACTGCGGTGATTTCATATGCCTTTTTTGGGATCCATCGACCAAATTTTTAAGCGGAAACTGTCTATCCGTCTGCCACAGGGCTGTATCTTTGAAACCATGGCCTACTTACGTGTTATTTTGACTGCCAAGATGACAAATAATAACTGGTATTTATCCCTAAAACATAATTAAGTATACAATCTTCGCAAATAATGCCTACTGCTAACTACAAAATGACCACCAAATGAGTCGCGTCGCGGTACTCACGGTACGAGTAGCACCTACAGTCGAGTTCATAAATATGTGTGCGCTTTGGTACCTACCTTGTCAATTAATGACATGTTTAAACTGCCATATTTGAATTGTCACAGGGATTAAAGTGACAAGGTACTAAAGTATACACGTATCGTATTATATATGAATTCGACTGTGCTATGCGTTATGTATGGAGTCAGCGAAGCACAAGTCTGTTTCGCACTTGATCAGGTGTTTTTGATCAATTTTGATACAATGCAGGCATAGGTACTACGTAGGTATTATAAGGTGCCTAACCAATTAGATACCAATATTTTTCCAGCTGATAGGTACTCGGCTCTCGGACTAGATTTAAGTAGGTATAAAACATTTAAGGTTTTATATGGTAGTTTTTGGAAAAAAATAGGGAAGCAACTTTGTTACGTTAAAACACCGTGTTAATTAAATAATTAATAGTCATTGATTAAGACCTCTGAATATCTTGTTGATAAATGAAATACCTAAATGTCAATAACCTCAGTTTTCCAGCCAATCTGAAAATAATCATAATGACATAAAAAATAAAAATAAAATAAAATCATTTATTCTGTAAGTAGGCCCTGTAGGCACTTTTACAAGTCTGAATCTACCATCTACCAGCGCTTCAAGAGACCATTGTTGAGAAGAAGCACCGCAAGAAACTCAACAGTAAGCCATTTTTTTAAATAAAGAACTTATTACAATACTAAACATAAGCTATCTAATTTAAATGTCACAGGGATGTACAGGTCCCAGTAGTAATAATAATTAAATTAATAAAAATGTCAGGTTAAAATAATAATACAATTCCGGAGATGTAAAGAGTCTCCAAATGTCAAATTAAAATTAAATATAGGTAAGTAGGTAATTAAACAAAAAAACAAAA
Source organism: Acleris emargana (assembly GCA_927399475.2). NCBI lineage: Eukaryota > Metazoa > Arthropoda > Insecta > Lepidoptera > Tortricidae > Acleris > Acleris emargana. The sequence goes on from OV656837.1 coordinate 13,109,711, forward strand.
CAACAAACACAAACAAGGGAGCTGTAGAAAGTCTCCACGGTCAATTTTGGAGATGTAAAGAGTCTCCAGATGTCAAATTAAAATAATAAGCATACAAGGAGATGTATATAGTCTCCACGGTCATTAATAATTGTAATACAAATAATTCAGTCCCAAGCATTGTCATCATTTATATAATCTTTAATACTATAATACGCTTTAGAAATTAGTTGACGTTTAACGTAACTCTTAAATTTATTTACTGATAAATGAGTAACACTACTTGGGAGCTTATTATAGAACCTTATACAATTACCCATGAAAGAGTTTTTTATTTTGTGAAGCCGTGTAAAGGGCACTGCGAGCTTATGTTTATTCCTGGTATTAACATTATGTATGTCACAGTTCTTTCTAAAACTACCGATGTGTTTATGAACATGCATAATATTTTCATAAATATATTGACTGTATACGGTTAATATATTCGTTTCTTTGAACTTATCTCTAAGCGAGTCTCTATGACCCATCTTGTAAACAGCACGAATAGCCCTCTTCTGTAGAACAAAGATGCTGTTTACGTCAGCACCACTACCCCATAGTAAAATACCATATGACATAATACTATGGAAGTAACTAAAATAAACTAATCGAGCGGTTTTCAAGTCTATTATATTCCGAATTTTATTAACTGCAAAAACTGCAGAACTTAGTCTATTCGCTAATTTAGCCAGATGAGGACCCCATTGGAGTTTGGAGTCTAACACATATGTCATGTATGTATGTGTGAACAACTGTTTAGGATAGTGTTAAATGCAACATCTTGTCAGTTAATTGCACAGCCGGTGATTATGTTTAGACACAATTTCAATTTATTTATTTTGTTCGGTAAATGAAAAAAAAAAACATTAAAAAAATTCATATTTTATATTTTAAGTTACTGGTTTTGATTTAAGGTACCATCTCTTAAAATATCGGTATCTAATTTGTTAGCACCTTATATGAGTTAGTTTTACCAATTTTTTTTAAATTTACGTTGGAAACCCTTAAACAACCAATCACAGGGTTTGTGAATGTAGGACTATCGCCATTTAATTGTGCAGTACCTAATTGTGCTTAAAGACAATGTTTAGGGCGAGGAAATGACCTAAAAATGAAAACTATGCAATAAAATTTAAAATAAAACCGGGCAAGAGCATGTCGGACCATGCTCAGTGTAGGATTCCGAAGCCGTTACAACAAACAAATTTAACCTCGCGACAAACTTAACCTGGCCGTTGGAAAACTGTTATCCCCATACATCGAACATTTAAACCGTTTGTGACTCAAGAACCACTGAAGCCTACTTAGTACCTAGTGATAGTTTTCCTATTAAATTCATTATATTTGCTTTCATTTAAGATATTTTTCAGATTTTTAGTACTTATTTGTAGTTATGGCTGTAGGGGGGACACTTGACTAACAAAAATTAGCGCTTTAAAGCTTAATATTAAATTTCATAAACGGATACCTTAATCGTAAAATTGTTTACTCAAACCCGCAATATTTTTGAAAGACCTGTTCTACGACATCCCACACTATGGGGTAGACGAAAATAAAATATACATCCTCAAGTTACGTGTAGGGGAAGGTATTTACACAAAAAAAAAACTGGTTTTATTTTTCCACTTTGTTGGCGTGACTAATATTTATATTTATGCCAAATTACAGCGTTTTACTACTAAGAGTCTCTGAGCTAGGCTGCGGACGGACGTACGGACGGACATGGCGAAACTATAAGCGTTCCTAGTTTGACTACGGAACCCTAAAAAACAGTTAATTTCGTGAAAACCAATTAATGATTACAAATATAAATCTATTAATTATATTAAGGATGAATTCATTTTATTATGCATGGTCCATTTAGTTTTAATATAGTTTTCAAGTTGGAATTTGTTGGCTAAATATGCACTGTATAGGTATGGTGTAAGGATATCGGTTGGTCTAAAATTGTTTGGCCTATTTTTGTTTTATGCTAAAAAAGAAAGTATGCAACTTAATTTTATACCAAACATTTTCGACCAAAAACTTTTAGCACATGATTTTTACTTTTTAGATCATGCGAAGGGCACCCTTGCGTTTAAAACGTCACTTCCCAAAAAAAAAACACAACCGCGAACATTGAAAAAGTTGGTAAGAAACTCAGGTATAATAAATATTATAATTTAAATTTTTTTTTTCCTCGCATTCAAAGTGAAAAGTAGAGTGACGCGACGCGATACTAAACAACCGGATAATGACACTCGAACTACAGCCACCCGCGATCAGCTCGCGTGGCTAAACATCTCGTGTCATTTCATTAATCTTTATGATTTGTTTAGTCCCTCGTTGAACAATCTACTATTACTTCCTCACTTTACTTTTCAATGCTACATGTTTGTATGGAAAGGAGACGTTTATATTATGTTAACCATCAGCGACGATGACGACTACGCGACGTTATTTAAAACCAGTATCAAACCAGTTTGCTTTTGAAAGACTGTGCAAGTTGTCCTCGTGCGCAATAGGTACACCTACTTCGACTACTGCTTCGTTATTTTAATTACTTTGAACTTTTGAAGGTTGAAGAGTCTAACCTTAATTTAATAAAATATACTGTGAGCCAATTCCGCCCTTTCCTCCATTCCTTATAAATATACTGGGTCAGGACTCAGGACAACGTAGGATGTTGCGTGGTTTTCAAATAACTTTACTACTTGTATAGTCTTTATTATTTGAACTGAGCTGATCTTCTACACAAAGGCCATTGTTTGTGTACAATACTATTATCTTTCTGTGTCCGTAACAGCAAGCCGATTACATACAAAAAAGTGAGAACTACATTGAATGTACATTGAATTATCAACCCTATCCTCTTAGTCAGTAGGTTTAAAATATATAGTGTCAGGATATAGATATAAGTCTTGTGTAGATGATAGTATTGTGTAGAGAATAAGCTCAGTTCAAATAATAAAGACTTATATCTGTATCCTGACACTTTACATTTTAAACCTACTGACTAAGAGGATAGGGTTGATAATTCAATGCACATTCAATGTAGTTCTAACTTTTTTGTGTGTAATCGGCTTGCGGTTACGGACACAAAGAAAGATAATAGTATTGTACTCAAACAATGGCCTTTGTGTAGAAGATCAGCTGAGTTCAAATAATAAAGACTATACTAACCTTACAACAGTACCAAACTACTAACGGCTGAACCCTATTAGATAAGGGTTACGCGTCGGGTTTAAAATTGATATTTGCCCATACAAAATGTATCAAATTTTAAGCCAAAGTCCGCGGTTTGAATATAGGGTTTAGTAAAGTAAGCGTTAACTGCCAAAATATTCTGTACTAGCTTCTGCCCGCGATTCGTCTGCGCAGATTTCGATAATCGTTATTCCCTCAGGATTAAGGCTTCATAAAATACTTTGAAAGAAAATTATTTTTAATATGATCGAATATACCGTTTTTGAGTTATTTCCGAAAAACTGCGCTTCTCAACAAAAGGACGTCAACGACGACAGTGCCTTGCGTGCAGCCAGGTGCGCTCGTTTGCTGGTGCACTTTTTAGGGTTCCGTAGTCAAACTAGGTATAGTTTCGCTATGTATGTCCATCCGTCGGACCGCAGCCTAGCTCAGAGACTCTTAGTACTAGAAAGCTGTAATTTGCCATGAATATACATATTAGTCACGCCAACAAAGTGGTAAAATAAAATCTTGATTTTTGTTAAGTGTACCTCCCCTACGCCTAACGTGGGGATGTATATTTTTTTCCTCGTCTACCCCATAATGGGGGGTGTCGATGGATAGGTCTTTCAAAAATATTGCGGGCAAGAGCATGTTTGCCCAAGGTCAGCGTAGGGTTCCAAAGCCGTTACTTCACAAAAACTATTTAAAAAAAACCGGCCAAGTGCGGAGAAGCTTCCGCAAATACGTTTTTTATTTTTATTGAATTCTCTCATGTGTTCCTGTATTCTACAAGCAATCAACTATATTTTGATTTTTTTTCAAAATTGTATGCTCAGTAGTTTCCGACATCAGGGTGTTTATTTTACAATAATATTTAAAAAATAATGAGATCTTCATAACGAGCTCTTTCATTTCATATATCTATAGCTCTATAGGTATCTATTCAAAATTCAAAATTCAAAATATTTATTCAGTAAATTGGCCACATAAGGGAATAAAGGCTTGTAGTACTATTAGGCGATGGGCTTGCAACCTGTCACTAATACGCTGGTAAACATCTTAGCCTATTTTGTGCAGAATGTGGTTACGTACAGAATTATCAACAAGTTTTTAAAGTTGTAGGTAATTCTGTAGCTCTGCCTACCCCACTCCGGGATTACAGGCGTGAAGGTATGTATGTATGTATGGCCACATGAGGGCTCTTTTACACGTCGGTAACATGGAGTGAATCTACTAGCGCTTCGGACAAGACCATCATTGCGAAAAAGAAGCGCCGCAAGAAACTCCAGCAAATATATACGAGTAGGTACGTATAATACAGTTGTAGAAGGGAAATAATCTGTACGATTGAGATATGAATATAAAAATAATATATAGGGGCATCAGAATGAGCAGCAGAACACGTTTCTAAAATGTTTAGAGTTGATGTCGGTTTGTCTTTTTTTAAGTCTGTCTGTTTTTTTCTTTAATTTTGTTTCTCCTCGCATCAATTGAAAACCACTGAACCAATGTAAATGCGGTTTTCACTAAAAGGTTTCAATAAACAGTGACCAAGTTTATATATAATAAAAAACTAAGATATTATAGTAAAATGAACAGAGGGGTCAAAGTTAGTATGGGTAAAAGTTACCGGACTGAGCTAGTCACTTGAAACTTTGTATAATTACTCTTCGTAACAAATTAAACTAAGTATCCTGTTTCAGGATTTCTCGATTAAAGTTAAAACAACTAAGAAATTATCAATTAAATCCAATTGTAGGTATTTCTTTAAAACCATATTTGAGAACCGTCGGTTATTTTACATACATACATACATACATAAACTCACGCCTTCATTCCCAGAGTGGGGTAGGCAGAGCTAAAGAATTACCAACAAGTCTTAAAACTTCTTGATAATTCTGTAACCACATTGTGCACAATTTTTGTTTCCCAGTGTACTAGTGACAGGTAGCAAGCCCATCGCCTAACAGTACCTACTGCAAGCCTTTATTCCCTTAGTCGCCTCTTACGACATCCACGGGAAGACATGGAGTGGAACTATTCTAACCCGGCAACATACACAAACATTACACACACATTTTACATGATTACAAATATCAACGTTTTATTCTCCGTTTATAAAATAGAAACTGAATTCAAGGATTTAAAAAAAAACAATGTGCGGAATGTTATAAACAGGCAAAAAAAAATATTCCAATTGTAATAAATTCGACGCCATGATAATGAATGTGACATCAAAAAACAGGACCACCATACCCCTCCCATGACTAGAGCGATCAAGACAAAAAAGCACGTGATCATAGATTAACGTTACAGAAGCAACGTTGTGATTGAAACTAACGGTATCACGTTTTTGTTAGAAAACATTGTTTTAATGCCTAATATCGCGAGTTAAAGTTCGAATACATAATTAAGACTATATTTGGACAACAAATCTCTCTCTTTGGTTTTACAATTTTAGGGTGCCGTGTATTTTTCATAATTTTTATGATCCGAAACGTCCTTGGCATAACATATTTAGCACTAATTTCACCAAACGATGATAACCACTTAACAGACGATTAGAGCGATACCAGCTGTCATAATGTATGAACTAACAGTCGATTAACATTGATTAAATTTAACATCGTTTGGTGAAATTGGTACCTACTTATGATGATTTCGACGAATGTAGAATGCTGACATCATAAAAAACATAGTGGTAAATTTCCGAATGATTGTTTCGTAGATTTTTAAATGGTAAGACCGAATTTTATTACGAATAATTTCGTTTAGCATAATGGTCATATTGCATATAATGTTGTGTTGCATAATGGGAGCGAGCGAAGCGAGTAAGCATCATGGGTCGGGGCAGAAGCGACTCGGATAGGTTAGGTTGTTAGGTTTTTAATAAATATAATCCGGGAACTTCTTGCTGCTTTATTTTCACGCTTATGCTGTTTAAAACGTTTACGCCGACACATTATTCTGCTTATAAGTTTATGCGTTTCATTTTTTATTCTTTACCAAAATTCGACTCATGATTTTATGCATTAAGATTAGTCAACCAACAATTATTTTTGCATCTCTTTCATTTGTTAGGTAGGTAAGATGTGTCAAATGTAAGATGTGTGTGTAAGAACGTAAGAACAATATTTGGCTAACGTGGCCAAGTGAAGGCTTGCCATTAGTCAGGTATCATAGCAACCGATTATCTTTATCTTATAACTAGAGTTAGGACTTTTGGTGGCAAATCGTGGTTCTAGAATACATGGAGTCGCTATTTCCTATTTATTGTAAATACATACCACTTTGATTTTGAACTTCAGTATTTTAATATTTCAAAATTAATTTATTAATCAAACCGCTAAACCAATTTAAATGAATTCTAGTATGGAGTATATCTCTGCTGTGAAAGCGTTACAAACTAGCAAATATTAGTAGGTATGGAAAAACCGAACTAAAAATGTATTAAGTTCATTTTGAAATATACTGAACTGAAGGTCAAAATCGAAGTGTCATGTATTATAATAACTAGGAAAAAGCGACTCCATGGATTCTAAAACCACGATTTGCCACCAAAATCCCAACCCTACTTATAACTTATAAAGCAGAGAATCTTTTGTAAGTAAGTTGTTGTAAGTTGTTTTTGGTTACCCTGACACATCAATTCACGTCATCGATCCATTTACAATACAATTCAAATTTTAACGCGTCAAAACAACACGTACATGTTTGTTTGTTGTTTATATACTTCATTTAATTTAGAATGAGAAACCACAACAACATTATATTGCGGCTCGTGAACTGTAATCTGTTTACAATTTGTACTAGAGTAACAATTGACGACACGCAAATAAAGTGACATTAAAACAATTTTATTTTGCGGCTCCCAGACAATTGTACTGTACTATTTGCTAGGTAATAAATAGTTGACCAAACGCAATATAATGTTATTGTGGTTTCTCATCCTAAAATAAATGAACTATAGTTTTATTCAAAGCCACTCTAAACTAAACGGAGTGGCACAACTGGCAACGAAAATGATTCAGGTAAGTAAGTCTAAGTAAATTGTTTGTGGCGATGGCGCGGATGACCACACAGGTACGAATAACAAGAGTTATCATTATATATTCAAGTCAGTCGTCATCTGGACGCAAATTACCACAATCGGCAGCGTGAGCCCGACTGGCCGCGGCCGTCACCTTGAGTGGCTGACCCGTTGTTGCGTCACTCGTCATACATTATTGAGGCGGGGGCGAAGTGTTTTTTTTCTGCCATATCATCTATTGTAAACACACGCTTGAAACCACTGATTTTTGATTTTGGTATGAATGCTCGCTTGACGCACAGATCGATATACCTACGTACCGTAGTTTAGCCATGGCTGGGGTCAACATTGTTCAGGAAGCTACGGACCCAATAACCTCGCCATATTGCGGAAAGAATACATCGTTATTTGTAAGGCTGCAAAGATGTTGTTTTGCGCGAGTGCGACTACTAAACCCAGAGCAAGCGAAGGACTATGAACTCCTAGGTATATAAGTATAGTGAGGGTTTCAAATGCACAAAACGCACATTTTTAGGGTTCCGTGCCAAAATGGTAAAAAAGGAACCCTTATGGTTAGACTTCGTTGTCCGTCTGTCTGTATGTCACAGCAGGTTTTCTCAGCAACTACAAATGCTATGAACTTGAAATTTGGCATTGTTGTACAACTTGCTTTTCTGTTTTTAGTGAAAATAATTTTATACACAATTGAAAAGGGGTTTAGAACGGGGGGTTGAAAAATGAAATTGGTTTGATTAGGTAAAGCAAATGGGGTCTTAATCTACACATTTCAAAAATATTTTTTTTATTATCTGTGATGTACTTATTGATTAATAGCCAAAAATTTATAAAAAAATTACCGTCCCCCCCCCCCCTCTTATCTACGCAGTTGATTAATCAAAAAATCTGAAAAAATCCTGACGTTTACCTTTATATTTTATGGGAAAAATTAAATAAAGTGTTAAATATTTACAGTTTTTGAGAAATAACGAACTTAGGAAATCTGTATTAAAATTTAGGCTAGTCAATAGTTCATTACCAAATGACTATTTTGTGGTTACCGCGTATATTATCTTGAATACGGAACCTTCGGTGCGCGAGTCCGACTCGCACTTGACCGGCTTTTTATCTTACCGCAGCGAGGAAAACTCTAGGTGCAAGAAAATCTATTTTTGAACGTGACATAAATTTTGTATGTGTGATATGTATGATATATGAGTCGTGATGGAGGTGGAGGAGGAGTCCTCAATCACGCACGACTCTGCCTTTTTTCCACTGGAAAGTGGACATTAAACGCAGATGGCATTTTCGAGCTATATTTTTCATAACGGAACACACATTATAAAAAGATTAATGGCTTCCCACTCAAGGCTTTTAGAACCATTACAGTTTCACCGTGTCCAACATCAGTAAAAATCTGAAAAAAGTCCGAAATCAACGCGTTTTTTTTTAATTTTGACAAAGTTGCGTTCGGCGCTCTAGGTTAAAAACTTGGATTTTTCATTGGGCCAACATGATAGACAACTCTGCAAAAAATCAGAATTACCGGATTTGACTCAAACTACGCCGTCCAATTTAACTGGAGTATATATCGATCACTTTTAGCGGCCATTACACGCAAAGTTCGGACCGCGGGAAAAGCCACGCGCCTTTCCAATATTTGTGCCGAACCGTACGCAAACGTAATAGTAAACTAGTAAAAAAATTACGGTTCGGAACGAAGATTGGAACGGCGCGTGGCGTTTCCCGCCGCGGTCCGAACTCTACCTGTAATTAGGCCACTATGAAGACTTTATTACGATCAAATGTGACCACGGTTTGAACCGCGGTTAAAGCTGTGACTTCTGCCGGCCCGCGGTCCGAACTGTCCGTGTAAATAATTAAAAAATATATAAAGATAGTACCAACAAAACAAAAAGGTACTACCAACAAAACCGATGAAGGTCACCGGTTACAAAAAAAAACCGGTTCAAGCAAAAATGTTAGAGTTAAATTTAGTGTAACTTTCATTTATATTGACGACGCGCTGGCCTAGTTGGTAGTGACCCTGCCTACGACGCTTGTGGTCCTGGGTTCAAATCCCGGTAAGGCCAGATATTTGTGTGATGAGCGCAAACATTTGTTCTCGTGAGTCATGGATGTTTTCTATGTATTTAAGTATATATTTCTCTATATAAGTATTTATATCGTTGTCTAGTACCCATAGTACAAGCCTAGAGCTTAGTTTGGGACTAGGTCAATTCGTGTGACATTGTCCCCTGATATTTATTTATTTATTTATTTATTTATTTATTACTTTATATACAGGTTTTATATTACTTATTCACAAGAAAATTAAACACAATGCAACACGTTTGTTTTACTATACAAACTATTAAACAACCTCCTAGGTATCTGTTTATTTCTGAAAAAATCGGGTATGGGTTTAAATATTTTCCATTGTTCAACAACTATCACTTCTGTTACATTTTTGCCATATTTCAGATTTTTTTAAATCTCTGAAATTGTTTATATTAGATAAATATATGAAATAAAATCCACTGAGCATTTTTTTGTCCTGTTAATATTTTTGCTTGAAGTAAAAAGTGAAATTATAAGTTTTTTTTGTAGGTAATACTTTATCTCTTCTACAAATATTCCTTACAAATATGCCTGGTACATTTTTTTTCTATCGAGGAACATTTATAAACATAATTTCTTTGAAAAAAACGCATGCGCGGGGGTGAACTTTTCGTAGGATACAACTTAATACACTCCCCGGTATGTACTGTACACATTTAATGAAAAGAAATGTTTTTTTGATTCATGTAGAAATATAATTAGAACTATTATTTATTGCATAACTATAGTACATAATTATAAAGGTGATACGAAAAACAAGTCTCAACAGTTTATCCATTTGGGACCTGCAATATAAAAATAAAGATTAAGAAATTATTAAATAAAACCATTTTGCTAAATTACTAATTGATTCAGCGGATGCACACACATCTTCAAAAATTAAAACATTTACAAACGTGAATGAACGTGAACGTGGCGAAGAATTCCTTCACCACATAGAACGCTTTTTCAATAAGCTAATTTTTGAGAGCTAAGTTTTAAATAGATATAACCATCTAGATTTTTTAAATATACAGGTAGCTTATTGAAAACTCGCATAGCAGCAATAATAGTAGTTTATGCAACAGTTGTATAAGAGAGGTCAAAAAAGACGAGTGGTGTGGTTACGATGTGAGCCGCAGGCGAACATCGTAAAGCAAGACGCCACGAGTATTTTTTGACTAAGTTATACACCGTTGCATACAATACTTTTTCTACGACTAGGTTTCAAATAAAATGCAAAATTAAATTAATATACCTAGGTTAGAATACGAACGAACGAAGCACAGAACAACAAACGAGCGAGAAACATTCGAAAACAACAAAATATGTGTCTATGGTTAACTTTGTTTTTAAATTGATGTGCACTTGCCAGGTTTCATATTATTTTTAAAAGTTGCACAATCGATTTAACTTGTGAAATAGGGACTAAAAAACACCTAATGATTTGAGAAATGAATTCTTTTACCTGATTGGTCGATTTTAATATAGCTGCGTTCTGGTTGGTTGATACCAAATAAAATGTTTTTTTTAAAGAGTTAAATTAGTAAAAGAGTTTACATACCAAAAAGAACCTAACGTTCCGATTGACAGTCAATGTGTATTGTGATTGGTGGTTTAATTTGGTGAAGTATTTTGATTGGTCAAATTAACCTAGGTGTAAGCTTTGGCAGCGAGGCATATCGTTTTGGCTCAAAAAAGCACAAGCACAGTATATAAATAAACCAGTAAAGAAACTAGGCCTACTTTTCAAGATAAATACCTACGCTCCAATTGAGCGTAAGGGTTGTCCACTGACATTTTGTAAAATTGAAAAAAAAACTTGTTTATTGTATCTCAGCTAGTTAGTGCAAAATCGATACGTGTGATCTGCGACAACAAATCCGTTGCAGATTGAGAAAAAGTAGCCGCCATCTTGAACTTTTTAGTTATTCAACCGATTGCTTCCAAAATCGATATATGGGGATGTGTATGGTCTCCGACAACTTATCTGTTGACAGATTGAGAAAAAGTAGAGGCCATATTTATTTATTTATTTATTCAACCGATTGCTTACAAAATCGATATTTGGGGATGTGCGTGGTCTCCGACAACGAATTTGTTGGCAAAATGAGAAAAAGTAGCCGCCATCTTGAACTTTTTTATTATTCGACAGGCTAATTCAAGTATCGATTTCGAGAGTTAGGACCACACAGATCTCCAGATATCGATTTTGGAAGCAGCCTGTCGAATAATAAAAAAAATCAAGATTGCTGCTACTTTTTCTCATTCCGCCAACAGATTAGTTGTCGGAGACCATACACATCCCCAGATATCAATTTTGGAAGCAATCGGTTGATTAACTAAAGAGTTCAAGATGGCGGCTACTTTTTCTCATGCTGCCAACGAAATCACTGTCAGAGACCACACAGATCCCCAGATTTCGATTTTGGAAGGAATAGGTAGAACAACACAAAGTGTAACATGGCGGCGGTTTCTTCTTTTTCTAAATTCGAGAGGAAGTATGCTTATTTGACATATTTCATAACCTAATAAACAAAATGTCAGACGTGTTGCAAAAGTTCCCGATTCGTCGGGAGATCTACCGATTTCGGCTCTTCCCTCCCGATATCACGATTTAGCGACCCCGTTTCCCGAATTTCTACATTTCGAACCAAAGTAACAAATTAAAACAGTATTTTTAAGACGACAACACCAAAGGTAGACACTCAAAGAAGGACCTATCCACGGTCGAGAAAAATATTTAAAAAAAAACACTCAATGTTCAAATATTGCAGAGATGTTTATTATTTTATATCGTTTAATAATTTAATAGTTTGTAAATTAAAGTAATTAGTGTAAAATAGAGTTGTTTTATTTCGACTAAAATCTCCCGAGTTCTCTCGAATTTTCGCTGGGAAATTAAACGATTTTTATATTTTTACTTTTGCAACACGTCATCGTATTATAAAAAGCATTTTATTTAAAAATATTTTATTTATTCTTACCTTTCAACACCAGCAGAGAGTTTAAAAAATGAAAGTTCCGGGTTTGAAGAAGCCGAATTCAAACAACCGTATATACCACGCAATACTTTTGTGGCATCTTTCTCAAGAACGAACGTAAAATGCGAAGGAGCCCATTCGTCTCGACGCGACACACGCGGCTGACAGCACCGCCAAATCCTCTTAGCGGTCTCGTAGAGGCGTGCGTCTGTGTGAGTGCGTCGTTTCGAGCATTTTTTCGTAGCTTCTTTACTGGTTTATTTATATACTGTGGCACAAGTGCTGTTAAGGGGAATAGACTAGATAGACTTTTCTACGGAATGTTCTGCGGACATATTATCTATATTCTTATATTAGTGTTCGTGACTATATAAAATGACAGATAAAAGTACAGGAGTAGGAAAAAGTACTTTTTGTAAACAAGCTTATTGTGGGCTCTAGGAATCACATAATTAAAGGGTCTAGCAGGCTAAGCTAAGAAGAATGGCCCCCACGAGGGATTGTGTTCTACTTTTAGGTGGAGTAGTGGCAGGATCTAAGAACACTGTGTGCCTGATATCAGCCTCCGATCTTCTTTTGTTTCAGATTTATTCACGAAAATGTTAAAAAGTCAAGGTAATTTTTAAACTGTAATTATAGCTAAACCTAGCCAGCGAGGGTAACCAAATAAAATCAGAATTGTGGAGGATATAATGGGGTTACTAATACATATTTTTACAGACCTTCATGTCCTTAAACTTAGATGAAAAAAAAAATTGTTTTTTTTTTCGATTAATTTTTTTGCCACTTCTCGCGGAGACACAACTACCAAAAAAATTACGCGACAAGCCACAATTGTCAACTACGTATACATTCAAAAACATTTTCAAATATCATGGTGCGTCATGACAACAAAAATAAATAAACGAACGTATATTTTGTCGTCAGCTGCAAATCAAATGTATTAGCTATGGTACTATTATTCTAAATGTGTTCTTTTTCTTTCTTATTCTACACAAATAAGGGAAGTCAAAAATAATAAGTAATAAGAATTTATTGTAGGCTCATTGACAGAAGAAAATGTTAGTACCTACCATTTCATATCGATAAATAACTCAGAAGAGCAAACAGAACAATACAATTCTTGCATATTTACACAATCATACTCTTCATCGTCCCATGTATAACTAAATTCGATGCTACAATAGTTACAAATTTTCGTTAGGGCAATATTTTCGTCCGAAAGAGAAATCTCAACGTTTGGTAAGGATCTTAAAAAGAGCTCCTTGGACATTTGTACTGGTATGTGGAGCCCAAATACTTTCGACTTTATTATCCTCATCTGAAACAATATAATATATTGAGTTTATTCTACATTTTTATTTATACTTCGTATTTACAAAGGCACAAAAACATACTTTTGCAATCATTGTCAATTGACGACAATTCATTTTGTGCTAAGGTAGTAAAATAAAATACCGTTTCTAGATTTTACACTGCTGATTACAGTAAAAATATCTTTGGATTTTTTTCTACAGTAGTTTTTTTTATATTTAGGAAAAACAGTAAAAAAAGTTGGATTGTGAATGTTAGGAATACACTTATAGTGCCCTTAGTCCATTTATTACCAAAGGAAAGGAATTCAAAAAAATATACAACTGTCATGTTCATTGTTTATCTGTCTGACGGATTTCTTGATTCTGACGACACGCTTTCAATTCTACGCAAAATAGTTTATTTATTTTAATGGCGTCTACAAATTACGTAATTAATTAAATTACGCAAAATAGCAAATTTGTGAACGAACGGCAGCGAATGATTGACATGACATGACAGTCAGTTTTGTTTACTGTTTAAAGTTACTTTTTTAAATTTTATATCAGGCTAAGATCACGACATCAGTATTCCTAACTTTGTATATACGGTCTTTTTAATGACTATTTCTTTAATAAATTATTAACGACGATTTTAAGTTAAATAAAGAAAAACCAAGAAATACGGGTAGTCTAATTTTTAACCAGCTATTATAAACGCGAAAAACCAATAATGCTTTTTTTTTTGAAATGTTGTCAATTCGGACTCCTCTTCTAAATAGTACTCAACATACTTATCCAAACAATCGCTTAGTTTTTTAAGTGCACAATTATACAAACTTAACTATATGTCATTGAATTATTTTATAATGAACGAAAGAGGATGTTATACCTCCTTACATACTCATTTGCTATTACTACTCTATTAATATGACATGATATAGTAAATATACGTTCGTTTATTTATTTTTGTTGACATGACGCACCATGATATTTGAAAATGTTTTTGAATGTATACGTAGTTGACAATTGTGGCTTGTCACGTAATTTTTTTGGTAGTTGTGTCTCCGCGAGAAGTGGCAAAAAAATTAATCGAAAAAAAAAACTTTTTTTTTTTCATCTAAGTTTAAGGACATGAAGGTCTGTAAAAATATGTATTAGTAACCCCATTATATCCTCCACAATTCTGATTTTATTTGGTTACCCTCGCTGGCTAGGTTTAGCTATAATTACAGTTTAAAAATTACCTTGACTTTTTAACATTTTCGTGAATAAATCTGAAACAAAAGAAGATCGGAGGCTGATATCAGGCATACAGTGTTCTTAGATCCTGCCACTACTCCACCTAAAAGTAGAACACAATCCCTCGTGGGGGGCATTCTTCTTAGCTTAGCCTGCTAGACCCTTTATACTGACTTCGCAGGTCATTTCGAAAAGAGGACTTTTTGTGAAGAACTCATCGTTACGCTTTACAAATAAGCAGAGCACCAAAATATAGATGCCAATTAGTGTTAGCAACCGCAGCGCTTCTCTTTAAACACATTACGGAGAAAGTGTCGTGTAAGGTGGCTATTTTTCGATCTAATTACCCCGGCCTTTAATTTTCGGGTCACAACGGAAAAGTTTCATAATATAATAAATTTTATTCAGTGAGTTAGCGTAGCGGTGGAGGTGTTCTACAATAAAATGATCGCACCGATA